>JAVKLA010000053.1:13261831-13331391 GCA_034782735.1 Sagittarius serpentarius | reverse complement strand
CATTTTTAAAAAGGGAAAAAAGGAAGACCCAGGGAACTACAGGCCAGTCAGTCTCACCTCTGTGCCCAGCAAGATCACGGAGCAGATCTTCCTGGAAACTATGCTAGGGCACGTGGAAAATAAGGAGGTGACTGGTGACAGTCAACATGGCTTCACTAAGGGCAAATAGGGCCTGACAGATTTCGTGCCCTTTTAAGATGGAGTTACAGCGTTGGTGGATAAGGGAAGAGCAACAGACGTCATCTACCTGGGCTTGTGCAAAGCATTTGACACTGTTTGGCCCAACATCCTTGTCTCTAAATTGGAGACACATGGATTTGATGGACGGACCACTTGGGGATAAGGAATTGGCTGAATGGTCGCACTCAAAGAGTTGCGGTCAACACCTCGATGTCCGAGTGGAGACCAGTGATGAGTGGTGTTCCTCAGGGGTCAGTATTTGGACCGATGCAGTTTAATGTCTTTGTTGGTGACGTAGACAGGGGGATTGAGTGCACCCTCAGCAAGTCTGCCGATGACACCAAGCTCTGTGGTGCGGTCAACATGCTGGAGGGAAGGGATGCCACCCAGAGGGACCTTGACAGGCTTCAGAGGAGGGCCCGTGCAAACCTCATGAAGTTCAACAAGGCCAAGTGCAAGGTCCTGCACTCAGGTTGAGGCAAACCCAAGTACAGATACAGGCTGGGCAATGAGTGGATTGAGAGCAGCCCTGCAGAGGAGGACTTGGGGGTAATAGTGGATGAAAAACTGAATAAGAGCCAGCAATATGCACTCACAGCCCAGAAAACCAATTGCATTCTGGGCTGTACCGAAAGAAGTGTGGCCAACAGGTCGAGGGAGGTGATTCTCCCCCTCTATTCTGCTCTGGTGAGACCCCAGGTTGAGTATTGCATTCAGCTCTGGGGCCCCCAACATAAGAAAGACATAGACCTGCTTGAGGAGGTCCAGAGGAGGGCCACAAAGACCATCAGGGGGCTGGAGCACCTCCCCTATGAGCATATGCTGAGACAGTTGAGGTTGTTCAGCCTGGAGAAGAGAAGGCTCCAGAGAGACCTTACAGCAGCCTTGCAGTACTTAAAGGGGTCCTACAGGAAAGATGGGGAGGGACTCTTTAACAAGGAGTGTTGTGATAGGTCAAGGGGTAATGGTTTTAAGCTGAAAGAAGGTAGATTTAGATTAGATATTAAGAAGAAGTTCTTTACTGTGAGGGTGCTGAGACACAGGAACCGGTTGCCCAGAGAAGGTGTGGATGCCCCATCCCTGGAAGGGTTCAAGGCCAGGTTGGATGGGGCTTTGAGCAGCCTGGTCTAGTGGAAGGTGTCCCTGCCCATGGCAGGGGGGCCAGAACTAGATGATGTTTAAGGCCCCTTCCAACCCAAACGATTCTATGATTCTATATACTGCTTTGCTCCTACAGTCACCTTGATCCTGGCTAATTGCAAGGATACTGTACAAGATATTTCATCATGATACCTGAAAGTGGTCAATCAGGATTTCATTTGTACTTCCATATATATCAGGTTTCTTTCCCACTCTCCACACATACACTTTCCATCTGCTTCTCAGTGCATTCCTGTTAGTTTTTAAGAGTAATCAGTCCCATGCATATTTTATGGATTAAAAAGTATATTTTACGTGCAGCAGTCCTTTCTGAAGCACAAGAAATCCTGTATGTATCAGAAAATAGAACCAGCTTAATCATCACCTGAGATTTGTTTTTACTATTGCTCTTATTTTTTGGAGGATTTTAGAAGGAAAGAAAATAGATCCTTTAATTCACAAATTTTAAGGAGGAACTAAGGCTCTAATGAATGAGCCCTGCATAAGTAATCTCACAATATGTGATACTGTAATATTGCAATTCAGGTTATTTGTGTCTACTTCCTTGATAAGAACTTGATACCATTGCAAATCTGAGCACCTCTTCTCCAAATGATTCAATAAGACACCTTTATTTTATTACACAACTGAAAAGTCGTTTGACTTTGCACAGTACATATAAGGCTGAAAATATGGTACAATAAGACAATGTCATGTATTATTTTCACTTACATGTTAACTCATCACCAGCTTCATGTTTTCTTAAAGAATCACCACCAGGAACTTTTCAAGTCCTTTCTCAAATATTTTGAATCTGTAATCCTGTAATAATTTCCCCTTAGAGATCTTGGCACCCTAGCAGAATGCTGACAAATTGCTAATTACTTATTAACATATTTTATGGCTACATCATCTGTCTGTTCAACAAGGCAGGCTTCTATTTTTGTCAGAAGCCTTCTGGGAAATGGTATTTATGGTATTGCAAGGGTTCTCCCTTATGTCATCAACTGTCATAAGCACAGGTTAGAAGATATCATGCAGCCCCTGTGCACTACTGTGCTTTCTTCTGAAGCTTACACCCTTAGTTGTCCCAAGCACAGTTTTCTTCTGTGCTTTTATAGGTTTTTCCCCAAGCACAGAATGTTTTGCTATCTTTTCTAACCAAATCACACCTGCAGTTATTATCTTGTCTCTTTTTAAAAATCCCTTATCTGTAAGTGAATAGCTATCTTATTTTGCCTTATTTATCACGTAATACTGCTGGCAAAAACGGTTGTTCAGGTGTCTTTCTGTCACTGAGCAAAGACCAGTTAAAGGGATCAGTAAAATGCTACTATAATTCTATGATGCTGCTGAACACAATGTGTTTACTATACTGACAAATGGTCAGTGTATTCATCCACGTGAATGCAAGATTTGTTTGACTAGCTTTTCTTTTCTTTACTTACTTTAACGTAAATATTTAATGTTCTGGGATCTGCAGATATGCGGCTCAGTGCCAAGTTTAGCAACGTAGCAACTGTGGATAAGAACTATTACAAAGCCATGGAGAGCTCTGTATATAAAACGATGTCAGGATCAGTTGCAGTAATCAACGGATTTTTTTTTTTTTCTTCAGTGCTCAATCTGGCATCTGCTTTACCCCCTAACATAGGAGTGTTTTTTGAAGAGGAACATTATATGTTCAGTGTTATTTGAAAATCCATACTGTTGCACACAATTGTGTGTTAACACAAAACTGGGTTACATTATTGTCAGTTTTCCCCAGTTGGCTTATTTTAAATTGCAAAGACTACTAGCATTCAATGTTGTTTCTGAAAAGCCTATACATGTAAACATGCACCTAAAATCATCTTAAAAAACACCTCCTCCTGATTCATAAAACTCATGTTCCTATGGGATATATTAGGTTTCTAATGAAGCAGCAGAAAATTAAATAGACACTTGTCCAGGAGTTACAGAAAGGAAGAAAACTCCCTTCTGCTTTTATCTGCTCACTTGCCATGTGCTTTCCACAATCTTCCACATGGTTTTTGATCTTCACAATCTGCAGAGAAAGATGATGCAGGACTTGTCTAACTTTGAAAGTACTAATACTAATGGGATTACTACATTTTTGTGCAAGACCCTTAATGTGACTTTTATCTTCAGAAAACCCCTGAAAAGTAGAATCAAAATGTAACAGCAGGGCTTAGAAGGAGATGGGAACTCTGGACTAAAATTATCCTTCCACAACAAGGAGCAAGATTTATAAGAGAACCTATCAGTAATACATATGGAAATATTAGTTATCTAAATGGCTTCATGTTGTATGTTATGGAATTAAGAATTCCTCTCTCCTCATTCTAGAGCCTGGAGAAAAACTGCGAAGTGGTGAATAGAGAAGGGCACTGTGGAAAACTGAACTAGCAAATGGCCTTTGACTGAGTCGTTCTGGATACTGGAATTTCTCCACAACATGGATATGTGTAGGCACCATTTCTGGGGCTTAATCTCATTCCTGCAGAAGAAAGATCACAAATCCTGCTGAACTCTACAAAAATTTTGCATTGCTAAACCTTCTTACGTTTCCATTTCTGCTTTGGAAATATTCTAACAAGGATGCCATGATTCAGACTACATATAATTTTATTATTATATGTAGAGGAAAAAAACAATAAAACTTTTTTTTTTCCTGTTAAGAAAGTATCCAGATATTGTGCAAGAAAAATAGGTTTTTGTTTTCTTTATTTCTCAGGTACTTATAATCCTAGACTTACACATTAGGAAAAGTGTTAAGGGTAGTCTGTCAAAAGTATGAAAATCATCATGACTGTACTGTAGAAGATATGAGCAGAAAAGGCCTTTTCCGAGCCTGACTCCTTTCATTTGCAGAGTTGGTTTTACTGTTATTGGCAAAAGGAATATAACTAGTACAATGACATCTCAATGAATTGACAAATGCAATACTGATCACCTCTTTTAATTTTTAGCAACTCTCTAATCAAAAGTTATTAAACCATCTTCTATATTTATTAAAACTCTCTTTCAACAGCTTAACTTTGTTCCATTTTCTATTTCTTCTGCAGATGTTGTCATGAAAATGAAAAAGGAAAACATCAGTGTCTCAGATATTGGGTAAATTGCAGATAACAATGTACAATTCTGACCTCATCAGTTTTGGGGATTTCAATCAAGTATGCATGCCATATGCCTACAACTCCAGTGTCCCTTTTCAGTGGGAAGGAGAAGAGCATCAAATCAGCACTGGAAACAGTAAGTGATCAGTACGACATGGCTTTTGTGGTACCCTGTTCCACAAGGCACCAGACTATACGTGATCACGTACATCCTCTGAATCCTTAAGATCCGAGTTCAGTGTCTGTGTTTAGGAAAACAGAAAATTGTTGAAGTTATTCCATCTGTAAGTAAGTATTCATTACAGTACAAAACTAGGAAGTTTATCAAGTTTAGTCCCTGATATGACAAGCAAATACACTGTTTAATCTTTTTAAAGTTCTATCTTTCAGTGACAGTGGTTTTCTTCTTCAGTGTGGGCATTTAAACAATGTTACAGAATCAGCCCTTTGGTGATTAAAAACCTCCTTCTAATTTTCAAGAGTCACTTTATTTATGGTCAATTTATACCTACTTATTGTGCCAGAATTTAGCTAAAGTAGTAGTTCTCCTATGTTCCTCTTTTCCCTGATGAATTAAAAACCTCTGTGGAGCTGCAAGCAAAGTGGCATACATACTTGATCAAAATATAGAATTATGCATGGCATAATGTCATGCCATTTTCTATTCTTGCTACAGCTAATGCCACTGGCCTGAAATATCAGAATATTCTGTCTTTGACATTCAGTGAATGACTATGATTTACAGTGGACAACTTTTTTTTCTGTTCTTTCAGGTTTTTGCTTGCTTGGCTTAAAAAGCCAAGTCTTTCACTCCTTTTTTAAGGGAGGATAAGAATATATCTTTTCCCCGCCCCCCTCTCCTTTCCTCTACAGAACTATGGACAGCATACTAGAAAGTGTAGAGCCGTCTGTAAGACTGTTGATACGTCCCCATCTCAACTGAAAAGGGCTTACATGAAGTGTTTTGAGAAGGACTTACAATCTTCAGAGTCTTGTTGCATTGCTGTCTCATAATTACTCAGTGGTTAATAGACAGCAAATTCCTCCTTCTGTCCCAGTCAATGAACTCAAAGCCAATACTAGGCTGGAGCTGCTACTAAAGAGTGGCTCATCTATTACTGTCAGCTCAGGCCTTGACTTTGATATGATTATTTTAATCCTATTCCTATTTCTTTATTCCTTCGTTATCCTCATCTTCCTGTCAAATATTCTAACTCTTCAGTACTAATGATATCTTCCAACTTTGTCTCAATGGTAAAATTAGTTAACATACTTTTCCTACTTTTAACAACTTCGCTGACGAATCTGCTTAAGAGCAATCATCCTGTACCAGATCATTAAGGAAATGGTCTGTTAATTTCTCTTTACACATTACTCAGCTTTCAATACAACCAGCTGATTTCTGTCTCCTCCCTTCAAAGTCTCAACTGAACCTCATAATCTCCAGTTTAATTTTCAAACTTCCCAGTATGCAATGCTTGAGATTCAGATAAAATACGGTTTTAGACAAACAAAATATAACCAGTTAGATTTTTTTCCAGAAAAAGAAATGATCAGGATGCTAATCTGCTATGAATTATCCCTGGTAAATACCTTACATTTTCATTCCTTGTCTTATATATCCCCAAAATAAACTCAACACTTGTTGCACGATACCACTGTTATTTGAATAGTAGTATCTAAAACAATTACTGGTGGAACTATGATTTTGCTGCCAGTTTATTAAGTAGTTTGGCATAGAAAACACCTAGATCCTCTGTCATTGGTCTCTGGCCCACTCCTTCTCCTCCTCTCTCCATTTCAGCCAAAAGAAGTCTTTTGATAAACTCTGAAGGAACATTAGCCAGGACTTATCATACGGGCTTTTGTGCAGCCACGTTAAAAGCCAATAGTGTCTTTTAATCTGACTTTTTATCTCTTCCCATCATCTATTCCTGGACATTGACTTCCAATATCTTCTTATTCTCATCTTTCCTTTATTAAATTTGTTTCTGCACCTTCTTCCTTCTGCATGTTTGTTACCTTCTCATTATTCTACTCTTGGAGTAGCAAATAGTCTAAAGTGACAACTGTGAGAAAGGAATCATGACACTATCTAGAAGTGCAGGAAGAATCTTTTTGTTGAGTATATGCCAAGCACACAGCTTGGTGGACTGACCATCCCCTGAAATATGAGGCTGCATTATATATGCTTTTGATTTAGTCAGGTTTATTGGGGATTGCTTCTCTGCACCATTTCCAGATAGTCAGACTTCAAGTACTTAATTTCTCTCCTGAACACTTAGTACTGCAATTGCAATCCATAGTATAGATTACAAACGGCATTTAGAAATGGTGCATTGGCTCATCTTAGATTACTCACCAGCATAGACTCGATCAAAACTGACAGCTACAGCAACAAAAATCCACTAGATGTTAATTCTTCTCTGATTCACTTTAATTACATGCTTCCTTCAAGGTGTGGCCATACATAATGCATTACTATATTACCTTAATTTAAAGCACCTTTCTTAAGTTAACTCAAATTATAGTTAAACAGTGAGTAAAACGGCTCAGCTATAGATCCGGATCTTCTCCAGTTCATGCCAAAGGAATTAGAGGTGGACAGGACCTTTGCAACTTGTTTTGTACCTAAGGAGAGCCTGTGCCTTCTTGATAAACAGTTTTTCTTACACTTCTCCTGAGGTAATACAGTTTTGTAGTTTACCAGACTTAAAAGTCACATTTTAATTTCAGTGTTTATTTCATCATGACCATGGTCCTGATTCTGGCCACATGATACGGATTCTTAAGTTACTTAATGAGGCAAGTAGAGGCACTGGAAGCAAAATTTTCTTTGTTCTGCTTTGAAAAAAATTCCATCAAAACATATCAGTGTAAGTGAAAATTCCTAAGTATAAGAAAAAATGTTCCTGTTTGGATACAGCTTAAATTTGAGTATCCCATTTCTAGTCTGCATTTCTTCACTACCTTGTTATTTATTATCTGCGAGAATTTTTTCTTTAAAAAAAAAAAATCTTTTCTACCTCTAAATGTTTTGTTGCCTTTTTTTTTTTTGTCTCCCAACTGTTCCACATACCCTTATTCATCCTAAAGATTCCAATTTGTAAGGCTTCCTAACATAAACAATGAAGAATGCTAAAGATATTAGGTGAATATTGAATTGTTTTCCCAGGTTCCTGTAAGAGAGACTTGTCATAGAAAACTTTGCAACAAAATACAGCTGCAAAGTTTGAGGCCATTTAATATACCTGAATGGAATGAGTGGAATGACAAATATGTGACAGTCTGAAGGATATATTTTTCTCCAGATATAAGGGAATGTGATCTGCTGAGGAAAAGTTAGGGACACTATTACCTTTAATTACAGAATTAAGAAGAATTAGTTTACCAAAGCATACCTAAAAAATTATTCAGAAAATTCAGGAGGAAATATTTAGAATAATAGCTAAAATTGCTTGCACCAGAAGGCTGTTTCAAATCATTATATTCCCCTGATCTGCAGTTACAAAGACAGTATGATAATTTAGAATCACATATAAAAAGAAAATACATTGCTCCAGACCCAATATAGTGAAAAGGGACTAACTAGTCTCCTATTGAACTAGGGAGTTTCATTCAGTCTTACCTCATGTATCCCTGCTGAATACACATTAATCTACTGATTTATCACTTCTATAATAATCTTCACATCATCTAGTGAATTAATCAGGAGATGAATTAAATATTTTAATAGCATATGTCTAGTAAAGGTAGAATGATTTCCCCTTCTAATTATAATATTTAATTTTGTTCTTACTGTTCTTCAGCAGCTATACTGTTGGTCATGTTGGGTTTTATAAATTTAATTTTCTTTCTTATCTGTAACCTCTTCACCCTCAAGTGATCTTTTATCTCTCATGAAAACAGATGACAAGACTATTTTTCAGTTCAGAACTTCTTCATAATTACATTTTTGGCCTTAAGGGAAAAACTGTATACATTATCAAATCCCCTGGATGTGCAACTGAGTAGCTTTAACAGCCTTGCACACTGCTTGCAGCTATTGTAATTTAATTTGAACATCAGAAAATCCTTAAATTATAAGTTCTAACAAGGTAGAGTCCTGTTCAAATTGAAACTCATTGTAAGGTGCTTAGTGTCCTGTAAACTGATCCTGTAGATTCTCTGCAACTGTTTATTTCTCTTCCAGTCCTTACAGTTCCCACTAACAATTCATGCTATGGTGGATCTAACAGTTTCTATTTAGCCATAAAAAAACCTGCTGGCCATTTATCACTTACATCTGCAGAAGCACTACCGTGCAACACAGGAATGCTCCTGAGCAGCGCAGCACTGATTGTGGAAGTGTGAGACACTTCCTGAAACTAAGCTCAAACTGTAAAAGAAAATCCTTCTAAAGCAGAAACATACCAGTGGGTTATGGACTTTTGTTTTGGACTTAAAACCCAAGAAGTATTATAAAACCTGAAGATTCCTTCATTGTATTAAGCCATCCATACATTAAAACTGTCAGGTCAACCAGAACGCACCCCAGCACCATCCATTCCTGGTTAAAGAACCACAGTCATGGTCCAGGGCTCCCTCAAAGCTTTTGGGTTTCAATGAGCTTCATAGAAACTTATCTGAACATCAGAATTCTAGAGAAAGGAAATGAACTCTCAATCTATAGTCACAATGTAGCTGAAAATATGATCTTCCCACATTCCTTGCTTACTTGCAGGTCATAAATTGAGATACAAAGAATAACTGCTGTAAAGTGAGTGCAATGCACTGATCAGCAGAGATGTAACTGGAGGCAAGTCAAAGCTTAAGTACACTAAACAAGAAAAAGCCAGTAAGCATGTAGCTGTAGTGAAATGCATGTGAAGTGAGTTTGTAGACTAGGTAGATACTGGAATAATTTCAAGAAAGCTCTTGTTGTCAGCTTTTCTCCTAGGAAACATAATATTCATTCTGAAATTCTGCTCATACCATTCGCTACATCGTTGTTATCTACATGATGCCCAGCTGAAAATTTCTGCTTAGATTTTCACAGAAGTCAATTCAGTACTTATGCATTTGTAGTTAAATTGTTCTTTACATTCGCTAAGGTCACAAGATCAGCTGTTTATGTACCTGATTGTATAGCTTCCCCTTTCAGAGCTATACTCTTAATAATTAGAGATTTCTGCTTTCAACTAACATCCTCAGAGATATAGAAGTGTTTTCTAGTAAAAGGAACATTTTCTCTCCCCTCAGGTCTCTTAGGACACCCAGTCATGCCTAGAGGACTAAAAATCTTTTTGAACACTTCAGGTTTAATTAAACTATACACATATGTATCCATATCCCTTACCCAGATAGAAGGCAATTACGCATATGGTAATTGAAACAACAATCTCAATAGCCCTTGTCTTCCTTTTATAATTTTACCTTCATGTCTTTGCTCTGACATGAAAAGGAGACTCCTGGTACTCGTTTCTACTTACATTAGATCAATGTTTTAGTGTTACCCATGAACGCAAGAAAAAGAAAACTATGTCCGTCCTCATGACCATCAAGAAATCTTCACTTACCTTGTCACCTTCTCCTTACTTGGTAAAGAAGCTCTAACTCTGCTTCTGGCATTATAATGATATCTGGAAGTCTCTTATTGAGCTCCTTCCCTGACTGGCTTGATCTACTTGAAAGCCTTTGATTAGTTAATTAGCTCCTGGGATCTAAATAGCAGTGAACGTTGCAGTAGATCTAGTCCTTGAAAACACGTAATTTATTCCTATGGCTTTTGGGTACGGGGATAGGCTCTCACATATGCAAAATTTTCATTCTGGGTTTTTTTTTTTTTTGGTTCTAATTAAGATAAGCTCAGAAATTAGATTGCGATAGCAGTTGCAATTCTAAATTTTTAGTCTGGGTGCTTGACTTGAGAATGGCTGTATATCAAAATAAGGTTTGAACTTTCTAGGCTGTGTTAGCTTACAGCTTTTCTAGTTTTTTGTCTTATATTTTGATACAATATTAAATAAGTCAAGCTGTTTATGCAGTTAGCTATACTCTGAAACTGTGTGCTTCATAGGGTGGTTAGAGCTGAGTCTTGTGAGAATTCTGAGAGCTCTTTTGAATTTAATGGCATTCAAGGAACTTTATTTGGATTGTCCTATCAGTTGCGGTTATACTAGGAGACAAGAAGACAACACATGGGGTACATCTAACATTTTCTAACTACATTTGTGTCACTACATTGATTCTAGTTATGCTTGGTGTATGCTATATGGGGCAGATTTTCTCAGTAAAGTTCTTTGAAAATGTTAGCAAGAAACTTAATTAAACTGAGACAGAACAATGAAACAGCTTGAGATAAAAATATGAGTCACTATTTACTTCTTTGAGATGTTTCTAACTTACTTTCTGCTTGTGGAACTCCAGAAGATATGTTAGAATAGATAAGGTAGCATATTTTTGCATATATAAGAAAAAACTTAAATACAGGAATACTTACCCCATAATTTATTAACAAGATGAACAGTATTTCTTTGACTTCGTCCCAGCCCCAAATTACTGCCATTTCATAAAAAATAGCTTTCCACAGTCTGTTTCATGTTTGATTAATATTTCTTGCAATTTTAAATACATGTACAAAAAATTATTAAAGTAAAGCTGATTAAGGTTTATTGAGGTTTTGCTATGCCCTTGCTTTGTAACTAACAAATACATCATAAACACATGAAATAGAGTAGAATCCTACTTGCTGTTTAAAAACAATATTTATTTTGGTATAGTGTGGAAAAGTTCACATTCAAACTGTGTATCATTCCCTTGGCAGCCCAGGGAAATCTCACTGTATATGTTTCCATCAAATATAGAAAACAGGCCTACATTTTCCAGTCTCTCATCTGTCCTGGGGACTTCTGTCATGCAATAAAAACACAAGATTGTAAATCTCCTTCCATTTTCTTTCATTCCTCAGTAATACATTGCTATGGATGTGAAAACTAAACAGGCTTTATGCTTCTTGTGCTGCCCAATATTTTGACTAAATATTTTGGTGATACTGGCCAGAAGTGAGTCCTAAACAAAAGACTAAAAGCCCAGTATATACATATCCATTAGAAACCTATATATAGGGAGAATAAGAATGATTTATTGTAAATCCAACATGCCACTGAATACCATTCCAAAGATAAATTAAGAGTTTTAAAGTAATTAAATGTGAGAGAGTCTCAGAGCAGCAACATGAAACAAGGAAATATAATGTTGTTGTGGCTAGGAGATGCAAAAGAAAATAAACCTCTGTTGAAATGATTTTATATAATGGTAGGGTTCCTTTATCATTTTCAAAATAAGTAAAGATATGTTAGGAAAGTTTACATTTGCCTTCTGAAAAGTACGATCTAATCATATATTTATGACATAGTAAGGACAGCTACAAGCCACTACATCTGTGGTTCTGCTTACTGAGGAAAAGTTCTGCATGAAAATAACTGCATTTAAATGGAAGTGGCTAGAAAACTTTCATTTTTCTTTGACGGAAGCCAGTAAACTATCTTGTATTGAGCTGGAGTACAGAATTAATAGTGAGAAAGAAGCTCAAGGGTGTGTTTCCTTATTCTCCAGGGAATTAGAAAAATAAGAGCAAACGTGGAAAGAAGGCACAGAGAACTACTAAATATGCCAGTACTCAAACAGGAAAAGATGAGACTCAGGAGGAAATTTTCCCATGCTGGTCTACAGATACAGAGGTAGGTGTTTCAAAGCTTTCAACGGAAACACATGTAAACTTAGGGAACAGGGATTCATTTTTGCGCCTAGCCAGCTGTTTTTAGTGAGATCAATGAGATCTGAGTCACGGTGGTTGAAATTTCAAGTTCACAAAAGTTATGATTTTCTCTCTGCAGAGTGCCAAAATAATGGCTAAATGTTATATGGAGCTGGGTTTAGTCCTGATTTGAGCCTCACTTGAAATCAACTGGTATTTGAGCTTTTTTAGGTCTTCCCAGTAGATGAATTTCATCCTTCATCTCTAACCGTAAATGAAATGAGTCTGGTTTTGTAACTACCTTAGGATTTTACTGTGACAGTGTTTTCTTAAATGTTTCGTCTTGTTAGTTCCTTAATGTTCTGAAGAAATAAATATACTTGTGTGAAAAGACATTAAAGCACCACTACAAGAAAATAACTGTTTTCACATGTACAAAGATGAACACATTAACGGATCTAACTAAAGCTTATGCAAAATAATAGTGAATGTGGCCCTTAATGGCTTTTAGAAGCAAAGATATCCTAATCCATTTGGTTTTCAAAACGGTATTTTTGTGCACAGTTGCTGTTTTTCAGTCTGCAGGCTGCACTACATAATGAACTGCTATTGTGCATGTGAGCAGTATTTTTACCTGTTTCACCCACATAAATTTTCTTGCCTTGTTTTTTACCAGTAGCCTGAAAGTGACAGGTATTAATATTGTAGGATTTTTAATATTTATTTTTCATTTCAGTGCAAAACGCATAGTTGGAGCCTGTTAATAATCATGATGGTAAATGACTAAGCAGAATTCCATTGAGGAGTACTATAAGTTTGTGTAGTTTTAGCGGCAATCTGTGTTTTATTTCCTTTATTGTAGGAAAAAGGCACACCAGCTTTGCCTAGGCTTTCTGAGGTAAAATCCTGAAGCATTGTATAAAAATATGTTTCTCTATCCAAATATCATATTGGAAAATTTCACTGAAACAAGAGAGTGATATTTTTTTTTTCTAAATATGTTGAGAAAGTTCTACTCTGTCCTTCCCCCATCCTATAGAGCCTACAGTACTGCAGCAACTTTAAACTGCTGGAGGTTGCTATAGAAGAGAAGTCAAATAGTCCCTGCTTTCCAGAGATTATATGTAATTATTTCAGTTGAGCTTGTCTTCCAAAACAAGTTTTCAGTTCTTTCACCACTGTATCCACCTCTGAATGCATTTAAATTACCTGGTTTCTTAGCAGCATGTACATTAGATACCAGGTGCTTATAGGGAGCGTAGGCTCATACAATGACAAGTTTACAAAAGTATCATAGAAATACAGTAGGGGACTGAAAAAACAAAAGCCAAATCTAATTCCCAGTTCTGACTACCACTACCCACACCACTTTCTACAGTAACGCTACTTCAATCAGGAGATTCTACCTGCTGGGGGCAAGGATGGCCAAGATGATGATGCAAGGAGCCAGAATAACCCTAGTATTTCTTTGAGAAATAATGATTAGCTTTTGATTTCTGATTCCTTCAGAGACTTGATGTTGCAGTTAGAGAAAGAATTCACCAGAGTTTTGGAAAATACCAGCACGGTGGAATGCAAAACTCTTTTCATCTTTGGCCTGATTGTTTCTCTGAATCCCTGTGAAGGTAGCCAGGTTTATCTTCATCGACAAGAGAAGGAAGTAATCTGCAACAGGGTTTTTAGAGTCAGATGCAAAAATCACTTTGTGAAATTACACCTACTGAGTATTGTAGGACTCCTATAGATGAGTCAGGTAGTTAACTCATACATAAATGCTTACCATTGTGTGATTTCAGTTAACCTAATGATTTTTCTCCCCTCTGCTTTGCATTGTGGATTTATAATAATTCACACGCGTTTTTTTCAGATCTATGTTGCCGTATTCTGCATGAGTTGTCTTACTTTTCTGAAATTCCCCGTTCTGGGCTTTATCTATGTAGTCTAAATGTAAACTTAAAATGTTACACTTTAAGAAAAAGTTTGAAACCATTTTCGTGTTAGTCCTATATAACTATGTCATCATGAAGCCTAAAATATCCTCTCTAAAATTAACTGACACATTGCAGTAAATTGTTCTCTGGGTGGGCAGAAACGAATTCCATTAAAGCTAATGAAAATTGCACATCTGTGGCACAAGACCATATCTCCAGAAGAGCAGCAGTATGTGGAATAATTTTCTTTCAAATTTAAGCACTATCACTGAGCTTTTTCTGTTAGGGGGGCGAGCTCACCAGACTTGTGAGAGCTCTGAAAAAATTTGATACTCTGACAAACTTTGAATCAGTAGCCTAGTTAAAATAGTGAGAAAATCAAATTAACTAAAGAATTGGATTATTTTAACATGGCTGGAATCTGACGCATCCTTCATATTTTTTTTTTTAATTTAAAATAGTCTGAACAAGTTGTACCCAGTCTTCTTAAAGCAGAATGGCATCCTTAAGCCTAAGTCTCTAGTTTCAACATGTTAAGAGGTACTTTAGATGTATTATATGCACATAAAATAATGGTTTGTAATTGTAAAAGAAGGACAGAGAATGCTTGAGTATTATTAAGATCTGTGCTTTCATTAAGGAAGTGTAGTCTTGGTACAATAGAAGATGGATGTACTAGTGGAGCTGAGCCAAACATCTGTGTTTCACTGCATAACTTTTTTTTGTCCCCTTTTCCAGAACGGAAAAATAGAAACTAATGGAACTGGGTGGAGGACATCAAACTCCTCCAGTCAAATATTGCTAACTGTGATAGTTTTCTTTGTCACGGAATGAAAATTCAATGATGCCTTTAGTATAACCATTTTTTTTGGTGATGTTTTTGTTTAATACGAAAGGATTCCTGTTATTCTGTGGGACCTGTTCCTGGCAGGTATATTTATATTACAGAAATATGCTTCTCCCCACCCCCCTCATGATATTGTATACAGTGCTCAACCCCTGTTAATTCTATCTCTCATACTCCAAGGTCAACTCAGAAGTCTTTGAAATGGCTAAAGTACTGTTTTAGCCAGAGAGAGGGATGAACTTAGGCCCTATGACTGGACCTTGAATTAACTTCTGGACTTCTGAGGAATAGATTTACAACTCTTGGAGATTAATTTTGGCCTAAGATGACTTGTAAAATTAATGAAAGCTGGTACATTTATTCACAATGAGATAAATGTTCCTCTTACTTTAAGCATCAACAAATAAATTATGATGAATGACACAAAAAAATATTCTTCCTGAGAGTGCCTAGAGACAGCCGTCTGAATATGGGATTTCTTTATTACTGTCTCTTCCCTATATTCATGATTACCACATCTGTAATTTTCCTAGTTACCCTAAGTTCCTCTTAGACACCAACCCGCAAATTTTGGCAGAGGCCATAAGTGAGAGTCACCATTGAATATTCCTGTCATTAAGATTATCTTTGCCAAGGTTGGTCACACACTGTCTTTTCAGCAAAAAATGTATAGCACTTTTCCTTGAATAACTGAAGTGAAGCACTTGAAAGATGTTTCTCCTTCCTTCTGGCACTATTCTAGCTGTTTGATTCTGTGTCTGTAAGTTATACATAATTAAGTACAATACAGCAGAAACAGTGTTTGAGGTCAATCTGCAGGTCATTTACTTTTAGTCATTCAGCAGTAACTTCTGGCACCCTAATATAACTACCCAGCTCAAAAAAGTGTGATTACCTATGTCTCTTCAAATCACAAGGTATCACTTCAGCATAATTTGCATGAAAATAATATATTCTTTAAAAAAAAAAAAGACAACTGAAGTACAAGGAGAAGAGAACAGATGCATAGCTTAAGGAACATACATTATTTTTTCCATAGTAACCTTTTCTTTTGCCTTTCTCCAGTGTCTTGTCTTTTCTGTTCACATAATGAGACAAATTTGATGAGATTGTATTTGTTTCCATAGTCAGTCATTGTGGGATTATTTTTTAACTGTGGGAAAACAGGAATAAAACCAAAAAGAAGTATACTTTGACTGGCATAGAGGGGTTTTTATTAATTGTGTGTTTTGTATTATTCAGTTCTTAGAAGTTTGGTAAAATCTTTAAGAGTAACCATGAAGTTTAAGAGTCTAAATCTTGTTGAAAGTAAACAGGATTCATGCTTGTACATTTTTAAATCAGTTTTAAAACCAGAAATTAGACTCCAAAGTCCTGTAAATGCTTTGTATATTTTACCATTTGTCTCTTCTGCAATATTAAACAAGTTTAACCAAAATAATTCAACACTGCATTTATTAGCAATCTAGTAAAAATACTTTCAGACATTTAAAAAAAACCCCAACATTAAATTTTCTAGTAACATTTTAACTTAAATTAGAATCATCAATAAACAAGTATTTGGGCTTACTGATAACTCATTGTTTTAAATATGAATGCAAATATCACTCATCGTTGATGTTCATGATAGCTGAATGATTGTTTTGTGTTACGTGCTCAAGATATGGAAAAAATAGAGGAAAGAAGATGTGCCTCCAAAGGAAACATATAGTCCAGAATTAAAGTCTTGGATGCTGAATGCTCCTATAAATCAGCTCTGCCTCTCATAGTGTCCTGAATAATACAACTGTTTATCTTTTTCTATAATCTTGTGCTTTACTACATGAACTCAGGAACTTAGGAAACCCCACAGATGTACTTTATGATATAATTTATAAAAATCACAATAGATAATAAATAGTAAATAATTAATAGAAAGCATGAAGTATGTAATTCTAGTATATGTGTGCCGTATTATATTAAAATATTAAAATATTAGCTATATTATATAAATATGTATAGTATAGAACATATATAGCATATAATATATACGTGGGTTTTATATATGTATATCTGTCTTTTAATAGATATCTTTTAATGTATATGTATAGCTACATTTAGTATATGGGATATAACATGTAACAGACTCATGCTTTAAAACCAGAAGAAGCCATTTAGGTTTGTAGCTTCTGATCAGACTTACAAACTAAACGTAGACATTACATAATTCGATGTTACACCAGGCAAAATAAACCTCAGTTGGTGGGGGAAGTTTAGCTGCAATAGAGTCTTTAGCAACTATTGTTTCACCTCTTACTTTGGTTGAAACTCCTGGAACATCAGTGTTAGAACTGGCTTTCACTAGGGAAAAGCTGTTAAAAGGTTTACCTGATCACACCAATTTTCTATTCCTCTTTTTCTGCCCTGAGGTCAAGTGGAAGAAAAGGAATTGTCTGAAGGAAAGTTACAGCACAAAGTAACTTTCAGATTTCTGTAACGTGCTATGGCTGCTCGCTGGCTGGCTACAGATCATGGAAGTACCAATAAAGCTGGAATCTCAGCAAAATAGACAAGTTGTTTCTAGTGATCTTTTCATGATCATAATTTGCTATGTTTTCACCGCTATAGAATTTCATAATAAAGACTTTTTAATGTGTTCGCTTACTGAAGACTACGTAGGTGAAGTGTATGTTTTTCACCAAGTACCTACAGTGAGGTAGGGATACAAATTCACGGTTTTGTATGGAGAGCAAAGTGCACATAATTAGAATGCTCAAATAAACTAAAAAGGAATATACAAAAGCTGTCTCTCCAAATACGCACAGTTTTTCATAAATTCTCACGAGGGTATTCAAACAAAATGTCTGAACATGCAAACAAGAGAGTAGTAGTATTCTGATTTATCCCTTACTCAGTCCTATAGGTTACTTGACCTTGGTGTTCTTCATGTCTGTCCCTCATGAAATATTGTTATGCAAGCCTTTGGGAGCTTTAATTATGTTGTTTATTCTTGATTATGAAGTTAGATGAAAGGGAAAAAAAACTTTCCTTATAATTTCCCATTTTATAGCAGTGGGTTTATTTACTGCTGTGATAAATACCTGAACAATATCAAAAACACTTAAACCGCCTTGAATCATGAGCTCTCATCTTCTTTCATATGGATTTTTTTACCTGTGTCAAATATACAGACCTATTATTATTATGTCTGAAATATTATACTCTGCTACTACTATTTTAACAGGTGCAAAGACACAACTGTATTCTTAGCTGTAATAGACTGCTCTTTGCAACAATATTGAATTGAGTAAAATTTATCTTGTGGGGTTTTCCAAAGCTATAATCAGTGATTTTTTTTCAGTATAGAAAAATTGTATTTCACAATTGGTTTGTTAATGTCAACAATTTGTATTTATCACTTCTGGCTATCTTGCTATGTTAAAAAAAAAGAAGACTGTGTCTTTTGAGATCAATACAAATTTTGCTATCACCTTCAAAAGGAGAAGGATAATGGCCTCAATGATCCAATTTCTGTTCTTAGTGGCATAGATATAAATCAAAAGTAACTTGAAGTAAATTCACTGTAATTAGAGTACGCATATGACTCTACATGCTTAAACATCTTTAATGCGTAAGACTCTCCTCCAGATAGCTTGCTGAGTTATGATTTTGAAGTCTGTGGAAGTTCTGACTTTTTACACCTACTATGTCAAAATAACTAAAGCTAAATATTTCTTAAATGGGACTAAAAAATAAATCTGATGTTACGTACCAGCCTCTAGTTTATTGTTTTTTATGAGGGGTTTACTAACTATACAGATACTCATCTGAAACTTGTCACTCGTAGGCATTTGTGTTTTTCATGGGGTACAGAAAAAGCTAAGCCACTTAAAGAAACTCTTTTTCTTTACTGCTAGTAACCTCCTTCTCCTCAACTCTGCAAGCTGAGAGGAGTGCAGATGGAGTAGCAGATGCAGTCAGTACATGAAGAAGAAAAAGGTGCTTCAACACTAGTCAGCTTCAGGAGTCTGAAGCGCTGAGAAAGGCCTCCATTCAAAATGTCTGAAGCTTTTAAATAGGCACTGAAGAGGAACACAAAAGTGTCTATATGCTAGCACTTTGGCACCTCATCAGGTGATAATGTTCACATGCAAGATAAGTTCCATACAAAAATATTTTAGAGTATTTCTTCTTTACTCCTACTTTAACAGCAAGGCCGTGTCACAGACTTTAAAATACCAGTTATCCTTTGATACCCTTTAGTTTCCATTTAATTGTCTTTTGTTTATTTTTAGACTTTCTAAACCACGCTATTTTTCTTTTTAGGTTCTGACATCATTTAGTGAAGAAGAACACTTGCAAATTATGCAGAGCCTTCACTATAAGCAAAAGTTATCCAAAGTCACACAAGTCTTAGACTTATGTTCAACGGCCATTAGGGAAGATTTCTTTGTGTTATTTTTTAAATAGTGACATTGTTGGGAAGCTGCATTCCAAGCCAAGCTAAAAAAAGATCAACTTGTAAAAAGAATAAGCATGTGAATGGGAGGAAGAGAGACAGGCCTTGTGTTCATCACTAATGACAGTTACCTTGCTTAAAAAGTAATACTGACTTCCCCTGAAATACAACTCAAGAGTTTGTGTATCTAGTTCTAAAAGCTTTTTGCAAACTTCTTCCAACTGTTTTTTTTACTATCAAAGAAATTTTTTTCTTTTGTTTCACTGTATCTGTTTCTGCTTTTACGCCTTATTCCTTTTCTCCTTATTCTTGCCTGCGTTTTTTCCCCCTTTTTTCTCCAGTGCTATGGCATGCTAATGCCATCCCCACCAGAAAATACTGGGAGAAAAGCTGCTCTTACAAACACCTTCAATATATTACTCTGAGTTTTTACAACTTGTCAAGCATTTTAGTTCATTTTCTGCTGATAGTGTACAAAAGTCTGCCAAAACCATTCTTTTTGTGTTGGGTAATGATAAATTTGGATTCCAGTCTTTCAAAGTCAAACTCGTGCTAAAAATAAGCAGAGTGAACATCTGTGACAAGCAGGTAATTTTTAATAATAGACAGTTCCTTTCTGTGGAGAATTACTACTCTCTCATCTCTAATCAACCTTCTCTGCTGTAACAGCAGCTGCCAATTAGGGATGTTGTCTCTTGGCAGAGAGCTCAACCCACACTTAATTTATTTTAAATGTGTTGTGTTTCTCCATGGAAGGTGAGGGGTGTTTTTCAGTATTTTATGCCATCAGAGGCTCATGTCATGTTATACAAAGTGGTGAGATACTCTCAGATCACAGTGGAGTACTTACAGATTCAAGCAGAGTTTCTCAGGGGACAAATCCTCTCACCTAAGCTCTTGAAAATGTTAAAGAAAGAGGAATTCTTAATTTTCCTTTTTTCTTATATAGCAAACCCCACATTCCATTCTGTAGAAACACCCTTAGTGACTTCCATGAGGACTTTTTGCCTGTTATTAGTAAACATACTGATCTAAAAGTTAGCTGCGAAGTCTAAGCTAGTTGTGTTAGCTCCCAAGTAAACAGAAAAAGAAGGGAGAATCCTATGAAGAATCATCCTAATTTAGAATACAAGGTTTGAAGGGATGAATCTATTAATGTAAATACACCTTATTTTGTGGCTGTTGAATTTTAGCAGTATATTTTAGAGAATATAAATGCAAGCCTTATGATATTTAAACCACATTTTATTGAATCTCTTCCCTTTGCCTGCAACCCTGTTTTTCCACATACAAACATATATATACAAATTCAAAACAATAAATTTCAAGAAACCATTGAAGCTTTGGAAATCTGATTCAAATTAAAATAAATATTACTGGAGGTAATAACATGAGCAATTTTAAGGCTTGTCTCTGTGGATCAGATATTAAGATTGTTGGAAAGAAGGAAAACCACCCCCTTCCTCCTTGTGATTCTTCTTCATTCAATAACTCTTTGGGGTTTATTACTAAAAAGCAAGCTAAAACTCAGGCATGTTGAATAATTTGATAACCAGACCAGCAGAGACTGGCAGAGACAAAGATCTTTTTTTGTAAGAAGCTCCTAGCTTCCTTTAATTATGTGACAAACTGAATGGTTAAATAATGACTCTTGCTACCTGCAAAACAGGCTATTAAAATCTTTACAAAGTATGAAGCTTGAAAAGACCATCAACCAATACTTAAAGAGACTGTACAGTTCTCATGCTATTTTGATTCTAGACTTTTGTTTGGCTTGAGAACCACATTCATGGCTGCAAGAATGTCTGGATAATTAAGAGACTTGGAAAATAATCTCATCTCCTGGGAGTTTAAACAGTATTTAGCTGGTCTTATTTTGTTGATGAGTAAGACTTTTTCTCCAAAGAACAAAAGAGAAAAACTCATAACAAGAACAGTATAAAACTGAGGTATTTAAACACCCCCAAAATTAACTTATGGCTTGAACTTCGATTGAGAAAACCATGAGTTTATTTTATTTCATAAAATTAGATCTGATTAATCCAATTCCTAACTGATGGATTACTAGATTTGCCTCACAATCTGAGGAATCAGCAGCCTGACAAACCGTATAATAAAATAATTATTTGTATAAATAAATATATGTAAGCATATGCAAACATGTACATACATGAAAGGTAGTTGAATTCCCCTTCCCTAAAAAAAAAAAAAAGGTGTGCAAAACCTTTGCAGAGTTTATGTTAAAGCTTTATAGTACTTGTGCAGTATTCTCATTCCAGTCTGTATCAGACAACGTAATGTGTGTGGAGTTCATTAACTGGGTAATATCTGTGCTTTGTACAATCTATTCTAAAGAGACACAAATAGAAAGAACAAAACAGAGAAGGAAAAACAATGAGAATTAACTGAATGTGAAGAAACAAAATACAGAGGAAACATAGAAGAGGAAAACAATAGGAGGGAGAAAGGTGAGGAAAAAGCATATGGAAATTTTGGCTTTTAACAAAATGATGGATAAGTGTTGAAGTAGTTTCTCTTCAAGCTCTGTCATTTCCTGGAAATGCCACAAGGCATAGGCATGGTTATCAAGATGATAGATCTATTCTTCCCCTAGGCTTGAAGCAAGAACATTTTGTTTCACAGGACTCACTGAACTTTTGGAATTTCACTGTGGCTGTGTCTTCTATTTAGTAAAAACTTGCATTTTATCAAGCAGTCTTGCTCCTGGAAAATATTTTCCTCTATCAGTTCTTTAATTCTATCATACTAGTACGCTTCTTGCTTGATGCTTCCAAGAACAATAAACATTGCATGCTGGGTAATTCTGAAAAATTCAATACTTCGTTTTCAGAACTCCTTTAAGATTGGATCTCTGGAAAATCTTTGACTTCGTGCTGTAACACATCTTCATGATGACTTATTATTGTTATTTTATTATTTCATTCTATGTCTCAGCTTTTCCCAACTATGCCACTTCTCTTGTCTTGAACACGGAGCTTGCTTACCTTGTTTGGCATACCTGAATTCTTCCTCAATGGATAATTATCTAAGTGCCTCTAATAAGTTATGATAGATAAATTAGCAATAGCAAGCTCATATGAAATAGTATACATTTTATCTTGAAATCTTTTAAATGGTGTTTTGTACCAAATCAACTCTTTTCACTGATTCTGCCACATACACTTAACTGCCTTTTGCCAGGGTATAATTTTAATATTATTATAGTATTAAAGAGAGCTGAGGAATTCAAGATTTTCTCTCACCAAGTAATTCTTGTTTAATATACTATTTGAAAGTCAAATGTCCCTCTGATACACAGGAGGGGATCAGAAGGAATCTTTTTCTGGGTCATGTCCCCAAAATCAGGTCAGGTTCCTACACCAAGCTGCTCTCAAAAGGACCCAGACCTCTACTGGCCATAGACAGCATTTGAGACCACCCTCCTGGTCCTAAAGCATCCTGTTTTCTCTGCCAGCATCTCTGACTCCTCATCCTGCCCCTTTCTTCCTGTGTTTGCTCCATGGCCCTGTGTTCAGGAGCCTGCAGTGGTGGCATGGTCTTGTTGCAATTAGAGGAAAATAATGTGTTGTATAAGTATGTGCATACACAAACACACTCACACACAAATGTACATATACTATATATATAGTGTTTGACCCTTATCAATTTATCTGATTCTGGGATTAAAAAAAAAATTGAGCTATTGACTTTTTGCTCCAATCAATGACAGGAAAAAAGATGTGAAATTTCAAAAATGCCCCAGGATAAAACCAAGTATTTCCTGCTCAGCTCCAGGCTTTCTTCTTTTTCCTTTCTTTCCTTAAGCGTACCTCTTTGTGCACCAGTCTCACAAAAATTGCAGTGACCTGTAGTTACTGTGTATTTGACCTTCTCTTTGAACTCTTGTAGGGATGTTATCAAATAGAAATATGATTCAGTAGCTAGTGATGTTTCTAGCAGATTCCTCCTTAAGAGTATTTGAGATTAAACCCACTGCTTAAAAAAATTAGAAATATTTTCCCAGTGACCCTCAGCAATTTGTTGTGCTTGACTCATTATGTAACTGAAATTTCCAAGTTGTCGCCTAATCCACTTCAACAGTCCAACAAAACTCTCAGAGAGACTAGGGCAGAAAATACATTACCAACAGAAACAGGGTTGGTTTTTTTCTTTTAACATATGTACATTCTTAATTTCTTTAAATGCTGCACATATTCAGAAAGATAATTTTTTCAGCAACAAAATTTACAACTATATTTATGGAAGTAAATCAAAATTTTGATGTAGAAGTAGAGATGAGAAAAACCTATAGTAACTCAGCTTCATGCCAACAGGCTTTCTTTTTTTTTAATTGAAATATACTAGCTATAAAGTCTGTGGCCACACAGCATCTGCAGACTGAAAGGTAAGCTTTCATTTTGCTGCAGGCAGATTCCATAATCCAGACCTAGCTGGCAGGAGTGGTGCCCCTAGGCTTTAAAACAAAAGTATTCAGTATGATAACTATAGCAACTCTGAGTTCAGCAAAGTGTCTGTCTCTGTCTTTATAATCCCTTCTTTTTCCCCTGTAGTTGTTATAATTTGTCAGAATTTAGCTGTTAAATTTGCCAAATAATTTCTATAAACTGAGCATGTTTCAGAGTCAGAGAGTGAAATTCTTGTAAAGAAGATGCAGCACAGATGCAACAGAACCATTCATTCCACTGGTAATGAAAAACTGAGCAATGGAGAGATCCAATGGGTTGAGATATACAGAGCCATCCCTGTTTTCCCAGTCCAAATTCTTACCAATGCTTTCAGTCAGAATTTCCATTTTTCCCTACTGAAAAAGGAAAATGTTGTTTTATGGATGCTGGCTCACAGCAAAGGGATTTTTCTAAAAATTTCCAGCAAGGAAAATGATTATCTCAATTTTTCCCCCCAACTCCAAATACAATAAATAAACAAGAAAACATTCAATAAAGAAAAAATATTTACCAAGATGAGATGTTTGTGGCACTTTATTTCACACTTCAGTCACCAGGCAACTGCTCATTTTAGATATTGGGATTAGAACTTGTGTGGTTTGGCACCAAAATATAGGCTGCTAAGCAGAAGGGGAGACATCTATCTCCATAGGCTGGACTAATCAAGAAAACTGTTCTGTATGAGGTAGTCTGACACGGGTATACTAAAGTAAAGGGTACTGGTCCACGTTCATCCATCATATAAAAGTCAACCTTCATGAGACAGGCTCAATGATTGAAAAAGGATCTTTTTTTATGCCTTACAAAGTTTTCATTTAGACTTTATAGCTTTTACTTCTCACCTTCTCTGTGTTGAACTTATCATCTTTTCAATGGCAGGTAAATCACTGAAGACTAATGGATGTGAAGTCACCCACAGGCACTCTGCATTTTGTGACTTATATCCAGTGAAATACCCTGTATATAATTAGAATAAAATAACTTCCCTTTTTTTTTAAATTTTTAACCACCCTTTAAAATCACATATACTACCTTTTATTTCCTTAAGATATGAACAAAAAAGTTTAATGATACACCTAAAATAAGCCCTGCAAAAGCAGATGCTATCACCTCTTCCACCAGAGAAGTCAGAAAGGCAAGTTTTGAAGACCCTGTGAAATAACTAATCAGACTAGAAGTATGACCTGAAGTCCTGCAAGTAGGAGTATGTTATTAGAGGCGTTCTTTGAATGAACAGCTCACTCCAGCCAAAATACCATTATTCAGACTGATTGGATGTGGCCTCTGCCAGACCGAAGACATTGAAAGAGTGATGGAGCAACATCAAGGCTGCAACAGCAGTATGATGTAATTCCACTTATCCTCTGTTCGTTGTGTGGTATCGTATTCTTTCCCTACACATATGCATTGGCTAAGCAAGATTATTAGGTGAAAATTTAGAATTTAGGTGGGAGAGTTCAGGTAAGAGTTCACTATCACATTTCTCAACTGCAGAATTCTTGGCCTGGGCAATTTTTACCTCATGGTCCAGGAAGAAACATCACAAAACTCACCAGGAGAATCAGCATTTGAAACGAAAGATTGGGGCTAAAATACAAAGCCACTTCATGCTTTACCTGATTAAAAAAGCATTTCACAATTATAATACAGTGTAACTCTGCACACATACATAGTACTACCATTGAGCAAAAAATATCAAATCACTTGGGTGTGATTGTTCAGTATTTTAGTACTAGATAAAAATTATATGGAACTATTGAATTATTCATATTTGCCTGGTAGGTTTTTTAA
This sequence comes from Sagittarius serpentarius, assembly GCA_034782735.1. NCBI lineage: Eukaryota > Metazoa > Chordata > Aves > Accipitriformes > Sagittariidae > Sagittarius > Sagittarius serpentarius. The sequence goes on along the minus strand of JAVKLA010000053.1, from coordinate 13,305,741 downwards.
AACTCGTGTGTTCTTTGAAAGAAGCAAAATATGACCATCACTGTACTAAGTTTTAAAAGGTAAAAGAATAAAGTTTGCATTTCAGTCAGTGACTGTATCTAAATTTATGCATCCTTCAAAAAACATACACATCCTTTAAAGATGCCTTTTAAAAATAAAAAGCTCAGCTAAATTCTTAACTGAATTGAAATTGTTGAAGTAAATACTTTGTCATGTCTTGGTGTAAAGAATGATAAGGAATGCATAGATGTTGCAGCTGTTGTTTCTTAAATTGCTTTTTTGTCGTGAAATCTTGGCTTTTAGATATGATTGGTAAAATCCCAATGATTTCAAATGGAAATTTTTTACATCTCAAACTTCAGTATGCTTTTTTACAGTCTTGGCCGACAAGCATATTTCTATTGTTTCAATAGGAGACCTGAGAACTTTAAAATTAAATATGTGTAACAAAAATCATGATTAGCGATAAATGATGTCATGGTGCCAGGGAATAACTTGTACTTGCTTGTTCTAGGCTGCAAAATATCACTCATATATCTCACTGGGATAAGAGAAGAAATACTGATCCAACAGAGAAATCTTCTAACTACCTGCTTGTACCCATTTATTTTCAGCAACCACAAAGTATTATTTAATCAAAAGGTTTTATTTTGCCCTTTTAAAATAGCACTACTCTGACCACAATTCAGTATCATGTCAAGTGAAAGTCTCTTTTTTTCCACAGAATAACAGTTTTGGACTGATTTCAGAAGTTACAGCTCTTACCCATGAGTTTTTTTGGTTTTTTTTCCTAATGCTACCAAGAACAAAAAGAAAACATGGATTAAAAAAAAAAGAAAATTATGAGTACTTCTGAAAGCTTGCTTTATAAAGTTCCTTGGATTTATGAGGGGTGATACCCTGTAACTTAGCGGATCTAATATCACAAATTTTATCATTTTTGTTATGTATGACTGTGGTACTAGAGAATTTATGACACAGGTGTTCAGAAAGTGTCTGCCTCCTATATCTGTAAGCCACAAGGCTTAAAAGGCATGTTGATAATTCATCAATTGTTTACTTATGAAGCAAATAACATGCACAAATAGCTTTTTCATCTCAAACTCCAGTTACAGACTGACTTCAGGGAAATCTTTTTCTATAGGAAGTACACAGTATATTACACATGCGTATTATTAACAAGTCCTTTCTGCTGGACAGAAAGACATTTTCTTATCATGGTTGCCAGATCATTATTTGCTAAAGTTAAGTGTGGTCTGACTGGAGACTGTGACGTTTACAAGAAAGAAAGAAACTGTTCCTTGACCCTCCTGTTTTTTCTAGCATCCATGAAACCGTAAATCATCCAACACAACTCCCATCTTAGTCCAAGTGAAGGACTAAACTCAGTATTTTAGACTATTGATCTTGACAATATTATTAGCCTGACTCAACTGGGATATTTTTATCTGGAGGAGATTTACTATATATGAGGCTTATACACTATTTGCATCTGACCCTAAGCTTTTTTCTAAAACTTGGGCTTTTTGCAGAACTGATTTTCATCCATTTGTATGTTGTTGCAAACCGTTATTCATGTTGGCTGAATGAACAATTTTATAGACATATTAATATCCACAGGTTTCTTATGCAAATTACTAACAGTGTGAACATCCACTGAATAGTCAAAACTCACGTGATATGAACAGCTGCCTAAGTCACCTTGTAGTGTTCTGTTCTCTGGCCAGTTCATCAAATCTTTACTAGGAAGGGGCGATACATGTGAAGAGAAAAGATTACCAAGTCTATTAACTGGGTTTATTGACGAGCTTGAAATTTTACCTTTTCTGTTTCTTCCTTCCGATTTCTGTTGGCAAACTGTAGTTATTTAGAACTGGAGTTATGGGGGGAACAGGTGGTGCTTGAGGAATTCCAGAAGGAATTTACTTCTCTGTCTGTTTGGCACATGAATACATGCACTCTGCAGGGGAAAAAAAGCAAAGCTGTCTCAAAAACCATTTGTGTTAATGTACGTACATCAAAGTTCATAGAGAAATAAGGAGAATGCACATATGAAAACAACTGCATTAACAATTTCATATAGTTAGTTTAGCATAAGACTAAATCCATAATTAAATAGTATACAGTCAGATCAATCAAAAACCTCCTTAAACAGAGGAGCCTTGTCCTATACACTGAAGTGGAAATTCAGATTCTCAGTCTCTCAGCTAAAAACACTTGGCTTTTACTTCTTAAATGTGCAAATCCAGGGATCTTTACCTCAAGCACCTCTACTGAATGAATTGTGAAGGGAGAAATGAGGGAGGATACATGTATGCAATACTCTACAGATTAGCATTTAAACGTGTCCTTAACCCAGGGCAGGCCTATGGGAATTCTGTCATTGTGAAAGAAACCCTTTTCTACTCCTTTTAAGCATCTTTTCACTCACCATGTCCTCATCATTCAAGGATTGTAAATACTAGTGGGAAGCTCCTAATACATGTGCTTTTAAACGCTAAAATCAGCATTGGTATATGATTCAATTGTGGTGGTGTAAAATGATGTGCATTTATACAGAAATGCCATATTACCTGAGGAGGTACTTTTCTGTGTGCAAGGAAGGCGCTAGCTCAGCACAGAAACATAATCATGCCCTTTCTTTCCTACTCTGCATTTCAACAGCATTTGCTGGAGAGAGGTTGTTTTCCACTGTCATGTCTTCCTTGGAAGTTATATCATTACATACTTTCAGACATTTAAAAAACCCACAACACCAATCACAAATCAGTCAGTGGTGTTTCATGAACATTAAAAAATGCCAATTCAAACTTGTAATGAGACTGCTCAATGCAAGTGCCCTTATCTTTTTTTTGTCTCTGATTTTTACAACCAAGAAACAGTGAAGACTGGCCTTTCACATACCCTTTCTGTATGCATCCTGTGAAACAGCACTGCCCAGGTTTAGTGAAATGCAGTTTGCTAAATTGCAGTAGATGACTGAAATACTACTTCAGTAGATTATATTATTTTTTTTTTACAGAGCAGCTTAATGTTGATTCACCCTGTTGTGCTATCAGCTCAGAAAGTTATGAAATCTTGAGGATGAATTCTTTCACACAGTCCCATCACTGTCTCATTTCTTTCATTCCTGAACTGCAAGAAAGGTCCTTGGGGAGGGAGATTTCTGGACCGCTGCTGAGTATTTTTCTCCAGCACAGCAGCATTCCACCCACCCATAAATGCAAAACACTGTCCCAAACTAAAATCTTAGTTCAACCTCAAACTGCAGATGAGGCTGAATTTTAGCCTTGAACATGTTCTGTCCTTTTTATCTACCAGGGTTGCCAGACTGGCTGCACTACTTCGGGTATGAGCAGCAGTAGCAGAAGAGCATGTTCCACCCCTGCAAAGCAATTCATATTGCAGAAAGTGTGAGAGGGATAGTGACTCGTTGGAGATAAACCGACAGGGAGGAAGAAGCAAAAGGAATAGGATGACAATGAGGTATGCCACCGAAGTGAGTTGTTTTTTGTGGTAAAAAGTAATAAGATTAGACATAAAAATCACATTTTACAGTAACAACATGGGTCTTATTACTATAATCTACTGTTTGACTGTACTGTGTTACCCTTAACATTTTCCTCTTCTCGTCATTTAACCACTTTTTTTTCCCCTGTTCAAATATTTCTGCTGGCTGGCCCTAACTTTCCACAATGCCATAAAGCTCCTGGGACCTGTCCATGGTTTAGTACAATTTCACGCTCTGTACCACTCCGAATGCCTATTTTCGCCATCTCTTCCCTTCTACTTTCCTCTCTAGAGTTGATTGGATATAGTAGCAAATAATATATTTGACTATCCAGAAGACATTACCATGAGACTGAACTGAACATAGATGATCAAATATAGAGGGAAAAATTATTGACCAAATAGAAAAGGAGATGAAAAATTGTTAAAATTGTTCGAACTGACTAACATATCAGTATTGCTTGACTACTCAGCTCTCTGCTCAGCTACTTACTTCAATCTCTATTCGGTCTGTCTTTTTTTTTTTTTTTTGTCTTCATGAACATACTGCACGGTAGTCCTGATGTGTGGAATGACTGTCAACAGTGTATTTGATACCTTTCTGCTTAAAGCTTACTACTTCTGCAAAAAATAATTTACCAGCAGCTGTGCAGGATAATCTCTGCAAGGTAAATTAGCTTGCAGTGAACTTCATGGCTAAACTGCCACTTGTACGAAAGCAGAGTAATTTATAGCTAGATTAGGTATCTTAAAGTTACTGTGCAACTACTGAGAAGTTGTCATATCCCCGTTTTTCTCAGTGGGAAATAAAATCTTGTAAGGCCTGTCCCTTTTATGTTTTGCGTACCCTTATGAACCTGACATACGCCATGTCCTGAGCTTTTTTGTCTTATTCTTGCACAACCAGCCCTGGAGAAACATTCCAGTTTCACAGAGCATTTCTCTGTGGATCGTAACGCACACCTTATGCTGATGAATTACTAAAACATAACTGATAATACCCAAAATATCAGAAAGGAGGATGCAGAGACATGGCTGATGCTCAGGGAGCAGTAGAGTATGTAAATCAGGATAGCTTGGCTGTTATCAACATTTACTCTGGTTTACACCAGCTGAGGTGATGGTTCGCTCTCTTTTAGCTCTATTAGCCTTTGTGCTATTCCACTGGGATCCTTGACCTTCTGTCTTAGTTTCATGGGTATCTTCATGTGTTTACACTCTTCATACCATCTGCTGTTTATGGAATGACTCCTTAATGAAATCCTTCTACATTCAAGAGCAGGAAGCCTTTTATCAGAAGCAGGAGCACCGTATGTTCTCTGTGTCAAACTCTCTCTGCAGAACCCTCTGCTATTGTGATGGGCCGTGTTAATGTACCAAAACTACTGGCTACACCCCCACTCCCTCCCAATCTGCTGTGCACTGGCACATGAGCTGAACTGATTACTCTGGTGTTTACAATACTCCAGAGTTATGATTTCTATTACAAGTCAAAAGGAGAGTAGTTATCTTAGCCTCCTCCACAGAGTTCATGTGAAAATTGTGGCCTCTTTGCTGAATATGAACATTTCAGTAATTTTATGCAGACATATTTCTGATTACCCAGTGGTATCTTTAAAAAAAAAAAAAATTAAAGTCTTTCATTTCTGTATTTTAACTGTAAAAGCAAAACTTCAAAAAAAGAATGTGTTTGCTATGATAAAAAGGAAAAAGAGAATTACGTAGAAGCCAAGAATATATTAGGTGGGATTTTGCCAGTAGCAAATGTTTGCTTGCAAATAGTAAACTCTCCAGCAAGGAAATGTGTAATGAATTTGCTGGAAAAGTCCCTATTTCCATGGACATGTTTGAAGTTCTTTTGTGAAATAAGATCATTTACTTAACAAATTAAGATACAGAAATGAAAGCCTAATGTACTGAAAAAACATGTTTGGCTCTTTGTCAAAATTAAATGCGTTAGTAAAAGGGAAGCTGCATTTAAAATCAAATGATATGCCTACGCTAGCAATTATAAAAAAATAATCAGTGCAGTACCAAAATTAACAGTTTTTCAGAGTCTGTGGTTCTCACATACCATGCATTTACACTGGGTGGGAAGAGAAGTGGCTTCTTCATACAGTAAGTGCTATTGGTAAATTGTGGTAAACCAGGCAGAGCAACTAAATTCTGTCCTGGTTAAGTCAGTATCTTTACTTTACTGCAGTAAAAATGATATGCAATCACTGTTAACTCTATGTTTAGAGAAGCTGTAACTTAATGAAACTGATTTACTGTTTTTTGAGATGATAGTAAGTTGCATAATATAAAATTGACTACAGTTTATTTCTAATTGCCTGGTCATACGTTTTTGAGAGTCATGTCATCTTGTGTCTTTGTATAATCCCAATGAGAATGTGGCTTCAGTTGTGACTGTGGCTTCTGGACAATCTTTTGCTACAAATATAATAAGAATAGTACTTAGCCATATCAGAAGAGAAAACTACATTACCAAGGGATTTTAGTAAGATATTTCTTATTGATTTAAAGTGGTCTATGAAGCTTAAACCCATACTAAAATATCGTTCAATGTTATGGAAAAAAAACCTGCTAAGGCTGTTCAGACACAGACATATCATAATCCCTTGTTGCTTCTTTACCATTACAGTGATTTTAAAGGGAAAATGCCTAATATTCACCAAACTGTTGATAATTGGGAAGTCTTAACCATTTCTTTAGAAATGGTGAGGAGTTTCCTTAATAGGAGGCAAATTAGAAATCTATGCTGCCAGTAGCAATTTGAAAATATCCCTACAAATCTTTGAGATAAACCTACAAATGACATCCCATTTGCTTTATGTGCCAATTGACATTATAGGCCAAATCCTGCCCTGTCTATAAAATATGGCTCAATGCAATAAGGCAGGAATAATTTGTGGTAAGATTTAATCTTTTCTGAAGAAAATGGAAGAAAGAGTAAATGAGAAGGAGAAGTATGTAGTGCTGAACAACACAGCACAGAGACAAGGAAGGTTAAGAGAATTTTAGAACCAGAAAAGTAAATTGCACGCCAGGCAAAATAGTAAGTGCCTACTCCCAAGTTTAAGATTGTTTAAATTACTTTTATTTGTGATTGACTTTCCTGCTGAGAGATATATACATAGATGGTTAGTTACTCAGTTAAAAAATGTGATGTTAAAACTAAAATATCTAAACTCAGGATGAGTAGAGGGTGTGTCTCTGTCTCATAATTTTTTTGGTGGAATTATTAACTTTGAAATAAAAACATAATTTAAGTGAGCAAGAAGCAGACACAGAATTTATGTTTGTTCAGTACTTTCACTAAAGAGTCAAAGAGTACTAGTACTCTGCTTATATTCCAGAGGCTATTATTATTTTTCAGGGCAGATTTCCCTAAATGAAAGGCCATAATACCAAAACACAACAGCCGTTTTGCTCAGTCTGTCTTTACTGGCAGAGACTATAATTCATCTAACTTCCTCCTGTGAATTAGAATTTCCAGTGTGCCCACTCCCAGTTCAGAGTGAACCTCAGCAAATCTGTAGATCATACACAGAGCTTAATGAAATTTGGCAGCTTCATGGAGTTGTTTCTTTTTCTTTTTTTTTTAGCTTGTGGTATCTCAAACATAAACGAACTAGAAACTTAACTTTAAGTACAATTCAACCACTAGCCACAAACTGTCTGAAATGAAAATTTTAAATGCATCTGGTAAAAAGCCAAAGCAGGAGAATTTTTTGTGCAGCATTATTTTGGTGGGCTAGCTTTGGAATAAGAAGTTGCCGTGTTTGCTTATTTATAGCATCTCATTTACATATGCAGTCCAGCTAATTCTGTGTGGAAATGCCTTTCAGAATGTGTGTTTGCAAAGGTGCATTTCTACAATACCCATGGATACAAGCATTAGGTAAAACAGTATCTGTTCTCCCTTCCTGCAATGCGTGTTTTCTAGCAGAATTGCATTTCTAGCAGAATTCTATAACAGTCAGGCTGTCAGAATATTTTCCTAAGTAATTATGGAAAGAAAAATAGAAAGTTCCAGCTCTTTAGAAGAATTATAATTGGGATAAAAAGACCCTATAAGGATTAGGTAAAAACCGATAAAAATCTTGTACGTTGCCAATTTTCTTCTATAAATGAAACACTGGGTAAGACTTGAAGGGCTAACAATTGCCAGCAATAAGAAAATTCATAGAAAGGTAGAGCAATCTGTTGCTATTTTTGTCATTTCCATTTCTTAAGAATAGTTATAGAATTCCTGAGGTTAACCATACCTGAACAACAAAGATACTAGTAAGGCATGCTTTGAGAGCAGATTTAGAGAGAGGATTTATCTATGCTAGAATCATACATGTAATTTGCAGGATAAGTAATTTCTCTGCTGCTGTACCTGGGCTGTTGCTCATAGCTGAGCCTGGCTGAATGAGGCCCAGCTTTGGCATCTCTATAGGACACTTCAGTTTGCTGCTGCGGCTACAGTGCACACTTTGCCATTAGTGTACTACAGATATTTTTGCTAGATGGGGACTGAAACCCAGCTAAGCTTTCCCACATCTTTGTAGACTGATGCCTGGAGCCTTCTGATCTGCAGGTTTTAAAAGCTGTCCTTTGAGCCTGCCCATAGCGTGAGGTGAGAGCCAGGAAGATGATGTGCTTGGAAATGCTCTTACACGCACACATTTTAGAGTTGAGCAAGTTATAAATAAATAACACCTTAAAATGCTGGTGATTTGCGGAAATTATTATGACAAACAGTAAATCCATTGTGCGTGAGAACAGATGAAACCTCCTCCAGCTTGTAAAAGGATAAAAAGAATAATATGAAGGCAGAAAAGGTAAAATAAAATTCTTTATTTGTTCCATTCACTCATTTCCACCTGGGACATAATACCAGGCAGAAACTATTAACAGTAGCTAAGAGGTATATAGAGCCATAGTTTCCTTAGGTTGACTTGGTGGACACCAATTAACCAATTTGTGCAGATCTTGGTGCCATATCATGTGATGCGGAACATCTATGTGTCACACAGTCCTGCAAATGGTGTGGCTGCATTTATTCCTGGTATTTTTAACTGAACAAATGCATTAAGCACCCCCTACAAATAGGACATATCAATGGACAGTTGTAAAGGCAAGAAAGAGTACAGTTCATTTTAGAAGTTAAAAAAAAGCATGTTTCTCTTTACACAGTATCTTAACCAAAAGAGCTGGGAATTAAACCTAAGAAGAAAACATGGTTTCTGGTTTAGTAACAAAAGCAGTGCTTCAGCTCTGTGTCTGGTCGCAGCATAGTTCTCCATAGAGCTCCATTTTCCAGCAGAAAGAACAGTTTTGGCTAAAACCACACCTGGCTCTGGAACTACATGGTATTTTGAGTGGGTGGCTTTTTTTTTTCCTTTGGGGGAAGTTCAATCTCTTTGTTTTATCTGGCAAAAGGAAATTGATATCTGGAAACAGTATCATAATATGACATAATGTCTTGAATGCAAAAATTCCAGGAGATATATACATGCACTGCAGGAGCATATATTTTACTAAGAACGGGCTAGATCCGTGCTGAGCAAAGAGGATCACCTTCAAGTGTCATTGGCACAGACAGATTCCTGTACATCACAGAAGTAAAAACAACTTGAACTCCACTATCAAAGTCTTGTTAAAAGTTCTTTGGGTTTCATGTTTCCCAAGACTATAATTTGTTCTTTGCTTTTCAGTTTCCAGGACATGGAGCTGTGTTGTATTCTAACTTCTGGAACAGCTGGTGTCAGTTCTGGTCGTCTCCATTCTTCTGTCCTGTTTAGACCTTTTGGCAGCTGTTGCAAAGGGCAGAATTGTTGCAGAAGAAAAAAAAGATAATAGAAAGATCATCATTTTATGCTTATGATACTGCCAGCTTAAACCACAGTCAGCACCAGAACGTGTTCTGGAGCTGAGAAAATAATGTTATGGTCAATTGAATTGCTCAGGAATCAGCCTGATCACTTTTTTCTAGTGTTTTTTTTTTTTTATAAGGGTACTCCAACAAAGAAGAGTTATCACAGAAATGGGTATTAGAGACGATTAAGTAGCATTTGGCAAAGTAAATTCTGCACAATACATATGTTGGTAAAAAAACTAGGAATACATAGGTGTATGCTTTTATATACATCCATATACATGCACAGACACTGACCTATTTATGCTGTATTCAAAATCAGCAACTTGAATATCAAATACATTCTAAAAGTCATAGATGGCCCAGAGTTGCACTGTATACAGTACAAGCTGATGACCTATTCATCCTCAAATTATTCCCTTGGCTCTCTCCCAGCAACTGCATTTGTGACATAATTTTTCTATAAAGGTTGGGGTACAAAGGGGAAGAAGGGCCTGAATGTTGAAAATGCAGTTTACACATGACTAAGTGACATCAGGCAGGCCCATGAAAATAGATATATTAAGAAATTATATACATAAAAAGAAGTATTTTGCCTTTTTTTAAACTTTTTACCTATTCAAAGATATTTGAAGTAGAAAGAAATGAATTATCTTCTTTCCCTTAGTTTCTGTTTCAGCTTGCCACACTTCAATAAGGTTAATGCTTCTTTCAAGAAAAGTATTTCAAGAACTCAATTCATGTGTTTAAAATTTATTAAAAACCTTTTGAAAGCATTTAAAAACAACACTGGAAAAAAACCCGTAACTACCTGTGGTCACTGCTACTAGCACAGTCCTGTTCTTTCATGTTGACATTGTCTTGATGCATCTGTCTTTTGCCTATTTGTTCACACCTCCATATAGGAAGTGGCTCATATTTATTCATGAGTAGTTTTCTGCAGGTCAGTGAAAATGCTACAGATATATGTGCAGTATAAATTAGATGCATTAGAAAGAAATACAATTTTTTCCCTGCTCTGTGTACTACCATTAGAGTTCTTTTTAATTATGAAACAAGCAAGGTAAATGGTGCAGAATCAGAAAGTATTTATCAATTGCTTTGCAGACCATGATTTAATATCCTAATTAGACACTGAGGAAAGAAAAAAAATGATAGCACACCTTGTATTCACAGTAAAAACATTCAGAAACTAATCTTTATCTGTGGATAATCCTGAAAAATGTTTTAGAAAAAAGATTCCTGGCTATTCTTTTGGGGGATTACACACATACATTAAGGGTAGAATGCACTGTTTAAATGATTTCCCTGAACAACATAAGGTTCCACATCCTGAAAAATTAACCTAACTTACCAACATGCTGATCCAGAAGTTGCCATATCACTTGTTATCATGCCAAAGAAAATAATTTAGAAGTTTAATGCAAACCAAAGGAAGCATTCAGTGATAAGAATGACTCAGTGTTCCAGGTTGAGATACAAAACAGGTCCAGCGAATTTAAATTATCACAAATCCAGTGACCAATTTTACTTCAGTATAAAGAAGTTTACCCTGTTTTTCTTATCAAATAACTTTAAGGTTTACCTCATTTGATTGGGTGTTGATTATTCATCAGTTTCTTCAATTTTCCTTACACTGCTAGACATGGTTAAATTCTATTTATATACTTTTTAAACTGGATACATGTTTTGATATAGGAAATAACTATTGTGTAGGAAGTCCAAAGTTTTTTTAAAAAAACACCTCCAATTCTCAGACAACTTTTAGGAGATGCAAGAAGAGCCTGAAGACAGTCAAGTTTTGTTCCTGGCTTTCATTTAGTGACCAACAGAGAATTCAGTCCACCCTTCAGGTCATCTTTGTATCTTGGTAGCAATACAGACCAGCATAATGAAAACAGATGTATTCTGGTATGTACTTTTCTGAATCAGTGGTCTGACATCATCATGATACCTTATGCTACAACTTTTTTTTTGTTGAGATAGCAAATACTTATGCTTTCCATTAACTTTAACCGATGTTGGTTAACAATTGTTAAAGTACATTTTGTATAGCTGCTTTGAATGTCATATTGCAAAATGTGAATCAGTTTAAATATTTGGTTATAAACAGATGATTTATCAAATGAAAATACTACGTGCATTTTGAGATACTAAAAATAGTCTACTATGTCAAAATGAGTAGTAGGACAGACATTTCTCAGATGCTGATCCTGCCATATGTAAGACACTTATTTTAGGTAACAGTAAGACCTTTTATAATGCTGTTAGAACAGTTGGAAAAAAACAGGTGAGCTATGGAGCACAAGACCACTTCTATATGTACTTCAAACTGTGTTACAGGATCACTGGCACTATTAATCTTTTGCATTTTTTGACATTAGACAAATTCAGTGCTGAGACTGTCTTTAAATGTGCCTGAAGCAGCACTGTCTTTAGAGGCACAGGGTAAGAAATGTAGCGTACTATCCTTCTCATTATTTTATCTCCATAAACTATCTGCATTCTTTTTCTTTGTTATATTCATTTTCATATATTTCAGTCCAAAACCCACCTCCAGACTGTTACACTTTTTGGTAAGGCCTAGATGTGAGAACTTAAAACTTGTGATCTTGCTCATGAGCTACTCTTCTGGACTTAACTCCTTTTATCAGTTTATCAGTTTTATCAGAAAAGTTTATTGGCAGTCTTACAGGTTATTCTGTTCTAGTTTAGGTTCATAACCTAGCACACAGTTCATAGACAGTGTGTGCGTCGTTTGCAACCTTCTTCATAAATTATTCAGATTTCTAAAAACATGTTGAAGTGTAAGAAAACTTAGTAACTTTTGAAAGAAGAGTTTATGATCCATTTATCAACATTTTGCAGAACAAAGAAAAAAAGCAGACAAGTCAGTTGTTACAAATTATCTGCTTAGTTCTATTTTTTTACTTAAATGATTTGTTTCCTTACAGCTTTCCGGAACAGTAAAATAATGGTTCTTTTTTCTTACTTGAAAAGTCAAAGTTCTGAACTCTGTAATGAATTCAAAAGAGTGCAAGATATTATGTATAGTATTCCCTGAATTAGTGAACCCTATGCTATATGATCCTTGAAGATGTAGTAATAATAATTACTTGTATGAATACTACTCACAGTCATTACTTTGGACACAATGCATAAAAACAACACATTAAAAAACAGTGAAGATCTATACAGTCATGTATAACTGGATCACTGTGCAGTACTCCTTAGATAAAAAGTTACTAATTTATTTTTTCTGTTTTAGAAATAGATTTTTTAAAAAAGGACAAATCCTAAATTATCTCAGTAGGGCAACTCAAACTTGGAATTGTGCAGGAAACAGAAATACCCAGTGTAGGTCAAAACAGTTGTTCCGTATAATAATAAAATAGTATTATTCAGTAAGCATGGGATTTTTTAAAAAAGTTTTTACAAATTTCAGTTCTTTTCAGATAAGGGAAGCAGGACAAGGCTCTACCGTAACAGCCAGAGCTCTTAAGTGCTGCGGAACTGCAAATTTGTATGTAGTACAGTAATGTGCTTTGTAGAGAAAAGTTCCGTCAAATCTCGTTTAGGGTCTAGAAACAGCACCACATCATCAGCCTCTTGGCACACTTAATTAACCTGAGTGGAGGAGCATGCTACCCTTTTAGGACGAAAACCGAATCATTGCTTTTGAGCACAGTGACAAAACCACATGTTTGGATCTAATCAGGATAGCTTTTTGTCGTACAGCAACTAATACTGGGGGGGTACCCTGACATCCGTACTGAGCAGAGGTGGCACGGCAGCATCCCTGTGGGTCATTGCTCTCTCAGCATCACTCCCCCACCTGTGGTCCTCCCCTGTCGAAACCTCTGGGCAACAAAGGAGGAAATGGGTACAAGCCTGGGTCAAGAAGCAGCTGCATAATATATAGGCAGCTATCACATAGATTAACCTACCAAGCGGACAGGATTATGGGAACCCCTAATATTCCCTAACAAAAATTTCAAGGAGGAAACACCATTAAAAGTCTTGGTTCTATTCTGTAAAACTTAACAGATGCAGGACGGAGGAGGAGAAAGGAAGGGGGTAGACTCCGTCTTCTAACAAACTTGCAGAACTTTCTACTTCACAGGAATTAAATACTTCTTTATGTTTACAGCCCATTCAGTAAAGATGGCTGGGTCTCTGCTTATGCTTCCAACATATTTTCTCCTGAAAATGTTATTTCAGCTTCCTGTTATTGGCCATAGTCCTTCCCCTTTCCTCTCAGATATTCAGTGATGTTGAGGACTCAGAGTGATTAATAGCTAGATTTTTGTGGCTGTTACTGGTAATTAAGTTCAATATAATAAGCTAAAGCTCAGGTATCAGTGATTCACAGTGTGTCACTTCTCCAGTTTCCTTGTCTCCTGAGATTCCCACAGCTGCAGCAAGGGTCAGTAACAGTAGACAAGGTGGCGTAAATGCGTACATCTTTCACAGCTTCACCTGGAACAATTCAGGCTTTGGTTACACAATGAAAGAGCTGCTGAAAACTTCACTTTATTTCTTACTGTAATCGAACTGGCTTGAACCAGTCCATAAGCAGACCTTTACAGTCCTCAAACAATAGAAGAGCGGCAATAGCTTGGGAAGTGTATCGACTGCTGTGCTTCCGCCACCATATCTCAAAATCCTCAGCAATGGGTTAAACTTGCTAAGAACAAAGCAAAGTGTGCATTTTTGCCGTTTAATCACAGTGATACCCTGTGAAGCTGGCTGTACTTCTGTGCAGCAGGGTAAGAATGGATTAGTATCTAATCTAATAGATACTTAGATTAGAGACGGAAATATTTTGAATGATCCATACTGCACTGGTGAGAAGATATTAATAGATATTAGATACGAGGAGTGATCCAAGAATAGATGGTATTTTGGCCCTGATTCATTCCTACAGTGTAACAGCACGACAGAACTCTCTTGGAAGAGAAAACAAACTTTTTTAGTCTCAGAATCACATGACAGTCATGGCTAGGATGGGTCTTCGACTAAATTGTCAAGTGTTAATCCAGTCCATTCTGGGGGAAAAAAAAAAAGGAAGAAAAAAAGAAAGAAAAGGATCCACTTTTTATGAGACAGTTTTGCTCACATTTCACACAACTTTAAACTTTGCCTTATTGTGTAGTGTGTTGAAAACTGCAATGAAATGCAAAATTACAGTTGTCATGAGCTGGGGATTAGAGGCAAAGTTGCAAGTATGGAAGCTGTAGATCTGTTCACTAAATATGTCAAACATGAACTTATAATAAGTAACTATTTTCAGTAGAAAGAACGTGTATAATGAAAGATTGGACAAAGGAAAAAGTACCTTCAATGTCATGTCAAAACATATTAAAGTTATAAATGTATGATATATCTTGTTTGAAAGTGTTATTTATCAGCTCAGAAATCATCCAAAGAACTTTTAAATAGGCAAGAAGCCCATTTCAGCATAAAGTTTATATGATTTACTTTGTAAATAAGCCCCATTGTCTTTTTTTTTCTGTAGCTCTATTCAGGGTTTTTAAAATCTGTAAAGTATAAATAGAGTCTTATGTACTGGCATACAAACATCATTGCTTGCAAAATTCAGTATTTTTGGGGAGAAGATGTAAAATCACCATGAATGCATGGAGCGTTCCTAGAGATGTCAGACATAGAGGTACTGAAATGGCAATAAATACCTTGATTTGTTGATGTCTAGTTTCCAGAGCAGGGTGAAATGTCACAGATTACCCTCAGGTAATGTTGTCCAGAAATGCTGGAAGACATGGACAACAGCTTTCTGAAAATACTTGCATCAGCTCTGTTAAGGACACACAACAGATGTTGATCTCCTTCTAGAACAATTTCTAGAGCATGGGTCTTATTCAAAAAAACATAAGCATTCTCCCCTGCAAATACAAATTCCTCTGTTGTAAAAACTATTGTCAAACTATTGTCCAAGTATTTAGGATGTTCAAAATGAGGTGGTCTTTGGGGAATAATCCTTCATATAACCATAAATAATACCTAATAATAATATTATATAAAAAACAAGACCAACAATACTAAATGTTAATACAGGGATGTGGTAATGTCAGAAGATGAAATTTTAAGTTGATCCATAGCAGGAAAAGATCGATACGTGAAAAAAATTTCAGCCCTGCTCCCCCTTTTTTTTTCTACTTTTCCCTTTCTTTTATAAAACTTACTATGTTCTGGGTATCCCCAGTAACTTTTCTCTGAAAACTGTCAGTAATAGATGCTTAGATTAAAGATGGAAATATTTTGAATGATCCATCTCTTGCTGTAGCATTCAGGCCCAGCAATCAGGGATAGGAACTTCAGAAGACGAAGACAGTATACAAGTAATCATTTTCAGTTGCCATTGGGTGGACTTTTTCTCCATTAATTCATTTCTTTTTGAGTCAATATATCCTTTTTCATCTTCAAAATGGCCTGTGCCAGTAAGTTTGTAAGTTAATTAAGGATTATTGAAAACAATCTTACCATTGATACAGACTTTTGCTTTGTGCTCCATTCCTTTTCTAGGTGTTCCTTTCTTTTTGTCTTTTTCTCAGATAAGCATTAATCAGAGAACTATTTTAGTAAGTTAATTGCAAACCCTGTTATCGTAGAATCATAGAATCATAGAATGGCTTGGGCTGGAAGGGACCATCAAAGGTCATCGAGTCCAACTCCCCTGCAGTGAGCAGGGACACCTTCAACTAGATTATCGTATAAGTGAATCCTAGTGAGCCCATCATTCTGGTGCATAGTGTTCTTAAGCTGTGCAGAGCTGACTAGTTTGACCTTGGGTATTTTTAGAATAAAGCAACAGGTCTGTCTTTCCTGTTAGCTATGGGGTTTACATGGCTGATGGTCAAAGTAACAGAGAGGAAGTACCATTCTGTTTATGATTTCTAGTAAAGGTTTAAGTCTCAGGCCTTGATGCTCTCCTTTCCCTTCGCGCATTGAGTTTTTCTTGTGCTCGTAGTTTCTTTGCTCTGCTCACTTGTTTATTCTCCACCCGGTGTTTCTCTGGTATACCCCTTTTTCCTGGTGGCTATTACATTCCCTTCTTTGCTTTGAGCTGAAATAGCAGCTAACAAGTGTGTAGCTCATCATCAAAGGCTGTAATTAACAACAAACTTCATACATTTACAAAAGTTGCTACAGGTTTTCCTGCAGCCCCACAGTATAAAATAAGGCTGAGGATTGTATAGTGTCTTCAGTGAAGCTGACTGCCAGCTTCCATGGACTTTAGTTAGAGGGCAATTTATCCCTTTTTGTTCAGCAGTGCACAATGATTTGCGTAGTATCTAATAGGTAGTGTGCCTGGAAAGTGCTGAGTTAAGCACATTAGAATTTGAATGGGTAGTAACATAGGAACTCTAGCAGGATTTTTTTGGACCACAGGCTAAATTTGTGGGTGTTTTAACATAGTCAGGTAGTTTAGACAGCTACTTATATATGTAGAGCCAAAACAGAACTGTGAGGTCTTACACCCTTCCTATACAGTGTCAAGCTGTATCCAGTTCTACAATGCAGCGACTCAACAGACACACAAAAGCAAAACCCAGTAACCCAGAAGGTTTGGAGAGTTAGGAAAAAATACAGGTAACAAGATAATTTGTTAGAATGCCTCTGGTCTCCATTTAATGTTTTATATGTTCTTTTTAGGTCATTTTAAGTAATAGGGGAAAATAGCAATAAATGTTAACAATCTAATTTGGTTTTACTAGAGAAAAACTGAATGCAATGAAATTTCTTAAAATAGTTTTAAGCTGAAGGCTGTATAAATGTTCCTATTAAAAATGTTCCTATTTGAAATCTGATTGAGTGCAATGTGCTTCTTAAAGTGGCCAAGATTTGGGGTAAATTTTATATAAGTGGCAACAACAACAAACCACAAATTGTTAAGTTCAAAACTTCTACTAAATTGTGACTATTAGTGATCTGGATGGAGTTTAGATAGCTCTCCCAGCATGTCTTTGGACTGAAAAGGAAGTTAAGCAGGAACTTAGCTCAACTTCTCCAGAGTAAAAACTCTGTTTCTTAAAGAGCTATAGAATCTAAAATAAGTACTGAGTGAATGTAAGCACCTTCACTGCTAGGTAACTCTTAAATGATAAATCAGTGCAAGGAAGTATGTTTTACACCTGGATCTCTTCTCAAGAAGTTGAATTTCTGTCTTGATGTACTCCTGAATAATGCAATCTAGGTATTGCTACACCAACCCATATGTTCCCATCATTGAGAGTTGGATTACATTAGTTAATTTGACAGGGATCTTGGGATCAGCTCTTCAAAAATATCTAGATACTCAATTCCTATTTCGTTTTGGACCAACATCTTAAAAAATAATGCTCCTAAATGTCTTTTAAAAAGTAACCTTTCAAATTTAATTCTGTTTTTATATTCAGTACTGAAACCTAAGAAGAGCAAAACTATCACCATAAGAGAAAGTATTAATCATTGTTTTATTTAGAGGATGATCATTTATCCATGGCATTGGTTAGCAACAAAAGATTCTGCATTTGGTTGATTGGTTTGTGACATGAAACATATACTATACAGGTGCAGTCACTGTTCTTTCTTACCTTGAAGTTCATTTTACATTTTTAATCTTGTTTTAAATTACACTAGGAAAGTAGAATCTACAAGTCAATACTTCATCTGTTCTTGCTTCACTCTAACTGCTTTATGTTAACAAAATAAAAATCTTTTCAGCATTTTCCTTTCATTCTGTCAAGGCACCAACTTCATATGTGGGTAGATAATTAAAACATATGCACAGCCCACAAGCCTCTGAATCACATCTCTTTTCTCAGCTGAATAATTTTTTTTTTCTCAGTGTGCACTTTTCAGCTTGGGTTTACGCTAAGAAGTCCATTATATAGCACTGATCAACAAGCTTTATTTATTATAGTGGTAATTGTTGAACTAACTCTTTGTAGGAAGACAGCTCTTCACAAATTTTAAATTGTGCTGTTTGCATACCTCCTTCTAGAACTATGAAAATTCATCAAATTATGATTATTTTATAATTTTCATAAACAGGAATGTCACTTCCTCAATAAAATCAATACAACAAGAAAACTTTCCTGTCTTTTCCCTTTATTATATCTGCACCATTGTGTTAAACACTACTGAGGTGTACTTCAATAGCGTGCATTGTCCCAGGGCATATTGACCTAGAAGGGTATTGCTTGAAAGCAGTTACGAATGTTTTAAATTTAATTGGTCTGTTCTCATTCATTTGTTCTTTTTCACTTTTTTTTCTCTCCCAATGACTACATTCTTATACCTTCCTACTAAAGAAATTTTGAAGAGACAAGAAGAGGAAATAGAAATGGAAAAAGATTCCTTCAGCAAAGAAGCTCACTATTACTTCTTGTCTGATGAACTGTAGTTCTCATCAGATGTAAACCACCTTGATGCATAACAGTCCCCACCCATTGCCACTGCTCCCTGCTTTTTGATCTCTTCCATGTAAGTCTGTAAATACTCTATCTTGACATACCAGTTATGTGAATCATCCTATAAATTTCATATCATTACTATTATATTTTAATCAACATCCTTCAATGAAATATTTGCTATTCTTTGCTTCAGTGTATTGACCTGACAATCACTTGATTCATTCTGTTTTTTTTAAGGGGGGGAAAAATGTATCTATGTATGAGTTTGCATTTGGGTATACTCAGAAAACACTTAAATATGAATTCCTATCAATCAGACACCTTTTACCACAATTACTAAACACTACGTATTTTGAATCAGAGAAAATTTTGAATCCTTGTTAGTGTTATAGAGATGAACACTAAGATATATTTTAACAGATCAATGAACATGTTATTTTTTGTATTACATCCTTCCCCTTTTGTTCATCATTATTTGTCTTTGGGTTTATTCTTTCCAGCATAGTTCACATCAAAGTTAGACAGGTTTTTATTCTCACTTTATATGCTGGTATATATTTGTCATCATTGTCTCTTTCTTAGATATGAAAAACCAAATTAATGTATCAGTACTTGTGCTCTTACCTCTGCTCTAGTACTAGGGGTAAATAATTAGAAAATGCTCAAGGGTGAGAAACTGCCCCAGAGAAAAGAAGTCAGGTTTCCAGTAGAGCTGTCCTCTGCTCCCTCATAATCCCCTAAGACTTTTGACAGTCTCAGTGATAGTCTGCTGAAACAACCAAAATCAAAGAGTGAAACTGTTGAAATCTTCAGTTCCCTAATCAGCGTGAATAGTCAGCCAAACGCTCTGCTGCCGGTACCTCTGCAAGTTGTTATAGAATTTTACTTTATGGTTTTAATAACTACACATTCCTTGCTTCTGATCCCTTTTCGGCTTGTTCTCATTCTTTCTGAGGTGTAAAGGTCCTTTTAGACTAAGCTTAGCTTAGACTGTCCCTCCCTGTTTTTCTCCTGCTCTGTCTGCAGGTTTTAGCCTTCCTTGGTGCTAAGGGAACCCTGCCCCGCCTCGGTCATCGGTGTCTGTGGTGAAGAAGTAGTTTCAAATTAAAGTCTTCCCCTTGAGAATCATTTCCTTTTCTGGAGAGTGTTGGCTAGTTGTAAGATTTTGCTCCATACGTTTTGTCGTTCTTCATCTTTCTCTGTGTCCTTCACTTTTTTGGAGGTCAGTCTCTGTTTCCGTCCATAACACAATGATTTACCCGTCAGCTGGAACAGTGTGCGTTACACAGACCAGCGTGCTTTGGCTCCTCCCTTTTCTTCCTTTCTTCTTTTCATTTTTTTCCTCTGGATTCTTTCCCAAGTAAGGCAGTTTTGTACGCAAACCCAGCTGTTACACAGTTTTCAGTTTCCAGTTCACTGCTGGACTATCCTTTTTGGGGTACTTTCTATTGGATCCCTTATTTGCTATATTGCAATTTACCAGAAGACTTCCCAACAGAAAGCAAGCATGAGTTCCCTCTTTCTTTCTCATGTTTATTATTACTCAGTTTCCATTTCTCTTCTCTCTTGAACTTTAGACCTTCCCAGTTCGGGAGAAATGTCTACATTAAAGCTCAGTGGTAACATAAGAGCCAGTACAGAAGTTAAACACCCAGGTTATGGGAAGCTATATTCTCTGACTACAGTCACAAGCTGTGCTTCTTTTTTAGCTTTCAGTAACACAGAAAAGAAGATTCTTAGAGTTTCAGGGATGAGATTACCGGTGGTAAAAAAAAAAGCTTCGTTTACTTGCTGTCCTCTCTGTGCATCAGAAACCTTTAGTGGGTTTGAAATATGAAACTATGTGTTGGAAAATATTCTGCAGATTTTGATTGATTCCTGGTCCATCTACACAAAGAAAAGGATTTTAAGCTATTTTGAATGTTGTGCTGTGCTGTACAGTTACATTCACAATATTTCACCGCAGTTATCAATTCATGCCTCCCAACCCTGCCCCACATCTTAATGTCTTTATTTTATCCCTTATAAGAAAACTCATTTTCTTTGAAAAATACAAGCCCCAAGATATGGGCAAGAAATGTATTAAAGTATCTAGACAAGGGATGGAAAACAGTTATGATAGGAGGTTGCACTGATTTTCTGCATTTTCATATTAGATTATTGCTACATTTCTATCCTAGAGCTCAGACAGAAAGCAAGCAAATAAACAAGCAAAGAAACAACCAACCAAACAAAATAACCCAAAATAAAACACATAAAACTCCTGAATTTATGTTCTACCTATCAGAAACCAAAACATGCAGAATAGCAAATGCGAAATTTCTGCTAAAACAAAGAACCTAACTCCAATATTTTCCTTAAAAAAATAATTTTTCCTCAGGCAGCCAAGCAATCCTGGCAAGCTGGTGGCCTTGCTCACCAGTTAATCTAAACTGCTAAGAACTATTGTAGTTCTCTGTCCCCAGCTAACAATGACCTACTTTAAGCTATGGATTTCTGTTAAGTAAAAACCCATTAAAAGAAAAAAAAATCCCTCCAGGCCATCTGTTGTTTATTTTTCCTATTAGCAGCAAAATGTTCTCTTGGAGAACAAGGGTCAGTCAGTTCCACAAGAAATAGGAACATTTTGGCCTTTCATTTGCTGGTTTGTAAATACAAGCAGGTATTACTTTTCCCTCATAATGTTTAAACAGGTAGAAGTTGGTAATGTGATAATGGAGTCTTTGCAACTATTGTTATTTGAATTCATCATAACACATTAGCTGAATGTGGATTTATGAACTCCTACTTCATGACATTTCTTTTGCAAACGGTGCAATGTTCTGACTATTTTCCTGATTCAAATTTGTCTTCTGTTGCATGTTTTATCTTTAAGTTTCTGACAAGATAATGGCATGACACACATTATCTCACCAACATTTCTAATATTTGTATTTTCCCTTTAGTTTAACTGCATTTTGTTTATCTAGAAACTTGTTTTCCTGTGTAAAATAAAAATATCACAACCCAATTTACCCCAAAATGAGCAGTTTAAGTATTATTTTTCCCCCTGAATAGTCACAGCTATTAGTCAGCTGTGGAGAAAAAAAAAAGGGGGAGGAATCTTACCCATACATATTCTGTAGCACGAAGAAGAGGAAAAGAAGTAGAAATACGCAGCAAGTGTTTGTGATGATAAAAACAGGCACTGCAGGTATGAACGGATTTATTTCTTAACTAGTTGGTTTAGAAGAAATACATACACATCCAGGTATCCTCACAAAGTCATCTTTTGCAACATCTAAAGTTAAGGAAAGCAAAAGCAGTGGGTGGTATTTGAAGATAAGAGTGGTGAATCATACTGTTGCAGTGAGTAAAATGCTGAGCTATTAATGAGCCATTTAAACAATTAGTAACACAGTCAATAAGATTTTTTTCTCCCTTCATTTTAGCTTTCTAAAATTGGAGGTGTGTGATGAGCAGTAAATTATTCTTTTCATTTATTGTCATGCTTGATAGTAAATTATCTTTATAGCCTTCCTCAATCTATTTAGAAGCTAGAGATCAGTAATAATTCTGGAGGCAAAGAAGAAATATAGACCAGGATTGCATTATTTCTTCTGGCTGCCCTCCTCACAATACTGTTGATTCACTTTAAATTAACTTTATTAAAAGTAAGCCCAAATTTGTTTCATTTCACACTATGTAATCCAAGCTGAACAATGCACAGAATGAAAAAGATTCCTCGGAAATAAAATATGAGAATCTAACAGCAATCGGTTGTAAGTCTGTTGATTTCTATAAGCATTTTGTGACAAGCAGAAGTATATAAATTTGGGGAGATTTGGTGATTTTGGTGGTTAACTGATTCCGGCAGTCAATCTCTGCTGGAACTGATTACACAAAAGACTGTAGCCTCTAAGGAACAGGCACTATTTTGAAGGAATTATGGAATCATCCTTAGTCAAGCTTTAGTGTTTACTATCTGTTTTAGTGCCAATGCTAACTGATATGCTGTGTAAGTGAAGGATTTGAACAATCATTTCCATACACAGAATATCTGTTCCAGTAAATGTTTGCTTGTTCTGGCTATTTTTATCACATTTTGCTTTTGCAGGATAAGTTGGAACCATTAATGTGACAGTTTCAGATGATTATACTACACTGAATGCCAGCACAATTTATTTAAGCTACTTTTTTGCATCTGTTCCATAACATGTGCTTCAAAATATTCATCATACTGCAATATGGAAAGCAGAAGGGTCATTCCTTTTGTTTTGATTTCCTCAGCTTCACTCCCAAAAGGTAAAGTCAATCCAAATGGGTTCTAGAGGGTCATAAGCCTGTTCTATAGTTTTTGATACAGTGCTATAACCAGTGTTAAAATGAGCAGATTTAAAATGAAAGAACGTTGATTTAGAAAACACATGCATTCAGGTCAAACAGAGGAAAACCATTCTGTAAAAACATGTGCTCCCACTATTTATTTCTTTATTTATTACTTTACCTAGCTTTACTGAATATTAAGATTGTGAAAAGGTAGCGTAATACTGTAGAAAAATGCCAGCCACCTCCCTATGTGTTTTCATTCACCTGCCTCGGGCCTGGCCACTATTCGACACCAACATTGGTGCACCACTAACAGGGCAGGGAGGAAAGGCTCTTTCCTGGCTGACACACCAGTTCAGAGCCCTCTCTGAATGAAATCCTTCTCCAGTTAGAATCAGAAGATAAGTTTGCAATGTCTTCACTGGGGCCAGGCTGAAAACAGAGCTGTGGGTGAAAGTTTGCAATCTATTTATAAAACGGCATGGTAATTCTTTCATTATTATCATGAAACCATTCTTTATTCATGCTATCATTCTGTTTGCTTTGACTACCACTGCATTTTAAACATAGCTTTTCACTGAGCTTTCCCTAACGGCAATCACGTCTCTTTTTCTTTTTTTCCCACTTGCATTAATTTGCACCCACCAATGAGCATATATAAATTAAAGGGAATTATCAAAGTTAGGAAAAAAATGAGAAATACTGAAGGGAAGGCAGTCAGGGTAAGTAAGAAGAAAAATATTTCTGATTTTTCCTTAGTAATAATGTTGAAATGAGCATGAAATAACAAATGGATATTCTGTTGACGAAAATTAGATGTCAATGAGATCAGTCCTCTCTAGGATGTTATTAGATTCAACACAAAATGAAGACCATAAACAGTTCATCTGTGACAGCACTTCAAATTATTCTCCCTTAAAAGAATTTAGACTTTTAAAGCTATATTATCAGTATGTTCTCTGTTATCAGAAAAGGTGAAAAAAAGAGATTAAACCCCTTTAAAATATAGGATTATGTATATTTTACATGAGAAATTGTTGTGGGTTTGGTTTTCTATCAAAATTTTTCATGGCTATGCAATAAAGCCTGCCATTTTTCATTGGGAAATATTTCTAAGACTGAAGATAGAAAAAACAGGGGAGAGCAATTAGTCCACCATAATATTCAAAGCAGACATTAGAAAACTACAGACTGCACCTTGATTTATTTAGATTGATGATTGTTTCCCCCTTCCCTTCCTTTCCTGCCTATCCTAGAGGTACTCCTAGCATGTACTTTTTTTCATAACTTGAAAAGCCACAAAAGATTTTGACTTTTGTATAAAACAGGAGACAGTCTTTATTATCTCAGTAGTGTTTGTGGGAAGAGAAAACTTTGCAATTTTTTTGCAAGAGATGATATAATAATACGCTTTCTACAACCTATGGGGTGAAAGTCAACAGAGTTGCAAGACTAGGTAGAAGGTCTTATCCACAGGATGAAAGTGATAATGTTAACTGTGTTTCACTTTGGCAATTCATTACTTAAGTGTGCAACTTTGGTCTTTTGCTTCAGCTCAATGGAATATAAAATTAAACAATACATTCTTTTAGAATTAAGTAAAATTTGAAAACAGAGCTATAAGTGTTAGGCACAAAACTACAGTAAGAGAAAAAGAGAAGTAAGCAGAGTTCGGAAAATCCTTCTATTACTGTCCTTCCAATCTGACTGTAAACAGAGCTTCAAAACTGACAAATGGCTGCAGCTGCAGTGCCTTTATGATTGCATTAGTATTCTGTACTCACTTAGGTTCAGCATAAAAGCCAAATGCAGTTCAATCAGTTGTATTCATATCTTTCATAGCAGGTAGTATATGAATGAATGTGTGTAACCCATTTTTTTTACTCTAAACACTGAAAAAATGTGCTGGAACAGTGCTGTTCAAATGCTTTCCATGGGGGGAGGTCAGAAATTTTATTTTAAACTTTCTGTCTTTGGACTCCATCACATTTGTGGTAGGTATCAGATAAACATTCCAGATAGATACAGATCCAAATTTGCCTGAACAGTGATATTACTCCTAAAACCAGCTCGAGACACCCTTTTCCATGAGTACCCGCAGAACAGCTACCTACAGCTTCAAATTTATTTCATTCCCCCTTGGAGAGTTTAAGCAATGTTCCAGTCTTTGCACAGGTCAGTGTTGTCTGTACAGATCTGCAAAGGCATGCAATTTCCTTCTGAGTGGATAGCACAATTTCTGATAGCACTAGCTCCTATGGTCAAGACTAGCTTTAAGCAGAGCCATACATGTGGATGACTGTATACTGTTTCCAATTCAAGTGGCAATTTGCTTTTTGCATGGGAAATGTTAAATAATACATAGGCTGGTTCACTGGATGTTTGTCATTTCCAAAGTATCTGGTATTTTACTTCAGGGAATGTTTTCTTCCCAACTCATTCTTTGGCTTCTTTAGTACAATATATAATTTTAAACATTTTAAATTATAATTTTAAATATTTACCTTACAAATAATGCTCTGGAAATTGCGTCAATGGCATTCAGTCTCCTTTCTTAACCTTTCTTTTCATACTATAATCAACCTGTCATAAAAAATGCTGAAACTCTTCTGAAAAATAAACATTACAGTGATTCCCATGGAAGGAGAAAGCTTTGTACTGGCTTCTCCTCATGAAAGAGAAAGAGATGAAATGGGAAGGGATTGTACTGTAAAGACCATCACAATGAGAAGAGGGAGGCTAGTGATGCTGGGGAGATGCTAGGGCTATTGAACAACAGGGGTGGGTTTTTTTGGACATCAGGTCTCTTCTAGAACATCCTGTGCTTCCGGTGAAGTGGCAAGAATTGATGGACAATCAAAAGCAACATGATCAAGATTTGATCCATGGATTCAGAGATAGCCTCAGGGAGGTTTAATTAACTTTAGTTCTATACATACTTTTTTTATTTAGAGATGATATTATTACTGCTTTTCAAAATACAAAATCATAGAATCATAGAATCAATTAGGTTGGAAAAGACCTTTAAAACAAGTCCAACCGCTGACCTAACACTGCCAAGTCCACCACTAAACCATGTCCCTAAACACCACATCTACATGTCTTTTAAATACCTTCAGGGATGGTGACCCAACCACTTCCCTGGGCAGCCTGTTCCAATGCTTGACAACAATTTCAGTGAAGAAATTTTTCCTCATATCCAAACTAAACCTCCCCTGGTGCAACCTGGGGCCATTTCTTCATCCTATTGCTTGTTCTTTGGGGGAAGAGACTGACACCCACCTCACTACAACCTCCTTTCTGGTAGTTGTAGAGAGTGATAAGGTCTCCCTTAAGTCTGCTTTTCTTCAGGCTAAACAACCCCAATTCTCTCAACCATTCCTCATACGACTTGTGCTCTCAACCCTTCACCAGCTTCATTGCTCTTCTTTGGACATGCTCTAGCACCTCAATGTCTTTCTTGTAGTGAGGTGTCCAAAACTGAACACAGTATTCGAGGTGCGGCCTCACCAGTGCCGAGTACAGGAGGACAATCACTTCCCTCGTCCTTCTGGCCACACTATTTCTGATACAAGCCAGGATGCCATTGGCCTTCTTGGCCACCTGGGCACACTGCCAGCTCATATTCAGCCGGCTGTCATCCAACACCCCCAGGTCCTTTTCTGCCGGGCAGCTTTCCAACCACTCTTGCCACTCTTCCCCAAGCCTGTAGCATTGCATGGGGTTGTTGCGGTCCAAGTGCAGGACCCCCCACTTAGCCTTGTTGAACCTCATACAATTGGCCTTGGCCCATCGATCCAGCCTATAGAGCCTTCCTGTCCTCAAGCAGATCAACACTCCCACCCATCTGCAAACTTACTGAGGATGCATTTGATCCCCTTGTCCAGATCATTGATAAAGATGATAAACAGAACCAGACCCAACACTGAGCCCTGGGGAACACCACTTGTGACCAGCTGCCAACTGGAATTAACTCCATTCACCACAACACTTCGGGCCTGGCCATTGAGCCAGTTTTTCAGCCAGTCAAGAGTACATGCATCCAAACCATGAGCAGCCAGTTTCTCCAGGAGAATGCGGTGGGAAACTGTGTCAAAGGCTTTACTAAAGTCTAGGTAGACAACATCCAAAGCCTTTCCCTCATTCACTAAGTGGGTCAACTTGACACAAAAGGAGATCAGGTTAGTCAAGCAGGACTTGCCTTTTATAAACCCATGCTGACTGGGCCTGATCACCTGGTTGTCCTGTACACCCACATGATAACACTCAAGATGATCTGCTCCATAACCTTCCCCAGCACCGAGGTCAGGCTGACAGGCCCATAGTTCCCCAGATCCTCTTTCTGGCCCTTCTTCTAGATGGGTGTCACATTTGATAACCTCCAGTCAAGGGGGACCTCCCCAGTTAGCCAGGACTGCTGGTAAAAGATGGAAAGTGGTTTGGTGAACACCTCCACCAGCTGCCTCAGTACCCTTGGGTGGATCCCATCTGGCCCCATAGACTTGTGTGTGTCTAAGTGGTGTAGCAGGCTGATAATTTCTGCTTGGATTATAGGGGCTTCGTTCTAATCCCTATCGCTGTCTTCCAGCTCAGGGGCTGGTTACCCGGAGAACAACTGGTCTTACTATTAAAGACTGAGGCAAAAAAGGCATTAAGTACCTCAGCCTTTTCCTCATCCTTTGTCACTGTTTCTCCCTGCATCCAACAAAGGATGGAGATTCTCCTTAGCCCTCCTAGTAGCATGATTTCTCAGTTCTGGTAATACTAATGTCTGTTTACGTGGGAGGATGAACTTTTGTCAAAACAGAGACCCAATGGGACAGAACAATAAAAATCTTATATCCAAAAAAAAGCAACAATTCAGTTTCAAGCTATGTCCAGGAGATGACCGGACAATAGAAGTGAGTGTAGGAGTTGTCCAGCCACTAAGTCCTTCTCTCTCATTCAGTTTCATTGATGCCTCAAGCCAGGTTCTCAACAGCAATTGGCCTGGCATAGGAGGAACAAATCTGTGATGCAGGACTGTTTGTGCCAAGTGCCCAAAATCCACTCTATAGGTATTCTGAAGGGTTTATCTTGAACCATTAACAGCCGATCCCATAGAGTGAAAACCCATTAGCAACTGAAGCATATTAATTGGAAAATACGAAGCACACCTTCTTGTGTAGTTTCACTGCTAGTAACCCAGTTCATACGACTGTTCCACAATGCAAGTACATGGTGGTGAAATAAGCAGGATCCATTTCAAAAGTGCCCTCTTTATCCAAAATAAAATATTAATGCAGATACATCCTGAGAGTCTCTGGACCCGTGAGTAACTTATGTTCTTCTACTTTATTTCAGATTTTTTTTTAAAAAGACTAAATCACTCAATAATTGAACATCTGTATCTCTTTCAGTCAGTTATTCACTACTGAAGATTTGAAAAATAGTTCTGGAAGAGGAAAATAGTTTTCATAAGAGGAAACTTCTCTTTCACAAAAAGTTGTGCTATGCAATAACAGGTGATGGTTGTAAAATATGTGCCACTGAAGTAATCCTAAATAAAACATACACACACTAGCATTTCACTCTTTTCACTACATAAAAATTAAAAAAAAAACCTAAACTTAATTGATTTACTGGCTAAATGCTTTATTTCACTAGTTGTCTAAAGCCAAGTGATTAACAAGTCTTACTTGCACAATATAAACCAGAAAAATGATCAGTCTCATCCAACTTAAGTCACAACTCTGTGATCCTTTTATTATTGTTTTGTGTAACCTATTCTTTGGATCTTGCAGTAACCTCTTCCTATCTAACAAATACTTAGAGAACTTAGAACTTGATATTTGACATAACAGAAACACACTGAAGGTTCATTATCGGTGATCCAGTTTCTAAATTTAGCCGTTGTTGCCTCAGTGGAGACATCGATTACCTTGCAGGGAGAGTCACATGGTTCCTGGAGATACCGCTCACATTATAGTAACACATCCATTTTCTGTACCCTGGGGGGAATCTATTAATCTCCAAAGCATTTGTTGATTTATCACAGAGTAAAGAATCTTCGGTTTCAGAATTCGGCCCTACAGAACTATTGCCAGATCTGACTTGATATTATTGATGTCCCTAAACAGTCTACTGACATACCCCATCTGATGACCAGTGATTCCTCCTGTGAACGTGAACGAAAATCACATTCCGAGCAATAGCACCTTTCACCCATGATGAGTTTTAATACTTGTAAGAATGTAGGGTAAACTAAATATATGTTTTTAGAACAAAGTCACTTTTTTTCAAGCATACCCTGGTAGCCCAGGTACATAATGGTGTTGCCACTGTTTGGCACAAGCCTTGTGCTAGCATAGCAACATAAGACATTAAAAGCCTCGTCTTGGCCTCATCTTGTTTTAATTTGGTTTCAGCTGTAGCAGCATATTGCCCAGTGGTTAGATGCCTCTTGTCTAGCTTTTCCTGCATGTAACAGTAAAGCTGTCTAATGCTCAGATGACTAAGCTCTGACTTGTTCTCACTTTCAGTTTAGCTTTGTGCTATTGTGCAGTTATTAGCCTAAAAACCCGTGTGTTCAGTAAAGATAAGTAATCATTGCATAACTTAAGTTACAGATAGATCAGTGTTAGCATCAGACTTCTGGAAAATGTTTGCAAGTGTTGCTAAGTGAACCAAAGTGGAAGAGCACCCCTACACACAAACACACATCCCGTCGGTGGTGTGCTCCTCCCAGTGAAGATGGTTCCCCCAACACCTGTCAGAGGAAGAAAGGCTCTCAGCTTCAGTCTCTGCCTTTTTTGGGAGCATGAGAAGAGGTGCAGGTGGGTTTTTTTGAAAGCAATTGTGCTTCAAGTGTAAAGAGCTCTAAAGCTTGATATTGCAAACATTTTCATATTAACAGATAAGATTAAATGATATGGACTATGCAGTTAAATAAAGGTCTCAGTTTTATACCTATAAAGACTTTTCATCTTGCAGTAAATGTACATTAGCTTCTCAAGTTCAATCTTTCAGTGATGAAATAAATGAAATGTCTAAATAATTTCTTCTTGAAATAATTCAAGAGATATTAATTATTGTTCTTCAATATTAATAATTAACTAGCTTAAAAACAGAACTCAAGATCTGATTTACTTGTGTTAAATTTTTAAAATGGAAAATGGTTCATAAAAATAAAAACATCTGTAAAAAAACCTAACAATTGAGTTCCTAGCAATAAAGTCTGAGATAACATGGGTAGCTTCAAGATCCCTTTTTGAAGTTGCTAGGAAGACATAGGAAATTAATTATTTAAAAGTTACATTTATTAAAATAATATCAATGTAGTTCTTAAAAAACCGATCTCTTCTATGTTCAAATACATTTATATATATTTGTATATATGTAGACATGCATACATCTATATATAAGAAAGAATATGAGTAAGACTTAAAAATGATTCTTTGCAAATGCTCAAGGGATTGTTTGCTGAAGCTAGAAGAAAGCTAACTAAACTGACATGTTTAAAAACAAATAACATGGCATTATATTAGCATATTAAAAATAGCACGTACAGCTTTGCAACCGAAGGTCAGACAGAACTGCTAAAAAAATTACACCTAAATTATAAGATAATTAGTGGATTATTCCATCAGGATGCCAACAATTTAGACTGAAATCTGTTTAGATATGATATCTAGTGACGAACTGAAAAGACCTGATATAATTTCTTTCAACTCAGAAATAGGCAACAAATTTAAATCTGCCTTGGGCTTATTTACATCTGCTATAAAATTATAGATTAATTGCCTAAGGCATTTCTGGTGATATAAGCTTTAAATATTGTATAACTCTAATGAATTAATGAACTGGAAATGAAAAAAATGAAGATTCACTCTTAGTCTTTCCATGAGAACCCAGAATTGTTTGGGGAAATAACCTCATTGAACCACAATTTGTTCTTTTGTACTTTTGCGAACAATGAGAACCAGCCTTTCTTGTGCTGTTTAGGAGGTGTCAAAAGCCAAAGCTTTTGGTAAATTTCAGTTTCCAAAGGTAAATTTATTTTGTCAGAAGTAATCTGCAGGAATAGGCTTGCCAGTTTATTTGCTTTTCTACCCCTCTTTCCTGGCATAGCAACATGTCAAGAAGAGGCAAAGTGAAAGTGGAAATATGGTAGAAGAGCCCATGGCCATTGCAATCCTGTCTTGTAAGGAATCCAAAGAAACTGTGCATCTTTAAACTGCCCTTTAAAGTCTTTGAAAGTCAGTGACGTCTTTAAGAACTGCAAGGTTGGAACTGACCTGGTTTTGCTCCTTTGAATCTTGCCCATTACTGTTTATGTATATAAAAGAGAAACTGTCATTAATTTCCAAGTGTTTAAGGCAAAATGAGGTCAGTTTTTCTGGTCCTCTGAACTGTGAAATAGGAGTGCATTAAGTCCTCCTAAAGGCTGTAGGTAGACAAAAACATCTCAATCTTTAGGATATTAAACTCGGTGGCTACAGTGAGAAAAGAGCAGTAACCTAAGATCACTGGAGTCTTAGGAATTTAATTTTTGAGATAAACTCAACTGGTCTTATTTTGGCAATCCTTATCATAAGTTCCAAAGTGAAGAAAAAATTCCATAGAGTCCCTACTAGGGTAAAGAAGGAAAAAATCTTCTGAACAACTTGTGAATATGTTGACCCTGCTATAAGAAAAGCAGCTAAGAAAGATTTAAGATGATTTTATATTTTTCATCAAAGCTTGTTCTGTTTAATATAGTATTCCCAGTCTATCCACAAAAGTTTGGGGAAAGTCAGAGAGAGATAGAAAATAAGAAAGAAAACATTAAGCCACCTTTGTTCCATAGGTAAAGACAAAAATAATCATTCTTGACACCTTTAGGAAAGATGCCTAATGCTCACACAGACTAATTCAAGAGAAGCTAGTTTAGTACTTTCTTCATGCTGAGAGCAACGTAAGCAATTCCCCCTTTTACCTGGCCATCCGAAAGAAAAGGGTGAAGATAGGCTTTCCCTGAGTGGGACTTGGAATTCACAGTTTGAGAAGATTATCACAGAGCATACAGTCCTATCCCATTCTTTAACAGTAATAGTGGTCATCTTTTTTTTTTTTCCCCCTTCCTGAATCTGGGAAACAGCATACCTGTAAAGTATGCCACTACATGTTATGAAGTGTCGTGGTGAGAGGGAGTGTGTACCACATCAGTGCATGTTTTTTAACTGCTTTCATTGATACCTTATTTCTAGGCTGCACTAAACTAAGGATAACAACCAAATACTGCATTTTACATTAACTTTGTAAATTTGGACATCGTTGCCTTATTGGGGAGCTTTGTAAGTATCCATAAAGTAAGAAATATAACTTCTATACAGTAAGAAGTGTAACTTTTCAAACTCCAATTTGATAAGCCAAATAACTTGAAATGTGTAAGTGCTTATTTTTCCTTCCTTCCTTTTAATTGTTTTGTGTTATCCCTCTGAGGTATCTCCAGTGTACATATACCTTTTGTGAAATGTGATCCCCAAGCCTGGAATAATATTTTCATAGCAATGCTCTCAGTGCTACCCGTAGAGGCCCGATAGCTTTCCTATTTCTGATGGATATTCCCCCTCTTATTTATCCAAGAAACGCACCAGGCCTTTTAACTGGAACACTGCACGCCAAGATCATGTAGAGATGATTAGTCAGGATGACCTCGTAACTCTTTTTCTGAATCATTGCTCTACCATCCGGTAGATGCTCCAGATACATGTCCTTGTGCTTGACTCTAGTTATTTTGGATTAATAATTATTAAGATTTGCTGAATATTTTGAATATTTTTAAATTCTTGGAGAAAAACATTGTATGTATGCTACAGGTTACTCTACAGAACAATCTATTATTAAATGTACCTGATGTGCTAAATATTTAGACTTTATAAATTGCAGATATTTCCCTTTTTAACAAGTTAGTGTAATTTTTTTTTAATATATTCTGCATCGGATGGCAAAAACTCAGTGTAGTGGTATTAATAATTTCATTGCTTTCAAAGTAATTTGACTGTGAATATTGGAGATAATTCCTCTGATGTCAATACAGTTAAAAAAATTAAACAAAATCATATGAAAATAATATTATGTTAGGGCTCACTTGTACGATCTTTCACTTGCATTTTCAACACCCTGATTTTCTGGTTTCCCTTAATGTTACCGGCTTTATGTACCAATATAGCTCAGATCCCTGTAGGCATAACTGGAATGTAATTTAACATGGAAATATATTTAATTTTCAAATTAATAACAAGGTAGAAATTGTTCTAAGCCACAGCTTTTTGCTCTGGATCTCAAACATAAATTTTGAGCTTGACAGATTTTTTAATTTGGTCTGTCATTAAGGGTGGGTAGCTGAACATGAAATTCCAATTCTGGGTTTGGGAGATGGGCTACCTACCCAAGACTTTGGAGTGTTTTTCAATGGAAATTGGAAGTCAGTTGATATAGGTCTGCCTTTTCCTTCATATAATCACTGGGTAGCAAAATAGCCCTGGAGGTCTTGAAAGGAATATAACTATACATCACTTACTTTAAACATGCTGACTGCTTTCAGTAAATTCAAGGAAAAGCAAAACTTAATGTTCTTTTCATCTTCTTTCTCTTGACACTTCACTCCTTTGGAGGAAAACTGAAAATAAAGTATGTTAACTGTGTCTCACTGCTGTTCTTGAGTAATCTATCCTCATACCCTTTTTCCTTACGTTGGACTACAAAGCAAAAGTCACATGGGGACTTTGGCATTCCTAATGCATGGAGGAATAGTTACACATTTTTAGAAGTACATGAATTTTAGCCGTGT
The DNA here is from genome assembly GCA_034782735.1 of Sagittarius serpentarius. Lineage (NCBI taxonomy): Eukaryota > Metazoa > Chordata > Aves > Accipitriformes > Sagittariidae > Sagittarius > Sagittarius serpentarius. The sequence continues at coordinate 13,271,825 of JAVKLA010000053.1, read as the reverse complement.
TAATACGATGTTTTAAGTACTTTTGGATTTCATGGCCATGTTTATAATACTGCTTCTGAAGTTTAGTAGTGAATGTCTATGAAATGAAAAATAAAACAGAAACAAACTTAATCCTTCTGAAAATGTTGAAAATTTACTTTTCAGATGGTATTCAAGAAAAGTTAAATGGCAGTCCATCATCTCCTGTTGTGACTTGGGACAAATTTTCTTACCAAGAGCCAGAAATTAAATATTTTCTATATGATGAGGCAAATCTAAAGAAAAACAGTGCTACTAAACCTGAAAACTAGAAAGAAGTTTATGTTAGAACATAAAAGACTGCATTACTATGTGGGACAACAGGGAATAAGTAGCCTTTTGAGCTTAGGGAATAATTACTGCTCTTAGTATGGAAAAAAGTTTTGAATTACAAGTGCAGAAGTTTTCCCCTCCTCTCAGCTTCTTATACATACCTAAAAACCCAATAAAGAATGGATTTTACATTAAAAAATGTTGTTTCAGATGAGCTGTGGTCTAGCCACCAGTTTGAAATATCCGTGTTGTTGCAACTGTCTTTGGTCTTTTCTGTTCTCTTCTGTTTTTTATAGCCATTTTGTAGCCTTCAGTTCTTCAGTGGCCTTCCAGTTACGTGTCTTCAGCCCATCACAAGGCGTGAAAGGTTTTTCTGAGGCTTGTTGAGTAGGTGGCAATGGGCATTCTTCGCACTGGTGAAATAAATATGACTGCCTGTGATTACAGTGGTTGCACTTGACCAAGGCAGTCTTTTCTAGCCCTACACTCATATGAAGCTCAGAAAAATTTCTATGTTAAGTAGAAAAAAAGGATTTTCAGGAATAGGTCTCCAGAACTAGTCTTTTTAATGTTCTGTTTGTCTAGATATAAGAAATGCATTTAAGTATTGGTTCCTTTCTTTTTCATATACTATTCTTTACAATCAGTCTTCTATGCTGAAAAAATGTTTTCTGAAACCTTGTCCTTTGAATTTTTCACATCAGTAGTCCCATACACTTCAGCCACAAAACAAATGTGGTGAAAATAATTAAAAATACAGAATTCCGTCTTGTCAGGCTTTGTTCTCAAATATCTGACCTAACTATTTGACTTTTTTTAATATATATATGTTGGCAGATAGCTTGATGGTTAAGGTTGCTGATACTGGTTTCATGTCATTCAGTAAAAAAGCCATCCAAATACCCTTTATATGGGCACAGATTTCAGATAATATAGGGAGAAGAAATAAACACAGAAATATTATGAAATTTCACAACACTGGTTTCTTTAATTCACGTAGTAAGTAGTATGTTTGTACACCTGTTATGCAAATTATATGCAGGGAAGGAAAAATAAAGTAATGCCTCCACCTAATTTTAAAACACTTTCAAATATTTGCTTCAGGCTTTCCCAAAGCTCCCCAAAATCTTCCTTCTCTCTGCTGTAACTATTTCTTTGAACTCTCTGATACTTCCTAGCCTATCAGCCATTTCAGTGGAAAACCTTATCACATACTATTTTCCTATTTAGTTTTCTGTCATCAGACAGTAAGGAAATACAGCAAGTGGTGCAATGAGATGAATTCTGTTTTCCTCTTTTTCCTTTCCCTTTGTGTAGAGGTATGAGCAAATATGTCAACAAAAACAAAACCAAAAAAGAAGAAAAAAATATTGCTGTGGACATAGAAGAACGTACCATTAATATTTTTAATATTTTAATTTTTTCAGTTAAATAACTTCATGTAACACTGGTATGTTTTTGCTAAGCTGGGCAACTGAAATTACTTGTCACACTTCAGTACATCTCCTTTCACATGAAAGATTTGCTGTTACAAAATATCACATAGATAGCAGCAAATATTCTTTGTAAGAAAAAGAAGTGTGCTTTTTGTTATGACCAAGAAACTATTTAGGACAATGCATTGTGATTTTACAGGGACTTTATATCAAGTGAAAATATCACTGTATTTTAAACTTCTTTTTCTTTATTTTCCCCTGCCTCTTTTCTTTCCCTTCTTCCTTGCGGTACAAGGCATCCATTAAAATAACAAATGTATGTTCACAGAGAGAAAGTTGTGATTGAAATTTTGCTAAATCATTCAGCGAGATTTTTGTCTAAGTAAGTCCTCCAGCACCCTGCTAAACCTTGCTAAAGACCTTGCTAAAAACTTTTGCAAGTTATTAGTATGGTGAAGCTGCAGGGACAGTCATATGCTTAGAATTAGGTATATGCTTTCATACTTTGCTCAAGAGGCACATTTTAATTGTTATATCTTTCTTTCTGCAGCCTCATCTTTTTTGTAGTCATTCTTTCGGACTCATCTTTTAAATTAAATCATGTGTCTTCAATCATACTAGCTGGTTAATTATCTATCTACAACTTATGATTTTAAGTATTTTGACAGCTAAAAATAATCATGTGCATTTCATAAATTTATCACTGCTTTTCAGCAGCGTAAGTGCATTTCAATTAGCTTTCCTTGGAAGTGCTGAATTGCAAATCCTTTTCAAATTAAAGGGAATGTTCTATCATTTCCACTCGTTCTACAGTGATAATTTCATCGATTTGACTTAATACACATGTAAGCCCAAGCATATTTACATATAAAATGCCACAGGGCCTAGAGGCCCTAATACAAACAATTAGTTCAGTGTTTTTATCGTCTGGTAGCACAGGGCTTCCACATAACGAGCTATTTTGGCAACCTTATAGTTCAGTATGTGTTGTACAAGGGAGAAGGCTGCATTTCCTCTGTGGTTAAGCACTGAAAAAAGGTTTTTGGATTTTTTCCATGCACTCAGCACTACTGCCCAGTTGTTGATACTGCACATCCTGGGATAACCAACAGCAGCATGTCATTGATGCTGCGGATGGCTTCCACCTAAATCCCTTCATTTGGATTTTATTAGAATGGTATTGAAAATGGGAGAGTGGTTTAGTTTTAGGAGCATTAGTGCCTGGATTTCTAGCCACAGAACTGATGCTAACTCTAATGGGAATGGTAAATCCCTCGCATTTCGTTACAAATACTCTTTAGAGATTTCCAGTGACTGCTACTCACGTTTAATATCCATTCACTGTTTGTTTTCAGATCAGTGCGGTTTGGGGCCTGACATTGATATACAGACAGTGAGCACACTCTACAAACAGTGAATATGCCCCGCTTCATCAGAGCGTTGTGGCGAAGGCCAGCCCTGCTCCCAGAGCCTGCTCAGCTGAGTCAGATGTCAGATGCACGGGGCTGTTCAGCGCCTCCCTTATCCGACGACACGTGAGGGAGAGACTTTGACAGGTTTTGGAAGCGCAGAACACTTGACTGGTGCCGTAAATAAGTCGCGGGGTCACGGAAGGGGAGGGAAAGCTTGGGCTGAAAACGTGAGTGAGGGATACTAAACACTTACCTAGTGCTATGCTGATAGGAGCTGTGTCTACAGAAATGTTTCTGCTGATTATATTCAGCTGACATCTGGATTCTGTTTTTAGCACAAAGATGCATTTCTTGTGTGACCTTGGAAAAGACATCTCAGATAAAATTGTTGCCATATTGAAGCTGACCATAAAACACCCGTTCATTTCAGTGCATGATGCTGTGAATATGGAGCGCGCAGCCTGCCTTGGTTAGCTCATATACAGTACAGATGTAATTCCAGTGGGCAAGACAGTGTTAGTATGGCACTAAGGCATTATTATAAATGTTGACAAATAAAATAACTTTAGCTGGTGAGCAGAAGCTCAGAGTGACTGTCATGTTTTTGTTCATTTCATAATAGCTGACATTTCTGCAATACTCTTTCCTCAATAGCCCCTGTACGAATCCCTTGTTACTACATTAAAATAATTGTCCACAACCGAGCCATTTTGGCATGTGGAATAATGCAATCTGTATGTAAAACGCAGACTAATTAAAAACCATTTTGTACCTGCAAGGTTTGCTGAGTGGCATTTCTATAGTGGAGGTCTCCATGTTGTTGCTATCACAAATTGTTATCTCTAGAACTCCAGAGAGAGAACCGGCTGGCTGAGAAAGCACGCGGAGCTTCATGGCAAAAAAACCCCTGACTTGCCAAACTGCACAAAATCCTTGGTAGAGAGCAGACAGGGGAACAACAAAAATGGTTAGAAGGTTTAAAGGGATGGATAACATTAAAATAAATGGGTGAGGTTGATGGTATCAGTGAAAACACTGGCTATGCCTTTAATATAACTATGAAAAAGAGGGGCAGCTGCCTCACATCGTCCTTACCGTGGTCCCTGGTGGTGTGTGCCTGCAGTCCTCATTCCTGGTTTCCTTGTATCTCATGCCAGTTCAGGGAGTCCGCAAAAGAAGTTGTTCCTTGGTGTATTAGGGTAGGTAGGTATAGATAAGGTACAATGTTGAATAGCGTCTTTTAGAACTATAAAAATAATATAGTATTTTACTTTTCTTTGGAAAGAAGTCAAAGGAACAAATACAGTACTCTGTGTCAGATTTTCCTGCTGAAAGCAGCCCTGTAGTCTGCTTGTCTGCTTTTCTACATAAAGCTCATAACATCCTTTCTCTTTCTCTCTGCTTTGAAAAATTCATTCATTCTGTGAAAACCCGCTAGAGAAAGGAGGCTTTTATGCAGTCAGAGCTGCTCAACCAGACTGTGATTTCTACTAGATACAACAGTGTTAGCTCAAGAATAAAGGAGCACAATTTCCCAATTTGAGCAAGGTATTCACAGAAATGTATGCAGACACAGCCATCAATCAAAAGTTTGAATCCCTGAAAATTAAAACATGAGATAATTTGTGTCTCCACCTTAAACCAGAATTGGGGATTTGATTCCAGTTCTGTTTCCAAAACATCATTTCTGACCTTTTTGGCAGTGGCAGTAAGTCTAGCTTCTTCTGCTTTGGTGAAGCTTACTGCTTTTTTCAATGAACGCCCCGTGGAAAAAAAAAAAATTTAAATCACCTAATTGAACAATTTATTGTCTTCCTTAGACATGAAATTTGGTTTTTAGGATGATACATAGCGATAACTAATCAACCTTTTCTTTTTTCAGCTATTCCCACAAATAACCACATAACATGTTCTTATAAAAAATAGTAGCATGCTAGAATTAAGTAAGCAGTAAATTTTAAACAAAAGAACGGGAATATTATCCTACCCAGTGGACAGAACATCTGTGCACAATTTCTGTGGAAGGTCAAATGCTGAGTTAAATACTGTGAAGGACTGCTTATATCATGCTGACTAGTGACATGTGCATCTAAAGAAGTAGGAATAATCAAATCTCATACTTTAACAAGCAGATTGCATATTAAGGTTGGGAAGTTATTTCATAGGGGAAATATTTCAATTTGCTGTAGTAGATTCCAAATGAAACCAGCACATGCAAACAATGTGAAACTGGGTTTATTTCCTCAGTAAACCTGCTTTCAGCTTTATCTGTTGTCAGTCAATAGCTTGGTCAGTCTTAATACTTGTTTAAAGTCACCAGCTACACATTATTACTTCTACATGCACAGAAGTAAAATTCGTTGCTTTAATTTATAGATTACATATTTCTTCCAGTCTCTCAGCAATCCTCTGCTTGGACATCAAATTGGAGAGTGCAAAGAATATGTAGGTATTGGCAACGAGGGCGCGTTCTCTGCCGTACTTGCTGAATTTTACTGAGGTGGTGAATCAAAGGCACCTGAGGAAGCACTGATACCTGCTGAACCGCCGTGAAGTGCCGTCAGTTAGTGCCGACTTCAGCGTGGCAAGTGGGGCCTCCGGCAGCGTCACGGGGTGGGAACCCCAGCGCTCCGCAGGGACCAAGGGAGCACCCATCCAGCCTGGTCGGAGCACACACGGGAGGGATGTTGTTTGCTCCTCCTGCGTAGGGAAGAGCTGACTGTCCACTGCAAGGGGATCCTCCTTCACAGAAATGCAGCTACAAAATACAGCTGCCTTCACAGTTTCCAAGAGCAGGCTAAGCTATAAGGAAATCTTCAGGGAATTTTATTTTGTTGACGGTGGAATTTTTCGTTTGGTTTTTAGGATTTGTTTTTGTTTGTTTTTTTCACTCCAACGCAGCTTTTTCAATGTCATCAGTAACTATGAATATTTACTAAGACTTTCTAGGGGAAAAGAGTAAAGGATGCTTTTGTTTGTTTAAACCGACACTTATATCTTCAAAATTACCCAGTAAAAATGAAATAAAGGCATGAAACTGGAAGAAAACTCTTTTCCTACTTATTCTCAGTCATGGTGATTTTCAACCCATCTTGAGCTTTAGTTATCATAGAGCAATTGGAACCTTAGTTTACTGTATCTTTAAAAAGAAAAGAGGTTTAAATGCATTAAATGCTTCCTGATTCTTATGGTGATGGTCACTGCATTTAAGAGACACCTGTGCTGTATTCAGTCAGAAAAGATAGCTCCAGAAGGCTGTCCATCTATATCCTCAAATAATTTCATCAAGGGATATGAAGTATGTGATGAGTGCATATCTGTGCCTGAAGAGGGAAAAAGGCCAATGAGAAATTTTAAGGTTTTTGTGAAAACACATCTCCCAGGCATCTTTCTGCAGTTACTGCTGTAGAAAGTCTACAAATGTAAATACTGGAAAAACGATTAGAACCAATCAGGTGGTCTCTATTGAGCTGGCTATCGGTTTCTTGTTTGCAGTCTATCAGTGTGCGATCCCTGAAAGAACATGTCATAAAACTTAAAATGACAGCTTAATCTTTAAGAAACTGAGGACAAAGTATGATATACTAGGATGTATGACTTTCACTGCTCTGAGACCTGTGTACAGTTTAATAAATGAAATACTATTCATATATTATTATTTAAAACATAATTAACCACATTATATATACTGGTTGTTAATACATAATTTATGAAAATGTGCATCAATTTATTATTAATGAAACATGTATGTGTGTCTGTGTATATACATACATATATCTATGTGACTCCATTTCCAACAAGAGTATGTGATTGGTGTAATTAGCGTTTGCTGCTGCTGCAGTTAGAGCCGGCGATTTCCTTACTTATCTGCTTATGATGCCTCCATCTATTGCTCATCCAACAGCATTTTTCCAGGCTGTTTGAATCTCTTGCTAATTTCAGTTTTATCTGCTTGCCTTTGGCTGCTTCTTCCAACGTATTTTGTTTTCAATTACAGTTAAGTGACTCTTTTCTCTAGATGCAGCATAATATGCAGGGTAATGATCATGCAGTTAAGCAGTACACTGAGACAAAGAGCAGTCCTGCTGAAAGTTTTTGTATGATTTGTTTTACGGGGTAAAAACTACCCTAATTACATATCCAAAAGCCACAGAAAATACAATGTTAATGTTTAGACGTAGGGTTCTGGAGTTTTCAACTGCACTTGTTCCCCAAAGGAATAAATACCTATTTGAGTTTTTCCATGGTTTTGTTTGGTTTTGTTTTGTTTTATTTTGCTCCTGCATAGTTGAATTTTGCACCATGGAAAATAGCAGGTAGTAGTACATACATGGCTTTTAAAAAGTTGTTCATTTATATGATCATTAAAGCATAAAATTAAAGTTACAAAGAATAGCTATGAAGGGCTACACTGCTTAGCTTAAGTACAGCGCTCTTAAATCTTCCCTAAACTCTCCTTAAAGGTTTGCACTTAATTTCAACTTTTCCCAGGCTGCTACTTGAATTGATTTTCAGTGTCTTCAAAATGTCTCCTGCTCCTAAATCAAACATCAAATGTTTTGTACTAAAAGCTGCAGAACTGTAATATTTCTTAATTGGATCAGAATGTCTCTTAATCCACTAAACAGCTTTTAAAGACCAGTAGGCAGCTTGTGTTCCATTATTGCTGTTTAAAGACTAATTCAAATGGAGGTGATCACTGCCATTTTGAGATGTCATCAATAAAATATCAACCATCAGAATTTCAGAATGGTAATTCATTGTGAACTTTATATTTCTATTTTTCAGTTACAAAAACTTAACTAATATTACTTTCCTTTCTAACTTCCTGTTAGCTATATTAATCTCATTGCTTATTGTGATTTTTGGCTGTAGTTCAAAGATAGGTGTTAATTTCCTTTATAGTTCATTATAATTAAAAACCTATATTTCCATACACAAATTATGACTACTAAGCAAGGAATAACTCTTTTGAAAATCTGGTTCAAAATGGAGTAAATAGAACAACAAAATGTCACCATAAATCTGATTTGCAATATAGATATTCAGATGTAGGAAATAGGTTGGGTTTTTTTTTCAAAAAATATATTTCAAGTTTTTTTATCACCTTTAAGGATTAGTATAATTACAAAGAACAGCAGGGATAAATTTAAAAGAATGTCCTCTTTGACAGTAATCTCAAGAAGTCACTTTTAAGGCTAACAGTAAAAAAGTAATCAGCTTTAACAATTGGGTAATTAATTTCAATTATTAGGCACATCAGTAATTTGCTAAAAAACTAACCATTTTCAAAATACATACCAGGCAGTGCAGAATCGTGTCTCCAAACAGTGAACTTTTTCCTACCATCCTGTCAAACTTTCACCAGTATTGCCGTGTACCATCTATTTGCAATTTTTTCTTTTTCAGTTTAAATTTACTAACTTTTCCATGAATCTCTTGGACTTAAACCAATACACGTAATAGTTAAAATGATTAGTCCTTCTCTACCCACCAATGCACACTATCATATTTCTAAGATGACAAGAGACATTCTGGGAAATGAAGTGCCTAAACACAGCCTTACAGCTGTCAGTAATGTCCAATAAAATTACAGGCTGTTTCTTAGGAGGACTCATGATGGAAAGACAGAAAAAAAAAAGGAATTTATATATAAGAGGTCAAAGAAACATTTGGCATAGGTCTGAAGTGAAAATTTTGATGGAGGAAGATATTGGTTAAACTTTACTGCTTACAACAATGGGATTGCAAATCAATTTGCAATCTGTTGGCTCAGTGCTGCTGCCTTGCATCTTTGGAGCTCTGGGGCAAGGAAGATCAGTGTCAGGACAGGGATGAGGTGTTGGAAGAGCCAAATGATTCCTGTGATGTTAAATTATCTAGTCCAGAAACTGCTCTATGTGTTGAGCGGTGAGCTCCTAGGCTGATTTCCGCTAAATAGTTGAGATTACAATGTCTATGCTTTTTCTTTTCTGATAGCTTTATTTAAGTAATCCTCTATTTATTCAAGTATTTAAGATGGGAAGTCACTAAGTTTGAAGCTGTACCATTTCCTTCAAATGTACCTCTTCTGCCTTTTGGTTCCTGATCCCACTTTTAATTCTGTATAAAGGCTCAGCTCCAAGACTGCCTGGCTGTACACCGTCGGGCACAAGCACCAGTGCAGAAGGGAGCGTATCCCCATACAGCTCTGTAGTCTGTTGAGCTGAGCCATAACAGGAGGTAGCATACGTTAGTTGTCACATAATAAAGCTGAGCCAAAAAATAGTTAGATAAAACAGAAGACTTGCTTAGATCAGTAACGCCACCTCTAATCCTGCCACTGCCAGTTTTGGGAAACATTATTATAATTTGTGTAATAACAGCAATGTAGGATGCAATTAAAGCAGTACATCCACAACACCGCTATTTTAATTGTTATGCCGTTAACTGTAGAACGTTGTATAGCATGCACCAGTGGGAAGGTGAATGAGAAATATTTTTTGCTGAAGAATTTCACTGAGCAGTTAGTATATTGGTATATTGAAATGGTACAATGATCACAGTCAATGTAATAACTGCAGCTTTGTTCTGTACAGTGTAGCTGCACTACATAAAGTACTGTGGTGCACAGACTTGGTTTCACTGTATTTAGCCTGTCATGATTACTGTGCTGTGTTTTCAAATATATGTATACATTATAGTCACATTATATATACAGTGTGTGTGTTTGCACTTGTACATATCTGCAAATACCTCTAGATTTAGATCAAGATATTTTTTCTCTCTTTCTTTCTTTTCTTTCTTTCTTTCTTTCTCTTTCTTTCTTTCTTTCTTTCTTTCTTTCTTTCTTTCTTTCTTTCTTTCTTTCTTTCT
>JAVKLA010000053.1:13167487-13255723 GCA_034782735.1 Sagittarius serpentarius | reverse complement strand
GTTCTATTAAACTGTTCTTATCTCAACCCACGAGCTTTACTTTATTTTTCCGATTCTCTCCCCCATCCCACTGGGTGTGGGGTGAAGTGAGTGAGCGGCTGCCTGGTGCTGAGTTGCTGGCTGGGGTTAAACCACGACACGTGGTCTGCTTATGAGAACTGTCAAATATGCCTCTTTTCCATTTAGCATCCCTGTCTGCCCTTACATCTTCCTCTGAGAGGATTTCCATGGAGTAAATGGAGAGGTACAGAAGGCTGCCCCAGTCTGACAGGAAAGCAGGGAATCGCAAAAAGCCACACGGCAAATTGCTCAGAGCAAAGGCCAGAAGAATAGACATCACTAATGCTACAGGCAAGGATGCTGCAGGCAAGTTAAATCCTTTCTGTAATGTCAGCTTGGCTGTAAAATGCAGACACACTGAGTAGGAATACCTGGGAAGAAAAAAATAAAATTTCAGGAAAATAAGTCACTTTTGTGTGATTTAGGTTACTAGATTACAGAGCCAGAAGACACCACTGTGCTCACTGAATCTATCTGTTGCCTAATCCTGGCCAAAAATTGCTTTTAAATACACTTGTGTTTGAGTAAGAGGGTGCGTTTTAGAAAAATCATCGTGTCTTAATTTCCAAGATGCTTGTGGTAGTAAAGTCTACCACACCTCAATGGTCTGCGTTGAGATCAAGTTTGAATCCTTTGAGGTTTCCCAAGAAAAACAGTAATTGACAAGCAGTCATTCTCAAAATCAAGTAGTTTGGCAGGCAAAGCTCTTTTACCTGGACTGTGGAAACGATGTATTCAAAATCATTCTGTAAGCTGGGAAGAAACTCACAAAGTCTTTGTGCTTACATTGTTTGTCAGAACTGTAAGGGAATATATAATTCTTTCCTGTAAATTACTTCTTTGAAAATGAGTAATTGCCTTGATTAATTCCCTTTCTAAGTATTGCAGGCACCCAGAAATTTCCACAGATGCAAGGATGAATGCCAAATATTAGATATGTATGGCAAAAAAATTAATCTGTTAAAAATTAATATGTTCTGGTAATTAGCCATTCACAAATCTTTATTGCTGAGGGAGATATTTTTTTCCTTCCCTGATTAATGGGTTATATAAATATTTAAATATATCCTTTTTTTAGTAAGAATTGTACCTAATCTGCTAAGATAATGTCATCCTGTATGAATAAAATATGTAGTTCCTCTTTTGAAATATTTTATGTTTCTGCCTTCTGTGGTTATTCTGGATTTCACTACATAAAATAGTCTATATTGCACAGCCACAATATTCTGTGGGTCTTAGACAGCTTGTTAAAATACACTGTGTTCTTTAAAAAGGCTGGTATTTGATGATTGTTTTCCTCCTGCACCTCACCATCACAGGGTAATCCAATCGCTCAGATGTCAGGACTCTTCCAGTTTTTGAATGACATCTTTATTTTCCTTGAACAGCAAACATCACCAACATTTCAGCCAGAACAGCCTTCTGACCAAAATGTCAGTCATATGTTTAACACTTCAGACCCGGGGCCTGAGAGGTATTGACCCCAGTGATGGAGGAGGTGACCCTCCACCACCCAGTACTCCGCACCTCACTTGGCAGCTGCTTTTCAGGGCCTCGTGGGAAAACCAGAAGACGACTATTTGACTAGGCTACTAGAGGAATAATTCACAAGAAGAGAGCTTTGGTGCTTGGAGGATTCAATCACGCTAAGCCATACACCAGTGATTTGTGACCCCACAGAGTCGGCGGCAGAGGAGGTCAGCAGCAAAGCCCGCCACAGGAAAGGATGTTCTGCATCAGGTACTGACCGACTGGAGTATCTCTGTTAAACTTCTTACCACACAATAACAAATCATCTGGCTGACATTTTCTATTCATGAATGTTTTCTAGGTTGCCTCCAGCTCTCTTCCTAATTCATTAGAGGGTATCATGCTTTGATACCATCACTGTTCAGAGAGGCATGTTCTGAAAGGAGCGGGAGCCTGCCCTGCCTGTGCAGGGCTTTTTCCTCCACGTCAGGTTGGAAGGCACACAGCTGAGGAAGACCGCTCAGAAAAACATACTCATTTTGTTGTGTATGTAAGGGGCTTTCCACATGTCGGTTAAGATTCCTTTCCTTGAACAATAACTTTTTAAACAAGAAAACAACTGCACTTAAAAAAATCCACTTTAAAAATGGACTGAAAGCTATATGGAAGTTTGAAATGAACTACTATTTATCGTCAAATCATGGTCTTTGTGAGGTTATGGCAGAGTAAGTTAATTAGCTCAGTCTAAACCATTTGCCCTTCACATTATAGTATACATTTTTGTTTAAAGTAGGTAGAACAGCCTATAGTTACCATGTTATTTCTATAAATAAAGCCAAAGGTAATAATTTTTTTTTTCAAGCAAAGGCTGTTTTTGACATTAGATTGTTCCTTTTAGCAGTATATTGTAGCTGAAATGAGATAATTTGGCACTGCCAAGGAATGCTTTTGACTCAAGATGTAAGATGAGGAATTTTGAAAGTAGGCTTTTCTCTCTCTAATATAGTTATGAAAAATCAAACATTATTTGAACCTGCATTTTTAACTGCTAAAAAGATCACTAACCCTTATAGAAATTACTCAGTTTAAAACTGTACTTGCTGGTAACAAACTGCTGAATTTTATGGAGTGTATGAAGGACATACAGGGTAGATTTGGAAGACTTTTTTTTTTAAATAACATGGCTTCCTGTGATCCACATGAACCCGTGAGCCTCGCATTTCTTTTTACAGCTCTGCTAAAGTCACAGTTCCTGAGACAGCTGTACACTTTCCAGCACCAGCATAAGAGTGGGGGAAGAATAGATAGCCTTTGGTGAGACAGAGGGTGGGATGTCCTCTGCTGTCGGATTCATGCAGAAGTGAAGTGGTCCAGGTTTCTCTCTGATCGATGCAAAAAATCAACTGCAGGGAGATAAAGCAGCAGTCACAAAGCAAATTATGGGTGTCCCCAGTCACATCTTTTCCCATTTCCATTTAGCTACGCCTTTCTATTAGACTGCTTTTAATATAAGGAGATGTCTATCCCAGGCCCATAGAAGCAGTTTGCTACCTTCTAAAGTACTGAAATTAAAATACAGTCTTTGAAAATATGAAGCCAGGAATAAATAAGGAAGAGCTTTAGACACAAAACGTGAAAATAATGTCAGAGTCAATATTTTCTGCTCTGAATTAGAAAACATTTTGGAGGCACTGAACTGACCTTTCTGAATCGCTGCCTCGATGGCTCATCTGCCTTCAGGAAACAGAGCTCCGTGCCTTAGGAAAAACAGACACAGTATTTCATAGTATAATAATTTTTATGAATATTGTAACAGAAAATTCTGTTGCTTTGTACACTTGAAATTGTTTAATCTCCGAGGCCTGCAAGTTAAAACCTTTGATCATTTCACAGTGTTTCTCTTAAAAATGTTGATGTATCTTGCCTGGCTTGGCCGCAGCGACCGCTGAGCTGGCTCACAGGGAGTGTGAAGAGGGGCTCAGCCTGCTCTTCCACAGAGCCGTACGTGTCCCAGCAAAGCAGCGCAGTTGTGACCCCACTTTAATTCTGCCCTCACAGAAGATGTCCAGAAAGGAGTGAGGGTGGTGCTTCAGCTAAGGGCCCCAAAGAACATCTTTGCACCAGCAGACAGTCATATGTTCTCATCTAGGTTCTTGAAAGCGCAATGGTGACATGAAGCTAAATTTGTCCATCTGCCTCGCATGGTCTTTACTTTCAATATTATTCTCCCTGGAACCGAGAGTTGAGTCAAAGCACTCTATTCTGGTCTGCAAAACTATTTTATCGCTGTTTAAGTGCCAGATTTCCAGAGCAACAAAATGTCTATGCAGCAAACACTTCAGCACAACTGACAAAAATAACTGATACATTACTCACATGTAAATATTTGCACAATATTCAAATATACCATGCATGTGTACAGTTCCAAAAATCTGGCCCTGAAACCATCCATATTTTAAGGAATCTTCTCCCAAATGTTCTAATGTAATTTCCAGGCAATATAAATGCTAACTATATTGGGCATCTTTCCCAGCCCTGGAGCAGACAAAAGTGTTTCTTCCGTGAGCCTTCATGATTCCTTAAGGTTGATCCCTTTTTCTCCTGGAGTCCAGAGGTCCCCTCTCTGCTCATCCCAGCTCATGATCTTGCTGTTGTCCACCTCAGCTGTGGAAGGGGAAGCAGTTCCAAGAGCAGATACATACTTCAGAAGTGACAGCATTTACTTTTAATGTACAGACTGGATTAGACATACCTGTCTTTCCCTGACTTCAGAAGCTCCTGCATCCTAAAGACGTAAACATATGATCTGTACTGCGTTGTCCTTTCTTTGGACAGTTGTGAGAAAAGACCTCAAATGAGAAGGGAAGACAGGATGGAGAAGGGAAAGATGCATAGGGGTGGAGAATTTGGACCACAAATCCATGGTTGAAGGCATATGGTTCAAATGCTTGTTGCAGTTATGCAACTTTTCTTTGTCAAAGATTTTCTGGAACAGAAAAACCTCCTTAGTTTTACAAGAACAGAGTAACTTTATACAATTAGTGGACATTAGCATGACATCATGATCTTTTTTGTTATTCTGTCTCACGTCCTATCTGCTACTGAGTTCAATACAGATACTTGGGGTAGGACAGTAAAGTCTGCTTTGCGGTAAAAATTGTAAAGTATCAGAAGGCACATATAAACACAATCTACTGCTATTGTTATTGTTTGAATTCAAGTAGTGCCTAACGGCTGTTGCATTTTTAGTGTTCCTGTTGTATTCTTTGCTGCACAAACATCCTGAAAGGATTTATATTCTATCTAAGGATCACAGATGGCTATATAGGAATAAAAGATAAAATAAGCACAGAAAGAAAAGTAAGCACAAGGTCACAACTGTTATCAAATATACATTCTGACAGTATCATAAGGTTGTCCTTTTTGTCACCGTTTCTTACATTGTCATATATGAGTAAACAAAAAGTTGTTCTGAATTTGTAATAGGACTTTCTTCATTAATGCAGAATTCATGGTTATACAGTGGTGGGTAGCAGCTGGTAGGAGAAAGGAAACTAAGACCGCTGCAGAGTCAAAAGCAATGAGGAAGGGAACTAAGGCTTAATGAAGAGACTTGTAAAGGAAGTCAAATTGTTATATTAACAGTTTAATTAATGCAAGAGTTTGCATATGCCTTATCTCATTAGCAAAGCAGAAATAACAGTTTTAAGAGATGAAATTGCTTATGAATATGCTAGAAATCTTCAAGCAACAGCGAGTATCAGAACTGCTGCTTACTGCCCAAAATTCCAGACATAGCTCTGCCTTTTTCTGTGTTCGTGCCCCAGAACAGTCTAAACGGATCTAGTAATTACCTCGCAATATTAATCCAAGCATGTTTTTCTAAGGTCCATTTTTAGGACCCTCAGTCTTATTTAAAACTTTTCAGGACGTTGTCTTGATGTGGGAAACCATCATTGTTCTTCTTGTGCAATAGCCTCGCTAACACTGAAAAGAAGAGTATGCGGAGTTTTTAAAATAGCTTCAGATGCCAGATTTTATTCAGGCTTTAGGATGGTTTTCAAGACTACCTTGTTAATACGGCAGGCTGAACTCCCCTTGAGTTGGCATAACTCTGTGCTTGGTTCTCTAAAGCCTTTTCCTAGCTTCAAAAATCTTATTCTCCATAAAAGACATCGTGTTTCCACATCTGTATTTGAAGCAGCATTGTTTTATAACCTAAGGGTAAAGTAAAAGTCTTAATTGACTAAAATCTAAAGCAGTATGATAGAGATAATAGAATGTTTATGGTCTGCTTTTACCGATCCTCACTATCATCCAGAATCAAGTCTGCATTTTTCAAACCTGAGATGTCTAAAGATAACAGATTGACCTATAGACTCTACCCTGTGGTGGTTTAGGCTGGGTAATTTTTCAAAATGTGCTCTTTCTGCCCCATGTACCATCTGAACAGATGTTCCACTGAAGTCTGAATGACGGCCAGCTAGCTGGAAAAAAACTAGGGAGTAGAGGTGAAAGGAATCAGGGGACAGAAGGCAGGAATATGGATAGAAGTAAATGAAGAACAGAAAGGAAAAGGTTACACTAGAGTAGATATCAGTGAATAAGTATAAGCAAAGATTAGGAGGAGACAAGGTAAAAAATACTGCAAGGAAGATAAGAAAGTCCCAGGAAGCGGGGAAATCTAGCAAAAAATAAACAAACTACAGAAAAAGAAAAGAAAAAAGAAGGGAATGAGAGAATAAAAAAGGCAGAAAAAATGACAAAACTATGCAAAAATGAGAGTAGGACTTTTACCTTCATTTAAAGGTAACAAAAGCATAACTTAAATCAGCTATTTATTATTGTACTTCATGGAGAGAGATTCTTTGGGTCTGAAGTATATCCACTAGTTATGTGGATATGTATTATAACTGTGATTTTGCTAAACTTAATCCATATAATCTCAATTTAATCTAATTCAAGATAAAATCACGCTTTCTGTGTAAACAATTATGTCTGCATACTCAGCAGAAAGACTGTACATTGAAATAACTGCAAAGATAGACAAAGCTATTGAGGGAACTGGAGCAAAAGACTGAACATGGACAAAATAGTAACAAACATGAACAAGAAATGAAGAACTTTTGAAAGTATTGTGATGGTATTTCTCCAAGTAGCTCGAGACACTGAAGTCTAAATTGGCAGAATTGTGGTGAAATAAATGCATCCTCTTTACATGTAAACTCAATAAACAGAAAGTAAGAAAATATCATGCATTTAAGTAATTTGCAGAAAAATATACAAAGACTGAAGTTGTTAATCAATGTTTAAGTACAAAGAAATTACTAATTACACTAACTTGACTTATTTTAAGACATAAGGCTTTGTCTAAATTATAGTTAGTTTCAAATTAGTCTTGAAACATTTACGAACTGTATCATAAAATACAGGGTGCATATACCTATGGGGCTGGAACTTAGGTTTAGTAGAACAATACAGTTCTGATTGGAAGGAAATACATTTCCTCTTCTAAAACTTATTTATATCTTTTCTGGTCCAAAATATAAAATAATATTGAAATAGCTTCCATCAAATGAAGAAAACACAGGAAAGTATAGGTCTTTGCCAGGAATTCACAGTGTCTGGTTCTCACCTCTCATGTAACAAGAGAATACTTACCTTAGGGAAGCTAATTTTCCCTTGTAAAATTGGGCTATAATTGTGAAAGCCAAAAATGTAAAATAAGTGAGACAGTTCCCACCAGCTGAGGGAATTATAGAAAATCACATTGCCAGGATCAGACAGACATGGAGGCTGCAGGATTTTCCCCCCACTGCTTCTGTTTTTATAGCTAGAAACTTACCTAAAATAGTACCGTTATTCAATGATCCTAAGTAACAGTTTTTTTCAAATGGGTTCTACTAATCTCAAATGAACATCTTGATAACGTATGTTAAACTGTGATATAGGTGCCTAGGAGAGACACCAGTGACCGGCCTTAAATACACTACCGATAGAAAATTAGATTTCTTTTGTTCCCTTTTAGCAAAGGGCTCATTCTATTACTGTTAAATAGCCTTCCATAGGTTTCCCCAGCTCACAGTATATTTTGTACAGTTTGTTGGGTTCTTCATTACAAGGCCATTAGACAAAGAGATTTAATAGATAAACTGGCAATTTACGATATCCTCCACCAAAAAAAAAAAAAGATTAAGTGAAATAGGGATACATTTGGATTCCT
Organism: Sagittarius serpentarius; assembly: GCA_034782735.1. Classification (NCBI taxonomy): domain Eukaryota; kingdom Metazoa; phylum Chordata; class Aves; order Accipitriformes; family Sagittariidae; genus Sagittarius; species Sagittarius serpentarius. The sequence goes on along the minus strand of JAVKLA010000053.1, from coordinate 13,247,970 downwards.
ATATATTAATCAAAACAATAATTGCATGCTCTGAAATTTGGTTCATCGTAAAAATAAAGCCTGCTTGATTTTTTTTTTTAAACTTGACTTGTTCCATTGCCCGAGGATATTTCACCCTTCACCAAATATCTAATGAAAGGCACTGGTGTATAGAATAATTAAAATGTGATACCAGAAGATCTTAAGTAGCTGCACCTGGACAGAACATTAGTGGATATATATGAACAACTAATTCAAGGAGAGATTTATAAAGCATCTTTTCTTTTAAACAGCAACTGGACTGTATGATCACAGTGATTTTACCAGCTTGCTATTTGCCCTGCAAAAGCTAGGAATTTCAGCTCTCTAAATGTTAATTCTTTGAGAAAGGCAGAAGAATCCTTAAGAGGACTTGAGTCTGGGGAAGACAGGAATCCAGCAGTAAATTCAGGTACCTATCTCAAAATGAATCATATTACTTACAAATGATGTTACTAATAAATAAAGATCCTATCTGTTTTTCAAAATATGTAAAAGTCTAGGAGTCCCACTATAGTTCCAAGCTAGTATTTAAATACACATCACATATCCTCCTTCTGTGACAGGCATAATTTAAAACTAATTACAGAACTCTTCTTGTAAGATGTTACCTTATGCTAGTAAAGCAGAAACCTTACTAATTAAATCTCAACTTAGGAGAAAATTGCTAAAACCTGTAAAAATATAAACTCTATGACTAGTATTTACACAGATCCCAGAATTAAAAATAACTGCCTTCCCATTCAATTACTTTAGATATTGCTTTGTCAGACTTTCTGCACACTTCTAAAATGCTAATATCACAGCTAGAAAACATAGGTTGTAAGCTATGATTGTCAGATTTGGTGGTCAGTTCATCCATTCTACTTTCCCTTGTCTTTAACCTAATACTGAAACTGTCTTGGAGAAATACAAATTAGTATTTTGAGTGACTTTGTTAATGAATCTGGTATATGGTTTTTATTAATTTGGAAAAATAGGAAGAAAAAAAATAGAATAATAGATTTATGTTTTGTTCAAATTATAAATTATTATTAGAAATCAACAAATTTAATAATTAATTCTCTTGAATGACAATGTTCTCTGTAATTAAAAAAATTCTTTCTAAAATGTTCTAGATAGTTTTTCAGCTATATATTGTGGCTTTTGGTTTAAAGACAGGAAATATTCAAATATGGGAGCTTGAGGGCCGTTTTCAATGCTTTTTCTTATTAGATAATATCTTAAAATTAAGTTTGGTCACTAATGAGGCTTCTTTATTATGTTTTTTTCAGACTTGCTTATGATCAAAGGATTAGCTACTACTAGATTTTCTAGCAATAAAATCTGCTCTGCTATGCACATGCCTTTTAGCATTTCAGTTCAAAATATTGAGTCAAATGCCACAAAATGGTGTCAAAACTACATCTATCATTTGCTTGTTAATAGGACCATCCAGACAGCAGGTGATAGTCTAAAAATTACTAATTCACTTTTTGTCATTGCTTAATAAATCACCTCATCTTCACTGTAGACATCAGAGAGTACTTCTATTTTCTTGAAATGTAAAGACATGAAATAAATAAGGGATTTACACTAACATGTCTAAAGCAAATACAGAAAATGAAACATTGTTCTAGACTGTACGTTTAAACTACTTGAAAGTGTTCCTGCAAACTCTCTTTTTCAAGCCTGATGTCAGGATGAGAGGAAGAGACAAAAGGAATATTGTTTGCAACCTTTTTAATTTCCTTCTGGTGGGAGTTGGAACTACAGAAGTAATTTACCGACCTGACTTTTACGTGATTAAACAATGGTCAAGGAACATTCCTGATGAGGCCTTGTCTTGAATGCTTTTTATGATTTCAAGGCATTTTGTGGTGTTCCAGCAAAATATTTCTGAGACTTGTGCTCTCAGAAGCTAGTGCTTAACTGGACTTTAGGTTTAAATTAGCTAGAGGCCTTTAGGCACAAAGCTAACTATTTTAATGATCTTTTTGAAGATCAAGAGCAAGTTAAACCTGTCATTCAAAGTCCCAATAGTGACCAGAATTAACTTTATGGCATTAAAAAGAGCACTGTAAATCCATTGATTGCACTTACAGTTTCTCTTGTCAAGTATCTTTCACAAATAGTAGCACTAAGCAAAGGGCTTATAAAAAAGGAACTGATCCAAAGAAGGGGACATTTTTGCTACTAATGAGAACTGAAGGCACCAGTTAAGTCTAGGAAACCATCGTATGGTGCAAAATTATCCTTTTAAGCAGAAATAAAAAAGGGGGTTGTATCAATCTATTTCACTCTAATATCATCATTTTCCTGTCCTCCTGATAGTATTTTCATTAAAATTTAGGCTTAGAGTCTCCTACATTTGCAGAGGGCAGAAGTGTTTTACATTGACCTTGTCAGTTTTCTGGAATTTGACTGGTTGGCTCTGCTACCTTTTCCTTCTACCACACGGACAAAATTTTAAAAGGAATAAAATTGCCAGCCTGCTAAAATACAGAAGATTTGAAAGGTTAATGCAGTACAGCAAGTGCATAATATATTGTACATAAAAAGTTTAATGTCTTATTCTCAGAGCAAGAATTGTAACAAGGACAGAGAATGACAGAAAATTAATCAGTCTTCATGATAATGCTCGTAATAAGAACAGAAAGCATTACTAAAAATATAATACTTTCAAAGTGCACGGTTAAAATTGCAGTCCAGAGCTCCTCCTTGAATTGTGAAAGAGTAGACAATGGTCACTATCAAATGAAAACAAGCAGGTGCAAAAGAAACCAAAACCAAGGAAAAATTCAGTGCTTTGACAGATATTCATTATAAGTTATGAAACATTCTAAGAGCTTGGCTTATGTGGCTAAACTGTGTTTCTTAAAGAAACTTATCCTTTACGTGGGTTTTATTACAGCTAATCATTAACAGAATCTCTCTGTCTTACTCTAAAGAACCAGATAATAACCATTTTCAAGCAGAAAAGTAGAAAAACTGATAGAATTTTCTGTCATTGTTTCTAAACTTGAGTACATGCAGATTCTGCTGTGAAGCCTATATATAAAAAATAGTAAAAATATGATATTTTATAATAAAACCAGAATGTTAGAATTGCTTCAAAAGGGTCTTTTATGCCTGGTCGAAGTATTTAGTACCAGTCCCATCTCAAAACAGTGGTTGTTCTCTCTAACCTGAAGGCAGAATACTCTACCAAAACTTAACTATCTAATTCTTTTTTCTTCAGTCTTAGTTCTAAGTTGTCAAGTCTAAAACTGGAAACTCCTACCAAGAGGAAGAGAAGAAGTTTGTATCTTTTCCAGCTCATTAACTGAACTGAACTTTCTGTAAAAGGAAGCAACTTATCTGAGCCTGAATTCAGTGGAAAACCACAGTGCACATGAAAAATTTAGTCACTGGTTTGGTTCAGACATTAAAAAAACTTTGTAAAATACTTCCATGGTAACTGCTTATGGCACTCCCAACGAAGTAAAGTGATACTCAGTTCAAGGGTGAATATTCATTTCAGCTTGTGGCTTCTGAACATCACTGTACCACAACCAGTTTAACTGTGGGCTCTCAGGCTCTCACGTTAAATGACTGACAGTGGGAATAATTTACTTGCTACTTGGCCATAAAAGAAAAGAAAAAGAAAAAGGTATATATTATTGGGTTATTTTTCTTCATTGGTTCAGTTGGTGGTGAGGCTCTAACTTTAAGAGTACCTATTTTGTCCTTTTCTTTCTTTCCCCCTCAAATTCAGATGAATCCTAGTCCTGTTCCATGGGCTGAAAGCCCATTTGCAACTGGAATGCATCAGCTAGACACTACAAACACATCTTCTAGTTTAGTTTCATCAAAAAAAGAGTCCAGTTCATGCACTGCAAGGGCAACCTAATATGTTAATATCATTCCAGTTCTATTTTCATAATGGAAGCCACAGTAGAACTAACTGGAAAGATCACCTTGTTACTCACCAAATAATGGAAGCTGTTTAAAATTCAGCTTCCATCTATCAGTTAATCTGATAATGGATACAGCTGCTCTGTGTCAGTTTTAAAATGCTGACAATTTTGAGGACTCAGGTGCTAAAAAGAAAGTAATGATTTTGATCTTTGCATGCTAGCATCTTAACAAATCAGACTGAGGCAATTTGGAAATTAAGCCAGTTCAATCAAAAATAGCAAAAATCAGGTAGTCTCATATATAAAAAGATACACATTTCAATAGTCATTGAGGGGACATTTTTCTGATTAATATTATGTGAAATGAGCATGTAAATAATTCCATAATAATTTTCATATAAAAATAGGTGTTGTTTAAGTTTTATGTATTTATTTTTTTAATTATTTAAATAATGAAATGTGAACTAGCAAGAATTTATCTAGCTTCTGCAGAAAAAAAAAGTTATCAGTTTTATCCACCTCTTGCCTGCACACGTTGGAGAAAGGATCAAAATAAATATTGAGTGACCAGAGCTCTGATTCAAGTTTCTTTCAACCTGCTAGTCAGGGGGTTAAAGAAAATCCTCAAACAAGGAATGAAGAAGAATGATCACTTTTTCACAGCTCTGGCCTTGAGTGGGGAAAGGATAGAATTATCAAAGTGGAAATAAGAAATCGGAACAAATGTAATTTCCCTGTCTTGCCTCTCAACTCCTATTGCAAAACCATTCTAGCTGCCTTGAGGCAAGTGAAAAGATCCAAGCAATTAACTGTCCCTGCAAGACAAGGGAAGGCAGAATCTCTTGGTTTTGAGTAAAACTGGAGAAGCAAGTTCCTCTAAATTTACAATTTTAAGCAACTATAGTTTAAAGCTAGAAGCAAGGTTGAATATTGCCCTTGTCATATATGCTTGCTAGTATTTAGCAAAGCCAGATCTGATCTCTGGATTTAAGAGTATTAGGCTCTGCTGAAGATAACCAAATGAGAAATTCTCTAGTCAAAATAGCGTCTACATAAACCTTGCTGTGTCTTTCTAAATAAGTTTATGAAATCTACCCTGCTTTCCAAGTTTATGTAACTTTATTTAATTGCCCATGTATCTTCTTTATACAGTTTTGCCAAGAAGTCTAGACAGAGAGTTCCTAGAGTAATTTTGACTCTTTGTAGAAAGTCAGATCAAAAATTTCTTGTACCTTACCATGTAATTTTAGGCAGAAATGGGCCTGACACATGCTAGGGATGCCACTGGTGCTTAATGACTCATGACATGGAAGAACTACTGTATTGGCCACAAAATGTAAACAACTCCTACAGTGGAGGTAAAATGCTGGTGTTGCCCACTAACAAATAAGGATCACGTTTTAAGATTCTGTGGATCTGTAATATATTGAATAAAAGCTAAAAACAAGGGAAGTATGTCTTCAAGTCCTTCAAATCTTTCAACTGAAAGAGGGTAAATTTAGATTAGATATAAGGAAGAAGTTCTTTACTGTGAGGGTGGTGAGGCACTGGCACAGGTTGCCCAGAGAAGCTGTGGATGCCCCATCCCTGGACGTGTTCAAGGCCAGGCTGGATGGGGCTTTGAGCAACCTGGTCTAGGGGAAGGTGTCCCTGCCCATGGCGGGGGGGTTGGAACTGGGTCATCTTGAAGGTCCCTTCCAACCCAAACCATTCCGTGATTCTATGATTCTGTAATTCAAATTACAAGTTATATGTCCAAAACTCCAAGCATTCAAGAATGGAAAAGAGCTATAGTCCCCATATTTGATGAATAAATTGAGGTATAAACACAGGAAGAGTTTGTATAGAATCTTCTTTGCAGCATTGCTGCCGTGGTATTTTGCAGTCATTGCAGCTACCCACACACATTTTGACTAGTCTGGAAAAGGAACTGTATCCCTTAAGGTAAACCCTGCATTGGATACTATCTGAAGGATATGACATGGTTGAATACATGTGTTCTTCTGCTTACTCTCTGAGTATCTGCCTAGTGTTCACTTCAAAAACCTGAGAGTAGAAGAGAGGGATCTTTAGCTTGTCCTACGCCTGTTCTTTACCTTATAATAAGAATAGTGTTCACAGGTCCTGTGTGTCTTTGGTTTCTGTTCACAGATGCTCTAGTGCTGTTGGAAGAAGTTTTGAAAGATGAATGACTCAAAATAGTCTGAGAGACATACTGGAGTTAAGACTCTGGAGTGAACAGAAACCCTTTCCTCAAGCCCCCTGTTATTTAAGTAAGTGACTGACTAGGCAGCAGGCTGGCTTTTGTGAATTCACAGGGGTCCAGTTCTGCCTGTGAAGGTTTTGTCCCTCCCTTAGGACACCAGGTTGCAAGATGTATAAAAGTCGCCCATATGTGGATATAGCATTTATACGTGTGAATAAGGAAACCTTCGTATAAAGATTTATAGGAAAAAATATTGAAGAACCTCAGAGATTTACCATGAGGGCTTCAAATAGAAACATGTTAGAGAAACTCATGATTACTTAGAACAATCAGTGCTGCTGAAGGCAAAAAAACAAACAAACTGGCAGAAAGCATGTAAGAACTTACATGCATACATAAGTGTTCTTCGCTCAGGACTTTGATTGGTCAGGGCAAAGAGCACATCGCATGGAGTAGTAGTGTTACTACAAGAAAAATGTAAATACAGACCAGTCTACAACTCCCTGCCCGCTCCCCCACCCCCAAAACCCCTTCTTCCGGTTTCTTCGAAAATGTATACTTTCCACTTATTTTATGTTACTATTTTGGTTGGACACTATGCTCCATTTCCAAGGTGAAGTTCTCTTTAGAACATAAAAGTAGGAACAATGCAAAACATTTTGCAGTTCACAGATCATTGAGGTTCACTGGAGATTCATTTTTAATTTCCAATAGACAGTCACAAAGCTGGCAAAAATTAAAAGCAAATACAGCTTAATGAGATAGATATCAAAATAAATATAATTGATGTTAATGAGATTTGAGGATAATAGTTGATTTCTACTTTAGAAATACACATTTTAAATGAAAATTGGTATAATTTTAATATCATAATTGGAAAAATGATTCACATGAAAAACATGTTATGTCATTAAGCAGAATTATGCTGAAAATATTTGATTTTACCTTAAACTTTTAAGTTTTTTTATCCTGTTTCTCTTGTACCGCATATAAGACTGTAGCTGCAATTTTTTTAACACAGTCAAATTATATATGCTTTATGAGCCTTAATATGATCAGAGAAGCAGAGTTTTGAGTTTCTGTAACAAATGGAGTTCAAATAGCAAAACATAACCTCCAGCAACCAATGGGTTACATGTGCTTACCATCTCAAGTTCTCTTTTCTTTGAGCCCTAAATGAAAATGTGAACTACTGGAATTCGTGATTGTATCTTGAATTTAATTAATCTCAATGACTTCCTTAGAATGTGGCTGAAGTCAATTGGAGGCACTGAAAAAAAAGAAACCCTGTTGCTACTCTGAAGCTTCCTGCAGTTTCACCAAATGACACCCTCCTTTTCGTACAAACAAACGCGTCATGCCTTCTTAACTCCAGGCAGGATATTTCATTTTAACACTGTTGGCTAACAATGGAGCTTCTGCTGATCTTTGAGTGAAAAGCCAATGTATAATGGAGACTTCACAGGCTTCTAACCTTTACATCATCAGCATGCTTACAGAATTAGACTTTTTTCTTTTAATGGGAATCGTTTATTGATCTTACAAACAATTAAAAGGAATATTTTCTTATTTCCTTCTTCTTGTTTTGGAATCCCAATTTTGTGTTGCAAAATGAAGCAAATTTTCTTGAGTTACAGTATTTGTAATGCAAAATCTTACATTAAGACAAAATGAGACAGGTGTTGGAGTAGAGAATGCTGCAGTTCAATTGTAATCCATGCACTGAGCCAGTCTTTTACAGCGTGTAGATTAATGACATAGTCTTGGAGAAGGTACTTTTCATTCTGAACTAATGAGAAGTAACAGCAAAAACTAGTGTCATCTTATTTGAAAGGAACTTTCACAAGAAAATGAAGGCTCCAGAGGCAATTGGGCAACACATAAATTCTAAAAATTCTGAGGGATAAAGAAAAAAAGGGTCAGACAGAAGGGCAAGGATAACAATAGGCTTTTCTTATTAAAAATCTTTAGAAACTTGAATCATAGAAGAAAATAGGCTGGAAGGGACCTCTGGAGGTCACCTGGTCTAACACCTTGCTCGTCAAGGACTAATTGAAAATTTTGGTGGGGTTGCTCAGAGCCTTGGCCCATTTGGTACTGCATATCTCCAAGGAGGGGCATGGCACAACCTCTCTGGGCATTTGATCCAGGGCTTGAATCTCTTCATGGTGTAGCTGCTCTGATAGGGACAGACTCTTCTCACAGATGCAGAATCTGAGAATAAGAGGTGACAGTCATATGTTGCAACAGGGAGAAGTCTGACTGCACAGGAAAAAAAAATATATATATTTCCCAAGTCAATCTCATAGCTCGTGCATACCATTTAAATGATAATCAGAAGCAAAATTTACCAGTGATGCTTAGGAGACTCAGACTCCTTTGTAAATTTAAATTCAATACCTGGGCACAGCTGGAAATTAGAGTCTTCAATTAATCTTCTCAGTGTCTATGGCTCTGTTATAGGACCAACGACAGGAATATGCTGAGCTCCGGCTCAACAAACTCTAGCCTGCAAAATACTTCTTCAGCTCCCTGCTGCACTTGATCCAAGGGACTGGCTCTCAACTGATTTAACATCATACAGCAAATGGTACTTTATGTAATATTCTTCAGTGCATCTCAGCACTTTCACAGCATCATGGAAATTCAAGCATTCCATTTCAGTGTAAATGTAAGAAAAATATTCTGAAAGAACAAAGAGAGATTATCACCTGTCTTGACAAGAAATAACAAAAACCCAGCCATTTTGTTTTATTATATTATTATATTTATAATATTATTACATTTATTATAGTATTATGTATACCAATTTAATCATTGTTACTTTAGCAGTATTTCAACAAAATATGTTAACCTTCTACACAGTTCTGGGTTTAGTTTGTGAATCAAAAAGGAAATATTAAAGATCAATTTAATGGAATTACATTTTTTCTTTTGTGTGTAACATAAATGGCATGGAACAATAGAAGACTCCTAATTTCTCTTTCCTGTTTCTCTTTTCTAGATGCAAAGTAATCAGCTTCTTTAAAAGAACATAAGCAGTAGTACTAAAACACTTTTGTTTCACACAAGAATGAAATGCTGTTAAACCTACATGTCTTTGCTAAACTTGAGCAGGCTTTTTTTAATTTTTTTTTTAATTTTCTCTCCCTAATTCTTCTGGCTGTATTCTGCATCCTGGATGTTTTTACTGCTGCTGCTTTCATTTACCACTTGTCTCCATCTTTTTGCACTCCCTTTCATTCTGACTCTTAAAATGATCAGCATTTTAATAATCAGTGTTGATACTGAAATGTTACCTTTGGGGTTTCAAGATCAGATACCACTGAGATTAATGGGATAAAGGTGAGGGTTTTTTTAAGGCTGTCTGTTACACACCATTTGTATTTGCAAGCACCACATGAATGAAACTGTTAAAAAGTAAGATATTTGGAGCAATCTGAATAGATTTTGTGGTCAACGTAAATATATCTTTGGAATATATTTTTGCCACTTGCCTTAGGATTCATTTGCCTCATGGTAGTTTATGATGGAATCATAAACTAATAAACAACAACTGTAGAACAACAAAAATCTCAACGATTGACTGATGCTTTCTTAGAAACATTATTATCGCTATGTGTTGGAATCACCAAGCAGCCATTACAACCTGACAAGCTAGTACACATATTTTAAATTCCCTTTCATGCCCTTATTTTTTCACTGTTTTTCTCCTGAAATCAATTTAGGACTAAAATTTTCAGGTAAATAATCCATTTGACTAGCTATGAGAAGACTCTCTTCATGATGTTGCTGATGAACCAGATGGTGTTCTACTCTCAGTTTCTAGGATCTGCTACAGTCCTTGCCCTAAAGGTAAATGTTATTTCAGACATCTACTTTCTGAAGTATTCTTTCTAATATATCAGTCACCCACTGAGTGTATACTCTTGTATCTATAAGGACTATGCATCTATAATTCCTTTCAAAAAGCTATAGTATTAAATACAATTTTTTCTGAATTTTATTTGCTGTGTTGCTTGTGACCAGCAATGTTAAGTGATGGTTTCTAGTAAAATTGGCCCTGGTGGGACAAGCTCCATTTTCAGAAAATACATTTTCCCAAGGTAACTATTAAAATTTCATCTAAATTCTAGGGTAAACCTTGGGGGAACAAAGTAACACAGGCATGTTTTTCATTGAAATAAAACTTTTTGCTGTATATATGTTTAACTTCAACGTCATTTAACATTCTCAGAAAGAACTGACTCAATTTTAGCCACAGTTCTCCTGTTGACGCTAATGGGAGTTGTGCAACTACTAAAGTTTACAACCCATTAAATACCCAGAGGAAAAAGTAAAACACTTCTGCTTCTTACTACTGTACCGTAATGCAGTAAAATTTGCTGAACTTTTGCTGTGCTGATGTCAGTGGGCGTTTTGCCACTGGTGTCAAAGGGAGCTGAATTTTACTCAGAGTGTCAATTACCTTTATAGAAACAGTTACTACATTTTTGGTAAGCTGATTAATTCCTTAGAAAGAAATGAAGTGGACACACAGACTTTTGGTCCAGGTACACCATGAGCTAACCCAGCTGTATGGAGGCAAACTCAGCCTTGCTTCTTTGGCCAGAAAATTTTCAGCATCAGCATGTGCTTACCTGTCTGCAGGTGGAGCGAGTCCACTGCATGACATGGGTGAAAACAGAAGTGTCCATGATCATACTGGACTGAAATACCCATTGCTTCCAGTGTGCTACGTTATGGCTTCCAGTCACAGGCCCTGAGAGGGAGCTGCGGTGCATTCCCTGTTAGAGGAAATGCCCCCATTTATCGACCTTCCTTTGTGGAGTGGTTACACCCCACAAATCGGCACAATCTTGTTTTCGTCCTCAATGCTCAGCAATGCTTGCTGATCAAAAGAAGATGCTCTTCTATATTTTTAAAGGGGTTTACGTTAAGTTGCTTTCTCGGGATGTCTGTCATGCTCTTTCCTGCGTCCCATTGGAAGGTATTTGCCTTCAGCTGGACAGCGAGGGCAATGTGTTCTCATGCATGCCTGAGATTTTGTCTGTTTGTCAGTATCAGCAATAGTATCCTACCAAGTTGAAAGAATGGAATGATTAGTTTCCCATCTTGACTTGACATGAAGCCAGCCAAGTAGAGAGGAGTTGAAGGAGCAGTTACTGTTATGGTTTATTCACCAGACGGACGTAAGCCGTTTTTGTTGGTATAGACATATTATAATTGAAGACCAGAAAATAATTTCTTTCTAAATAATTATGAAGCCAACTTAAATCACTCCAAGCCTCAGAAGAAGATACATTTTAGAGTAAGGAAGTATGCATTTGTAAAATAAAAATAACTCTCATATATAAGATACATTTTAAAATGCATGTATTATCATAGTTTTGAACACAAAAATGTGTCTTTTATCACCTTTTCTCCTTTCAAAACACAAGACTTGTCCATCTGTCAATATATAATGAAAAACACTGACAGAGCCAATTAGATTTTAGATTTCTGTAAGGAAAATATTACATGACAGATAGCCTCCTCAGATATTGGCATAAAAAATTTCTCTCATTTCCTTGACCAATTATAAGAATAGCTCCTAAATCATTCTCTCACTTTGTCTTTGTATACACATGACTAATAAGTAACCAGTGAAATTCAGAGGTTAGAGATTAGATGAATCCCAAATGAAATCATAAAATCTGATGAATAAAAAATTGTGAATTTCACACAGCACTATTTTTATTATCCTGGAATACATTTAAAGTTGATTGATTTTGCAGCGGGTGGAAACAGAAAGCAAAAGCTGCAAGTGCTGGAATAGCTCAGTGACTTTCTTTATAAATAGGTGTTGAAGATAATTTAGTAACTGACTTAAGCAGTGGTTGTTTGATGAATTATTAGGATTTCTTGACTCTTTTTTCTCTAAGTGTTTATCTTCAGACAGCATTAATTCCTATTTTTCTTCTGTGCTTTTTTCCTCCTGGGTCAAAGATAAAATTTAGGTGCAAGAGGCAGGAGAAGATAACCTTGGAAATAATTAGAAATACAATCCAGATTAATTGCAGATTGGAAATAAGTATTAAAATATTTTCTTCTGTAATATCCATGATATTTGGTGCTTATGGTGAGGAATATTTCTTATAATCTGAAGTCACATTCTGAAAGATTTTTTCCTAGAGGAATTCTGAGATTGCATTGGCTGTGTGCTAGGTCACAGTACTGGGTGCACAGTCTGCCTTTCATAGCACTGCCAGAGGAATGCAGGGAAAAAAAATCTAACAAGAAATCTTTCTGTTGCAGGCAAGTTTATCGATTTTGGTTTTAAATAGTCCTGGTGATCCATGGAAATTATACATATTTTAGCATTCAGATTCTCCATCTGAGCTATGGTGAAATGTCAGCTGGAGAAAACTTTACAGTATACCACATCTTCAAAACAAGCACCAGACACTTCTTTTTTTCATTTTTACTTTCAGCATTTACTCCAAAGCAGAGAATTAAAGTGCCTCTGAGCCATTGGCTGTGGCAGGGCTTGGGCAAGTTAAAGATTAATACCGAGCAGCGGCAGCTGCATGGTTTGCATGGCCCTCAGCCAGTTCAAGGCCATGAGCGCAGACAGACCAGCTCCAGGTCAGGTACATTTTCTCCCTCTGTCCCATACCAAAACGTGAGGAAATGGGTGGGATGTCTAACGCTTACAATCACATTACTGAAATCAGATGTGGAACCTGTAGGAAGGCAGCCCAAAGAAGGTAATTTATTCTGATTTTGGTTAAGGACAGCCCTGGGACTGTCCTTGTGAAAAAACTGAAGGTAAAGCAGAGCTTATGTATGCCTCAGTTATGGACTGCCCTCGCCTATATGCCTATATGCGTATTCTCTGACATAGAAATACAACACACTACACTGTTGTTACCAAGCGAAAAATTTAACCAAGACAGGTTTTAAAAATATTATTCTCCTCCTTACAAAAGACACACTGCAAGGTCTCACAATGCAGAAGAGTATAAATGTTCAAATGCATATAAGCCTTTGTACAAATGTAGACATTTTCTCTCTGTGTAGCACCTTGAGCCACCACGCAGTCACCACTCAAGGATGAAGGTAGTATTAATTGTTGCCTTTTGTTAGGTTCTTATTATTTAGGGCAGAAAGCAGGTGTATATTGTAATATAGAGAACATATTTCAAACACATTCCTTTTCCATAACAGAAAGACAATAACAGATCAAATGTGGCTTTCATTTACCCCAAGTGAATTCAACGTAGTTGCTAAAATTCAGTGTCTAAATCACAATACCTGCATAGTTGTATTTTAGAGCCTATTCTGCAGTATGGGATAAATTTGAATTATTCAAGCATACTTGAGTAATGTCAAACCATCTCCAAATTTTTATGGTCTTGCAGTTTTTCTATAAAGTTAAATATGCACACATATACCCATGTATCCTATATTTACCTTTACTTCCTTATAAAAAAATCTGTATGAGCAGTTATACAGCATGGAATATGTGCAATTATGGGTACACTTGGAATATATATATACACACAAATACAGTACACACTAACTACCTCTTTATATATTTCTCTAATCCATATTTTATTTTGCACATGTATATTTATGAGCATGTATGACTACACATACACACATTCAGAAAGAATTTATCAATGTGTAAAGCCACATGCACACAAACATTGTCTAATAGTAAAAAGATCTTTATAATAATAAGAAAACTGTCTAACTGTATTTCCTAAACACTTTGGATGGCTTCTCTTGCACTTTGCCACAGAGCACTGAAGTGGCAGGCTAGGATTACCATTTAGGTTTTGGGGCTAAGAACAAGGAAGTATGGACTTAGCTTGTCACTTACCATATTATTCTGAATCTCTTAAAACAGACAAATTATTCTGTAGGCTAAGCTTATATTTTAACACAAGTTATGCAAGTGCATACATACTCTTTTAAAAGATGAAATAAAAATAATAAAAATTTATATCTTTTTATTTCTCTATTAATTATTTGCCTCTTGGAGAAATATCCTGACACTTTGCCAGACATCTACCTTTGCTTATACTTTTCTTTGTATCCTTCCAGTTGACTTTGTGGTTGAGAATTTGCATGTGTTCAGAAAGAGAATGAGAGAGAGCTCAGCTGAGGAAATAAGCCCCATTCTGCAAATAATGAGAACTATAATCACTTCTTCCCCACACAGGAGCAAATGTAGGAATTCTGACTGAAACTCATTGACAATTCTGTCCCTTCCATGGTGCCAAGGTCATGCAGTGTTTCACAGAGGAATCACAGTCATTGAAGAAGCAGCTCCCTTGTCAGTAAGTGGGTTTGGCTATCAGGAGCAATATTAGAAACTGAACTCTTTCCTGAAAGTGCCTGTGCTTAGCAACTAACTCTATTAAACTCTGTATGGCCTGCATTTTCCACATACCTTTCATATTTTTCCCTTTTAATATGTTCTACAGCTCAGAAAAGTCTCATGCCCTCAGCCCACAGCTACAAGCTACTAGTCTGGAACCAAGATTAAATCTAAAATATGTCAAATATAATGAAAAAGAGCGGAGGAGGAGACTGGATGGCTTAGTGGAACGGAAATGGTTTATGAAGTCTTTCACTTCTAACTCACTGCTCTGAATCTTCTGCAGTCAGTAGTCACTGGAATTTTTGAGCATTTGATAGTTGTTCAGTGACCTATGTTAAGTAAGTTGTTAGTCTCAGCTGAGCTCCTTGTGACTGGCGTCCACATTGCAGAAAAACATAGCATCTGACATTGACAGAATTTTACATCGTCATTGGTGATACTAGTAAAGAACTAAAAGGTCAGCGAATGATGTATACTTGTCCAAAAGGAATTTATATATCCATTTCACTGGGATGTTATTAGCAATCACTGAACATTATTGACATTATTTTTACTCTCTTTTCTGCTCTTAACAAATGACCTTAAAAAGAAGCATTTTGCATTTAATAAGAATTCAGACACTACAGAAGATTGTGAAAACTATTTGTTTGTTTCCCTCTGACTGCCTATGTAGTCTCGAACAATACACAAATGTAGAGGTGTCCATCGTCCAGAATTTCTGCAATCTAAACCTCAATCTGTGTAAAATGATTTATATCATGACAATTAAAAATATTTACCATCATTTACCATTTACCAGTGTCCCGGGTTCAGCTGGATTAGGGTTAATTTTCACAAGAAGCTGGGAGGGAGCCCAGCCAGGACAATGGACGCAAACTAGCCAAGGGGCAGTGAGCAATTCAGCTGTGCATCACTTGCTTTATATATCCTTTTATTAGTGTTTTTGTTATATTTCTTCTCTCCTGGTGTCGTCCCATTAAACTGTTCTTATCTCAGCCTACGAGGTTTTACCTTTTTCTTCTGGTTCTCTTCCTGACCCCACCGAGGCGGGGAGGAGTGAGCAAGCGCCTGCATGGTGCTTTGTTGCTGGCTGGGCCTAAACCACGGCAACTAATCTTTAAAATTATTGACACAATTTACTTCCGATAAGGACATTACGTTCTGAAATGTTTACCGACTCTACCTATTCCAATTTTATCCTTTACGAGCTAATATGGATTATTGTTGTGAACGGGAGAATAGACTATTCAGCTTAGAAAGTAACACATTCTAAAGATTGCCTAAACAGGAGTTTTGAAGTCTTTCAGCTTTAAAAAGATCTGAGAAGATGCATTTAAATAAAAAAGAAAAGTATTTTCATCCCAACTTTTACCAGGAAGTACTGGAAATGTCCCTTGATTCTATAGAAATTCCCACTGCATTTGGTTACATTAAGGCGTAGGATAGAACACT
This sequence comes from Sagittarius serpentarius, assembly GCA_034782735.1. Lineage (NCBI taxonomy): Eukaryota > Metazoa > Chordata > Aves > Accipitriformes > Sagittariidae > Sagittarius > Sagittarius serpentarius. The sequence continues at coordinate 13,232,045 of JAVKLA010000053.1, read as the reverse complement.
GATACAAGCATAACAATTTTTTTACTGCTTTCAGAAACTTTCCAAATACCCAAGGCATGCAAAGATTACACATTGGTTTCTTTTTTTCTGTATTACTGCCAGTACTTCTGCCTCTGCTCTTCCTCTCAGTCTTTCTCTTCCTTTTTTGGTAGTTCTCTTAAAATGTCAAAATTAATCTCTTTCTAAGATTTATAGGCCCGTTAAGATTTACAAGGAAGTTCTTCTAATTCTCTGCTGCATGCCCAGGTTAATCTCTTTATTTACTCTGCAAGTTTTAGAGGAAGTCTTTAGGAAGTCTTTAGCGTCCAAACAGGAAACATTTTATTAGGCAGACAGGAGTGTACTTTTATCAAAAGGATAATGGAAAGAAATTTTTCACTCACATTTTAACAAAAGAACAAATATATTGTGTGCATTCATCCACTTTAAGTCTAATTTTTCAGTAACTGAAATAGATCTCTGGATGTTACGATAAGTCCAGAGGGCCTCTGAAGGAAATTAACCTTTAAATTGCGGTTCTGTTTTATTTTGCTGTCATATCTGGTGTGTCAAAGCAAGCAAGAAAATAAATCCAATTTTATTATTTGTTGATGGTTTCTTTTTCATTTAGTTTCTTTGTGAGAGATTTAGTTTATAGTAGATGAGAAGTGTCTGAAAGTCAGGAAGCCAAAAGTACTGCAAGCAACTGCAAAAAGAATTAAATACATGAATTAATTAAATAAAATTTAATATACCTTTTAAAGATGTATATTTGTATACATTTTACTGGGAAGTATCATAATGTAAAAGCTCGTAATATTAGCAAAAATATAAAGCTTTGAGCTGTGCTAGTATCTCTAATAGGTCTCCAGAGGAAAGGCTTTCATACCTCCCTGGGGAAAATAACTTTATGAACGCAGGCTATCTATTAGACCTATAGGGATTATACTTTTTAAAAAACTTCATGTCCCAAATCTAAAAAAAGATTGACAAACACTAATGAAATACATCACATTTCTATCACACAAGATAGCCCAGGTAGTTGTCATTTCACAGTTTGCTAAAACACTGATATCTGAGTTATAGATAATCCTGAGGTGGTCTACAAAAGCAATACAAGTGGGTAGCATCCCTTTTCACAGGTGACATGTCACTTCAGAACTTAAAATCCAAACTTCTTTTTTAATCCTGCTTCCCCCTTTTCCCTTTTCCATTTTCCTTTTTATTTTTCCTTTTTCCATTTTCCTGCCTTCCCTCTTCCCTTCTGGCTTTCCTTTCCATTTTTCCTTTCCCCTTCCCTTCTCTTCATGCATTCAACTCCTCCTTACGTTGTAAGGTGGCAAAGGAAAACATCTCCCCATGTCTTGCAACTAAGATTAACACCTCCTATGGGCTTCTGCTGAATCTTTCAGCTACATTAAGTGTTAATTCTTTGTGGGGTTTCATTGTTTTGATTTCTTTGCTTTTCTTTCTTTTTATTTTTGGCTGTAGAAGAGCTGCAGTGTTGTATCTGCACCACTACCAATTTTATTATTTCTCTCATGTGTTTCATGTTATTTTCTGGTCTATTGTTAAAAAGAAAAAGGGTTTGACCCTTGAAGAAGTAGAAAAATAGAAAACATCCATCAAAGAATTAGCTCTGGTGGATCTAGCACTGTAGCAGTAGGAAATACATTGTATAATGATGATGAGGTATTGAGGATTTTTTTTTTTCCAAGCTGAAGAATATTGTGTAGGTGAGTCCCAAGCCTTGAGACAGGAAAGGCAACTCCTTGTCTTGCAGAGTTCATGTTATTGATGTACTTTTTCTTTTCTTGATGATCTGCAGTTTTGTCTTTCTTGCAGATTATATTCAATTTTCTATTATAGATATTGTAGATAATTATATAATACAGAGTACTTGTACACTGACCAGGTCCTTAAAAATATGAATCACCTGATCTGAAAAATCAGTGAGTTACAAAGAACTCCATTTACAAGAAGCACCACCAGTCATAAATCTAGTTCATTCCTTTATTAAAACACAGGCAGAACAATCTAGTGAATATGCAAACTAAGTTAAAGGATCGGCTGTATCTAACTGTAATGCCAAGGCTTGCCTAGAAAACAGAGTGGAATATGGAAAATAATAGCAGTTATTTGCATCTATGTTAATACTTTGCCTGTTTGTTACCCTCCATTCTCTGAAAACTAAAGGAATCAAGGATAAGGGAAATAATTTGCCCAGAATTCCATACATTCATGTTTGTGTGTGTGATATTTTTCAGTCTAGTAAATGATCTTTTTAGAATGTATTATGTCATCCTCTTGTGTGTTTCTTCACTCAAACTTACTATTTGTAGAAGATATATGACTAAGCTTCATTAAGTAGAATATTCAAGAATCACTTAACATGACAGCTTTAGAAATAATTAGTGAATTGAAGCAGAAGCTTTCTTTTTGAAAGAAAAAGATGATCAACACTAACAGTCAACTCACACTATTTCCTATTCCTTGTGCTTTGCACTGCCTTGTCCTTCCTTCTGTTCCGTTTGTGCCATTGAAGCTTTCAGAGTTTATCTCAGTATTGTGGTCTGGAACATTCAAAGAAAGCACACGATGCTTTGCATGCAGGAAACAGAAAATTATTGACAGATCCGGAGTATGCATGTGACCCTGCACTAGAGCTAGCATGCAGGAGACAGCTATGAGCAAAATAAAGCAGAAAACCAGAGAATTCATATTACAGCAGTTTAATATTGTAGTGTCTTCTCATTATGGAGAAACGGACTGTTGCATATTTAGATTGTTGCACATGCATCTAGCGCTCGATCTTCAAATGATGGGTTTCAAGCTGATGTATCAAAGCCATCCATACTCCAGTGCCTAAGAGAAGGAAAAAATTGAAATTCTAATTCAGTGCTGGGTAAACACTTCCGTGTGGCCTGACTCCAATATAAGCACTTCATTTTAATGATAATGGCCGCTCTGGTATTCATTCTAAAATCCTTAAATGTACTTAACAACCTGTTTATGCTTGGAGTGTAGGGAGTTTATGGGGACAGCCAAATGAAACAGATAAGTGTATTATGTAAAACCGTATTCTGAAATGTTTATTCTAGCAGTTAGCATGCATCTGGAGCAAATTTGTAGACCGTTATTCTCAGGGTTTTATGCATTTTAAATAAAGCATATTTATTTTAACTTACAAGCAGACAATTACGTGGGAAATAGAAAGGTTTTGACAGCACAACTGTAAATTGAGCATTGTTTGAAAAAGTATAGTCCTCTTAAAATCATCACTAATATTTCATGCATCTGAATTTCTCTCCCATGCAGTTTGTATGCTGTTTCAGCCATGGATGAGCAGCTGCAGTTATTAAAGCTCTATATACATTCATACATTAAAACTTTGTTTACCACAATGGCACCATTTCCCCCTTTATCCAACAAACCACTTTCTGTAATAAAATCAAGGAATCGGAGTCTGGCTTATCCTGAATGTGCATGTGTGTAGGAAGGCATCTATCTTTTTGTCACCATTAGCACTTCCGAAATGTCTATCACCATTCCACTTGCAAATGCTATTTTTAAATGGCTAGTCATTATTAAAGGCACTGTCAGTCTGATTTTTCTATCTGTGAAATCATTTTTACACAATTTATAATAATCTTTTGTAACCTTATAAGGGAGATGACTTTTCTCTGCAATAGAAGACATTTACTACACGTGGATTTCTATAGGAGATATGAGAACTAGGCTCCTCGTACTACCAGTTAAAATACTAAAAAAGTAGCTGGACTTTTACCAAAAGAATTTTGCGAAGAGATATAAGGACAGGGACTGGTAATATTTGTAATACTCTTTTCCTAGATTGAATTACTTTATTGGAGGAAAAGGAATTAAGTTTAATTACATTAGTTTTTTGAGACATTTAGATTCAAGCAGGAGATTTCGGACTGTATTTTATTATTGAGTCCAGAGTCAAGACTGAGCTGTACCTTTTGACATGGACAGCAGATTGGTTAAAAACCAGAAACATTCATAGGTACAAAGAAGCAAGTCTCCTTTTTCTCACTTTTATCACATTCTGTCCACATCTTACTACTCCTATGATTTATATGTGTCCAGATAGAATAAGTTAAAGATAGCAGTGTTTTAAAGCTGAGTTAGAATATTATGCTCCTTAAACATGGTTATAAAATAAAACCACTAACCTTTTGTCAATCTAGCCTGTCCTGAAGCAAGTAGAAGGAATTTTATTGACTAGATTTTTTTCTAAAGGAAACAGATTTATGACCTTCAATAAAGGCTCTGAGAAATCTGAAGAAATTACGGATGCAGGTATGATACCTGGGGCATATATATATTTCCATAGTAAATACCAACAGGAAAACAACCATATGAACTAAAAAAGCAGTAAGTAGAGAGAACCATGAGAACACAACTTTTACTTCACAACTTTTGTTTCCCTGTCACAAGAACACTGTTTCAGGGCAGAGCTAACACTCTCTCCAACACACTCTCTCTCTCTCTCTCTCTGAAGAATGTAGCTTGATTTTATGGTACAGAAGCTGTGACTTTTACCCCTAAGGCACAAAACAGCTTTGAAACACAAGAGAAAATACGAATGCTTAAGGGGCAGAACAGCAAGTTCCCTTTCATTAAGAAACTGGCATGCATATAATGTAAATCTCCTGTGGGTCTGTACACATCTTGTTCTCAATGGGGAAAAAGTGTGCAAGCTCTTTGAATGAGGAAAAGAATCAGAAAATAGCATCTGAGGGCAATGTAGCAGACATGGCTCATCAGCAGCCGTGGTAAGTGACTAGACAGATTCAGAAATTTGTATCAGCCTGACTTGCCCTTCCAACTGTCAGTACAGCACTTGATGCTACTAACCACCCAACTCTACAATACTGGGGGGAAAAAAAAAAAAAAAGACTTACACTCCTATATATATAACTATAGCCTTTATTTGCAAATAAACCGTAGATCTGAGTAAGGTTGCTGTTGTTAAGATAAAATAGCACCTTGTGGGATTGAGAGTAAGATAGACTGTCTCAAAGCTAAAAGCAAACACCAAGCCCCCTCAGGACAAAAACGCTTTACCCACTTGACCTTGAAACAGATTTTTATTTCAGTTTCAGGTGTATAAAATAATTTCAGAGGACAAATTTAGGAATTACACTACAAATCAGCATCTAATATTAAGGAAGATCATAGGGTGGAATTTATGAGACTAACCCAATGAATATTCACAATTTTTTTTTTTTTTAAAGCCAGGAATTGTTATTTTGATAGTCTGATCTGCTTGAATAATTTAAACTCAGGTCTTCTTTTTAAACAACAACAAAAATACCTTAAAAACCTATGGTTTTAGGGGGGGATCAGCTAAGCATAAAAGTTTCAAAAAGGTCTGGGAACTAAAGCTCTTTGATGTTCAATGTTTTCCAAATGTCACAGATTTTAGAAAATGTTTTATGAACTCACAACATGAGTTCAAATTTAGTGAATCCTTTCCTCCATGAATAATTGGCCTCTTGTTTTCCAGGGACCTTGGATCACAAAACATGCTTGTCTACCCAGGGAAGTACATGTTATGCAAACAATGAAGAATAGCAAGAAAGAAAACTTTGTGTGCTATTGTTGTTCTTTCCAGAAACATAAATAATCCCAGACTATTCACTAGTTACCTTAGAGATGAACTAGCCACTAAACTGTCAGGGAAATTAATTATTCTCTTGTAGGAAGAAAGCACTGGGGGAAAATGTACACAGGATCTGCAGTGGTGAGGCAAGACTCCTACCTGGTACATTAAAAGGAAACAAAACTGCCTTCTAGGTATTACTATGTTAGTATAGGATGGGATATTATCTTCACACAATAAGGCCAGGGAACAACTTCTGGTTTTACACAGGAGACATTTACTGTGACTTATTCATACCAACCGTCTATAGGAGGACAATACCTACCACTCAGTCATGGTTTCTTATGCAAAATAAAAGTAGAGTTCCAAAGGACAAGGGAATTTCATGCTGGTCCAGAGTATATTTGCCTGCCCTGGTATTGAGAAAAGCTAGCTTGAGGATGTGAGTCACAGAAGGAAAAAAAATGAATTGGCAATTTACCAGTGACAAAGAAAGCAAAACACCAACGACAGAGAAACTAAGCCTGGTGGAAATTACTGATGTGAATCAACCATTGCTCAGCAGGTACTCCTATGACTTTAATCAAATGCTAGGAAATATAAAATTGGACTGGTCCAAAGTTATTTCTCAAGCCTTTATTTTTAATGGAACTAACTTTGCATTCTTGAAGTTAGGGCACACCTGAAGCACAGAAATCCTTAAGTCAAGATTGCAGATAGGTGTATTTGTGCAGCAATACAACATCAAAAAAGCTATCTTTATCTCGATTTTAGTGCCATTAGAATGAATTATGTTAAGATTAAACTATAATTAAAAAGCCTTCTACGATTTTTGCTGCTGTTCCTACAGAATGTACAGTTCCTAAGAATTTTTCCTGCAGTCTTTAATTTCTATTTTGAATTACTGAGGGAAAGCCTAGTGATTTAAATCAAGAAAGCAGGAAAGCACCAGACTGACCTTTTCCCTCCACTGTAAAATGAATACACCCTTAAAAATCTCACGTTGTTCACTGAGATAGGAGAAACACTTTGAAGAGTGTAATTGCTTGAGCCCTTGACTGGATTTGCAATTTCTTGCTCAAGCTTTTCAGCTTTCCTAAACTGTCAGGAACAGAGCTACAACTTCAGCACCTGGCAATGGTGTTGCCCTTAGACGTCACAAAAATAGGTGTTTACTTAGCACAACAGACCATGGGGGAGGCGTCATGCACCCCCACCCCCTTATTTTTGTGACGCAAGAAGATATGGAGACTAGGTAATTTGAAAACAGAGAGACATAGGTAGCGGGGAGGTAGAAGGGATGTGTGTGGCCAAAGGGTTTCTTTAGGGCCTTGCTTTTCCTTAGCAGCAGCAATCACTGCTATTCCCCTCATCTTCCCCAATCAGAGCAGAGTCACAGTCTTACTCCCCACCCAATATCCAGCTTGACACTGAGCCCAACTTGGCTTTTCTGTCTGTAAGGCAGAAATCCGGGTTCAGGGATAAAAGAAAGCAGGGCAATTCTCTGCACAGCGTTGGGAAGGCATGTGGGTTCAGGAAAGGGGCCTTGCACCTAGAGATCAGACCAGCTCAGCAAGGGCGATGTAGGGACGTTATCGTACCTTCATTCCCCCAAAATAGAGACCTCTCCCAGCCCCTGGCTCAGCGTTCAAACCCCAACATTTCTTTCCTTCCTTATCAAGCTTCAAGGTCTCATTGACTTCTCCCAGTCCCTCTCCCAATATCCCCAAACTATCTGACTTCTCTGAGTCTTCCTAGAGGCACTCTCCCCTCTCAGCTGCATTCTCCATCTCAGCCCACTTACTTTCACAAAATTAATTTTTGCCATTCCATGGACACACCATTTTGTCTTGGCTTCTGGGATAATGGAATTCAAATTTGGTTACTGCGGAGAAGCTTGAGGCCCTCTCATGGTTAGAAAATACCAAATGCCACACAGTATTCGGCAGCGAAATGGAAACCACCAAAATACGGCTAAGTCAAAATGGGTAGGGATACCGCAGGAGTGAAACTGGAATTCATTACACAGGGAAGATGGGCCCTCTTCTTTGTCAGTATCAGAGCAGTTGAGCTTACCGCAGAAGAGTTTGTGAAAGTGAGCTGGAAGGCTGTGAGATGTGGTTTCTTTAGCCAATGAAGCCAATTCTGTATAAAGTGGTATTAGACTGTGGTGGTATTACTGAGCACGGGTCTGACCATGAACCCTTATTTTAAACATGTTAGCTGCTTCTAAATATAAAACTGTCTGCACCTCTTTGGAGACCTGTTTCAAAGCTCCATAAAATAAACTAAAGGCATGCTGAGCTTAATGAGCTCTTGACATCCGACTATTGTTACTATTATTAATGACTCTGATACCAATAAGTAGCAGCGGTCATCATACACAAACTCTTCTTAACACACCTACTTAAGCTTTATAAAACAGTCGCTGTCTCTATATTACGTCAGAGAAAACTGAGGCACAAAAACTGAATCTCAGCCAGAGGATTCATGTTATGGAAACGGTCTGTCAAGTTCAGAGTTTTAAGTTCAAAACATGGGACTAGTAGGCAAGTAACATATCTACACACAGTTGTGTTCAAGTAGCTGAGCCAAGATACAGCGAACAGGAACTGACAGTCTGACTGAACGCTAGCTAATGTCAACCATACCCAGGTAAGTTTCTCTGGAGTTCTGTAGGTAAACTCTCCTGGATTTTCTTATTTGCCTGTGTTACTGAATACGTGTTCTAAAGGTTCTGAATACCCGTGCTGTATGTTCTGGAAACATCTCTCTTTTGTCTTAGACCACCATGAAAATCAAGGATGTGGTCTTGAACCTAAGGGACGATTTTGCCTATTCAATGTGAATATGAAATAGGCCAATTTCTTTGTTGTTTTAGTTTTTCAGAAAAAAATGTAATAAAATAAGAATCTAGTGTTCCAAATAAAACACTGTAAAACAAACTTTAATCTCTGAGTCATTGGAAAATATTGTTTACAGTTCAGAACACAGAGAACATCCTGATGTGACCATCCATCATTGCTCTGAATTGCTGGAGGAAATAAAAATAAAATGAAAACGTAGTCTATGATATTCTATTAATTGCAACTCCAAGATGGTCTTACCACGTTCAAAATAAGGCCAGTCTGATGGAATTTATAGATAAGTAATATTGAAAACATATTTCAAGCCTCATTTTATGTCAAGGTAAAAAAATCAGATTTCAGATCAATGGTGTAATAAAATAGTACAAAGTAGCTGATGAAAGCTAACTTGGTTCCAACACAAGAATTCATCATGATAAACATATCTCTCATTTCCACATCTGTCATCCATTTTTAAAACCAATAAATCATTTAAATATGGATTTAACTGTTCCTACAAGTCATTACAGTGTTATGTTCTGCACTGAAGGAAAACTTTAACAATAATGCACTTTTCTGAATTCAGAATTATAAAAAATGGATTAGAAGGTTAAGTTGTGCTCACATAATTACTGTGCACAAACACAACTGACAGCAAAACAACTGGTCTTTTTCTGGCTGGCATCTCTATCTTCCACAGGCTTGAAGTCACCTAAGAGACCCTGTGTTTTTATAGGAATGGGTGAATGATTCAGATTAAAACCTGCCCAGGTAAGAAAAATGCTGGAATCTGAGGGCAGAACGTAGATATCTGTGAGCTGGTTTGGACTGCGACTCGCACGCTGAGGGCAACGCTGAGACTTGATGCATCCTAAGCACAGTTTGAGCCCTGTGAGGCATGGCAGGAATGTCGTCTGCGTGGCCCTTAATGAGGACCAACAAACACCCAGTGGAACGGGCTTAAAGACCTCGCCAAACCCCCCATGTGAAAACACCCCGCGACTGTTGGACTGCTCTGCTGATTTTTTTCTTCTCCTTGTGACAGAAGGCTTGGAGGAGGGTTAAAAAAGGAAAAGGAGGGAAAAAGAGGGGGGCAGGGGAGTGATGTTAAAAGGCTCATATCATTTTCGTGCTTGATCATAATTGAAGGAAAGCCAGGAAAAGTCAGAAGGATCACAAGTCCCAGCAAACTTAATCAGATTCTGATTTCATTGCTAAGCTTTGCACAGCCTTGATAAGAGAGATGATTAGAGAGTCAGCGGTAAACTCGCTTTATGGGTCTTTATTTCAGAATTTTAATTCATTTTCTCTAGTAAGTGTTAGCCTTTTGTTTTATTATATGTATTTTTAAGAGAAGCTCCTTTGAAGTTTTCCAAATCCTCATTCAGAATTATACTAACTTTTTAAAATATTGTGACAGTGAGTATAAAAGTGGAAACACTTTTCAGTGCTTTAGTATAAATATTTAATAATTTGGCAATACACTAGCTGTATTTATTTTTAATTTTGCAGTGACTGCATTTTTAACTGTTTAACATGCTGTTCTTACATTGGAATCATGAAGTCAGTCTAAGCATTATAAACAACACTGTAGACAGTATTCATCACTGTAAGAGCTAGTGGAAAAAATCCTACAATCTCTCTAGTTGTTATAATAATGATGTTGGTTTCCTGTTCACTACAAGGGTAATTAATGAAGAATTTGGCTGAACTGCACATACCAGGCAGCTAAGGTAATACTTTATGTACACAGTTCACTACAGCATAACACACAATACAGGGCTTGTTTTCTTATTTCTTACTTTGAAAATCAGTCAGGTCACTAGGCAACAAAGATATTGAGATATAACTATTAGTACTTTGCTGAAGCCCTGTGTAATTTCATTAATTCTTCTGCTAGTGCTCAGATAGTGAAATTTCGTTGCTGTCTCTGAATACATTTCATGCATAACAAATGAGCAATCAATTAAACATGATTTTTTTCTTATTCTTTTTGTCCCAATTGTCCCTAAACTTTATTAATGTTCTACATGACATTCCCTCTTCCCTTCGGATTTTAAGTGATCATTGGTCTTTTAATAAAATTCACCTTTTCCTAGCCTAGAACAAGCTGATAAATTAAAAAAGAAAATATTATCAGTTATTCACATGGTACTCTGTATGACTTCGGGCTTTGTGATACACTTACAGATTTAGGAATGAAAGAATCTGGATTTGGTTTTGTTTCTCATATCTGGTTGCACACTTATCAAAAGCACCTATTTAAAATGCTAAGACTGACTATAGTAGAAACAAACCTTCAAAAGGGAGACTAGGAAAAACTTTGGCTGACTCTGGTCAAGAGCTAATATAAGTGACTGTGGGTTTTTTATTTTCATGTGAGCTCATATATGATTTTCATCTCATGTTAGTGCATTTCCATTTCCGACGTGCAGCAGCAAGGCTCCTCCTTACCCACACTCACCTCTTGTCACGGCAAGCAGCTCCAGCTGTAAAGGAGGGCTCCAGGAAGTATATTCTTGCCTTGCACACCTGCAGATTAATGGATACGGTTAACAAATACTTCACACTTCACCCTTCTACAGTGAAACGCCGGAACCAGTAAAACACTGAGACTGGCTAATCTGGAAATCGAGACTCTCCACTTCAACAGCCTAATAGTCACTGTAATATCATTCATATATTTATAAGGAGACTGAAAAAAGTGAAATGGAATACGGAGATAGGAAGACTCCTGTTCAGTATTCTTAACACCTTTGGGTTTTTTCTTTAAAAGTACACCATTAATAAGCAAAGCTGGCAATTAGTTTCAGTATCTGGCACCAGTATGGATTTACAACAAGCTAACTAATCTCCAAAAGCATTCACCCACAGGATCTAATTAACCATCTTCTCAGAGACAGTAGAGAAAGCAAGGATGTACTAAAGGAAGCAATGTCCACTTAAAATGGACTTACAAACTACTAATACTTAAGTTAGAAACACATCAATTATTTCAAAATATGTCTTCTAGTGGCCGGAACAAATCAAACACATGCAATGCAGATGAGCCCAAACAGACTGTCCACCAGCAGAATTCACTCAAAGTACTGAAATAATAACTAAGGCTGCATAAAGTTTGAGTTCAATAACGCGCATACATTTGCAGTACAACCAATATAAAATATGTGCGTCTAGAAGAGAAAGAAAGACATAAGCAGATCTTCTCAGTGCAAAACATCATTAAACTCTTTCCACGTGAATTTGTACCTTGTTTGATGTGTATTCCAGTCGTAGTTGCCTGGGCTGTAAAACCCTGGTCTTCATGAGCTACTTTCCATTATTGCCCCAGTTCTCATACTGTTTAGGATGTGTCAAACACAAAACATGCCTTGAATGAATAAAAAAAAAAAATTATGGTGTCAGAGCAAGTTCTTTATTTTAGACCCCAGTTAAATAGACGGGTAAACACTGTATCAAGCATCTTCAATACCATAATTGCATAAGCAATAAAGCATACACTGCTTTTAAGGAGTTGTTGGTGATGAGATTGCTTTGCAAATACATACATTCTGTCATTTTGTCAAAACTAGCAGCTCATTTAATTTTCAACTCTTCTCAACTGTACGTGCACACATTTACAAGCACATCTACGTGGCCTGTGAACTATGCATCCCACATCAAGCAACCCCACTTCACATAAAATTATTCCATTTACTTGTAACAGAGTACACATCTTGCCCAGCCATGGTGGAACTCCATCTTTCCTTTTCTTATCTCCCTTTCCAAAATCTCACTTCTCCACCACCTGGGAGGAAGGTTTTGCCCAGGGCGAACGGAGCAGCTGATGCACAGCAAAGCAGGAAAGTTGAGACATTGTTTGGCAGAAGCACCCTGCTCCTTGCTGCTACCCAGTGAAGGAAGCAGAGGCTCCTCTGCTAGGCAGCAAGCATTTGTCATGCAGAAAGACTGTTTTTCTGGGTGGAGATATGAGGGGGACAGTGTGGCAAGAGGCATTCAAAGGTCTGAAGTGATGTAGAGGTGGTAGAGCAAGTACTTCCGGATCTTTAGCCTACCTACTTCAGTCTGCTACTTGCTCAGATTCATTTGTTATTCCATAAAATAGTAGGTGCTGAATACCTTTTTATACCTGTACATCAAAGTCATTATTGTGTCGTGGTACCAGCTATATTATCTACAAAACCTGCAAAGAAGAGGACTCGTCTTTAGCCTTCAAAACAAATGTTTGATGAGGGCTATTTTATCCCAGACTGCGATTGTCAAAAGGGCCGTGAATAATGCAGCAACTGTTTCACTTCCCAGTGCCTTTTTTTTTTGACAAAGGTAACCTAATTTTAGTTCATCATTTTCTTTCAGAAATTAACTGGAGTTCTTTGTGACCTGCTGCTAAGCACAATTTCCACCACCACTGTCACTGCCACTACTTTCTGAAAAGCTCTTTGAGTCACTGTTTAAAGAAAGAAAATATAACATGATTTCATCCTATTCTGGTCTAATTTGAGATAACATGAAACACTTCCTTGCAGTAGCAATTTACTGTTTAAGGAAAAGACGAAGGGATAGTTTGTTTACTATATTTTACTTTTCTGCTGAAGCGAGGATGTGAAGGAAATGCTATCTATGTGAACACATTTCACATTTAAAGGAGAAGAGATGAAAAGTCCATTATGTCGGCCAAGTAAAATGGTAAAAGTGGCATACTGCAACAGGAGAAGCCTGACAACCAACTGCTCTGTTCCGTATTGGTTAAGACATAGAGCTGGTGGATGGGATCAGGGAAAAGGAAGATTGGCCGCCTAGGTGGTGTAAAGGGTGACAACTCCCCATCACAAGAAAATTCAGAGAACTAAGGAAATTTTGTTGTTCAGATCTGTGAACAGCGGAAAGGGAGGTTTGGAACATTTAATCAGAAAGCTTGATGAAGTTAAAGTAAGCTGTTCTTTACATGTTCAAAATTCCCACTGGCTTGGATGGGAACTTCGCATGAGCAAGGGATGCAAGCTAAGACATGAATTTACATGCTTAGAGTAAACACAAGAGAGTGGGAAAGCTCTTGTTCTTTGCAACGCAAAGCAACCAGTGAGTCTCAGATCCTTTATTTGCAGTGAGCCTCCTCCCTATCATTAAGATAAGAATCCACTTACTCCAAAAGAAGGGTCTGGACATTGTTGCATCTCCCCTGTCTCAGACCACCACCAGTTTGCTCCAGTGAGGAAGGACAAAACCACATCTATAGCTGGTCCAATTCATCTATAGTATGTGGTCAAACCAGTGTAATATTCAATGAGTAATATAACTTCTCATGACTCCTTTCTCTTCTACATCATTTTGCAAATTCACTGTGTGAGTATAAAATTAAAGCTATTCACTCTAATATGCAATTTTAATCAATTGATAATCACTTTTGTAAAATGTGTGGTTAGCAAAGCTTTAACTGCATATATTATACCAGTTCTAAAAAGCAGTATAAATTCACAGTATCTTTTAATCCTTTCAGCTGTAACAATTTTGGATGGGATAAAATGTCACATAAGGGGATAAACTATTCATTCCTTTTTCCATCTAGATTCCCACCCACAAAGGTACTTGAGGGCTGTTATTTTTGTTGTATTCTACCAAGAATTAAATGAAAGATGTTCCAAACAGATCAAATGCAAGTGGTATAGCAGCACACTACACGGAATTAAAATAGCTTTTTCCAGAGGGGAGAATTCTTATGTCTTCCATATTCATACTGTACCACTTGCTATAAGCAGTATTCTGGGATCCACAGACTAAAGGGACTATAATTCCTTTGCACTCCCTAATCTTACTTTTAAACCCTTTGGCAATAAATTTTATGTACTTTGTATTAAACACTATACTTACTAATGGGAAGATAAACATACCGATGTAGTCATGTTTGCTTTTTTTTTTTTTTTTCTTACTGATGTGGAAGTTTTGTTTTGTTTACAGCTCTGCTGCCTATTTAAATTCTTCCTACGGTACAAACCCCTAGCTTTATCATGTTTCAACTCCAGTTGACTTAGTCTCAGCAGTATTTTTTCAAACAGCTCATCTGTTTGATCAGTCCAGTTGAAAATATCTACCAGTTAGGTTTGCAGCCAATTTGCTAAGTTACCTACCAAACCTTTTCTGAAAGATTATCCTAAGTTTGTTTAAACAGAGAAAATTAGTGTAGATGTGTTAAGTGACATAATTTGTTCATTAGTAGTAATCTGCTAATTTATTAAATTTTCTTAAAGACGAAGAAACCCTCTGCCCATCTTTCAAAATAAATTCTGTGCGGAGAAAAATTGAAGTTTTAAATCTAAAGAGGACATCTGAATAACAGAGGTACTGGGCGATATTACGTGTATATGAAAGACAAGAACAAATTGCATTTTATGAACAAGGTAAAAGTCTAATAAAAAAGGTGTAAAGAAATGATTTTTGAAAGATTCTGACTGTAGACTTGTTGGCTGGGGCTTGGTTTGGTACTTCCCCAGTGCAGAGCGGCTTGGAGTGCGAATATTCTGCATGAGCCTCTGCAGGATTCCCACAAGTAATGTGAGAGGCAGTCAAAACTGCAAATCACAGTGACAGCTGGGCTGGTGGCATGTCACCTGTGTAAGCTAAAGCCTCCGTGGAGCTGACTGCTTCAGCCAGGGACTTTGTGCTACTTGGCTAATGCTGAATAAACTGGTGAAGGCCAAAAATGGGCCAGTAGCTATCCTTATTAATGTTCCCTGACACTTTCCATTATAAAATGCTGATTTTAGTACTTTTCAGTTTGCCAATTGGTAGACATTTGGGCTCAAATGTTCCTTAGTGTCTGCTCAAAGGTGGTTAAAACATGTGTTAGAAAGTCTTTTTTGCCAAAACAATCCAGTCATTTCTGAGAATGAGGCAACAAGTATGTTGTTTCACTCATGATAATAAATCAAAAAGGAGGGGGGAAGGAGGAAGATGATAAGGGAAGAAGTTATTTAAATAGTTAATATAATTTGAAGCTGCAGACTGATACTTGGCAGCTGGGGATAACAATGTGGGATGAAAACTGAAATCTGGCTTTTGTTGCTACTGTAAATTATGAGGTTTTGGAGAAAAAACATTCAGGCTCAATATTAGCCAGTGAAGGAGTGGAGGGGTTCCACTTACAGCTATGTAACATTTTTCTTATATACGCAACTCTGTGATATTTTAAAGCCAGAGGCACAAGAAGAGAAAGTAAGCAAAGCCTGCTGAGCCCAGTAGCATGGGCGCCTATTTCAGCCATGTAGGGGCAAAGGAGAGAGCTGCCGGGAATGGATGCAGTGAGAAAGAGTATCAAAGGGATCAGGCACTGCGAGACTTGGACTCTGTAACATAAAAAGAGGGGAAAAGGTGGGGTTTGCATTGGGGAATGTGTCAGAGGATTTTAAGGAATAAAGATTGTAACTGATACGATGGAAAAAATGGGGTGTAGATGAGAACCCAAGGCTTGGGAAGACAAGAAGATCAGCAAGTAAAGTCTTTGAAGAATTGGCAAGACAATCTGTGACAAGAAAAACATACTGTCTCCTTGAACTTGGAAAGGATCCTAGCACTCCTGAACCGCTCCATTACTATATTAGCTCAGGTTATTGGTAGTCTCTATAACGATTCAGTATTTCCATTCATAGATATCAGTATTATTAGTAAATGTGTGGGAGACTTTTCTGGTGGCATATTGTGATTAGTTATGTTATAAACCCAAATTTAATAATACTTACCCAAATTTAGTAATACTTGAGTAAAAATTGCTTGAGCAACCTTAATTGTGCAATCCCTATGGGCACACACTAATTAAAAAAAAATATTACATAATAACATGCTATTTTTCCTTCAGAAAGCATAGCTCATTCGGTACCCAAGAATGGATACTTCTCGGACCAAAACAAGGTTGTGCAGTATAGATGATTCCCCCATTTGCAGCAGAAATTGGAATATGTACAGTGGCTGAAGCAAAGACTGTAGGGGGGCAGGGAAAAGAATGTTTTAATGATTAATTCAGTCAATGCCACCTTGGAGAACAGAGTAAACCTCTGCAAACTTTTCACGGGTAGCCACAAGCTCTGTGTTTCCCAGTTTCTCATTGCCTGACTTGAGACTGTGGCCTGCTTTGCAGAAGTATTTTTGAACTCCCTCGGTGGCAGCTGAAGGTAACAGAAGATATTTAAATATAGCAGGAGCTGTGCAATGCCAGGTTTTGTAAAAAATGTGCCTTTTTTTGTCTTAAACAAGGACAATTGAAACCACAGTCTTTAAAGGAAACTCAGTCGATCAGTCCTTTTCCCGTTTGTGCTGGGCCCAGACAGGTTATTGGAGTAACATAATTTATAACTCTGAAGAACTCAGAAGTCAGTTTTATAGTCTGTAGGTTTTCTATAGTATAATTATCACAAAGAACATCAAATAAAGTGGCTAAGATACATTCAGTTTTCTTCCTTCATCTTCTTCCTGAAAGGGGAAATGTCTGAGGTGTTTTATTTGAATTTTTAAACATGACTGAATGTTCATTTATGTGGTTATTGGATTTAGAGAAGACAAGATCAAGAGCAGAAAGTGGGGAGCTAGAGGTATTTTTGTGTTCTTTGGGATGTACACAGTCTTACACTGAGCTAAGGACACGTCTGTCCCTAGTCCAAAGAAGTTTTTGTTCTCTACGGAGAATGGTCTCAATTTGGAGCAGCGATATTTCACGTCTTCTGTATATCTTCGCCTAGAACTTCATGGTCTATTTTATGGGTACAGCATGTATAGTGGTATGCGTGATGTCCTTATCTCCCTTCTCCCCTTTCTCCTCTGGCTAGACTGCCGTAGATCTTGCAGCCCATATAGCCATGTTTCTTTCCCATGTAAATTTGAGCACTGCAGAGGGAAGGAGGTTTAGCTTTATGCTGAAAAGAGAGTCCCAAATGCTAAAGACTTTGAGGCCACATACATGGCATTACTACAGTTCAGTTGGAACAGATACAAGATGATCAGTCCAGGACAGGGGAAATACTAAGCTGTGTGATCTTGAGTTATATTCTGCAGGACTTCAAAAAAAAAAAAAAAAAGAAAATTAAAAAGAAGAAATTCAGAAAAAGTAACAAAGGTCGATGGTTAACTCTTGAAGCTGGTGCTAGAAGGAAGGTTTAAACAAGTTTGTCACTTGGAAAATATTCTCTTGGTGGATTGACTTTTCTGTTGGTACAAACTTTCTTCAGTGATGGCCAACATAAGTGATAACAGGATCATAAGACTAAAAAGCATTGGGAATCTTGGAGTAACTCATTTTAACATCCATCATTTGTTTTGATAGAGTTTTAAGAAAGTTTCACAAGAAAAAAGTTAATAAGGTAAATGAGAATGCAAACAATGGATAAAGGAACACTGGAGAGTAAAGAAAAATAAGAGAAAAATATTATTCACCTCTAAAAAACCCCCAGTAAAACAGTTGCTAATTAATTGTGGTCACTAGAAATGAAAGCAGTTGTCAAATATTTAAAAGTTAAAATTAAATCTTTTGCAACTAAATTATTGGATATCTCTACAAACAGGTGAAACATTTCAAATCCAGCATAAGAAATGCAGACAATATGAGGAAACTTACAATATTGATGTAGAGTGTCAAACTGGCTAGCAAAAGGATAACGAGAATACAGAGAAGAAGAAAACACAAAAGGCACATAAGCTCTCCAGAGCAGGCATTTTTTTCACACAGAAATAGTCAGGCTGTGAGAGTAATGCTGCACCTTTAGAATGTGATAACCTTAAAGATGTAAGCAGGAATAGCATAGATTAATTGTCACTTTGATCTTTTAAAAAGATGGAAAAAGTATTACGTGTATTGGAGGGGAAAAGGGAAAACAGTGAATTGTTGGAGGGGGGGGTTCCACTGTGGAATTGCAAGCTCATATTTGCATACAGAAAGACATATGGAAATACTACCGGGTACTCTGTCACTAGGAGTGACTTTAACTTCCCAGATACGTACTGGAGAACAAACGCTAAAAAGAAATTAAGGTTTATATGGTCTTGGACTCAGTAACCAACAAATTTATATGCCAGATAGAATCATACTTTGTTATTGCAGACTGTGTTTATTTGACTTCGGTAAGTAGCAAGCATGTTGCATAAAAACTAGCCGTAGAAAATAACCTTGGAAAGAATTATCACGAGCTAATTCACTTTAAATTAAATAGAAGGAAAACTACAAACTGGTCTTTAAAGCTTCTGATTCAAAGTGAAGAGTTAAAAAAAAAAATAATTATATTTAGTCAGGTTATGCACAATGAGAAACTTAGTTTTGCGTTCACAGTTCACTGTATAAAGAACCTGAATATTAAAAAAAAACACAAACAAAGCACAAAGGTGCAGAAACCATGTGGAACTAAAGTAAAATGAAGATGACTGAATGTATAAATAAATAAATAATGGCTGGGAATAGCCAAAAAAGTATGGAAAGGCTAAAGGAATTGAAAATGGAGCTGATTAGAAAATTATGGATTAAAGTTTAGTATTTTTAGGGTAAGGAAGAATTTTCCAAAGTCAAAGTGAGCTAGATTTAAAAAAAAAAAATCATATTTTTACCTCTATAAATAAAAAAGAACTGGGATGAAGTGAAAACAGTGTACAGTGAAGATGGGATAAGGATTAAGAAAGGTCCATGTGTGGCCTTATGCTGAAGTTAATTTTCTGTGAGGTTACAGGGAAGATATGGGATACAAATTACCATTTGATATGTAGAAAAACCATCAAGTGCTTTATGTATGAAAACTGAGAGGGACTGTCACTATCCCAGAATCATGAGAGTGCTGACACAGTATTGCAGCTCCTCTAGTAGAGGTATGAAATCCACCAAGTTTCAGGAAATGGCACACAACAGAAAAAATATTAAGCATTATACATATTTAAGAAAGTAAAAAAGGAAAACCCTTACAACTGTGTCTCTGTCAGACTGGTCTGAGCTATGTTTTACAAAACAGGAAAGAATGAAGGCACAGAGGCAGAGAGAAAATGGGATAAAACACAACCTGGGTTTGACAAAGACAGATTGTGCCAGACTAACCTGGTATCTTTCATTGAGGAGATAATTGCTTTTCTAGACAAGTGAAATAGGTCTAATCTAGATCTAATCTACTTGGAAGCCAGGAAAACATTTGATGCTTAATAGGAAATTATTAGTTAAACTAGAGCAGACGATGATTAGGATAAGAACTGAGAAGTGGATAAATAAGAAGCTGAAGGATCAGTGACAACAGTGTGGCACAGAGGAGTTACAGTGAAATGTATGATCAGTCCTGAGGTTGATACTAGTATTTTCAGCTGTAATCTTGGCTTAAAAATAAGAAAATGCTGATGAAATTTGCTAATGGTATGAGTCTGAGAAGCTTCATGAGTCGTAAAGAAGAAATGATCTCAAGCACAAGAAGGTTAGAAACAGCATATTGTATTTGCAGAGGAATTTCAGAAAGAGATCCAGAGATTTAAACAATTGTCTTCACTGAACTTACAAGGATTTTGGTGTTGGACTGACACAAATGCATACATTTTACGTCTGTCACCCCCAATAATGTTGATGAAATGACACATATAGGCAACTAACTACACAGTAGTAGAAGTGTGTATTCGATGGCAGATCATATCATAAAATAGCTCAGTAAAGACATTAGCAATTGCATTTCAGTGCAATTCAGTTTAATTAGGTGTTTTCTGCTTTTTTCGTACTATTGTTTTTACTGTATGACATTTTCTGCCTTGCTTTGGGCTTTCTATACTGTAAGAAATAGCTTCCCTTTCCTTTTTTTATATGTATTTGAATTTGTAATTAAATAATTACATCCTTGCTTCAGCCAAGAGTGCAGGCCAACAGCTGCCTCAAAAGCAGAAAACAGTAAGTGACCTGTAAGAAATGTAACAGGATGCTAACATAAAAATGCAATGGCTACTCTTCCTCTTGGAATCTGATTTTATCACCATTCATTTGGCAGTATGCAAAGCCTCCCGCCAGGAGGAAAGCAGGAGGCTGCTGTTTGTTTGAAACACGAACATAATTCTACTTGAAGAAACTTCACAGTTCCAGGAGCCAGCTGCCTACTTTCAACTGACCAGCTATTTGTACAGCCTCTTTATTTTACCCCAAATATAATTTTTAAATGGTTTCTATTTCATTTTATGTAGGTGAAATCAGTTTAAACAATTGATCTGCTTGCATCTGACCACTTCATGTGTTTTCTTGTTGTTAGCAATAATATTCTGTATACACTTCTGTGGACTGAGTGATGATTTCGTAGCAACAGTACTGTCATTACGAAATCATAATCCATAATAAGTCATCTTGGGAAGTAATGTTATGATTCATAACTAATTTGAATAAAATCAAGTTCACTGTTGAACTGCATATCATGTCCACATAAATATCTTATCTAAACAGGTATTACATTTATTTTGATACATCTCATAATTCAGAACCCCTACAAATGACAATATTGTTCTTTTGTTCCCAAATTGTTTTAAAATTTCATATCTCTACCTTCCAAAGATTGTGAATATTTCTAATCCATTAAGAATACATACAGTTAACAGTGAACTGTTTAGCTATAAGCATATGAATGAAACTACCGGTGAGTTTAAAATCAAAGGTGAGTTTGAGTGTACTACTACTGAACCACATGCTACTCTGACAAGTGACATTTAGAACTAACCAACAGACTTCACAAATTTGATTTGGTATTGGGTAATGTGTACAAACAACTGTAGCTCAAATAACTTGACATATATATTGGTTTAATACAGTGCAGCATCCATAGGATATGCTAGAGCCAACATTTGTCAGTCACAGTTCATGCAACATTTTCAAATGAAAGACTGCTTGCTGAATACTTTTGTGTTGTTTAAACAGTATCTAGATAGATGTAGAAAAAATGTAGATGTAAATATAGATATGACCAAGGATACCACAGACTGTTTGCTGCAGATAGAAAAATGATAACACGTCAGGTAATTTACGGATTCAATTGTTTGTTCAATATAGTGATCTAGTTCCCATTACAAATAAATTCCTAATATTTAAGAACATTTCTTTCCCCCTCCAAAAAAAATAAAAAGCATTAAGCTGGCAAACAAGCCATTGAGTAGATCAGGTTTTGTCAATTCTATGATTATTTTTTTATATATACATCTCTCTCTTAAAAATAGATAATACTTTTCTGCAGCAAAATGGCCATTATTAATTAACACAATATAAAGTATATTTCTTCGATACAGAAGATAAGATACATGCTTATATATTCCTTGGAGCTCTAATGTAACTAACTGAGCCTCATAAACAGGTCACTCATTTATATAAACTGTAGTAGTGAGTTCCAAAGCACCCTGGTAAGGCTAGATGCCCAGTTAATTTTAATGAGTATTAGGCTTCCAGCTCCCTTAGGCAGCTTTCAAAATGTCAACCTATAATTACAAACAGCTTGGACCAAAGCCCATTGAATTTAATGGAAAGTCTCCCATTGATTTCAATGAGCTTTTGGATCATTGACTTTACTCTTTGCACAAATATTTCTAAAGGATTTGGATAGTAAATACCACATACTTTAGAAACACTACATTGCAAAGAGTATCTTTTCAGTCTATTGGGCTATTTACAAACTACAGAACAAAATAAGAGTATGGGAAGCCATATGAGTTCACAGATATTATAAACTTCGGTGGGAAATATAACACTAAAAAATAAATTAAAGCAAAGCAATTCCACTACAGAGCTGGTCAGGACTGTTTTACAGAATTGTTTTAGCTGAAAAAAGCAAAGGAACCAAAACAGAAATTTTTGCAAAGAATGGCTGACTTTGAGGAATGAAACTGTTGGTAAGGAACATTTTTTAAGGTTTTGAAATTGTCAGAATAGTCCCTGTCAACATTTTCTAAGTAATAAATACTGGCTTTGGTTTATTCTACTTGGAACTTTAATCTAATTAGAGAAACACAGGTAATTCAAAAGGATTTTTTGAAATTATTGAAAGAAAACATTTCTTCTGACCTGAAAGAAAGACTTCTGTGGTTTTTTAGTTGGCCAGAATGTGTAAAGTTTCAACTTTGCACAGTAGAGGAAAAGTTTCCTTGCGTAGCACTCTTCAAAAGTTTAGCTGTATCTATTACTACACTGTATTTTAAAAGCTATGTTTTAACATGGTCTACCTTTTCATCCCTAGATATTCAGGTATCATTTTGCTAGAGACACAGTAAACGCCTTAGGCATGAATTGTTGGCAAAGTCACAGACAATACAAACAAAGGTGACTATACCGTGGAGCTCCTCGTGAGACAGCAATCCAAGCAGGTGGCTCAGCCCCAGGAACACAAAATGAGAGCATGACACCTGGTTTATCACCATGCTATAATAAAATGCTGGTAGCCAAATGTAGAGTTCTACAGGGAGTTCAAACGCAGGAGCAGAGAGGGTTTCACACACTTTTGGAAATGAGAAAGGAGCAAAAAAGCAGGAGATGGAGTGAAAACACCACAAGCAATAGTTTAATACAATTAATATAGAAGAAAACTGTAGAAGATGAGTCATAAATCTCATACAGTCACTGTGAAAAAGCACTCAGCTGGAAATTAGCTGATATTAGGAAACGTAGCACAGTGCAGTGGAAAGGAGCTAAGGAAAGGTAATCTTCTGGCTCTCCTCCCTTGAAACTGATAATTCTGCAGGTAGATGATCAATCAAAAAAATGTAACAGACAAATGTTAACATCTCTTCTAAAGCTCAGCCTTCTAATTAGCTCTGCCTTATAAATAGCTTATGCAGACATGCATACACACATGCACACACACACAGATGAAACTGCATCAAAACAAAATTATTGTGATGAGGCAAGTTAAACTGTCAAACCTGGGAGATTTAACCAATGACTGTCGTTTAACATAGCCGTAAGAGACCCTGAAGCTATATGTCTACCCTACACAAAATGAAATGCAGATCTGCTAAGAAACTGAAACTCTGGGCTCAAATCACATTGGGAAGAGAGGACAGAAGTTAGAGAGGAAAAAAAAAACCAACACACTAAAAAATGGAGAGGTCCACTAAATAAGATTTAAGGTTGCTCTTAAGGTGTCACTGAATCCCAACATGATCCTGACTGTTCAGAATGAGTGGGACTAAGTGAAGCTTAAATATCGATGTACTTATAACCCAAAGGACAAGGAAACACTATAGTCTTGCCATAGCAGTTTTTTCATAAATGATGAAACTTTCAGAAAAGATCAGATTAGGTATTTCCCTCAACCTGTGCATAACATGGTAGCCTCTTTTTTATTTGTTTTATAAATAAAGCATCTGAAGTGGAATACTGAATAAATGTCCTAAATTCTGTGAAATCTGAGATCAAAAGCTAGTGAAAATATACTCCAAGATTTTGATAGTCCTCTTCAGGTTTTGGCTTGTTACCATTCTTGAGAAACAGAACCAAAAGTAAGGAAATCATATTTTTTAGCTTTTTTATTGTTCAAACTAATTTGACTTTGATTCACAGGACAAATAATTGTTCCTTTAAGAAGCTGTAGAAATCACCTTTTTGAAAAAGCTGTTGAAAAATGAAGAGGTGTTTTTCAGAAGCAACGGATGCATAAGTAACTCCCTCTCTCAAACCAAACCAAACCAAACCAAACCAAACCAAACCAAACCAAACCAAGCCAAACCAAACCAAACCAATAAAACCCCCACATACTTCCTTTATATAAGGAAAGTGTAAAGCGAACGGAAAAAGAAGGGCTGCAACCCACGTACCCATGTCATTGATTATTTTTTAACAGTTCAGAGCAGTGATCGTCTTTTCTGCTAGGCAGTCATGGTTTTTTGTCTGGGACTTCTGAAATTACCTCAGTACAAACAATGCATATTAACAAGGAGTTCAGAGCTAATGTTGAGCTAAAGGATGATTCGGTTGAGGATAGCAGTTGGAAGATTTCACGGTCACTCAGTGATACACAATCTCATTGCAATCTTGGCACTCCCTTAAGGAACAGCATTAACATTTTAATCTGGATCAGGCTTGTGCTTTTGAAGTGACGCTCCTTAATTCTCCCCACATACGGCACTTTGCGTCATGGAGCAGACCAGGAGTGCAGGAGTGTGCACAATGGGTTCGAGCAGAAAGTGGGTGTTCAGTCCTCGTGACCAGGAGAGAGCTAGCCCAAACCCCACCAAAACACAGGCAACTGGACGGCTGGCTCTCTGCACCAGATATTTCGGTCTCCAGACTATCTCTTGTTATGTCACTCCACTAGCTAATGTAGTCATGGCCCTAGAAATCCATCAGTACAACCGTTAACCTGATTGGCAAAGAATATATATGTGTTATTCCACTCTTCTGTGTAAACTTCAGTGAAATACCTTTCTCTCTTGGACAGAGATGCTGGAGTTGGTTTTCATTTTAAGGCTTTCACAATGTGTTTATAATGGCCTTGCAGCAAGAACAATAAAATAGCAAGAAATACTAACCTAATCTTACGTTGTTGCATTTTACTGTTCAGTTGAAACAAATCAATAGCAGATTAACTCTGAACATTTAGGCAAGTCAAATACAAATTCATTGAATTTTGAGTGTTTCTCTCATTTGATCATCTAAGTATTTGTCCTGGGTTTTGTCTTTACCAGCTACAAAACAAGAAAGTTGCTTTGTCCACACTTTGTGTGTGTGTATGAGAAAGAGTGAGATGAGTTTTCCAAGTGATTATTTTCAATTCTTTAGGCAAAGACAAGAGAAACACCAAACTTGATCTCAGATGTATTTTGTAGTATTTTCACTTCTACTATTCAGTCAAGATTATTTTCCCCAAATACAGCAGACTTCTACCTAATAAAAAGTGGTTAAGGAAAACAAATATAAAATCACCATGATGGATTCCAAAAGTTTCCATCTATTCAGAATAAATCACAAGTAGACAAATGATGACAGTTTATGAAAGACTACTTTTTTCCAGATAGAAAATTGTGTGTTCTCATAATTACATCTCTGTAATAGACTGTCAGTTTTGACATATTTTTGTTAAGAAAATCAAAACAGTATAAAATCAGAAGTTCCAAACATCATAAAATGGTATTGTTCTATTTCTACTGAAAGCCTGTTTCAAAATTTATTGCAGATATTAATAAGTAAAATATGCAAATCAATGATAAAATTTTCATTTACATAAAAATGTAACATCTGGTTACTTAAAAGGGGTTTTTTTCCCAAATAATTCATTAGTAGAAATTGTTTTATTTTTATGCGAGGTCAGAATGAAACTGTATATATAATGGAATTTTCTACAGTGCGGAAATGCCGGTTTCCTTCAGACACATATTTTAATTGCTATCCATTTAAGAATGCATTGTTTTGAAATACTTAAATGAGAAATTTATTCTGTGGCACATTATTATTTAAGGTTTATGTATCAGCATATTAGTTCTAGATGCAAACTGGCAGCTGACCATTGTGACTTATAATAAATTCATTAATTCTAAACTTTTCCTGTTCATTTTGGTCATGCGCCAGAGAGTTAGCTAGTGTACAGGATCTCTTTGCACTGATTTTCATGGCGCTATATTCCTTTCTACCCACTGAGGACCTACTCTGCCCAGTTTAATGATTACTATTTAATGTTTTCATGAAATGGAAGTGATTAGACTGGATATCTTATCCTGCAAGAAAAAGACACAGGCTGTGGACTAACAGTTTTCACCTCTGCAGTCACTGAAAAAAATCACAATGTAATCAACTGATTCAACATCACATCTTTGCTGGCTCTTGACATAGATATGTAAAATACACTGGAATCGCAATGTCCTATGTATTATTTTTAATCTACTAATCTCATATGAAATGTTAGTGGTGTTGATACTGTTATTCAAATCAACTTAGTCAGTTTATCCAACATTTTCTTTCCGCTCTTACTTACAGAGAACCATGTATTCATTTGGTCCTGATCTTGCTTCTTATTTTACATGTCCTTCTCAAACGTGATTTCGTTTTGGCTGTTCTTTGCTGACTTTTACTGATTTTTTTTATGCCTAACCTAACCTTTATTTGTGTAAAGACACCCAGAATGGCTTCAAAATTGCATCATGAGTAGTAATTTTAAGTAGCTTTCTCTCTTCTCAGTTCCCTTTCCTAAGTTTAAGCACAGGTTCCACTTTGTATCATGTAGCTGTCCCTCACTGTGAAGGCTCCGTTTACTCCAAAAGTTTCTCTCTAATACAAAAAGTTTAAATCCCCACTCCCTTACAAGGATTTTCTTTCCTTTTGATATTAGGAACGTGAAGAAAACACCATGGCAGTTCACCTTTCTCACCTCCTATCAAAAGGCTTATTATGTTGCTCCCCTGATCTGGTCTTTCTTTTGTTATTAGTAACTGTGTGTATATAATCACTATTATCTTCTCAAGTACCCCCAGAGACCATCTAGGTGCTGTAAGAGCTCTGTCTTTTGCTCCTAACAGCTGCATCACTATGTGCATAAGCCTCTGTGCAGTCCTCACTGATACCTTAAACTCAGTTATTCCTATACCTGGTAGTCACCCCTCTGGGCTGCCCTTTTCTATCATCACAGTCATTAAGATCTTGACATCTGTATCAGATACTATTGCTTGTTGTAATTGTTGTATATTATATACCAAGAATCCAGCTCTCTAGATATATTGCTGAGTGTGTACACAAGGTTCATAAAAGCTAGCTGTGAACTTGTTGAGCAATATTATACTTAAGAAGTGCAGTCGGAGCTCTTGATATGCATTTCAGTACTTTGCTAGAGTTGACTTTGGTTTTCTTTTTAATATTTTTTTCTTTTTGCTTTTGGTCTACCTCCATTATTAACTGATTTCTTTACTCAAATGTCAGTTGTTGTCTTTTTTTAGAATTTAGATTATTTTGGTCTTCCTCTCCAATCAGGCTGATTGTTTCTGGAAAATCTGTTCCCAGTGTAACATAAAATACTAAAACCATGCCTGAAGATTTTTACATAAGAGGTGAACCTGCTTTTTCATTGTATTTGCAGGTAACATAGTTTAATTGATTAATTACTACAATGCCTGCCCCCACATTTTCTAGCTAATGTGCTGCCCTTAAACTTTACGGTGTAATTTTATCCTTTTAGACTTCAAGGGATGGATTTTTATCCTTCTGAAGCAAATTCTACGTGCAGAGATTAATGTCCCTAGGTGAATTATGAGACATTTCTATTCCTTATTCCTAAAATTCATAATCTATTCCCAAGATACCTAGACCATATGTATTACCTTGTCTCACTAATGTCAAACCTATTAGTTTACTATTTTTTCTTTCTTATGAGCCTCCTCAATTTACTAGGCTTTTGTCTCAGTAATTCAGTGTCTTTATTCAGCTGTCTATTAGTGTATATGAAAGGTTTTATTCTTCTTTAACGATTCATAAATGAGGATATAGTCGTGTGCAACTTAGAGGGGGAAAAGACCACAATGTATCTAGCTGTTTCCTCTTACTGCTCAGGGTCACAGAGGAAAAATATTCTTAATATAAGTCAAATTAAATATGGGTAACAAAGGAAAGAAAAATCTTTCTTCCTCACTGCCATTTCACTGGTGGAAACTTTATGTCTACTCATTAAGTTACAATAGGGAATTTAGACAGCCCAGTGGAATATAAAAGAAAACTAGTGCCGTAGTGCAACAGCTGAATATATCAACAGAAGACCATTTCATGACTGAACAAACTACTGAACTACTCTTCAAATGCAACATTTTATTTAGAACTGCTTTTTACTCTAGTTTTCTATATTAAATATACCTTACATCATTTGTTTGATGATAACTATACCCTTACAGTGTTGTAATTATTTTTGAGAATGCTGCCTTTATAAATATTCTCAGTACAAAATAGCACTAATTTTCCACAAACTTGTGAAAAAAAATCCCTGCCTATGTAACTATGTTCCCAGTCCAAAATAACTGAAAAGCAATGACAATCAAGCTCCAAGGCATGACATCTGTTAACAACCTGGATTCTGCACCACTGAGCTTCAAAGAGAGATAAAGGAGAGAAGTAATTCTAATAACAATGTATGGTGACCATGATGGCAACAGATATAAACCACATTTCAATGCTCTGTACAAACTTAGTTTAATAGTCCTACTAAATCAGCCATTTAATACAGTGAGAATAATGAAATTTCACCATGTAGTTTACAATTCTTCATATATCATATGATCTAAATGCTAATGAGGATTTACAGTTCCCATTTCGCACAAGAAAATCTGGGCAATGTGACCATTTTGTCCAGCCCACATTCAGAACAAAAAGGTGATAACACAGGAATGTGAGAAGGCACCATGGATCTCATTGCGCTCCCACCTTCCAGTCATTCAACACTGGTGTGACATATTTCTTAAGGGGGTAACCTACATTAATGTCATAATTCATAGATTTAGTTTAAGTAAATCCAAATGAGCTGGGATATATACAACTCTGGAGCAGTGAGGAGAAGGGGAAGTTAGGCATGACATTGATTTTTCATCAGAGGAACCTGCTATATTGCTTGTTAAAATGCAGTTCTGCCTCAAAGCCTGCATAAATGCATCTGCTAAGCATATACCATTTAATAAAGCTAACTAGTCTGGCCATGGTAATTTATGAAATTCTACTTCTAGTAATGCAGTCAGTCCTTCAGACAGAGTTCACTGCCCTGACAACAGAGCAGAGAAACTGAACGTGTTCCTGTGCTCAGCTGGTTTGGAGATACTTCCCATGTCTCGTCTCAAAGGGGCAGGGAAAGCAGGTTTGTAATTAAGATACAAGCTTTTGCATGGAAGGTGTTTTGAGATTGTATGGAGATGTGTGAGACACATGTTCCAGTCTGGTAATTCTTTTGAGCCTGACTGGTGTTTGGCAGTGGCAAAACTTGACGTGGCAACTGGCTGACCTTTGGGTCAGCTTAAGATTCACAGAGCCTGTCTGTCAAAGCCTTTAGGTTCAGCAATGCAATGTTTAAGTGTCCTACACCTGACTGGAGCCAAAACGTCAAGTCTCTGTATAAGGTACTGAGGAATGAAGGGAGCTGCGTTCAGTTCAGCAGAGAGGAAGAGACAGTTTTCACTCCATAGGCTGCTGGAGAGCCCAGTATGTGTGAGAGCCAGATTCCTCACTCTGCTTCAGGCAGACGTGGAGGATTAGGCTGTGAAACTCCCAAGACAATTGGCTAAGCAGCGTGGTACCAACTGAGACCACTTGTGCACATGACCGAAAAGAGAAACATAGATGCATTGGAAATTTCAGGAATGTTACCTTAACTGCCAGTATGGTGCATCACAGTCTGAAAACTTACATTGTGAGAGCAGAAGCCTTCACAAAACTTGCCTTTAGCCTTTATCATTCAGTGGCATCACTGATTGAAACTCAAAACAATAAAGCACCACTTTCAGTTGATGGGCTATATCAACATTAGTGCTAAACTTCTTCTTATTCTCAGCTCTATCTCAGTTGCACTTCCCTTGTCATTTCAAAGTCTGCAGAGTGTTAGGACCAAGATTTCCATCCACAATTTGATTTTACCAGTATCCACATGCTTGTGATGAAGTATGCTGTAGAAGCTCACCTGGAAAATTGGTTTAGATCAAATTATTTCAGAGACTAATGTCCCCCTCTGTAACACACTAAGATAATTCCTTGAAAAAAGGATATTCCTATAACTTAAATGAAGAGAGGGACAGAATGATACCATAAAAATATGTCAGGAAGAGAGAACTGCAATGAAACTTAAAATGCATTGGGAATCTGACTATATTCAACTTCTGTGCTGGGAGGTATTAGGAGTAGGATTTCCAGAGCAGCGTAAGTTAGCATTTCAAATTAATTGAGACCTGTAGCTCATTGTGGTTCTTTTGAAAATCTCAGCTATATAAATTAGGCGTTATTAAAACCTGATATACTGTCTTTATTGCATTTTCTTCATACTGTCAAATAGATTTTTGTGGATAAAAAGCTTTAAAAACCGGATAAAATTGAGTGCACTTTCTCAGTTTAAGAAATCAACTACTCAAAATATCAAACAAGTACAAAACAGTTTGAAAATGAACAGAAACACTGACAGCTCTTGATCATCTGTCAAAGACTCAGTCGGGTTTTGCAAGGATCATGTGCATGCTTTGGATGCAGAACTAATGGAGTGAGCTATGGGTAACAGGAGTGCGGAGCTAGTCAGACTTTCATAAGTCACACACTGCTCTACATAGACATACTTAAACTGGTTTTAATGTCAGCTGAATCCAGAAGTTGACACATTTCCAAAGTCTTTGCTCCTGATGACTCCAGGTTCCTGGAATTTCTCTCCAGTTCCTCTACACCTGGACTTAGGGTGCACTGTATTTGCGTTAGTTCTAGAGTAGAATTTGGTCTTAGAATCTAGGAAGATTCTCATGAGTCCTTCTGATTCCAAGCTCCTCCTGTGAAAAGCCACCTGGAAATTTCTGACAGCACCCTTCTCACATCTTGTAGCAACCTTATTATCTGATGTATCCATTATCTGATTAATCCTAATTTCCCATTGTCTTCAATAAATAGCAACTTGTATGTATGCATATTTTCCCTAGAAAAGTACTTAAATTTGAATTTCAACTAAAATATTTTTATAGAAAAATTTAAAATTCAGAATATTTAGTTTGACGTCCTTTTGCATGATCACACTTCTTTTCCAACATTTGGAGGGTAATGCTAGGTATTTCATGGGGGCCATTATGTCTTTTTAGACCCCTTAAAACAGAGAACCCTTAGCTGGGGAGCAAAAATAATGAAATAGCATACTATATTCTGAACGGCCTGGGATAGAATGCCAATAGTCTAACCTGCCCTTTGTGGTCAAAGGGGCCAAGTGATAAGAAATTCTTGAGAGAGTGAGTCAGGGGTTAACAATGAAACTGCTTCTCATACTGTCACTGAAATAAATCTGGCATCATCTGTAAATCAAATTCCTGTAGATAAACAGGATTTCAAAGAAAGTAGGATAAGCCCCAGGAATTTGAACAATCCAAATATGTATAACAGAAAGTTAATAAATAATGTAAGCTTCAATATCTCCACTGTTGATTGCAGCTATATGTCAGACCCAGTGTTAAACAGAGGAAAAAACTCTCAGAATACCCCATGACCCGGAGCTTCCAGCTGATGATTGTTCCTGACAGGCTGGAAGTCCAGGGTCAGCCTACACACTTTACAGTATGGTAAATCCTGAGCATGTTGATTTAAAAGAACTATCTGATTTGGCACTCTCTTAGAGATAATTTAAGATAAAAGGCCAGCTCTGCTCTCAATTATGTAACTGTAAATCAGAGGAGTCTCACAGCCCTGAGGTAGTCTTACAACATGAGCCAACTAATGTCAAAATCCTTGGATTTATTTTTTGATTTATCTGAGGAGCTTTTTTAAGGACTAGAATAAATCAGTTTTCACAATAATGTAGCAGATATTCTGTGAAATGTAGCTAATTTCCATTTCCCTCATTAAGAAATTAGTGGTTAGAAGAACACCTGTTGACATAACAAGGTTCCAGTACAGTACAAAAACATGACATCAGTTTTATTTTCAGTTTGACTTTGATGGGAATAATCCCTTGAATGAAGTATGCGCGTAAGAGTCTTCCTGGGCTTCAGTTTTGACCAAAACTCATTAAAAGCAACTGGAACTTTTTCACTTAAGTAAAACATACTTTGAACCAAGATCCACTTATGGCAACAAGCATTGCATCCACCAAGTGAAAAGTACAGTTAACATGTACTAAAATCATTTAAAAGTCAAGTCTTCAGGTCACCTGGCCACCTGCATTTTGAACTGGATATTAGGAAAAAGTTCTTCACTGAGAAGGTGGTCAAGCACTGGAACAAGCTTCCCAGAGAAGCGGTCATGACCCCAAGCCTGTCACTGTTCAAGAAGCATTTGGACAACCCTCTTAGATATACGGTTTGACCTTTAGGTTGCTCCTAGTCAGGAGTTAGACTCAATGTTCCTCATGGGTCCCTTCCAACTCAGGATATCATATGGTTCTATCAACTGATTTCCAGAACAGTTAAAGTAATAGTAAGTTTTGCAAGGCTTAAGTCAGCTTCTTTGCAGATCATATATATATTTTTTTCTGTTTGTTTGTTTGTTTGTTTGTTTAAACTCATTTCTGGTATTGTTTGTGGGCTGACAAATCAGATATACAGAAGCTTTGCCAGGTTAATGCTCAGCTCTTTGGAAGGTTGATACTCCATAGCAACGTGTCTGGTGTTTCAGAGTACAGAAAGACAGGTAGAAAATTAGAGTAGTCTTGTAGCACGGAGTCAGCACACGCTAACAGAAACTAATATTTCAGTTGCTAAGATTAATGCAGCCATTCTTTTATGCTTTGTTTTGGATACTGATAAAGTGCCTTAGGCCTGGAACATCTGACAATGAAGGGAAAGAAGATACAGAATAACTGCTTAACCAGACGGAATACGATTTCATCATTTCTTCCTCACAGGAAAAGTCAGAGGCAAAATAAAACCCTGTCACTGGACAAAGTGAACATTGTATTTTTGTGCTCACAGCATAGTACTTACTGCTATAAACAACAGCACAGTGGTTACTTTTTGTATCTTGTTTATTTCCATTTCAGCGTCAGAGAGAAATCGGACCAGTTTTTGAGATAAATTTACTGAACAGAGGACAAATTTCAGACGTAGCAATCTTTGAAGTTCTCAGTCCTGGAATGTAGTTGCAATGTTTATTTTGTGAATTAATTATTTTGTTATCTAAGGTTCAATAGCCTATTATCTACTGGATCAAATATCATTGGTATTTATTGTAGACTTCTTCCTCCCTGAAGGACATGATTGTTCTTCTCACAATTGTGCTATTGTGTGGCACCTGCTGAATTGCTGCGGAGACGAGAGGTACTGCCCTGTTTCCATCTGCTTTCCCACAAACACTGGTTTTTGCAAAATGGACTGCAGACTCCAGAATATATAGAGTAGAGGGAATTTTCAGATGTCTGTAAATACACTCTATTCATTTTGTCAGAATCAGTAAACCAATTAAACTCACCTTGAAATAAAAATCATACAAGAACAGATGGGCACCATTCATATTGTTTGCCTGCTTACGATAAAGTGTGGGAAAGTACTTAGCAAGCAACGAAAAATACTATGTTAAAAAGCATTTGAATAATGGTTATGAAATAGGTTTTCATATTTGCATGAGCTGAAATTCACACACTTGACAATTTACATTCAAAATACAAGCCATTTCCAGGATGTATGTGGCTCATGGAGACTAAACACAAACACACAGTAATCTGCAACTGGTACGATTTACAGTGGCAGCTTCTCATAGAAAATATCATCTGTCCACTGGGACTTTTGCCATTTTATTGCTCAGACTACTCTCATATCATATAACTTCTGCAAAAAGAAATAAGATTTTCTCCTGGGGACAAATATGCTAAGATGTTCACTTATTTAATTTTATTGTCAGTGTATGTGAACATTTTGTCAGTAGGAAACCGTAAGTCCTTTTTTTTTTAAGATGGTGTTAAACTAGGCAGCATGTGTCATCTGCTGACAACTTCTGCTTTTTCCTTCAGCCTGATTATTTATACCTAAGCCATTTCTTACCTGAATGAACATTTTTCCTAGAAATCTGTGTCCTGTTTTTTGCTAGCATAATCCTAGCATTTTTCATGCTGCATATAAATAACAACAAAAATAATGGAAACTGCTTTTATTATTTGAAAGAGTGGTGAATTTCAGTATCCAGGCTGCATTTAATGGAGAATTATTGGATTTACAAATTTGTGGAGTTCTTTCAATGTATGATTGAGTAAAGATGACTTGATACTACAGGAACTTTTGATTCCCATTTCATAACCATAGAATACTAAAAGCTAGAAAATATTGATGTAATCCATCTGCTTGAATATACTGAAATAATTACAAGGCATACATTTCTTATTTACCTTCCTTTTGGTTGTACATATTTAATGGCGCCATGCACATAATAGTACTTCTAAGTCATTTTTATCCTTGGACAGTTGCAACTTTGGATTGTGTTACAAGTATTTTTAATGTCTATGAATCTTAAACCACTGCCTTCCTTTCATCTCCATTCACTTCTATTTCATCCATGGCTTTACAGTGTAATGTTGCAATGATAAATCTGTGGATTAACCCTCATGGCTGTGAAGGACATTATTGACCTCAATGGTTCTGCCTGCATAGGGGTGTACCTACTGGGACATCATTACAAAACTAGTACCATAAACTGCCTGAATAGATGTCACTAACTAATTATGAACTAGTCATTAATGAGCTAATGACATTAATAGGTGTGATTAACTAGTCCCATTAACAGCCCGAATGATTCCATGAGTCACATTTTACTATGAATTTCTGGTGCAATAATGATAACCTATGGGCCCTATGAATTATAACTATTTTATAGGTATCCATTAAGAAATTATGACGTTAATCAAAGCGGCGGTCATTATCAGAGTCATAAAAATGACCCAAGATCATCGCTGGTAAGGAACTCTACTCCTTGCCCAGAAACTTTGTATCTATACCTAAAAAAATTCACTAGTGAATAGAAAGATACAAAGCCAGTAGTGTTGTCAGAAATATTAATAAGGAGAATGCATCTCAATAACATAGAACTGCAGTGTTTCAGAGCCTGGACAATCATTAGCTAATAAAGGCATGTGGTAAAATTAATTTGCATATCTGGACCACAGTTTGTTCTCAGTTACCATAAACTCCAGAATAAAACCAGAACACATTCTCACTATTTCTTTAGAGATTTGCTGAAACTAAACAGTACCTAGTAGCAAGAGTTGCTAAAGGATTAGGGATGCTTGTGATTTCTGTTCTTTACTTGTTACATCGGTGAACTGGCACCTTTTTATAGTTTTATATATGATGCATTGCTGAATGAAAGACAGGCAAAAGACACTTGGTAATGAAATGGGAAGTGTTTAAAAGAGCAGATCCCTTGTGGGCAGAAACTGCGGTGCAGTTTGAATGACAAAAAGTGTAACCAGAAATCAAAACATTCCGTAATTGTTTATTTATGGTACAAATGTTAATTGCCTTATGCCTTACATGGACTGTACAATAAGACAGGTTAATTGGGCTGAGAAATGGCTAGCTCTGAAGGTGCAAGCTCAGAATAATTAAAACTCCTGCATCATGCTAACAGAGCTCTCCTGTCGTTTGGGCTCTGAGGATATTGCTTTGCATTTTCTTTTCTTTCTGTTAAATAGTAGGTAATTTTTACTATAAGGGAAGAAAGCCAAAGACAGAGTTTTGGCTGACTACCGATATCATGTGAGACAGATTTTCACGTGGATTTGAATGCATTGTGGGAAATGAAAGGACTACATCAGTCTGAATGACTTACAGTGATCCTTTCAAAGCCTTATTTGCATCTACTGGTACTAAACAAGACAGCAGGAGCCTTAGTACTGCCAGGAAAGAAAGTGGTCTCTAATTGCTTATATGCTGATTGCAAGCTTTTCAGAAACAAATCTATCACATAAAATATCTCCTAGGTCACTGAGCAGTGCAATGGTCACGTGCCTACTTTTAAGAAGGGCAGCTGAAGAGAAAGATGAGGGCTTATAGGGGTGTCTAGGTAGGAAAAAAAAATTTAAAAAGTGGGATCTAATTCTCACTGATCCTAATTCACACCAAGGTGGCTTTACAGCACACCAGCAGCCTAAAAAAGATGAAGTAGGCATAAATTACAGTTATAACTACAGTATGGTAATACAGTCGTGTCAAAGCAACATAAAAGACCTTTATTGCAGGCAAGGATTTGATGACTGCTGTTCTTGTATTTGTACCTGAGCAACCCTGAAACTATCTGCAGCAAAACAGAGCTCAGGGAGGCTAACAGCAGCCACTTACCAGGCAGTACTTTGCTAGTGCTATTTGTAATAACTCTCCTCCTGCTTGCTCTAGCAAGTTTGTTCAAAGCCAATACAAGCTGCATTGCATAAGCTCTAATCAATTTTTTTCCCCAAAGTAGGATTGCCCTCACATTCATAAGGACCAGGTCCACTAAGTGACACAAAACATTTGAGCTGGAGAGGCATGAAGGAGAAACTTTTCCACAAGACAGAGCATTCTATTCTGGTTGAACATAAATCAAAAAATATCTTCGTTCTGGAAAGTACAGAGAAAGAAGCCAGATTTGTATGTGGCTGAGAAAACTACATTTTCTCTTGTCACATTAAGACTGAGAAAAACACATTGTGTTCATATGTTTTTGTTCCTTCCTGCTACTGAAGGACAGAGTTACATAGCATTTTCTGCTTCATTTTGTTAATTAACTCACTGCTTTCCAGATTTCTTCTCAAAAGGCGGAACATCATGAGGAACCACTGTGTCCAGTTCCTTTTGTACATAGTAGTATGTCATACATAAAACTATGAATTATGCATTTGTTGATTTCTTGTCTTGACTGTATCCAGAATAACCACTTTCTCATTTTTATTTTCATGTATGTTACTGGGCTTAGAAATGGAGATAATATTCATGTATTTTCATTTGCAACAGTTGATCAAACCAGGTTTCTTGTAGGTGTACAGAGTTCTTTCTGGACCATGTTCTTTTCAGTGTAAATCATCTGGTGATCCTTCAAAGCTTGTTATTTTAAGCAAATAGTCTCAAGAATAAAACCAGGAAAGAGTAATCCCCAGGCTTCTCCTCAGCTCCTATCTCAGTAAAAACGGGGGATAAGTTACGCACCTTCTTCATCACTTTCTACAGGCTGTCATTTCTCTTCTGTACTCATGTACAATCTTGCTGGATCACCTTCTTCAAGTGTGTTTATGGTGTGTTCATTCACTAGGATGGTTTTGGACTTCCCATCCCTTCATCAGCCACCTTAGAAACAACCTCTTTGTCACGAATTTGCTTGGTTCTGCAGAGAGGATTCTCTTCCCATGAAAAACCACATGGGAGAAAGGATGCTGTTTGACTGCATGTTTCCAACATAGTTTTGCACTCAGGCTAGTGTTTGTACTTTTGGAAACACAAATGCTCCCTGGAGTTGGATCCTAAAAATAGATGCAGGTAATACTGGCAAACATAAGTATACAATATCAATAGTGGACTTGTAGGTGGCTCCTCTTCTACTCAAGTGTCAAAGTCATTCAGAAGTAAACCTTTTTTTCCTGCACATACTTGTGGTCACTGGGAAGCTTCAGTAGAAAGGCAGGTATTTTACGTACATTTTCAATGTAGCATCCATTTCCTTTCTGTTTATACTAGTCAATTAGACAAAGACTCCATTTACTACTCAGCATTGCAGCAGCTACACGCTTTTGTCTCTGTGGCTGGGAGGTGTGAGCTACTCATTTTCCACAGAAGCCCCAGACAGTCTGTTAAAGAAGTAGTATAGA
Source organism: Sagittarius serpentarius (assembly GCA_034782735.1). NCBI lineage: Eukaryota > Metazoa > Chordata > Aves > Accipitriformes > Sagittariidae > Sagittarius > Sagittarius serpentarius. Next base: position 13,194,180 of record JAVKLA010000053.1, on the reverse strand, counting down.
TGTTGAATTCAAATCATAATGGGCACACAGATATTCCAGAAAGACAGTTTTCTGTGCACATAGGTCTAACTCCAGGGGAAAATAACCACTTCCATATGAAAAGGTTAGTCAAAAGACTCGTCTACGCTTGTGAAGGAGATACCATCCTGATAAAAAAATTACCCTGACAGTATTTTTACATTATTATACTTTTAATCATTCTGCAGTCAAGTAGAAAACCTCTTTGATTCTTGGTTACATTTTTTCCATGCACTTGGATGTCTGTGAGGTACAACTTAGCATTTCACCGCTCAGCCACTTCCAACCCGTATTTCCTAGCATAGAGACAGTAATCTAGAGCAGGGAATGTCTCTCTTACCCTCTCATAGTTATAAAAAAGGAGAACAAAGAGGTCCCATCAAGGCAAAATCCTCAAGAACAGAATTTAAATGAAGGACAAAACATTTTGTCACTTTTCAAATAGTGGTGAGGGCTTTTCCTGTTTATTTCGTACCAGTACCTATTTCTGCAATAAAATGTGAGGTGGGTTAGAAATGGTGGATTTTATAAACACAAGGTTAGTTACTACATGTCTTTGAAATGTTGAAGTTAAAAATGCTACATTAGAAATGTAATAGATTGCTTCTAATAGATACAGATGGTGGCTTTTAAAGTAATAACCAGACCCCACTCTTTTTGCATACTGCCGCAGAAACAGGCTGATACTGCAGAGGTTAGAGAATTGGATGGCAAGAATTTGATGGCAAAAAGGTACCACTCCTTAAGTAGATATGCTCTTTTACTAGGGAAATCCACACTGTGCTTTGGCTTTCTGACGTAGGTGCTTAAAGGTACCTTGTGAGATTTCATTGGATTTACTACTTACCTTGTTTTAATCCAGTCAGCTATGGAAATGAACTATACATTTGCATCAAGAAACTTCTTATTTAATATTTTGTTCCAGCAAATCTAAGTGAATAATCTGCATGGAAAAACCCTGATTTCTGCTGTCACATCACTGTTCTGCGGTTTTCCGTGTTGTGCAGCAGAGAGAAAAAGAGGAGAAATAAATTCTGTGCTTTCTCAGTGCTGGTTACGTTAATTAACACTTCACTGCGTGAACTACAGTGCACCCCTACACATGCTCTTGTGTCTCATTATTTCCATTATCTAGCATTCGTTTAGGCTTCACAACATAGCATACAAAGATTACAATGTTAATTTTTAAATGAAACCCAAAGGCAAGTTTAATTTTAAACAGCATTAATTTTCATGGTGAAAGACTTCAGTGGCTTGTCTTATGCAAGGATGTTGATATTAAATTTGCTATTTAATAAAGACTGATGAACAAATGGAGGGAAGTTTGTCAATGAGGGTTTGTCAGTTTTGCTTCCTTTCCTCACAAGTTAATGACACTTGCTTCATAGACCGTCCCTAATGATGCAAAGGAGATCTGGCATTGCACAAGTTGCTGCTGCTGTCTTAGTTCAGCGGTATTAGGCAATCATACAAGTGTGACACATTAGAAAGAGATAAGCAAGACTTGCTGAACTAAGATACAAAGTTGGCAATTTGTTAAATCAAATGAAAGGATGCCTATGTGCAGGGTTTTTTTTCTTTTTGGGGATGAGTCACACTTCAGGAAAAGTTGCACATTTCAGAGGCAGCGCAAAAAAAACCCCAATAGAAACAACATGGAAGCTAAGCACTCCATATCAGGTGTGAACGACCATAAGAGGTGTCAATGCCTCTCCTGTTCCAATCATAATAGCCTCCAAAAATATGTATTTTAGATTAAAATCACAGAGTCATGAAAAAAGCTTTGGCTTATTCAGTTTAGGCCTTTGACAAGATTAATGATACAAAGACTATACTGAGGTAAGTTTGCTTAGCTGGGCTTAAAAAAAAAAATCAACCATATTTAGGTCCTATATCCAAAAGCAAAAAAAATGTTTTACTTATTTGCTCATACTCTGTATACCTCCAAATGAACCGTCAGTGGAGAAAAAAAGGATAACTCTTCCTATGTGAACTAGACAGTTGAAACCTCGTTTCAATTTATTTCATTGAGTATATCCAGTTTTGGGCATGACTCCACAAAGAGCACTTGCATGCCCCTGACGGTTTCAAATACAGACTAAAACCATGTCTCTAATGTCTCTTGGGACAGACTGAAAACTCATTTTGGAGCTCATTTGACTGATGTTCAGTGAAGCTAATATTCTGCTTGTGCGTACTATATGTACTTTGATTGCCATTACTTTCCTCTGGGTAGGTAAGATAAGAAGATATCACAGCAAGCCTTTGAATTGAGACTGTATCACAAAATAAATGTTTCAGAAGTAATCATATTAGTTCAGCTGTTCTTTCAGGAGGGCCTACTAAACACCATGTCTAGTCCTAGACTCATAAAAATAGACGGCAAGGTATTGCAAACGCTTCAAGTGGCATTACAAGATTGTATTTCGGTCCTTAAAAAATCATTTTCCCACAGACACATGACTGCAGTTTCACCAATGACAGTGGGAATTATTCACTGATACCTGTGCCTGGAATGTGGCTCACTGCTAGCATAATATTTGCTTTCACATTGCTTCCAAAAATGGAGGGAATATTACAGGTTTTCCTATCAGGCTTTATTATATACTGGCTGTTTATTTTTATTTAAATTAACTTGGTTACTGTAATCATATATACTGCTCCTATAATGCCTATTTTTTATAATTCCTTTAAAGAGACATCACATAAGTTTCTCCCCAGTAAACTCAGAGGCCCTGTAAATAAGCTGCAGTATGACAGTTTCTTTCTGTAAGAGCCAGTTTATGACCAGGTCATAAAATCAGAATAAACTAAACCTCTCACCTGAAATGATGGAAATGTTGATGCTTGTTTTCCCACCCTTAATTATATTACACACACTCAACTCAATCCAGCCATTATATGATACACTAACTGTTTTCAGACCCTTCCAGAACGAAGAGGTTCAAGTAATTGTGAAGAAAATAGACTAATTTACCTCTGTATAGACTGTTCTCATCCTACTGGAACCCCATACATGTTGTGAATGTGAGATAGCTAGTGCACGTGAGCCTCAGATAGTGGCTATGTGCTAGAAGTGTGGAAAGAGAGCAACACTTTAAGCTCTTGGGTGGCAGAGATAATAACCAGACAGGTCTTATACAATGTACTACCATGGAGATAAAATGTCACAGGACTGTTGCACAGCTTCTGAATAATAGGATGTTAAGGTATGCAGATACCTTGCATAAAGGAAAAAAAAAAAAAGAAAAATGGATAGATGAAAGGAAGTTTAAAAATAGGAAATCAGACTTTTTTTCCTTCCTGTATGAAAGGAAATCTCCCTGATGCTGAGGTTATTCATTACACCAGGACAGAAGCAATTTGTTCCACTGTAGCCCAGGTAGTGTCAGCAGTTTCATTATAAATCCATTTCTAAGAGGTCTAAAGCCTGACTGTAATAAGTTTTTCAGTCCTGAAACATTTCCTTGAAGGTCTCTCCCTGAGCATCAAAAAATATCATAGACTTATGTGTAACTATTTCTCTCATTTTCTGGTTAAAAAAAAATAAATTGATTTTAATGATAGCATTTCGCAACATCTAGAGGGATTCCTTCAGTCATTCTTTTAGATTTGTTTCAGCTGACACAAGTTTTTCCTTACGGGGTTGCCCAATGCCTTTATTTTTTCAGATATATTTAGAAGTAGTATGGGGCAGCTGAACTATCCTCCATGCAGTCCTCCTGCTTTCCCCTTTCCCTCCTCGCCCCCACAACTTTTGCCTCTTGTGACTAGGTAGCTTACAATGACTCTGTGATGTGTATGGCCACTCAGCTTCTGCTTCTAAAAATTCATAAGCAGCTGACTTTATTCTGGTAATAGCCCGTAGTTTTCTGAGGTTACTATTCGAAGTTATGCTTGCAAAACTCTCAGCGTATTTTGCCCTCTCTGCCATGCCACTGAATCTAAAAGATAGTGGAGGCTGGTAGTAATAAGGTGAAATTTTACCTTCCCACAGGTTAACATTTAGAGGCCTTAACAATGAATTATTTTTTTTCTTTGACCACATTTTTGGACCTAGCATAATGTAGAACTCTGCACATCTAGAAAAGTTGACAGATATTGTTCCTAAACTTCCTATATTCCCCCTTTCTTCATTCTAAAGCTTTTATCTAAAATCTCCCCCAGACATTTGTCATTTGAGTTTGTCTCATATGTTTAAAGAAACACCACACACAGTTTTAACATCTTCTCAGGTAACTCTGTAGTCCATGGGTATCAGCAGGTAACTTGCTGTTGTTCAATTGAGGGAGATTTATTCATATATTCTATTTTCCATCTCTTTGCTGAAAAGCAGCCATAATACAGTATGCAATTTCACAGAACACTACCAAAAATAATGCATCAGTGTAAAGACTAGGTCTTAAAAAGTTCTGTCAGCATAGCGGCCCAGTGGACTATTCCTTGTTACAGTTCCTGTGACAACGGAGTCCTGCATTATAATACTGCCAATTAATTTTTCCTACAGCACATTTTCCACTTCTTGTGAGTTCTTCCTCTCTTTTTGGCTTTACATACTTCCTTTCTATTTTCATACTTTTGTCAGCTAATGGAAACTGAGATTATGTGCATTAATAGGACACACAGTTTGGTGGTGTTAAAAGTGTAGGTATTGCTTTCTGCAACTTAAAATTAAAAATTTTCCACTGCAATTACTTTCAACAGATTATTACTTTAACTTGTATAACAGTTAAACAGATTTAAAATTAATTAGTTCCCAAGCAGCTCAGAAATTAGTGTGGGATTTTTCAGTCAATGAAGTAAAATGGCACAGAAACATGATCTATTTAAGCAGAGACATTCTAGCTAAAGTTATTTAAATTACAGAACCACTCGGTATCACTTGGTGATATACTACAGCAGAACGCTTTCTGCACTCTTTCATAGAAATGTTAACATTAAAATAAATTTCATTTCTACAAATAGCCCGTGCAGAAATAATTGGTCATTAGCATCATTTCATAGCGTTGGACAGTGCAGAATGGTAGAGGAAAACTTCAGATTATTTACCACAGGTCTTATATTGGAAATTAGTATAAGATGCATGTAAAGTGTTCCTTCCTTTAAGAGCCACAAAACAGCAGCAAGCTGCAGCGTAACACCAGACATACTGAGAGACAGTGAGTATACTGCAGTATCTTCTGAATATGCTGACCCCAAACTACTTTTTCAATGAATTAAACTTCGGTTCTCTTTGTTACAAACTCCCTGATGCCCACATATCTTTCAAAAATTAATGTTTCCTTGCTTTGCAAACGGATTTCTTCCAAAAGGTCATTAAAAACCAATGTTTTTCCTCCTTCCGCAGTTCATAAAAATCTTATTCCGTGCCTCAGAAGCACAGCAAAACTTGCGAGTAATTAAGTCTCCCCTCCCTGGTTTTAATTGATGGCATTTTAAAACTAAACTTCAGAGGCATGAACTGTGCCATTTGCTGATGCATGGAAGGTTTCGGCTAGCGTGCAGATTACCTCCACTACATTAAACTCCCTTAGCACTGCCAAATATAGCATTAGAAAATTCCAGCGTGGGATCAGAGTGGGATTCCTGACTTGTCCTGTCTGGGAGCTGAAGGCCAGGTGCCTTTTTTTGTTTGCTTGCTTTTATGAAAGACAGCTCTTATGAGTCATTGCAGAACCATGGCTGACATCTTTCTGTGATTTTTTTCAGGTGCTTTCAAACAGCTGCCTGGTTAATAGCAGAGAAGTGGTGTAGTTACTTGGCAAAGTGAGCACAAGTGCCTGTGTGCGTTTCAGAGAGGTGAAATTCTGCAGATTTCACTGAGTTTCACTGCCCTGATGGACTGCGAACCTCTTCCACGGTCTCCATCCATGGAGGTGCTTACCCTTGGGGTTAGTTGGCTTTAGTGCCAGCCCCGACATGAAACACGACTGAAGTGACTGTCTCTCACCTGCATAGTATATTGAAAACTTGCAAAGCGGTGAGTGTCAGGTGATTTTGAAACATTATCTCAGGCTCAGGTTACACAAACACGGTCTGGGATTCAGGCTTACAGGGGAGCACAAAGGAGCCTGATTGCTCGTACTCTGCGTACAAATATTACTCTGTGTGCAGACCTTGGACTAGATTCACTCTGTCAGTTATTTCTGAGAGCCAGTCCCAGTGACAACTCTGTGCCCTGTTCCTTTAGGTTACCTCATATTTCCTCTTGGAAAAACTTTAACTCCTTTAACTCCTTGCTCCAACTTCTGCTCAGAGACATTCCTACTTGCTTTAACACATTCTCAATGAAGGAAATAGCAAATATTGTTTCACTTGTTGGGGTGTTGGCTTGTTTTTTACAAGAACAAGGCAGAAGAGAGACTAATGATTGCTGATCATTATGCTTAGAGGAAGGGAGGCTGTGAGTGCTGCCAAATTTTTATCACATTGGAACATTTTATCGCACTGGAACATTTTATCATCTTATCCACGGCACACTTTCCATTGCCATACAAGTGCAATCTCAGTCTGCCGAATACAGGAGAGCAACAATGGTTTGCTGAAATACCTTTCAGATTACTCTCTTTCTCTTTTTTGTGACAGTCATCTCATTGTCTGACTTCATTATAGGAAAGGACATTTGTGTCTCTATGAAATAGAGACATTCATCTTTATAGTTTAAATACTTATTTTACTGTCTGATTTTTATTTTAATATTTTATCAAAAATTCAACATGCGCCCAAGCTAGAGAAGAAGAAAAAATCAGTGTCACAACCTGTTAACATAAGACAAAGGGACTTCTGCAATTTATAATCCAACGTACTCTGACTAACAGTAATCCAGACAATGGGAAGGGTCAAGGGAAAGTCACTCTCTTCATTTGTAGGAATCAAGACAAAAAATTTTAAAAACAGCAAAAAGAAAAAAAGAAAAAAAAAGTAAAAGTACAGTTAAAGGAAAGAATAATAAAAAGGAGGTAACAGAGCAAATGAACTGCTACCAAGCTGTAATATGCAGAAAGATTCCTCTATGTCAACTATATCATAAATATTTCTGCAAGCATTAATTACTGGCAAAAAAAAAAAAAAGAAAAAAGAAAAAACCAAGGGACAGCGAGTATTAGACACTAAATTAGTAAAAGCCTAACCTCTTGTAACCACCTCCATCTCTAAATAAGCAACAGCTTTGGCATTCCTTCACTTATTTCTCTTTCTTGTTTCCATTGTCTCTCCTTAGCCTGCCATTCTGTCAATACCTTTTGCTACGCAAACTCTAGAGAAAGAGTGCATGAATGTAGTGGGGAACAGCTGGGTTAGGTAGCAATAGGTAACAATATTGTAGAGGTGGACTGGAAAATTGAGATTATTATGCATCTTGAGACAGACATGGATCGAAAATTGCCTCCACTTGTGAATAAAACAATCTTACTGGTTTACATAAACTTAAGCCTTAGGAAATACTCTGCTTTATTCAACATGGGGAAGACCGCTGGATGACTGTGGCCCCCTTTGGTTGACGCAAAGAGCCAAGAGGAGAGAAAAAGCTTGGGAAACATGACCTACATGAACAATACCATTTTTTAAAGGGTCTTAATTAGTCCAAGAAGACTAAGAATGGTGAAGCAATATTTGAATACTTAAAAGACTGCTGCTGATCAGCCATCTGGTCTACCTGCCTGTGATGGAGGGGACAAGAATTAATAGCCTTAAACCAATACTCAGTGACAGTCTTTGGAGATCTTTTCAACAGAAGGGTGAAGGAAACTCTTAACTTTGCTGTCTGGGAGAACTGCAGAGTCAGTATTACTGAGTATGAAAAAGCCTTAAGAAGCTTTCAGAAGATGGGAGTCCATCAGGAAACAGGGACCAGTTGCTCACCACAGGCAGATGAACCGAATGGCCTCTCGCCTTCCTTCCCCTCCAGCCCTACTGCTCTCTCCCAGCACTGTTACTCCTCTGTATTGCACTGGTCATTATAAATGCATGTGCAAAATCCTGCTTAATGTGTAAGGTGCTTCAGGGTCTTTGCTAGCTGCTCAGCATGTTGCTTTCTCCTGCCTCAGGGCTGAGAAAACCTCAGGAGTTCCTAGGTGGACACTGGTCGGAGGGGCTCCTCTCCGTGACTTGGTATTTTCTACCTGTGGCAAAATCACCCCCTCCTGTCTCACTGTCTGGGTCTCCTAGGAATGGGATTATGACATAATGATGTGTTTTTTCTGTATGCCTCAGCAGAACCAAGCTTTCAGCTTTAAAATAGGGGTCCTGTTTCTTAGTACTGCAGATGTGCTCAAGCATGTAAGAAACATTGGATCCCTTAGAGTATAACACTTATTAGTCATATGGCAGTATTAGTAAAATAATTGAAAGTAGCTCACTCTCAATAATCAATGAAGCTTAAGTATAATTAATCAAACCTAAACGAAACTAACTGACTGATAAATCAGAAATATAGGTTACCTGGATTGGATGACATTTTCCTCATGTTAGTTTTAAGGAACTCTCTGAGATACCAGAGAGAGAGAGGTTGCCATACATATGCATGCCATGTACATCTATTTTGCTGAATCTTGCACTACGCTGTTATTTAGCCTGTCTTGTTATTTCCAGTTCTGCAACAAATGATAATAGTCCTACTATCCTAGCGTGGTAACACTATTGAGAACCATAAATCACTGAAAATAAGGAATTAGTTCTTCAGAAATCATTAGTTTGGTTTACAGTACACAGAAATTATTTAAAAATACGCTGTTATCTCTATTTGCCTCTATTTGTAGATTTTGAGGGGGTTTGCCCTTGCTCATGGGACGAATTTTCAAACTTTTCCTTGTAACAGGAAAAGTATAAAATTGGTCTTTTTAATGAAGGCTGAGATTTATGCCTAATCACAAGTCTGTAGGAGCAAGGGCTTTAAAAGAAATATCCTGAAACACGTAAAAATCACAATAGTTGGAACATTTCTATCACTTTTTTTATGATAAAAATAGTACAATGCTGTAGAGAATTCCTCTAAACAAGATCCTCTGTTAGCTTAAGTTGATACTTTTTTCCACATATTCAAGCCACACGAATCTGATTGTCATCTGTATTTAAGGGTCCTTTTAGACCTCTTGAGAAGTGTGTACAGGGGTCTAGATGTGAGTGGAGATTTATTTTATGACCAGTTTAATATTTCTTTTCTCTGTCAAGATGAGATAAAGGGCTTAAAAGGGGAACTTCAGTTCCCAAAGAAGGAAATAAACTATTCTTAGCACTAGCATTATCCTTTAGCTGGTCCAGTGGCTTGGGGAAAAAATGGAAAGGAATTTGTGGGAATTCCCTGATAGTTTTCCCATCCAGAGAATGTTTGTCCTGAGTGGCTTTCTGAGATCTTTGTTTCTTTTCTTTTTTTTTCTCTTTCCTGAAAGAAAAAAATAATCAAGATTTATCCAAGTATAGCTGAGATGACTCCTAGGATTCTCCGCAGCTTCTTTAAGTAGTTATTTATTTTTTCAAATACAGATTAATTCTTGCTGTTTCTCAACATTTTCTTATCTGTCATACTATTTTATAAATCATATATCATAAGATGCATAAATTATATGGACATCTTAAGCGCCATTCTTTCTTGTTTTTCACTTTTCCGCAATGACTGAAAAAACATGCAAGCCATATTTGTAAGTGACAGTCTTGACATTTAAGATACTTTTTCTAAGTGTACGTGATTTAATTTTATTACTTTTTTTAGTTTGATTCTATTTCCGGTTTTACAGCAGAACAAGTAATTTCTCTGGATGAAATACTTAAATTGTTAGTTTAAACTTCCTGATGGTATCCAAAATATTTGAAGATATTAAGATGAAAGGATTTATGGCTAATACATATGTTTTTTTAGTTTTGGTTTAGATTGACAGAAGTTATTACATCCAGAGCTGGAAAATTAGAATTAATTGGAGTTTTATCTCTTGTAAAGTTAATATTTTCAGTTTCCCAGGTTTACCTAAGCACTTCAAACTGTGCTTTCCATTCCATTTATGTCTAAGCACTGCAAACAATGAAACACATCCGTTTTCTGGATTTTGCAAAGGAGTTTAGAGCCCGTTACACTGTGATGGCTCCAGAGCTGTTTTCTCAAAGAGAGATGACAAATTGTGTTAATTATAACAAATGTCAGTTGTTGAAATGATTTATTGCAAGAACAATGATTGGTTGGTTATACATCATAGAGTGGAGGCCACGCAAGACTGTTTCATATGAATGCAAGCACACTGTTCACAATCCCAGAAACAAAAGTAGCTATAATAGGTTTGTAGACCAATTGATATAGTAGTACAGGTAACTAATTAACATACTGCTATTGTAAGCATTGCATCTATTTTGGTAAAGTGAATGGGAATCAGAGCGATATGTGACTGTGGCCATAAATTTTAAGGAAGTTTTCATGTTTTAAATGCATGTGCTTACTGTGCCTGATTCCATTGCAAGCAACTGACATTTAACATATTTTGCCTGTTTTAAAAGATACATACATATAAATGATAGGGAAAATGTACTTTAAAAAATCAATAAGCACATACTTGATTCCTTTATTCTTTTCTTCTTAAGCTGAGGAATTTTTTTTAAGGGAAAACAACTTGCTTGACAGGCTTTTAGATGGTATTAATAAGGTATTAATTGCCTTTTACTTGGAAAAGAGGAAAAGTGATTTGAAGCTTGTTTGAAGCTATTGTCTTTACTGTTGTTAGAGGTTAATCTTATTTCCTTGAAGACAAAACATGATAAAATTGCATACAGAAAGGCAAAAGAAAGAACTAGAATGACATAAAATGTAACTCTGCTTTTTTTTTTTGCTGACTTACTATACAGCCTTGCTGTTTAAGAAAAACAGAATCAAAGCATTGTCAAAGCATATCAACTGCTTGGAGGCCCGGCACATTTATACCAACATCAGACTCCCTAAATCATATTTTTTAGATACCTTTTCATTCCTAATCTCTCAGAGGTGCTGCAAAAGTAAGGTGTTAGCTACCCAAGCAAGTTATTTCTAACAAAGGGCAAGGAAGGTAAAGACTGAAAAAAAGCGAGGAAAAGAAAGTAAAAGAAAGATGAGGAATAAGGATGTAAGCAGATGCAAATGTGCATTAGTGCCCAAAATTGTTTCTCAGAGAAGACGAGGAATCTTTAAGTCTATTCAAAATACCTTGCAGAAAGTGGATGACAAACGCCCAGTTACAGCCAGATGGATATTAGTGAACCATGCAATTCAGGGCATGACAACTATAAGAAGGAACTCATTGTTTCAATTCACTTGAACTTCCAGTACCGATATCACATTATGAACCTCAAGCTGTGAGATCTCTCCTATTGTTTTACCTGTCACTCAGATATAACTTACAGCACCTAGTGCCCACCTAGGGCATAGTGATGCCATAATGTGATGCCATGTGATGCCATAATGTATCCAGGTACTTCTCAATAAAGGCATGGATTTTCTGCAGCTCCTGTGTCAAATCACGCAACGTGAAGTATCAGGTAGCTCTAAAATGGCACTAGATTCCTCTGTTTTGATACCTGAATGTCTCCCATAACTTCTATTCCTTCGTGGGCATAAGTGCCATTCAGTCTTCCAGTTGGAGTAGTGGCAGTTTTGCTTCTGCAGAGTGAGGTTTTCTGTCTCCATCTTTTTGCTGATTTCTATGAACAGCATTTTACAAGGTCAGCTGGTCCTTCATAAAGTGAAAGCTACTAAGTGTAAGCCTGCGCATGACCTTCACCTGCAGGGTATACTACTTCTGGCTACAAGTTTCATCCCTAGAACTGGCAACACAGGATCAGGATTTTTGTGAACTATTCTAAGAGCTCAAAAAGAGAGAAACATGATGAATAAGCTAAGGATTTTACTCACAGACTTTAATAAACTGAAGCTGATTAATCTCTCTGCTCATACAAATGAAAAGGTACAGTTTGGATGGCTTTGGATGACATTAAACATGACTTCTCCCCTTTTCTTAATCGTACAGAAATCTCTTCAAACACTGTTTTGGGAGAGGAAGTTAAGAGAGAAGAGCAGAACAAAGAGAAATCTATCTCATCTACAAGCTGAAAGGCAGAAAATTTGTTTTAGTCTTATCTACTGGGCCCTCTTTTCCTTGTGGATATTGGAGTAGACAAAGAGGGGAGGACAGAAGCTTTTGGGTACCAGATAGATTACTTACAGGTAGTATTTATACTCTGCTGAAAATAGCTTAAGCAAAGGAAGTTTTGACCTTAAAATTTCTTTTATTAAATATTCAATGAATATTGGTGGGAATTAAAATGATCCTCATTTTTATAGAGTTCAAGATAATCTAGGGATATGATCTACTTTTTCTTTTTTCCACAGTGCCAGGAATAGTTAGAATGAAGTAGCAAAAATTGTCTCGCCAACACCCAAATTCCCAGTTGCCCCTTACTTTCCAAAAAGGCTTTAGACGGCCATTAGCATTTCACAAAACTCACCTTCTGTGCTGAGACAATTTATTTCTTGTTAGGATGGTAACTCATACTAATTAAGATAAATTGTTTCTAATTAATTGAAACCTGGCATTTGTAGACTGAATTCTAAATGTCTGCAAAGAGCACAGGAATCGGAGTCAGATAAATGTTATTGATTTTGCAAGTGTCTGATTTAAATTCCTGGATAAGAGTTACGCATACACATATTTATGTAAAAAGGTCTCAGAAATCCAGCAGTAAGTGAAAAAAACAGTCACTAACCGTTAGTGTTGTTGAAGACTAGGGATTAGTGGGACTACGCCCACTAAAAGGGGCTATCAGTTGTACAAACATACTTGAGTAAGGTTCATTTGGAGTTGATGTTGGCTATTTATTTGACTGTAAGAGAGAGGGGACAGCTACTGTCACATGCAGAAAAGTCACAACAAATGGATGGAGCTGATGCCGAAATAACTTCTTACCATCACCCCTTTGACCATTTGAAGCTTAATGTGGCATTTTGAGCTGAAGAACATATTTTGTGGTCTGCCAGAAGGGTCTATTTTAACTCCATTTGATCCAAGTAATATCTCATTAGAGCTCTCCATCACAGAAATAAGATTCATAAACTCTAACCGCTAAAATCAACATTGTTCAGGACGGGGCCTGGAGATTTAACTTTTTGTTCAGAAAACAATGGCCAATCATTATTTACCTTGCACGTATCATTGTGACAACAAAAAGGTGCACTTTTTCAAAACCTGCAGCTCATTTTTTTTCAAATCATGAGACGACATAGTAGGGAAGGAGGATGTCTTCCTCAGGGCTACTATTTTTCTTACAAGGCAAAGCAGAGACAGGAATTAATCAGTAGCATGCTTGTGAACTTACTCACTTTCAAAAGCAGGAAAATAAACAAGAAATGCTTAGCAACCAGTCATAAACAGTAAGACTCTGGCTCATGAAAATATATACCACAACCATCGTCCTCACTGTTTTGCTCCCACTATTAGTATTAGTACTCCATTTTATTTTTTTTTCAGGAATGCCTTCGGCACTCCAACATTGCCGTCATAGATGAGTTTAGAAGTATGCTTTATATGACTACAGTGACCTAGATGACAAATTGTAGCTTTAGTGATGCTCTGTTAACGTAAAACACCTTACAGTGGCACTCAGCACCTCTTTATCTGTATTTCTTACTACCTTTACTCCTAGCTGACCTGGTGAGTTAAGAACGTCAAACCGTGTCAGCCCTCCAATAATTCAGATAGATAGGGCTAAGCAAGCTCCAGGGAAAAGTGAGCTTGGCTTCAAAAAGGCAGCCTGAATTTCCTTTTCTAAAGCAAAGAGTTAAAGAAAAGCATTTGCCTGTCTGTGACACAGTTCCCTATCTGGGTCTCTCCCAAGGCACGCACAAGCGGCTAAATCCATGACAATATTTAAGGTTCTCTTTGAACTTGGACTCGCGTCTGTAAATGCCATTTCTCTGCTGCATTGCCTACTTTTATAACCTGTCAGCAGTCTGCACCATCCCTAGACCTTAGCGAGGCTGCCAGACTGACCCTGCACGCAACGACCTCCCGAGTATGTTGTATGTTTGGGAATATCCCCGGGCTTGCATGCCTCAAGCACAGGCAGCTGCCCGGTGGCGCTTCCCAGGGCCACAGGTCCTCCTTTGCCTTCCTCCCTGCTACCCCTACGTTTAGGTGGACAGGGAGGCAGAGAACACGTAACTAAACTAAAAGAAGGGCCCTAGTTCCCACAGTACAAAGGAACATCACTATCACGTAGTACCGCGACTGAAAAATATGTGCCTTGGGGGTGGCTTTTGAGTGGGCTTCAAGTTGCAGCGTAGGCGGGGGAAGGGTTACTCATGAATACAGTGATGATCTCAAGATCAAGCCTGGAATGAAAAATTTGAACTCAGTCTATTTCCTAAGAAAATGGTAGGTTTGTTGATACAGCTTGCGAATTAGTAGGAGCCTGTTCTTTTTGAAGAATAGCGGGTTTGACATTGTGGGTCTGATGGAGCCACTGAGCCCTGATGTTACAAGAGGCACTTTCTCCCAGTTTCCTTTGTTATAGTGGTTTAAGGAAAGGATATAACCACAGTCTATTTCATCCACTTCAAGTGAAGCTGAGTTCATGCTAGCACTTAATCTGCTGAACTCAGTACATAGCATATGGGTTTCTTCATTTTACTCTTCTCTAAAGTGCTTCCTTTTCCAAGAATGTGCTGCAGTGTCGCTCGTTTGGCCTAGGTCAATTCAGCTCTTTCACTCCGTAGAATAGTTTGTTTTCTTAAAGAGCCACAAAGAACTAGTTCTTTTACAGGTTAGATAAGCATGAATGAAGAAGAGAAACTAAAGAAATTCATGCTTGAATAGAGAAGTATGTACAGTGTTTTAAGCTGTTACTACAAATAGGTATGAGCTCAGTCATCCTGGTAGATTATGTCCATTATGATGACTTTCAGAAAGAACTACACTTCTTTACGGCAATCGTCTAGCAATCCTTCCGTGAACAAAGCCCCCCACAAATATTAATGGAAGACTGCCTGAATAGTGACTCCAGCATCTAGCCCCTTATTGTAAACAGCAAAACCAAGTAAAACACCACAAAGACACACAACGCACAATGTTTCTCTAAACACATGCCAGATAAACAAATAAACCAAAGCATATCTGAAGGCTTCTTAAACTCATAACTAGTGATTACAATTCAACCGTGTGTACCGTAAGTTATTTATTACAGCATAAACCAAATATATATTTATTTCAGACACCAATTTAAAAAGGAGATAAATATGGACAGAAGAAACATTTATTATGCTAAGGTAAAATTAATCATGAAGTGAGGTCTTTCATAACACAAATACAAAACCAGTGCCCCAAATCAAGTTCCACTGGAGAAATAAAAGAATGTCAGTAGCATCTCATCCTGAATATACTGTAAATCTTTCATTTCATAGCACAGAATAGTTCCTCTTTCTGGTATGTATTACTTAGGCACATTAAAACAAAACAAAAAAAACAAAATCAATTTCCATTTGTCTTTTTTCTGGACAAATGAGGTATTTCTTCTGTGGTTTCTTTGGTTGGTTGGGTTTTTTTAACTCAAAAGTGGAAATGATGGACTCTAAGTGAAACAAAAGCCCTCTAAAGCAGAGTAATCTGTTTAGGAATCAGTAGAAGCTTTCTGAAGTCTATTGTCAGTACGGCAAAGTGTGCACCCTGCTGAAGGTAAGATGTTTACGTGAGAAATGGTGGAAAAATGAAAATCTAAAGCATATTTTTTTGGCTTCAACTGTATATACAATTCAGTCAGTCAGTAATGAACTATCAGATGACCTCATGCAGGAGTGTAAGAGGTTGTATGCTTTCCATTACACTCTTGGGGCTCTTTTCAGTGATGAGTTACTCCCATTTTTGCAGGTGGCAAAATAGTCGCTCTTCCTTTGGTGTCCAGGTTTTGATTAAAAAAAACCTATAAAAACACCATATCAAAAGATCAATTTGCAGAACTACAGCTAGGTTTCTTAAATTCTTAAGCACTCAGAGTAAGAGTATGCTTTTAGCCTAACAGTTCAAGAAACTGGAGTGCATGTAGTCAGGTCCCAGTACAGTTGCAATTTCTGCACTTAGAGGATGCAGCCTGAGAGCTCCCTTGGGGTCATTTACTCCTAGTACTTCAGAAAGAGCAGTGACAGCACAGGAAATTTATGGTCCTCCTTTAGCCCTTGTGCCCTAGTCAGCTGAATATCTGTCTGCAGGTTGAAGAGGTTACTCTGCTCTTTGGAGATGGCGTAAGAGCATCAGTCCTCAGAGGACCTAAAGGGTTTTGTGATATGTGTGGGAGACCCCAGTTTAGTTTGTTGTCACCAGTTTGATTCAGCATCAGTCAAATCCTCGGTCTTTAGAATTTTTCTGTAATTTTGTTGTAATCCTAAAATCCTCTTATTAATGGGTTTGTAAATGTAACGTATGGTACATGTCATGTGCAGCAGAAGTTGGAGCATTTAGTAAGCTAAATGTAGCAAAATCAATGTGCCAGTGTTTGAAATATAGTAATGTAATTGTTTTTTTTAGAAAAGGTAATATATTTTTAAGGATTCAAAAGTACTGTTGTATTTTTCACCTTTAGCAGGCTTTCAAATACAACTCTATAATGATAAATCCATGTTTTAAGCCATCGCATAGTGTATAAGTAACTTTTGTTTAAAACAAACATATATTTTTAAGTGATACTTTAAATCTACATAGCAAATATGATCCATAGGGAAGACAAAATCCTACTCTTTTCTCTGGCTCAAAAGAACATTTTCCTGCAAATGCACTAGCAGTGAAATAAGTAGTTGGTTGAAACAGCAACATGGAAGGACCATAGAATCCCAGTTAGTCTGAGAAAAGATTGCCGTGAAAAAGTACTCCCCTTCTAACATAAGTTCTAAATTATTTATGCCAGCTATGTTTTACTCAAGATAAGGAGTAAATTGGTAAAAAGCAGAGCTAAAATTATAACTCAAGCCTAAAGGGAACAAAACAATTATCGAAGAACTTGATTCTTTGTTTCCTGAGGTATTACAATCTAATTTCAATTTTAAAAATTTCAGCACTTCTTCTAAATACCAATTTTATCTTCACTTTGTTTTGTTATTCAAATATTATGCACATGTGGATTTTACACAGCATTTTACTACAAAGTAAAACACACATAACTGATAGCTCTAAAATACTGAAATATGTACCTCAAGTCTGTAGAATGTATGACTTAAAACTCCATAAGCAGCCATTTTATAAATGTTTTTCTACCTCAGAAGAGTACAAACTGTGTTTGAGAGTTTGCAGTGCATCATCTACCATTCTTCCTCAGAAGATTACATTGATTTCTGACATTTCCATAGGAATTTGTTAATAAAAGCATGTACTGTACATATATTAGTCCTGATTCTGTCTAATTATGAGGATACCTAATGAAATTGTGTCATTATTGGGGCTGATTTCTTTTTAACAGATCCATGGGAGCTGAAACACTGTGGTGTTCACAGACTTGAAAATGACGCAGGGTTCTCAAATTAGCTACGGTCGCTTGGCACATCTTTAGAGGTGACTTGCTATTTTCAGTACTCAGGTGCCTGGCAGCAAATGAAGAACAAAAGCAAGCAGTGCCTAGAACATTTATCATTATAAAACAGTCCTGAGACAGCTTTTCCAAAGTTATACTTTTATTAATGGAGAGTCAAGGCAATAAAGAATAATCAGAAGTAAAATCAGCAGATGCTGAAGTGGAATAGAAATTTGCAGATATGTGTTTATTATTTATTAGAATTTAATTTTTAAGGTCACTTTGTAAAAAATAGAATAAAAGGTACTTCAGGAAGGTATCCATTCAGTAATACTTGTTTTCCCTAATAAACAGAGGTGAAGTACTATTGCTCTTTCCCCCAAAATGACTGCTTTATGTGGTTTTCATAAACAAAGGTGATGGCTGAGTTCCAAGGAAGCCTTTTAGGCCTCAGTCTAGCAAAGATTATCCTTCTAGACTTCTGGAATTATGGGGATTTGAGGTATTCTTGTGAAGTGTTCTCATGTGAGTAGTCATGCTATTTGTCTCACTAGAACTGCAATCTCCATAAAGCTCTATTGGGCACATTATGGACGGGCAAAATGCGTGTAACCTTCACATTATTAATTTCCATCTTAAAAGTAACAAGCATCAGCAGAAGGGGAGAATTAATTCATCTGCTCCACTTCTGTTCCTAGCGTAGGATTACTCACAACAAATCTACAAGAAAAATCTCTCACCAGTTGTGGGATGGTGCTTTAGAGAATAACAAGGAGTAGTTTTATCTTTTACATCCTTCAGCTATACTGCATCAGAAGCTGGACCTAAAAAATAAAAGGTATTCATGGTAGATAGATAGATAGATAGATAGATAGATAGATAGATAGATAGATAGATAGATATAGATATATAAAATTTCTTTGTTTTAAATGTAGGTCTGGTGCAAGCAAAACAAAGGGAAACTTTGGCAGGTTTCCTCAAGTGAAATTTTCAAGAGCTATCTCTAGATCGTCAATTGTTTTGACATGTCAGTAACCTGCTCTTGTGCTAGAGCCACGAAGAACATTTTTATATTTTGATCCAAATAAAATTTAATGCCCCAGCTGTACATACAAAGAAATTACATATATGTGTGTATATTAAAACCATTGGTAGACCGTAAAATATATATTAATCCTTGCTTTTTCTGTAATTGGGTAAGTGCTGTATTTTTTCAAAGAAGAAAGTAATTCCTTTGAATACATGTTAAATGACAATGTCAACATTCTTTCCTCAAAGAAGACTGTTGTATATTTTTAAAACAGTGGTTTTGCCTGAGCTGGCCTCTTTCTGCATACACTTTTAATTGGAAACAAAGAATGTAAAATCTAAATTATGCAATCTACCTTTAAATCATTTATTTTAAATCTGTTTTTCAACTGAGAAGAAAATAATCTCTTCATGATTGCCCTTATATAATTTATTTTCTTTATTTTTAATATAATATACATAGCATGATAGCAGAAAGAAAAAAATGAGAGAGCCAATTAGTAGTTCATATTAGTCTTTTGGGGTAGATGAAGTCACACAGGTCTTTTACCTAGTCATAATAAATCCAAAATTTTAACTAATTCACCAGAACAACCCTGATTTGTATCGCTTTTTACTTAGTTCATCAGATTTTTACTGCACAAACAGCAAAACTCAAACACAATTATCTTACATATTGTGCCCTGAAATTAAGCAATTATTTTCTAGAATACTAATAATAACAGTCACCTCTACAGATTTTTTTCTCAGTCATATAGTGTTAAAACTAGAAAGATCTACACAGAGAGGCCTTGTAAGGGGCAAATATTGCAAATAAGATACGGTGCTTAGATTTCTTTTCATCAAACTTAGCCTTTGGCAAAAAGAAAAGAAAATTATAAAACTTTCTTGGATTAGAATTGTCAGATTTCTAACAAATAGTACATTTTGTAACTGAAGATATTTGTAAATATGTTCTATATAATATGGTAAGTTCTTGGGACTTTTATTCGGTTTGTGAGTAAATAAAGTAAGCAAATAATTATAATTAATAGCATTATATTACATTTGTTTCAGGATTATGCTGTTTTGTCAGATATTCAAAACTGCAAGACAAACTGGTACATTTTTCAACCATATTCATTTGAAAGTGACTAAAGACAAAATGGCTGATGTTTAACCATCAAACTGCCCTTGGTCTTTTCACCAATGTTCCTGTCCAAAACACCTCTATTTTCTAACTGAAAAAAGATCGAGTGTTTACATATCCTGCTGTATACTCCACTAGTTTGCCTTAGGGTTTCAAATTGCTGAAATAACTGTATAATCTAGTAGAAATCCAATATAACTTTAATAATTACAATGAATTCTACTGACAGATTGATTCAAATTGTAAAAGTCAGTGAACATCCTAGGGCTTCTTATGATATCTGAGGTACTGTACTATACAGAAATAAAGGGTGAAAACTTGATACCAGCAGAAACAGCTAGAAGGATTTGATAATCAGCGCTAGCACCAGAAAAATTATTTGGATGCCACCTTTACCAAACCAACCCAAACAGAGTTGTTACAAGCATCAAAGGTCTTCTGTCTCCCAGAGCTGAGAAAAGATATGTTGTGGTGTGTCCAGAGTGATGCATTGATCTCTAAAGATGCTGGTGACTGATGCTGACGTTGCACATGCTGAAAGAGGAACACAGTTCACACAGAACAAAGGTATTATGATACATACCGGATTGAAGTAACCATGATTTACAGAATAATTCTGAAAATATTTAATGTTTTAAGTATTCAAAGTCTGTGGATCTGTTATACTGAATTCCTTTTTGTTCAAACTGAAACTAAAATTGCCTGAATATGAGATTAGTTTGCTAGTTGTTTACTAGTTTGGAAGTTATCATGAAAACCTTAGAGAGAGTTTGACCAAGCTAACAAAACTCATATGTTTTTTTATACTTGTGAGTATTGTGAATGTGAAAGAGATGGTGTTAGAAACCAGGGCCTAACTGGATATTCCGTACATTTTACAAAACTGTGCTAATGTTTCACTTGGAAACTTAATTATTTTGGTGTTTCATGGATGATTTTTCGAGTTTCTATTTGTTCAAGAAACATCTGGCAAGCTCCTGATTTCATAATGACACTTCAATAAATTCTGTTCCTCCAGCGTAAATTTTTGAGGGAGATGGTTGCAGGGGTTGGAAATAGCCAGCCTGAGTTTGGAGTGTACCCAGGGCTTACTGTCAGTGTGATTTAAAACTGAAGTAAATCCTGCAAACTGACTTCAATCACGTATCCACAAAGTGTTAACAATACTCTATTCATTGTAAAGTAAACAGGTTTAACTTTATACTGAAATTATTTTAAATATAGACTGTTTGCAAAAGGCCTAAAAAGTACCAGTGACACATTCACTTTCCGTGAATCTTACATGTCCATTTTTGGGGAAAGAATCTTTTAAACTTATTTATTTGCCTCAGCACTTCACTGGTACTTACTTGGTTTGTGCAACCTGGCTTGTGGAAGCACCCTGAGCAGGAATGGTGCCTGCAGGCAGTGTCTGTGCATGCTCCTCATGAGACACGAAATACTGTTCTGGTACAAAATTCCTGTGAATACCCACACATTTCTTTTCCTGAAACTCACCACCAGCTGAAGATCCTCTCTTTGCTTTCTGCTAAACTAATGGTAAAGCCTCTCCCTTAAACTTAGAAGGCGGAAATTTTCATTTAAATTTTGATGTTATCTTAGCACAATTTGAAATCAACTAGTGAACTTATGCTTAAATATTTCTATTCGTTGAGTATTTTTGCATTTCCATTTATGAAGATGATAAAAGGATAATATTTTGTCCACTTATTTCAGATATTGCATGGATTTTCAGTTGCGATTACTTTTCACCTCTAGACCTTTACATCTCTCTCTTCTGTGTGTGTGTGTGTGTAAATAAGCTCTTGCTCTCTCGATTTGCATGCAGACAATATACGCATTACTTTCATTTTGCTGCAAATATTTTAACTTTATGAAATTCTCACGAGACTGCAAGAGTTAACGTACAGCATCTTGTTAATCTTGTGGAAACCACTAAAAAAGTTCACGACACAAGTCTGTAATTTGAAAATAAGTTTGAAAGTGATGTTCAAACAAAAAATTATACAAAATCAAGGCTGGCAAAATGTGTTCATACAGTCAAAATTTGTTAAAGAAAGATGTAAAAGTTGTGCATGGATGTTAATAGTTTCCCCCCCCCTCAATATTTGTATGACAAGCCATACTGATAAGCATTATAGCATGCTTATGGAAATGATCATACAAATAAGGAAGTTTAATAAAGAAATTCCTCTCATCTTTGACACCCAGCTCTTCTAGTCAGGACTTGTTCTATCTGCTGTTGTTACTATTTGTGTGGCATGAGGTGTACACTCAGCTCTAAACAGAACAGATACTTAGGCAAATTACATATTGACTAATAATTAGGGGACTAAATTACCCTACTCTGTATGTAGTCCCAAATAAATTCTGTTCATTTCTTTGACTGAACTTTATTTTACATGAAGTAAAAACCTTGACTTTTTTTCCAAAAAATACAGAAAAATAATTTTTGGAGAAAATAGGATCTAACATGGCCAAGACCAAGAGTCGTGCCAGTTCCACACAAAAATTTTGTACTTAAGTGGATAAGGCTTCTTAGAACTAAGAAGTATTTTTGTTTTTTAAATATCTTAGCCTTTGTAAAGGTGACTGCAAAATCTGAAATTGTCTTTGCGTGCACATTACTTGGAATCACAGAAAAGTTAGACCGTTAGTCATAGGTTAGATATAGAGGTTATTAATATTCAGCTAATGTGTGGCTCTTTCATTCTGACAGTCTTAAAATGTAATATGTTCTACTACAATCAGTGCACATTTATCTGGAAGAAAACACAAGTTCATTTCTAAAGTATGGGTCATGATTTTGTGGATATGGCCACTGCAGAAAAAGTTATAAAATTTTGTATTAGATCAGAATTACAGCTTACTCTGTAGGGACTTCCTTTTTCATATTATATTTATAAAGATAAATTCCAGTGAGTTTATTCATTCTGATACAACATTCATTGTTGTAATGCGTCTGATACAGACTCCTGAAATTTGTCAGTTTGACAATTAGATGCACAGTTTCTTGAGAATGCACACAAGCACCTCTACCAACTTCAGTAATGTCTTGAAAAAACACTAAACTATATTTTTGAGGCTACAAATATGTGAGGTAACAAAATCAAACACAAAACTTGAAATAAATGGAAACACATTATAAGGAATGGAATAATTCAAGTTATAAAATAGATCCTGAAACTGTATCATCTTCCCAAATTTCACTATAGTTCAAAAAATCAATGTGTTCAAATACAATGCTAATTCACTTAATTTCTGTAGTCTGATCTTATGGTAACACAAACTATTTCTGTCAAGTATTTGTTCACCAGCAGCCCAAATGAAACAAAATATTGAGTTTATTGCATTTCACAAATTTGCATCTCTGGGCTCTGTGTATACCTATTATACCTAATACAAGTTGACACTCTTTAAAGTCGGGAACTGAAATGAATCTGAAGTTATGTTAACAAGAACCAGAGGGCACAGTTCAGTAACTGTAGCTTTACTAAGTTTTGCCACTGTGTACTTAGGGGTATAGAGTAGTTCTGCCTGTACCACAAACTGTTAAAGTTTCCTAGAGTAAACAGCTCCTGTTACTATGGTTTTCTACAGTCACAAGAGCCATAGTTCAGTAGCAGTCAGAAAAGAAAGACAGCCAGGGATTGCTGATGTGCTAAGTTACGGCCTTTATAAGCTGCCTGTTATTGTCTGTACTAGCGTGTCCATTGCTTTTTACAGCCAGAAACTGAGACATCCCCTGCAGCAAAGTCTTCTTTAAAACCCTGTATATTTATATGAAAAGTCTTGGTTTTGGAGAACTGTTGTTCCTTTACATGCTTCTCATTCCATCTTTCAAAAAACTAATACAAATACATACTGAAAATAATGGTAGAAAAAAAAAATTCTGGCTGTAATGCTGGTATACTAGCTCCAGATTACAAGGATTTTATTAGCAAGACAAGCAAATAAGCCTGCTTTTAGGTGGTAAGATTGGTGTAGTATTTTCTAGCTCATCTATTTTAACATGAAAAGTAAACCTAACAAGCAAGGTAACAAGTCAACCTCACCTCTCACGTACACAAATTTCCATTTCAACCTTTTTTTATAAAGTTTTTCTAAAGCCTTGAGGACAGGAGTCTGTAGGTGCCAAAACACTCTCCCAAGTGTGTGTATATATAGATATACATGCATGCAGATATATATATATTAAGTGTGTCTTCCTCTATTTGTAAGATATTCTGTCAATTTGAGAAGTCATGAAGAATTCTTGCTGTGAAAAAGTTTAAATAGGATCCCTAACTCACTCACTAACTCAAGCATATTGAACACTGACTATTATTTCCAAGGTTTGCTGTCCTGGGACTTTTTGGTGACAGTCAAATCCTCCTGACTGCTACGGACACTTCAAGTTGTTGGCGATGTAACTGCTCAATCGCTGATCATAAATAACTGCTGGAAAATCTGTTTCTTTCACGCCTTTTCAGGAACCAGAGTTATTCAGTCCTACTCAGCTGTATAACTTAACCTGACACTGAATTTATCACACACATTTCTTTACTCAGGGTGGCTGTAGAGAGCAAGTGTAACATGCACGAGTGATCCAACAGCAAACAGGTCTAAAGGTTCAGTAGTCTGAATGAAAAAATTGGTTTATCTAGGTTTCAACAAGATATTTAATACCCACAATAAGTTATTAATTAAACTGGAGGAAATACGGATTCATTCAAATGGAAGGAAATAAGATGCCTAAAAAACTAACAGGACAATTCAGTAGATAGTTTTGGAGTGACAATTATTAGCTCATAGAGAGGTTTCTAGAGAAGTTCCTCCAAACCGATCTTAGGATTAGTTTTATGTAGTACCCATGATCTTGCAACAAAGAGAAAAAAATTTGTAGTGACATTTCATAATGATATAAGGTGTTGAAGGATCAAAATATATACAAAAAGCCACTAGATGATCTAAGGACTAGGATAAAAAAATATGACTAAGTACTAGTTACTTAACAAGAAATATGGCTATGAACAAATATTTTGAATAGTAAGATTAAGAAGATCCTGTCATTGTAAGCAATTATAAAATGATTGTGTCCCCAAAATATGATGAAACTATAAGGAAAAAATTTAAATTAGATAGTAAAAAAAAATTTGCAAATAATATCTCATGTTTAAATTTGGGGAATTAAGAAAATTGTTTCTAGGCAATTAAGAAATTAACCTCAAGAACAGCTTTCAAACTTAAGAGGCAGAAAGCTGAATTTGCATGTTAGGGACGTTTGAAAAGGTTATGAATGTTACCTTAAAGGTAGCAACCTCCAGAATTGGGAGCCTGGATTTGATTACCCAGGAGTTTCTTTCCAGTTCTAGGTACCCATGTATAGTGCCTGTAACATCCACCCATGTGATACCAGTGAATCTCATATGCTATTTACATATACAAACATACTCCCCCTCCCACCCTTTATCTAAATTAGATACTCTGACTAGAATTTTTTAAAGGGCATTTATCTTACAGCCTGCACAGTTTAAACATCTGTCAATTTAAAAGGAAGAAAATACCTGCTGAAGAGCATCCTATCTTCTGTCCTTCAGCAAATTCAATAGTAACTTTGCCCTTTTCTCCTCATAGATCACTGCCAGCTTTATTTCTACCATCATACACATTCTTTGACCTGTGATAAAATTTGGTTTGGCATATTACCCTGAGAGTGACAGTTCCTCAAACTCACTTTATATAGCTATGTGGGAAGCAGAGAATACACTGTCCAATTCTATATCCATGAACATTTTTGCTTCATTCATTATCTCTTTTATTTTTCTATATACTGTTGTACAAATGGAGTGCATTCTTCCATGTGAATTATCTTTCTGAGAAGAGTTTTCATTACTTTTATTTGAAGTCTTTTCTTATTTGTCTGCCGGAATTACTCTCATTTTTCTGCAACAGTCTGTGTTTTCTTTTGCCTATTGTTAATTTGATGTTATTTTTTAACCTAAATCTGACTAATTTGACCCATCTCTTGGCATTTGTGATGTTCCACATTTTCATAACAGCATGGTGCTTTACAAAATAAATCATTCAGTGCTATATTTGTTTTCAAAGACAATGGGAAGAAAGATATACTTTTTCCAACTACAGAATTAGTAGCGTGAAGTCTAGTTGGAAGCCAGTAAACAGCAGTGTAACCCAGGGGTCAATACTGGGTGCAATCCTGGTCAGCGTCTTCATCAATGGGCTGGATGATGGGGCAGAGCGTGCGCTCAGCAAGTTTGCTGATGATACAAAACTGGGTGGAGCGGCTGATATGCCAGAGGGTCGTGCTGCCATCCAGAAGGACCTCAGCAGGCTGGAGAAATGGGCTGACAGGAACCTCATGAAGTTCATCAAGGAGAGGTGCCAAGTCCTGCACCTGGGGAGGAGCAAGCCCCTGCGCCAGCACATGCTGGGAGCCGCCCGGCTGGGAAGCAGCTTGGCAGAAACAGACCTGGGAATGTTGGCTCCCGGGGATCCAAGTTGAACATGAGCCAGCTATGTGTCCTTGTGGCAAAGGTGGCCAATAGTATCCTGCATCACGTATAGGAGTGCTGTGTCCAGTTCTGGGCTCCCCAGTGCAAGAAACATGGGCGCCCAACAAAGGGCTGTGAAAGTGATTATGGGACTGGAGCATCTCTCCTACGAGGAAAAGCTGAAAGCTAGGGCTGTTTAGCCTGGAGAAGAGAAGGCTCAGGGAGGAGCTCATCAATGTGTACAAATATCTGATGTGAGGATGTAAAGAAGGCAGAGCCAGCTCTTTTCAGTCGTACAGAGACAGGACCAGAGGCAGCGGGCACAAACTGAAACACAGGAGGTTTCATCTAAAAATCAGGAAACATTTCTTCACTGTGAGGTTGACTGAGCACTGGCACAGGTTGCCCAGAGAGGCTGTGGAGTCTTGTCCTAGTTTCGGCTGGGATAGAGTTAATTGTCTTCCTAGTAGCTGGTACAGCGCTGTGTTTTGGGTTCAGGATGAGAAGAATGTTGGTAACACCCT
>JAVKLA010000053.1:13156215-13167387 GCA_034782735.1 Sagittarius serpentarius | reverse complement strand
AAGGCTGGAGGGGCACAGGAAAGTTGGGAGGGGACACAGCCGGGACAGCTGACCCCAACTGGCCAAAGGGGTATTCCGTACCATGGGACATCATGCCCAGCATGTATACTGGGGGAGTTGGCCAGGGGAGGAGCACTGCTTGGGCATCGGTCAGCGAGTGGTGAGCAATTGCACTGTGCATCACTTGTTTTGTGTATTCCAATCCTTGTATTTTTATTGTCGCTTTATTGTTGTTGTTAGTGTCATTGTTAGTTTCTTCCTTTCTGTTCTATTAAACTGTTCTTATCTCAACACATAAGTTTTACTTTTTTTCCGATTCTCTCCCCCATCCCACTAGGTGTGTAGGGGGGGAAGTGACTGAGAGGCTGCGTGGTGCTTAGTTGCTGGCTGGGGTTAAACCACAACAAATCTCCATCCTTGGGATACTGAAAAGCCATCTCAACAAGCTCCCAGGCAGCCTGCTCTAGGTGGCCCTGCTTGAGCAGAGGGGCCGGACCACCTGGCTTCCAGATGGCTCTTCCAACCTCAACCATTCTATGCTTCTGTGATTCTGTGATTCTGTGAATTAAAGCATGGCTAAATGGTGGCAATTACCCATGTATTTTCTAACAAAATTAACAACTTAATGCTGCTCAGGGGTCAAAAATTGGGACAAGAAAATTTATCATCATCATCAATGCCCTGGACAATGGGACCTAATTAACCCACAACAAATTTGTAGATGATACCCAGCTGTGCGAAGCAATCAGCTCACTGCAGGGTAGAGCTGTTGTTCCAAAGGACCTCAAAAAGCTGGAGGAGCAAGCTGTGTGAAACCTCATAAAATTCATATAAGAGAAATGTGAAGTGTTGCACCAGGGATGGAACAACTCCATAAAACAGACTGGGTTGGGAACTGACAGACTATGGAGCACCTTTGCAGAAAAGCGAATTGAGGTGTTGGAGGTAAACACACTGACCATAAGTCATCAGTGTGCTCTTGTATTATGGCAGTAATATTGTATGTATTTTATCCATCAGCATAATAGCAAAATACTTTATTTTCTTCCCATTTTGTTATGAATTAAAACATCATGGCATCTCAGTGTTAGCACTGTCACACTGAAATCCAGGAAAATCTGCCAGTTCACATCAGGTCAAAAAGCCTGCTGGTAGCAATTTTAAACTGGGAGTGGAGAACTGAGTCTTAATTCACATTGATTTCAGTCTACTTTTTCATGTAATTCTGTTTGAGTTTTGAAAATCTCCTTACTTCATTTGCTTCATTCTCTTTACTCTATCTCCACAGGCAGGAATTAGGCCAACCTGCAGTTTGACATCTCCAGTAGATCAAAATGCTAAAGCTTTATTTTTGCAGCCAACATGATTCTCAGACTGATGTCTGGAAAAGGGAAGATAGATAGACAAACATTATGGTGCTGCTGTCATACTCATCTTTTGGTGAATGAGGAGTCTCCAGACAGGAGCACTGAGGTAATTCCCCTTAAATCCATCTTTGTTTTCCCCTAACATCTACCAAATTGTATTGGACCCCTTCCTACTACCTCTAACACTGAGACAGGTAACAGCAGTCAGCCATTGACTCTACTTGTATCATGACTGTAGTCCATATAAACTCCTTTTTATGCATTCCTTCGACTCATAAAGCTCATGCTGTTCCCTATAGGAGTCTCTTTATCAGTGGAGGGTAGGGTCACTTGGGTCAAACCTGTATATGGGTTCACAAAGGGAAAGTCCTGTTTAACTGATTTGATATCCTTCTATGAAAAGGTCACCCACCTAGTGGATGCAGGGAAGGTGGTAGATGAAGTCTTTCTGGATTTTAGCAAAGCATTTGATACTGTCCCTCACAGTATCCTTCTGGGCAAGTTGTCCAGCTGTGGGACGAGCAGGTTCACGGTGCACCAGGTGAAGAACGGGCTGAAGGGCAGAGCTCAAAGGGTTGTAGTGAATGGGGTTACATCTGGCTGGCAACCGGTCACCAGCAGTGTTCCTCAGGGCTCAATTCTAGGGCCAGTCCTGTTCAATATTTTTATCAATGGTCTGGATGCAGGATTTCAATGCATCATTAGCTAGTTTGCTAATGATACCCAACTGGGAGGTGCTGTTGACTCTCTTGAGGGACAAGATGCCTTGCAGAGGGATCTGGATAGATTGGAGCATTGAGTAATGATTAATGGGATGAAATTTAACAAGTTGAAATGCCAGGTTCTGCACCTAGGATGGAGTAACGCTGGGCACAGGTATAAATTGGGAGAGGAGTAGCTGGAGAGCAGTCCTGCAGAACAGGATCTGGGGGTGCTAGTTGACAGCAGGCTCAGTACGAGTCAGCAGTGTGCCCTGGCAGCCAAGAGGAAAAATGCAATTTGGGATGCAATAAACACAGCATAACCGTTCAGTCAAAAGAGATGATTATCCCACTGTATTTAGCATTAGTGTGGCCTCACCTTGAGTCTTTGTGCTTTTCTGGGCCCCACGATTTGAGGAGGATGTGAAGGTCTTTGAATGCATCCAGAGGAAGGCAAAAAAGCTGCTGAAAGGGCTGGAAGGCATGTCCTGTGAGGAGTGGCGAAAGACTTTGGGCTTTTCTACTTTGGAGAAAAGTTGGCAGGGGGTCGACCTCATTGCTCTCTACAGCTTCCTGAGGAGGGGACGTGGAGAGGGAGGTGCTGATCTCTTCTCCCTTGTATCCAGTGATAGGACACATGGGAATGGTTCAAAGCTGCTCCAGGGGAGGTTTGGACTGGACATTAGGAAGCATTTCTTTACCAAGAGGGTGGTCAAAACTGGAACAGGCTTCCTAGAGAGGTGGTTGATGCCCCAAGTTTGTCAGTGTTTAAGAGGCGTTTGGACAATGCTTTAATAACATGTTTTAGCTTTTGGTCAGCCCTGAAGAGGTCAGGCAGTTGGACTAGAACGGAAATATTCTATTCTATTCTATTCTATTCTATTCTATTCTATTCTATTCTATTCTATTCTATTCTATTTAGTTATTTTCTACCTTTTTTGGAGTCACATGTTCTCATGCTTCGCACAGTCTCCTGCTGCCACAAGGAACAGACCTTGCCACACGTCCACTTTCACTGCAGTGACCTACAGCAACAAATTTTCTTCCATTTCCAGAATTTCCTTATGAAACTTCCCTCCCTTGCCAATCCAGCTCTTTTCTTTTGTGCATACTTTGTACCAGCTCCTACAAAATCACAAAACCACCTACCAGCTTTCTATTAGCAGTATACTAGCTGGTGTCACTCCAGCAGAAGGGAGCTCTGTGGTATGATTCCACTGACTATAAAGCTTAATTTTATCCCTTGATATCTCACATACCCAGGCAAAGGTAATTGGGTCAATGCAGGTAGTATCCAACAACTCCTCAGGCTCTTATAAAACATCAGGACTTTTCTAAAGGTGTTTGCATGTTAATTCCAGTTCCTTGGTTTTCACTTCAAATACTGTTTTTTTCCTAATTTGTCATTTGTTTTGCCTTGCTGTTAGTTTAATTTCTACCTGCTGCTCAGTACTTGGAAGGGGAAAACCTTTCATTCTGAGGGGTCACATCAACACTCCAGTAATATTAAATAGGTCAATCTCATGCTCAGTTTAAATTGATGTAGCTTAGCAAAACAAAACAGAATTCTAATTGCCTAGAAGCAGGAGAAAAATCAGAGAATAAATTAGCCTTTACAGGTTTAACTGTCCTAACTCCACTAAACATACATAGTTTTTGAAGGTTAACACAGCTGACAAAAGTGATTAAGAAAACTACCTGACCTTATTGAAAAGGGAGCACAGAGCCCTTTACAGCACACTGTAGTCATTACTTTACGTTTCACTGTATCAAACCCCTAAAAAACTACAGTATGTGTTATCATACGTTACTAGTAACTAGGGAAAAAATTATACTCTTACCTGCAGAGAGTCTGGGAAGACAGCAGAGCAATCATGGTTTCATGTAAGCTGCTAGGCTCACCAGACATAGGAAGGAGTGTAAAGCATCTGCTGCAAAACCTTTAAAAAATAATTAGGTTTAAAAAATTATCTCCTTGCTGCAGTTCCTAGGAAGAAATCACATGGCGCTTCATAAACACAAGATTTGAATTTCTGATTAGGATTAGAAATAATTTTTTTATACATGTATATCAGTCAAAGTAAATAGATTTCTTCATTCCAGAAGAAAGAAGTTCTCCTTTCTGGAGAATTCAGATGGAAAAGACAAGAGAATGCATTTTGATAGCAATGGTAATATAACAATAGCTGTGATCTTCTAACTTTTTTTAACCTGCCAATGGCTGGTGTTGTCTTCTAAATAGGTGTTGTAATTGTCTCTGATCATGAGGCCTCGAAGACATGTTGTATATTCAGAGTAATTACTTACAGTTTCACCTAAAATATTTTTATTATTTTACACTATTATCATAGTCACCACCCCTCTTAGGAAAGAGGCTCTGTACGTACCGAGTGCAGGCTTCACCAGTTCTCAGCGGTTTCAAGGCTGTCGGTGTACTTTAGGCGCAAAGAAGAGAGCAATGGACATGAAGGTAACATTTCTACAAGGATACATCTGTGACCATAAAAATATGAAATTATTTAACGCCTCTAACTAACCAGTTGACCTGGATGAGCTGTAAGATATCCATTGCCTGTGCTCAGACAGAATAAACAACATGCAGTTTTAGGGACTGTCCGTGAAAATGTATGTAATTATAAAAACTTTCTCATTTCCATTTCAATTGGTTTAATTTAGCAAGAGAGTTTTCATTTTTTGAGTTAAGTACACTCTAGAATTTCCAGTAGAGAAACTATAATAAGCTGTACAAAGTAATTAGCGTCGTGTTTGTTGTTTATATAGTTTAGTAAAGTGATACAACTGTAAGCCAGCTTTTACTTTGGCTTTCCATGGTCTGATTCTTCATTATGGTAGAGTGGTTTTTATTTTTATCTTATTGTTACAAATAGTTTTAAAAGAGAAATTTGGTTTTCTTCCTCAACATTAAAATTGTAGGGTCTAGACCCTTAAGTATATCTGGACCTAGCTTGCAATTACGGATACATTCAAATAACAAACCTGTTATTGCAGTTGTTTTGTTTCTCTCTGATTCCAGATTTTCTCCCTTACTTTCAGCATAATTTGAAATTTGGATCTAAAATACAGGATGCCAGTGGAAGAACAGCACATTTTGCACAATGATCTTAGCTTTTATTAGGAAATAAGACCTCAGTAATGAGACTAAAATATCGAAACTTTTGATTTATAAACATAATACACTAGTATGTCTCAACCTGGACTTGGAGGAAGTTTTTGGAAGAGAGACACGCTATTTCTATATCCATGCGATCTGTGATAACACTGCTAGCAAAAGTGCTGCCTAAAGGTAACTCAGACATTTGTTTCTGAGATGTGATATCTTTGGCTTTTGTAATATTTTAAGATATACATATTAATTATATGGTAACTGTAATCTTTCTTTTCCAAATAATTTTCCTCAGACCGTTTTTGCCATTCTGAAGGACACTCTGTAAACAGAATATACACAACTGAAGAGTGCAAAGATATTTATTGGCCAAGGCAGACATTAAATCACAAGGACTAGCAAACTCCTAAGCTAAGCTTTAATACATTCACCATCCTTGATGAGTGTCTGCAGGCCAGGCAGCCAGAGTCAGGTGAGGAAGTCAGGGTCTCTGACCTCCTGTCTCCCGATTCTCTGACTTTTTCCTTGGGATTTTCACAAAGTTTCACATCAGTATTTCTCCTTGTGAATCCTTGAGTTGCTAACACTGTCTCAGCAATTGTACTTCTGTCTGCTTTTACTTCTTTTGTGTATCTTCCTTTCAGACTTTCTCACAAGTTATCTATTAGTAAAACTGAGTCAAGGTCACAGAGCCACGTGGCACTGAACTAGGGCATAACTTACAGATAGCAGAGCCCTAGGGAGGAGGGCTACAGAAAAATGGGACACATCTGAACCAGTTTTCTTTAAGGAAGCCTCTTGCCAACGCTGGGATGTCTGTGCAAATTATGGATAATTATGAATAAGATATTCTCCAATTAAAAAAAAATCAAAGCTGTAGTGGTAGAATTCTGTACAAAATTTAAAAATATTTTTATGATGTTCTTAGTAGGATACTATAGTTTAATTTAGAGGAAAAGCTTGAATGTATAGTTAATACAGCTTCAGAAAATGCAAACCACAAGGATTCCAAATAAAAATTCTAGAAAACTCAAGATATTAATTTAAATGCTCACCTAACTTACAAACTAAATGTATAAACATCTTGATAGGGAAAAAATCAGAAATTATAATGTTTCTGTGGGTTTCATTAAGATCTATCAATTTAGCTGGTGCATTGTATCACAGAGATTGACACAAAGCTTCAAATGGAAGTAAACGGGAAGCTTGATTATTGATGGCATGAGAAAAGACAACGTTGGTCAGCAGTCCTGGGAAGTTCTGGCTGACGATATCATTTAATTTATTAGCTCTTAATGACTCATCTGAATTCCTTAAAACCTAGTGAGGAATTTTGTTTAAAGAAAAATGAGGCTCTACAGCAACTATCCAATTCTTTGACCAACTGAATTCCCTCTCTTGGAATAGAAAAGTATACATTATTACCTGTACTCTGAACACTACTTTCCTTCATCCTTGAAGGATACCAACACTGTTGATAATTACTAGTCCAGACAGATTCTTTTGCTTACTTGTCACTTCAGTTTGAAATAAGTTGTTTTCCAGAATTAGGAAGTACAAAAAGAAGAAAGATTTTGGCCTTTCCCCAGCTTGTGTACCAATGCAGTGGAAAACATGGCAGTTCTGAGGGGTTTTTGTACAAAATCTCCTGAGAACTCTTTTTTGTCAGTATTGAATTCTAACCCTGTAAAATTTACCCTTAAAATTTTCAGATCTTATCTTCATTCCTTACTCCTTAGAGTTGGCGTATTTATAGGCCATATTTTAGATGGATATGTATATAACTTCTTCTTACAATTTTTTCATATTTCTAGCCTAAAAGTTGGTAAAACTGTAACACAGGTCAACAAAGGTTTATGACAGCCTTTTGGAAAAAGATCTTCACCTGGCTTCATTTATGAATACAGAGAGTCATCTTCTGACACAATACCTGCTCTTCAGCAGTATTTTTCTCCCCAAAACAGTATTTAAATGATGTTAGACTTGTAGCATCCCATTGTGTTGAAACAGAGATACAAAAGGGAACAACAGAACTTATTTTTCACAGGGACCCAAACACAGTTTGGATTCTTACATCTCTCTTCCTCCAGGATGTGCCTTTCTGTCTTTCTCAATCCTACTGAAAGCATGGGATTCAGACTACTTGGTTATATATGTCTGCTCTACAGAAACCCACCTGAGAACTAGGCTCCAGTTGTACTCAGGGTCACAATAGAAGCAGTTCATCTGATATACCTTAAACATCTCTTTCAGGATGGGATGAATCTCATCTAACGTTTACCTAATTGTTTCCATTGCCTATGCAGAGAGACTTAAATGTCTAAGACATAAATACACAACCTAAGGTAATAAATATTTATATAAACTAAGATAATACATTTTTATATGAATCGATATAATGGTATACCTTTCAGGTTCCTTTCATATGTCTCATTTCTCATCATATGTCCCTTTTTTTTCTTTATTACAGAAATATTAGTCTGATGTCTACAAATACCTATACTGGATACACAATATAGGGTACCATTTCCTCTCTCTTCCTTCCTTTCCTCTGTCCTTCACAGAACATTTTTGAAAATTTATATAGTCAGTAAGTTCCCAGTTCAGCAATGCTTTCTAAACTTATTACTTAGCACATGCTCAAGTGTAATTGAACTTAATGCAGTCAACAATAATCTTGAAGAAAAAGATTTAGTATATGACGATGATTCCTGTTGATACCTGAGACTGTATCATCATAATCATCTATTGACAGGAAATCATATAGGGATTTTAAGAATTTCTATTTCATTAATAAGTTTTCTGGCTTGATTTTAAACTACTTAACACATTTTATCTATGCTTGTATATAGAACATGAAATAACAACAAAGAAATCTGCCACACAAGCATAAAATGTCATGACTACAACAAAAAAGCTAAACATTTTTAATTGTATATCTGTTTTTCCCAGAGTGTGAAGAATCACATCCTAAGCTGATGCCAATACATATCAGGAAATGAACATATTATGGAGAAAAAGAACATAATTAAAAAGTGATTGGGCCTTGTAGAGAATTAAAATCCAACTGCCAGTTCAGATAGTACTAGAAGTTTAGAAATAAAATGTCACTTCTGCAAAGTGTGCTTCTATTACAGCTCAAGAGGTTGAGCTAATAACATCAGGGAATACTTGGTAACTACAGGATGGATTGAGTGATCTCTGCTTCAGTTTTAAATTTGTTTACTACTGCTTTCTGCCTGTGCACACATTGTGCTTTTGTGGCTGTGTACAACTCCAAGCTGACTAGAATCAGATTAATATATTAAGAAGTGCATGGCCATATAAGAAATTAAGGTATGTGAGATGATGATAAATGGCGTTTCATTGTCTAAACTAATTGCTCTGAAAGGCTATGCTATAATGAACAACTATCAGAAGTGTCTGGCTCATGAAACTGCAAGTTCTTGAAAAAAGGCATCATTCAAAACCAAAAGGATCATAAGAACTATTTATGATTGTCCTAAGATACATAAACATTTTATTAGTAGAATTAGAGGATATATTAACTAAAGATTTGCTTGCTATAAAAAGCATTTGCAAAGCTATGAAAATGTTAGTGTTACTTCTTGATCAATCACTGCTTTCTCTCTTATCAACAAGTGCTT
This sequence comes from Sagittarius serpentarius, assembly GCA_034782735.1. Classification (NCBI taxonomy): domain Eukaryota; kingdom Metazoa; phylum Chordata; class Aves; order Accipitriformes; family Sagittariidae; genus Sagittarius; species Sagittarius serpentarius. The sequence continues at coordinate 13,158,548 of JAVKLA010000053.1, read as the reverse complement.
TTATACATTTTAGAATTTGCATCTTCTTAATTTATAAGCAAGTGGATTAGCCGCTGATGAGGTGGGAATTGATTGTGCCGACCTCTGGCAATTACCATGACAATGTTACTGAATACTTTTCACAGTGGCAAAGCAGAAAGGTTATTTGATTTGATCTGAGGAGCTGACAGCGTTCTTATTCACATAGTGTCACACAACAATGAAGTGGCATCTAGAATATTGGCTGCTGGCTGCTTTGATGCACTTTCTCTCCATTATTCCTTTTCCTTTTGTCCTTGTCCTTCTTTTCTGTATTATTCCCATTGCCAACACAGAGCCACAAAACAATCCTTCCTATCACACAGATTGTAAATGAATGTTTAGTAGCTCAGATCTGACTTTAAACTGGTGGAAGAAGTACAATGTTTCATTGTGGGTTTTTCTCCTCCCAAAAAAGTCAGTAGAACACTTCACCAAAATGGTGGGCATTTTAGTTCTTATTCTGTGGGAAATATATAATGTAATAAAGTCTTCTTGGGAGCAAGGATACATTAAATTCCATAGCCTTCTCTGCTGTCCCCATTGTTTCCAGTTTCTGAGCTAAGTTGAGGTGTCTGTGAATACACTCTAGTGCAGAGCAAAGACATTTGGCGTCCACATAATGAGCGCGCTAACTGTTGGCTACTCTGCAGTCTTTCTTTCTCTGTCTGCAGATACTATTATAGATACATGAGAAACCTTTTAAAAAAATATATCATTTTCCCACAAAAAATTAATTTTCAAAAAATTTCAACAATATTAAATGGTGACTTGGTTTTGCAAGGTTATATGCTCTTCACTGAACATCCATAGGGCTGTATGAGATCAATTTTTGTCTCCTTACCACTAAGCCACTTACTGTACATATCATGTGGGGTTGCACATATCAAAGCATCTGTTTCAAGAAAACAAATAATAAGTGTATATGCACACATGCAAGTACATACACACACAGAGCGAATACATATTTTTTTAAAAAAGATATCCCAAAATTTTAATGCTATCTTCTTCTTACAGGTGAAAATCAGGTAAGTCGCATTTTATATGAACATGCTGTTGAACGTTCATTTCTGTGTTTTGAGTATTAAAAGTAAGGTTTTGTGCATGATGTCGGTCACTGAGTGAGTTAGAAAGCCTGTTGTCTAATGCTGAGCCTGAGAGTGCACAAATTAACTAGCGCCTCTGTTTCTAAGCAATGAATTCTTTTAGCTAAACATAAATACTTGAACAGCCTCCTGAATGCAAGTGCCATAGCTACCTAAATACAAGTATATACAGATGCACGCCATCTGAGCACCTAGGCACTTAGCTCTTGCCCATGCTCCATCACAATTCACAAATCAATTGGAAAAGAACTATATGACACCTAAACTCATGGTAGCTACAATCCAGTAGTCATACTCAGACCGGTTTGAGTTTTCTTTGAGTCACAGCAGTTGCATTGGTTTCATTCAAAAACTTCCAGGGAAAAGTGAACTTGAGACCCAGATTCATTACTCTTCTTAGTACCAGAGGACTGAAAAGCATAAAAGAATGTAATATAAGCTACAGACTAACCTGGAATGAGGACATGCTTCATTCAGCTAGGAAATACTCTACCAAAGTTATCTAAGCTGATCACAAACCATGTGGCTTTTACCATGGAAAATTTCTTTCTGCTGGGCGATGCTGTGCGGAAGGAAGGCTGCTGTGTACTTAGGAAAAGTAGGCAAACAGGTTCTTACACTTCAAAATCTTCTAAAGAGCAAGAGTGAATATGTCTTGTATACAGAGATAAGAATTTGCTGTTAGTCCAGTTAATGTTTTAACAGCTTAATAATCCAGACCATTTAATGCAGAAAAGCCTCATTAACAACGCAAAATTGTTATTCAAAAACCCACTTAGACACTCCTGATACCTATCTCTGTTCTCTAGTGTCATGCTCATATCTAAGAAACATCCCTCAGCATCTGAAAGTCAACACTTTTAGTCCTTCCTTGAGAAGAAGAGAGGGGAAAGGAGGTTGTGATCAGCTGACAGTGCCCTGTCCTCTCTGCTGAGAGGAGTATTAAGTCAATGGTGGAGGCTTCTTCCTCCTCTTACTAAAAGAAACATGATGCTGACGTCAATGCTTTCTTTCTCTTTAATTATGGGGTCTGCTTATCGTTATTTTTCTGTTTTCATGACACACTTTGCTTTCTTTTCACTGGTTCCAGGTTGAAGTTTGAAAGTTGCCCCCAGCCTCCCTAGCCCCGTTACCCCGTTACCCCAGGGGGCTGCTGTTTGTTGCACAGTGGTTCCCTGGGGCTGTCAGGCCTTTACCCACAGGGTGTTC
>JAVKLA010000053.1:13131554-13147042 GCA_034782735.1 Sagittarius serpentarius | reverse complement strand
CCCCCCCCCCCCCCCCCCCCCCCCCCCCCCCCCCCAGATCTCTTGTAGTGCTTTTTCTTTCCTCTTTTTCAAAGGAAAATTTCAAACAAAAAACTGTTTCTGGTTTGTTTATAATACAGTGTCATATGGGAGTGCTTTCAGTAGCTACAGATTACAGTATACAGTGTTGGCAATGTAATACAATCTATCCATTCTTTATTATATCTCTTTCCAAAAAAGTTACAGTGTTCATGTTCAGTATTAGTTTGGTTTGGAACTCATTAGCCTGAACTAGTTGTTTACTCTGGATGCTGCAAAACTGTGATCTCACATTTGTGATGTGAGATTGACATCTTGACAACTGAGCAGAATTTCATAACATTTCCACCACAATTGGGCTTTTAAAATAAAAACAGATTGCCTTTAGAATAGATTTATATGGGGTAAAATTTGACAGTTTCCAAATTTTTCCACAGAATGATAAGAAAAATTGCCAGACTTTTAACTGTTACCTTAAAAAAAAAAATTACAAGAACAACAAAAAAATTAAACCCAAATAGCTAGAAAGAGATAAACATTTTCTGGTTTTACCAGAAACACACAATATTCTGCAATTATTTTTTTTTTCAGCAGTTGGATAAAAAGCATTCTCAGAGAGGAAAAAGACGCTGCTGCTGGATCCTTTGGAGTACAGCCCTGCTAACAGCTGAATGCATGAGCAGAGGTTTCCTAAAGCTGTGCCTGGCCAAAAGCAGCCGTCCGGAGAGCCAGATGCAATGGAGCCCTTTAAATGATCAGCAAGCAGACTGGTAGTACACTGACCCTGACCTCAGTGACAAAACTTGAGCAATTTGTTTAGCTGTGAGGCAGCCTGGAATGAAATGTCAAACTGTTACGTACCTCGAGTATGCAAATCCCTTGGAACATTATCATAGAGATAGATATGTCAGCAACACAATTTGGATGAAGAGAGCTTTTCTAGATTATGCATTTTGCTGCAGGAAGAACAAGTGCATTCATTAATGAGAAGGCATTACAGGACTGTTAGAAAAACAGTGTCAACAAAACTCAGATGGCTTTTGCTTAAAGCCTTGGGAGAGGCAAGTGTCAGCCAAACCCTAACCCCAGGCTGAACTACTGAATGTTGCCTGCATGAAAAAAAGGCTGCTTGACCTACTTTTATCTTCTGGATAAAAAATAGAGGTTTCTGTCTGCTGATGGTTGTAGCACTTCCAAAATAGCAGGGATCAAGTGACTTTTATTTCTTCCAAAAATAGCTGTGCCAAATCTATCCTGGATGATGAAGGCTGAATTACAACATACCCTGAGGGAATTATGAGTTTTCCATTGACCGTTGATTAGGAAAAGCCACAAATTACTTAGCCACCATGTGGCATAAGGTGATCCTTAACAATGAGAACAACAAATACGTTCACCAGGACACCCATATCTATGGATGTAAGAACACATTTATAAAACTTTACAGAAACTGCATGTTGAGTGTTTGATGACATTTTCTCTTTTCAATTAGGATGCAGTGCGGTGAGTGGCAGTGAGTGCTGAGAGCATCCTGTGCATGTGGCAGGTAGCCTCAAAAAGGAGTTCAATTGTAAAATACTTCACTATGACTTAGCCTCTGTAGCTATTCTTAATTGTCTTAATTACCACTCACATTCCCTATAAGGGTTTGGGGTTTTTTTCCACAATAAATGTGGGGTTTTTTTACAAGAAAAATGTCGTGATACAGTAGTGATGGCATAATACAACAGACAGGCTATATTCTTAACAGCACAATATCATTCAGATGTTTCTTCCTGCATAACTCCATTCAAGCTTCAATACAACAGTACGAAAGTTTCAAGGCCATTTAACAACCTCTGACATGTCACAAAGCTCATTGACAGAGATGGTACTGCTCAAACCTCAGGGTTTCACTGAGGTGCTGAATTGGGGGGATAAGCTGCAATACTGTTAGCCTGCAGATGAACTCCTACAAGCATTGAAAGGAAAACTGCAAAGTCAGATTTCATTTCAACTTCCAGTCCAAAACAGAAAAAGTTCATCTGGAAATCATACTGTCATTTACATTGTTCAATGTACTGTATTGTTTAATAATTTCTGCAATACTATTCCTTGGAGACTCTAATAATTACAGAAATCACTTACAGAAAAAGATAGTTTCTTCCTCTGGATACCTTACTGTCTTCAGAACAAGATGAGTCATAGTATGAAACAGAATTAAAACACGAAAGAGAGGATAAGCTGGTCAAAAAGAAAGAACATCATTGTCAAAATAATAACAGCATTATTTTATCCAGGGCATATTAGCCTAGCACATGCCTAGCTTTGGACGAAACATAATTTCCACTGGGGAAAAAAAAAAGGAAAACAAACCTAAGAACAGCAACAGAAATAAAACTATAGGATACCACAGTTATGGCAATGAGTTTTAACCTAGTTTTTCTAACTCTGCGTCATTGTATCTGAAGCCTCCTGGCACAGCAGGAGAGGTGCAGACTTTTTATAATATTCACCTTTTATTGAGGCTAAACACCAAATCTTTTAGGTGGTGAAGTAAAAAAAAATCTATAAAGCAAAAGTAAATTATTTCCTCTACTGGTCAGTGTGTATCATGCTTCATTACCCTTATTAACATGGCAAAATGAGCACATGAAGTGGAAGTGGTTTGAGGAAAATTGCACCATTACACAACTGCAGATCTCTATCCACTGATAGAGATCCAAGAATAGTTTTGCTGAAGATAATCAGCATTACAAGATAAAAGAATGAGTTTATAATTCATTCAGAGCAATCTCTGGATTTGAGTCTATTCCTTTACTTCATTCATAGAGACTATGATTACTCTAGAAATTCAAGGTCTTATCTAGCTCTTAGTTACAGCTTTTCTGTATAGAGTCTCCTAACTTTAAAAGTACAGCATGGAAAATCAGAAAAGCATATCTGAGCGATGTGCAGCGATTACAAAATATACCGCAGGGCTATCTGTCTATTCCCACAACTCTCTGTGTATGAGAATGATTTCTGATTCACAACTAAAAAGACTCTTTCCCTTCAATGTACACTTCAGGGGACTGTAGTATATAAAAATAAAAGTTTAATTGTAGATTCTCGCAATTCAGAAGACAAAAGAAGTTCAGATGGAAATGTTGAGCTCAGATCCTTCAGTCTACATTGCTGGACCAAATAGGTCACCAGTTTGTACCCTGAGGCATAGACTTTCTTTCCTCATAGACTTTGCTCCACAAAAAAAAGCATTATAAAACTATAATATAGTTCCTCCTTGCCAAGGGATTTGGCACATTATATCACAATTAAAAAAATACAATAAAACCATGAGACAATAAAAATGCCGTGGAAGCTTCTATAAACTAAGCTAACAAGCAATAAAACAAATAGAGTTTAAGTGTAACAAAAGGTTTTTGCTGGCAGTAGAGGAAGAATTTTATTGAAAAGTATATATAGTCATCTGGATGTTCATACTGTTGAAATAGTGAATGTTTTTTAAAGGGCAGTACTGCTGTTTAATTCACTGTTTGAGATCAGCACATATATTGGAAGGATTTTTGAACTGCAGGTAACTAATACAGCTGCCCTTAGGCAGCAAAAACATTCACAGATAAGTGTAATGATTTGGTTAGAAGCTGAACTGATTCTTTTCCTTAACACGTCAGGAAACCACTATAATAGAGAATGGAGCTAGGATTACATAAACAAATACCATAGAAGTCCCATTTCAAAAAGAAAACAAGCACACAAAAAAAGCACACTTCAATGATCCTTTAAGCCTTAAAAAAATCCTCCCATTTGGAGCATTTGTACCAAGGCTAATGCTTCTGCTTCTCATCCTTCCTCTTTGACTTATGAAACAGGGAGACATATGTGGGCTCCCTTTCATGATGCTCGCATTTCATGGTAGGGGTAAACAGGAGCCAATGTCAAGATTTAGAAATACTTGTCACCAGCTTGAGGGTGGCATTGGGCCGGGCCAGGCTGGCAGAGCCTCAGAGCTCGAATCCGCTCCGACGCGCTTTCTCCAACCGCAAGAAGACTACTGGCACCAGCAACAACTGACCCTATGTGCTATAAATTGACACATTTGGCTGAGAATAGGCTACTGTGCACAAAGGGATGAAGGAGAGGGACATCAGATTTATTTTTTGTTATTGGTTGATAATGCCCTTTCAGCTTAGAGTTTTACGTAACTGCACAGCTTATTGCTTTGGGATAGAGTAGAAATAGTATGCAATTTCCTCCTCAACTCTTTCTAAGATTCAAAATAAGGTTCACTATTAATAGTCTATCTATTATTTTTCTTAAAGGGAATATCTAAAAAGTACTGTCATCAATGACATTGAATAAGACCTGAAAACACGTAACATTACATGAAAAATGGGGAAACAAACACTTACATTGGAAAATATCTATGTGTTTGAGAGTATTTGTTCTTTCAGGTTTGTTTGAAAAAATACCAAATTAAGCTTCTGTTTCTGTAGGCTGTTATGCATTTCTATTTAAAAGTCAAAAGAATACATCTGTTTATGTGGCCAGTCTTCTGAGTTTGAATCAGATTATTAGTTATTTTAACATCTTAATATTATAGTTATGTAATTTATGTTCCTTTTACGCCTTTTGAGCAGAGAAGACTTTGAAATAGCTTTGTTTACCCCAGCTTAATTGGGTGGATGCCCAGTTCTTCAACAAGGGCAGTGAGTACTGTTTCTGCTGTCAGTTCTTTATGTCTGGAACACCCCGGCGCAGCTCACTTTGCCTTCGGAGGCACAAACCATCCGTGTAAGGCAGGAACTGTCTACACTGGAGTAAGAAATGCTGTTACTTTCAGGAGCTGAAAACTTTTGCAAGTAAACTTGGCTAACTTCCACCAAATAACAAACAGAATCGATTTTGCTTTTTCTTTTCTACCTCTGTTGACAGTGAAAATGTGCTGAAAGTACATGCTTTGCCAGAAGTGCCGTAAATACCCCTGCTTGGGCAAGGGTCTGGGCAAGGGTCAGGGAGTGCCAAAACTGGGTGAAAACTAAGCTTTGAGAAAACAGTCTCCACACCAGTAGAGACAGCTGTGAGATGCTTTGAATTTTATTCCAGATTATGCAGGAGAGGAGGGCTTCTATGCATCCGTCACCGTCCTGTTAGGCAAAACCAGCCTCGCTCCAGACAGCATGGCACTGTGCTACGTTACTTGTTTCTGTGCCTCTGCATGTGTGTTTGCCAGTGTGTTCACAGGCATACCTACGTATGTAATGTTACCTTACCACCAACTCATGTTCCTAAGAAGACTCAGGAACATCTACAACTACCAGATCGAGATGAGCTCATCTAGCGACGCTAGTAGATGCCGTTATGTAAAGAATTACACGATCATGATGGCAATCTTGTACCTTCAACACAGTGCTACTGTAGCATCCTGGGTTGCCTGTGGCAGCTGACTGCCCTCGTCAAGTAGTCTTACAAAGGTGCTGAGGAAAAGAGCAGGGTGTTGAATCTGAGTAGTCTTGACGAAAAGGAGTAATTACCTTTTCCATTTTTTTAAATGCTGTGTCTTCAGCAGTTTGGTATGTAACACTGAAGTACAAAACCGGGAGGAGTACTGAAAGATAGCCTTGGTTCAGTGTCTTCAGGAGCTTAGGTACATTTTTCTGACATGATTAAGGAACAGGCAGACTCACAAGTTACCCTCAGGTACAGTAGTGTGAACATTAACTCATGCCAGCTGCAGTCATTTCTGTGTACCTGATGGTAAGCGAGAGATGCTCCCAGGTAGCTTAAGTCCACGTAATAACAGAGAGCTAAGAATCCTCAGATTCATCATACAGGTTAAGTGAAAGAAGCTCACACTGACACTTGTCTTTCAGAGGCTCGTTCATCTGCTTATACCCCTTTGATGCTTTTAAAGTACTATGGTTCTTTTAAGATCTCTGCATGCCTTCAGTCTAGTGACTAAGTTTGTGAAAGGCAAAACTCAGATGCCTAAAGGCCATCAGAGTTTTAAATCTGACTGACAAATCCGGGCCCTGGATCTGTTTTGAGCAGAGAATAATTGTTGCTTATTTTATGTAGTTTTTCAAAAATTACACTAACTGCACTCACAGCATTTGGAGACCACAAACAAAATCATTTCAGCAGCACCATTTGGCAATTCACTATGTGTATTCACAGCTGGCTGTTTGCATTTTTTAAGTTCGCAAAGTTTATTAATAGTTGCTATGATACAAGACTGACAACTTCTACCTAAAGAACACTTTAAAATTCAGCCAAATATCAAATATTGCAGCCAGAGATTGAGAAAGTCTTCATAACTTCCTGAGTGGGGTGATAGGAGGCCATGTTTCTGGACTATGAATTTTTTTTATTACTTGGTTTTGTTCTGCTTGTATTGTGTGTGTTTTAATTTGGAAGACGCTTGCCAAAATTATAAACGAATGTGCCTTGAAAGGCTTTGAGAAAGAACTTTGCAAAATACCATTTCCATTGAACAGCAAAGGGAATAAAGCAACTTTTCTTATTCATGGACTTGCATTTCAAACCACATGGCAGGTTTAAGTGATTATATCTAAACAGTTGGACAGAAAATACATCAGGTTTTCTACTTTCCTTTTTCTTGATTCCGTTCTAAGGACTCTTCACTTATTTTAAATAGAAATGGCATGTCAGTTGGGTTTTGAGAAGATAATATAATAGCATTCATATGTGAGTGAAAATTTGTTAGAGTAATTTTGATTTAACATGACACTCTTATGTGTTTACATTATTGAGTGCCAAAACTGGCTGAAAAATAAGAGAATATTGTATTTTCAAAGCATTTCCCCCCCAAAAAAAGAATGCAAACTTTTTTAATTTTGTACAATCTTTCATCAGTGCTGCAGCTTTTCTGCAAAAAAACACAGCTTCTAGTTTACAGAGACTCATCCCATCTCGAGCCTTTGAGGTTAAAAGTTATTGAAGTTGGGACAGTATCGTGGGAACTAACAACATATATTTGAACTGTCCTCTGATCAGCACTAATTTAAGTGGATCTTTATCATCACAGCTGTTCTTATATTCTTGAGAGTGACAGACAGAGCAAGCAATAGGAGATGGACAAAAAAAAAGAAAAAATATTCAGAAGAATAAAAGCTAGTGCAATTACCATGAAGAGAATGAGGAGAAAGTGACAAGGGAAATGCATTAGTGAGTCGGATATTGAGGGAAAAATCATAAGCATGAATAGATGAATCCATTGTAATCTTGAAGGAAGAATAGGTAAAGATAAGGAGTTAGATCTAGTAGTAGGAATATTGAGATGAAGTGGCCTCTGATGGGTAGATGAAGAGATTGCAGGAAATTGGGTAAAGGAAGAACAAGTCAGGGAAGCTTGGTCAGCACAAGAAAGGGAGAACAGGAGAATGTGCAGAGCATGAAACTGCTCACATCAAAGGACTTCGTCTTTTGATCTGAGAACAGTCTTAGGAGACCAATAAAGAATTATGCTGGAATAAAGGGATTAATAACTAGGACTTGAAATTGTATTCTTGCTCTGTTCTGATATTTTGAGTATCCTTTCATGCCAAAAAAATTTACAGCCATCTTCACTTTTGACAAGAGACCATTGTGATTTGCTGAACCATACTCTTAGGATAAAAAAATGAAATCATAATATATGACCAATAAAACCTTGTTGCTTTTGCAACACTTTTTTTTTCTTGACCCAGTGGGGTTAATAAAATACAGTGTCTTTTTCTCTCCAGAATTATTATAATTAAGGGAAACTGAATAAATTTCCTTTTTCCCAGTATCCCAGTTTCTGTCAGGAACTATCAAAACTAAGTAATGCGAGCTCAAAACATGGTGATTAAACAACATCTCATTTTTCTAAGCAGTCTTTGAAGAAATGGATGATGGTAATGTGGAAGACTGGTACTACAAGTGCTGTGTATTTTCCATGGGCAAGCAAGAGTATTTCTCCCTCCAGGGCTTTCATGCTGGTACATTTCATAAGGAACTCAAATCTAGAATTGGAAGTTTAATATACGTACTACATGTTGGCCATATTATCTAAAATACTTGAATACCTTCAACAGCATTTTTTTATGCCTTAATGTTTTTAAGGCTGGTGCATGGGAGCATTTGGTGTCTGATACTACCATGGTCCTTTAATAATAATCCTCTTAAATTCTCTTCAGTGTCTTTTTTTTAACTCACCAAGGCTCATAGGAGCTCTGTTAAAGAGTTCTGGTATTACTCAGCTGGCATTTTTTCCTGATACTGAAACTCTCTTAAACTGCAAGTAGGTAGGAGACAAGTCTTCCTGGGTTTTGTGTGCAGGTGGATTTAATTGTGTTCCAGGCTGTATACAGTAATATCTTCTGTCTTTAATTGCTAATGAGAAGTCAGTCTATCTGAGCTTATTTTCACTTCTTTATTTTCTTTTTTTCCATGGGCTTTAATGCTTTCAAATTTCTACAAATTGCGGGGTCCACTTCTAGATTTACAAAAAGTATCTGCAAATGGTATAAAATTCAGAGGTTTTTTTCCAGACTTTGGTATCTTTGGCTAAAATGCCAGCTTTTTTTTTTTTCCTTGTGGGTCATCTATATTTTCTTGTCTATTTAGTAGACCTATTTGGAAATAAATATTTAATTATTGTTTAACATAAGGGTGCTTTACTATCTTGCTTCTAGTTCACTTTAAATCCACTCAGGCTGTTTTAGTGAACATGCCTCTAAGGCAGTTTCAAAATCTCACTATTTGCATATACAAAACCAGTACGAAAAGTCATTAAAAGGATCTCATAATCTTTTAAAATAATCTCTCCAGTGCAGGTAGCTGACTAAAATGCAGGTGTATCATCAGTCCTAGCTGCCTAACCAGATACGTGAAGTATAGAACCAACTATCTGTTTATCTTTTGGTTATGAGAGAGCTTACCATATCAGTCCTACTTTAAAGACTTGTTATATATTCCAGTTTCTCCAATTGCTTATGTTGCTGTGTATGTTATGATTCACTGCCATACAGAACTACAGAAGCTGCAAGAGTCACTCACCATGCCTGCTGTTGCATCCTTGATATCTTAATTTTACCAAGGCACCTTGGTCTCCTGAATGATGCTTAGTTTGTCACAGAATTCCCTTGACTCCTGTCTGACATGCTTCCGCACTTTGTGTTAATTACTGTGAAAGACCTACTGGGCCTTTTGGGGAGTTCTTGTATAGAGCACGGACAATGTGTTTGAAAACTTGAATATTTCTGACCTGCCTGTATAACATGAATGGATTGGTTAATTGTTCCAATACCCTTTTTATCATTCTATAACCTCGCACACTGGGCCAGGTGCTACACTTAAACATATTTAGCGTATTTCATTTATTACAAAAACCCAGGGAAAAAAACAAATGAGGTCTTTGTTTATTTTCTAAAGCTTTCAGAGTAGAAAAATCAAGCAAATTCTCACAAGAAATAAAAACAATTGGGATGACATCTTGACAGAACAGAAAACTGCATGAAGATAGGATAATATCACCATGTCTCCTCCTTATCCCACTGGTTTAGAAAGAAAAGCACAGAACAGTAGAACTGGAGTGAACACTTGACTTTTTGGTAGATGCTCACACCTTTTCTTTGTTTTGGTACAAGGCAGGCCCACATTTTCTGTCATTTATCTCTGGAAACCAATCTACACTTGCATTGCTGCTCAGGCTGAGGAATGCTGTTGAAGTGAATGTCCCAGTCATACCTACTTACTGTACTTTGGCTCGTGTTGTGGTGCAGTCTTGAAACAAGCAAACTGAATTTCTTATGGATGAAGTAAAACTAGAAGATGGAGTTCAGGAGCACATATTACCTGCTCCATCTGGTCATTTAGGTCATGGAACCAAACTGAGGCTACTCAGAAGTAAATTCCCGTCAAAACATGGATAATATGGACATCAGGACATGAAGAACAAACTGTTTCACCCTGTAAATCCACCCTGGTAGCTCCATACTACTTGAACTAGACGCAACCTCAGAGTCTTGAGTACTCATGTGGGAAGAAAAAAAATGCTTTGTCCCTGTTCAGAACTACATGAGAAGACATTCTTGGTCCCCACTTAGTTTCTTTCTGCACACATTGACTAAACAAAAATATGATGTCTTAAGAAGATGCATAGGGGAAGAAAGGAAAATTAGAAGGCTTAACAGAAACATAAGAAATAGCAGCACTGTTTCTGAATACATATCTGTGATGAATGCCATTCATTTCTGACAAATCTCAGATTTCCTCTACAGGCAGAGAATATTTAGAGTTTGAATGTCACTTAAAAGTTAAAGTTCAAATATTATATCAACCTGCTATATGACTAGGACCACGATCGTCTTGAACACAGAACTTCTTCAGAACCTTTGGTAGACATATCTGATTCTTCTTACTTTGTATGATTATTCTCCTTTACTTGCTGGAACTTATTTTAATTTTTTTGTTTAATATTTTAGTCTTAGATCTTTCGCAGTTTTGTCTCCTAATATGACTGGGTTTTGACTGTTACCAGTTGCATACTCGTATAAGCAGGGACTCAGATGCTCAAATGTCTTACCATATCTTAGAAAGAACTTTGAAACAAAAAGATCCTTTGCCATTTCTGAAAACACCAGCCAGCCCAAATCCTCTTCTGATTTTTACAACGGTATCTTCAGTCCCTGAGGAATAATCAGTTCCCTTCACAATGGATTTATGTCTGTATAATATTCAGTACCAGAAAGTTGGAAACTAAACAAAAAATTTATGCAAAAACAAAGTGAAAAAAATAAAACAAATAAGCAAGAACCTTGAAGCAGAACAACATTTTTCACATGAGGCTGAAAAATATCTTTTAGTATGTCTGCAGCAAAGCATTCAAAAATTCAGTCTATGGTATAATCAGTTGCACAAATTAGTCCTTGAGAAAGAACAAAACATATCTTGAAGCTAAATACCATGTACAGGATATTATCAGACACTGCAAATACTAATGGCATCTGGAAGCCTGACTAAAATCATCTAAGGAAATATTATATAAAATCAGCACAGTACTGTAGTAATGTAGTATTTCTTTTTCTGTGAAAGTTAGAAAACCAGCACCAGTCGCAGATAATTTGCAATAGATCTTTTTTTCTGGAAAAGACAGAAAGCTAGCCTGTTAAGCCACCAAGAATGTAGCTCCACTGATTTCTTAGAATAATTAACACCTAAAAAAATTTTTGATTGAAATGAGCATGTTCAAGAGCTGATTGTTAATGTTTCCTGAAATGTAAACAAACTAACCCTCCCCCCAAACATATACCAATGTTCAGAATGGGATCGAATGTCACAGGTATATAGATATGCGAGGTGTCTCAGAAAAGGAGATTGTGGAGGCAAGAAGTGATTGCACATCCATACTTCACCATCAACCAAAGGATATATTTAGCACATAATTTTAGGACATCTATTTCATAGGTCAAATTAATATAAACTATAGAACTATACTTCAGGCCTTCATTTTCCACTTTAAAGTCACCTTCTCTCCCTAAAAGCTTCAAAAAATTTTGCAGAAGCCCAGATTAAGGAAGCCAGACACCTGTGTAGTTTAGGAAAATCTGTACTCATTTTACCAGGTATGTGCTCCTATATTGCAAATGTGCCTAACAGAAACAGGTTTTGAGCATCCAAGCAGTTCATAATAATACTCCTGAGTAATGTGAACTATCTCTTTCATATAAAAGTGATGTTTAACTCCAAGAACACACTGCCAGATGTCTTGCTAACATCACCCCACCAGCAGATTCTACAAGATGGAAGAGGCTGTTTAGATATTCCCAATTCAAAAGGTCCATACGAATTTTCCTCTGTGTGCCTGGGACATTTTCCAGATTCCAAAAACCTGAAGTGAAAACAGCAAATATTATGCGTAAACCCACTATTTTTGTGTAAAAAAGAATTAGACAAATTTCTTATTTCCTATATTGGTAGCTAACCTTCACTTATCAACCAATACGGAACCCTGCTAAAATTCTGGCAGTAAGAAATACCTGTAGGTAGGACTGTGTTCTCTGTTAACCCACCATTAAAGTTAAATCCTGATCATACACTTCTGGCAGGGATGAAACAGGTGAAATTGAAAGGGGTAAGGCACCCTTTCTGGACAATACTGTATGATAATGTGGTTAAAAGCTCCTCACCTTCACACATTCATAAAATATATCTATATTGTGCCAACCAGAGCGTGTCTTATTAAATGGTACCCGAAAGAAACAACATGCACAGAAATTAACTTTCAACACTAGGATGACAAAAACGCCTTTCTCACACACACTGCTTAGTAAGATATCACGCACTTACCAAAGTATTGTCACCCTCCTAGGTCTGACATATTAATTAACTCTTAGGGCTAGATTAATTCAAATGGCTATGATATAACATAGTCCCTCTGGCCTGTGCTGATACACCCCCATAAATGAGAGGGCTCTGTTGGTTTTGCAGGAAGCTGCTGCAAAGATTATTTTCATAACTTATTACTTTGACCATTTTATTAGTGTGTGAACATATCACCACCGGCTCCTGCTCCTTTATCGTTTTGAGCTTAAAACTACTCAATTTCACTCCCAGTGATTCTCATAGCTATCTTAACTATTTCCTCTCATTCAACTTGGAAAGGCTGACTTGTTTCTGATTGACTCGAGACTTCGACCACTCTCAAACACTTCATAGATTTTCAAAGAAATTTTGTGCTTTTTTATGCTGATCCCCATACGGAGGTGCAGTATAAAAATAAGTGCAAACATTTATCTCCTTCCCATCTCTCAAATCTCATCTTAAAGGCATGACATATTTAACAAATTCAACAGATTTGCATCTTCTACTAATCAGGTAAGCAATATTCTTAATGATTTCCTTCGTTCTTGCCAGTCTGTCTTTATAAAATCTTTTGTTCAAACCATACACTCATTCAGGCAGAAACTGTCATATTTGCCTGAGTCTGCATGTTTTGGGTTGTCTTGAACTTGCACGAGGATTAGTAAATACTGAAGAATTAACAAACTGCGCCATTACTCTTACAGGGCCAGGCTGTAAGAGGGGATGGTTTGAATTTTAACACAGGGGAAATTCCTTAGCATTGTCTGTTCAATACAGTTATAAATGTCCTGGCATTTTAGAGGCCAACTCTATCAGCAGCACTGACATTAAAAAGTCCCAAATAATGGATATTAAAATATAAGAAGTTTCTTGTAGCAGCTAAAATTCAAACTCAGTAGAAATAACCACTCCCAGGAAATTAACATCAATGCCATTTGAGTCATGTCTTACATTGCTAAAATAGTAGATTGTACTTAGAAATGAAATAGTTAGAATTATCAAGCAATCATTCAGCAATGATGGAGGTTTACACCCAAAACCAGATCCTGACAGGCTACAAGTACTTGATTAGAAAGGAAGAACAGGACTGGAGATCTTCAGTTAGGGAGGATTGTGAATTGCTAAGGTTACTGAAAATATGTTTTAAGTGTTATTTTTAAGTCAATATACATACATGTACATTACTTTTGATTATACAATATTTCAAGACTTGCTGGTGTTAACACACATTGTATAACTATAAGAGTTTGAAATAATCTAAGTTACGTCTTTTCAGACAACTGAGGAAGGGGACCAAATATGTTTGTCTCATCTAGCCCATTTTTCTCCTCCCCTTCTTTCCACCTGACTCCATGTCCTTTCAGACTTTGCAACCTTGCTTGTGTGTATTGCACCTAGCTGCAAAGTATTGATGTATCTTATTTTATTACAATTGCATACTAAGATTGCTCAGATGTTGACCAGTTGCATCTCTATGCTAAAGCAGTTGTTTCTATTATTTATTTTTGTCTCTTATTATTTTGTCCCTGATTGAAAAGTAAAACCAAACACATATAGAAAGAATAGAAGAAATTTTTTTTACAGAATGATAAAGTTTTGTAGAAGTAACACCCCTTGTTTGTACAAGACATTACCAGGGTAAGCAAGGACAGTTGCTCAGAGATTCCTTTCAATATTAAATTACTGGTCTGTTTCTTTGGCAAAGTACAAACATAGCCACAGATTCGTTTGATTTGACAAAACACGGAGTTTTTGATTCAGCAACTAATTAAGGATTCGGAAGCAAGCTGGAAAGTGAATGAGTGAAGTCTCTAAGATCTTTACATCTTTACAGTACTAGCTGTAAGTGCCTCCCAGTTAAGCACAACATTATTTCAGTTTAAACACGTATTTAATGTACTCCCATTTAAGATGGTGTTGAGGTGCTTACCACTTACAGATGTGCTTCAGCACTCCTTAAACGCTTTTCTGAAGTTGGGTCCAAATGAACCCTATGCTGTGGAAAACTCCTTCAGGAGTAAAGAATTCAGACCTGCAAGCTCACCTGAAACACCAGCTGAAAAACATTACCTTATTACAGCAAATCTCTTTTCTGAGTTATTTTCCTGGAGACAGAATTAAGTCAGTTTCATGTGGGATTTCTTGAAGATTTATTTCAAGGAGAGCTGGCTGATAGTTTACCATTCTCCATGTATTGACATTCCAATACCAAAAGGAGAGAAAATAAAGTTGCTAGGTGACAGCAGCGTATTTACTAGAACTCTGCAAAAATTGGCAACACTCTGCACAAAATCTTCTATTTCCCCTTTTACTTGTAACTGGTGTTTGCAGAAACGCAAAAGCTAAAATGTAGAAAGTTCCATGGGATATACATTTTTAATGAAATTTTGTTTCAGGGGAATAAAATGGAAAATTGTATACGTTTCTAGAAAGGGAGGCAGGGATGCCAAAAAGCTGGTTAGGTATGTTACCACCAGTAACACAGAGTCAGTGAAAAGGTAAACTAGTGCAAGGGGCAAGTGATCAGCCTAGATGTTTGCTTGCTTATGAAACAAGACAGCTTAAGAGCCTGTTAGATGGAGAGAGAGTAAGATGGATATTTTGGAGGTATCTCGCTGAGAAACTTGTGATACCAGAGAATTGAATGGTTTCTCCTGAGATAAGTTGTTGTGGAATTTAAGAGGACTCCTTTGGAAAACTAACTATACTTACCACATTGCCTGCAGAAAGCAAGCATTTATACTGACTG
This sequence comes from Sagittarius serpentarius, assembly GCA_034782735.1. Classification (NCBI taxonomy): domain Eukaryota; kingdom Metazoa; phylum Chordata; class Aves; order Accipitriformes; family Sagittariidae; genus Sagittarius; species Sagittarius serpentarius. The sequence continues at coordinate 13,131,948 of JAVKLA010000053.1, read as the reverse complement.
GTTCAAATCATAAAGAACATTTTCAAATGTTTTCCTTGAAAAAGTAGAAATATGCTTAGTTTTGGGTCAGTCTACTTTTTGTTGTAAAAGACAGAAAGATTATTAACAATGGAATTGGTTCATAACTTAAAGGTTAATTTGTAACATAGGTCAGGATACCACCTAAAGAAAAGATCAGTAGCTCTAATATTAAGTGGTTGCTGTGATTAATTAAAGAAAAACACATTACTAATCTCATCAAAGTCAAAGGAAGGTTCGTTTTAGCTTTTTCTTGAGTCTGAGAGAGAGTCTAATGTTTTCCTGAAGGAAAAAGGATAAAGTACGAAATGAAAGGAAAATGTCTGAAGCGTGTTTTGTGTAGCACTAGTCCTGTGCCTTTATGGAAATTTCTGTG
>JAVKLA010000053.1:13101579-13131454 GCA_034782735.1 Sagittarius serpentarius | reverse complement strand
AAGTACGAAATGAAAGGAAAATGTCTGAAGCGTGTTTTGTGTAGCACTAGTCCTGTGCCTTTATGGAAATTTCTGTGACTTTATTTGCCTGCAAATGTAACAATTATCAAAACGAAAAGAAGCAGAATAGAAGTAGTTACATATTCCTTTTAAGCAAGCATACAGAGGGCTAGACAGGAGCAATTTACAGAAAAGAACACTGTTTGCCTTTTTTATTGCTTGCAAAATGCCAGGAGAGTTTCAAAGTAATAGCGTTTACTAAAAAAAGAGAATAGGAAATAAAAGAAATGTATTGCTTCAGAAAAGGCCCAATTTAAAAAGTCATCACCTTTTCATCCTGATACATGAGCCTTCTGTATGCTTCAGCACTACAAAACTTGTATTTATTTATATATTTATTTATTTACAAGAGCTGGGGTGTTTCTGAGCTTTTAAAAGTTGTATGGCAAGGTTTTTAGTTTTCTTTTCTTTTTTAAATTTCTTTGAGTTTTCACATCCAGCGAAGACACGCTTTGTCATGTGTACATTTGAGGTTATTTTTCATGGAAATTTCTGTAATACTTCAATATTTTTTCCACGGTTCAGTGTTTTCTTTGTTACTTCTTTGACTAAAAGTTCATTTCTCTTTCAAATGTTCACTGTTGTTTATGAAGTGGTGTAAGCACGGTTTCTACATTTGGACAGTCTGAAGAGGAAAAAATAGAGCAAAAAATTTCCATTCAAGCCATCTTTGTCTGCTAGAAAAAAACTTTACTTCCACCTATTAAAAGTTCTAATACATTCATTATTGTGCTTCGCAAACTATGGGGTTTGGAGGAATTGGACTGTCAACAGATTGCAAAATCCATGTCTTATGATGTTGCCAGCAAATATTGAACTTTCTTACCTGAAAAAGATAAAACTTTCTGAGATTTACCTTACTTTTAACAGGAGTAGCTTATGTTTACTGAAAACTTAGGCTAAATAAAGTAATGCAATACATGCTGGCAAGGAAACAGCAAGAGTAATATACTCACGTTCCACTCAGGACCATAAAAAGCCGTTCAAGTAGCGAGCAGGCCTTTGGCTCAGATTTCTAAACCTCTTTTGAGTATTTCCCATCTCTAGTATCTATATTGGCTGAACGTCCAAATCCAGTGAGCTTCACGCTGCCTTGCAGTGTACTTCCCACCCTACCACCCAAGGAGAGATGCAAGGCGGCAGCTCCTGAGCTCCTCCTCTCACATCCACCTCCCTAGTCCACGACCCACGTCCTTACGTTGCCTCCTTTTCCTGTTCCCAGCCCTCTGCCCCTGGTGCGCATGGGATCCTGAGCACGGGGGCACTTGAGACTCCCGTTTCCCCCAAACCAAACACACCTACGATCTGCACAGCCCGGTTTGCCTCGTGGCAGCAGGCAGCTGCAGACAGCAAGGCTCAGAGCCAGGGGCTGCCGCCACACCTCGCGTGCTTTGATCTCCCAGGCTTTCCACCGTCTCCTCTACCAGACGCAGCTTGTTGGTAGGGCTCGCAATCTGCCCGCCAGCTGCACCTGGCCCATCAAGGCGGTGTGCGGAGGTGAGGCCGCTGCGCTGCGCTGCAGATGGGGAAGGGGATCTGCCAGCCGGGGCCTCCCCGTTGAGGAGCCTTGACGAGCCCTTTTCGCGGGCTGCCGCTTTGAACTCCCATCGCATTGCTGCCTCCCACATCTGGAGCCTGAGGTGAAGGAAGATGAAAGCGGGCTGGGGAGCGCAGAGGCTTGTGCGGCATGGTGGGAATGCTCACAGCCTGCGAGGAGGGCTCACGACTTGGCCATTCCCCAACCTGGGTTGTTACAGCTCATGGTTAGAGGAGCTATTCCTTGAGCCTATGCATTGCACGCTGCCAGGGGTATATTTGATGTATGCTGGAGTGTTTGTACATAAACCAAAGGTTTTTAATAGGTGCTTGCATTAATTATTACAAACAGTGGCTCTGATAATATTCAAGGGTTATGCCTGCATTGATCTGAATAGTTTTCAGAGATACTGACGATGCCCAAACACTGTATGAGTCAAAGGCATTTAACATTTCCCAAACTTGTTCGATAACCTACCCGCTGTATGTTCCCATTGACTTCAACAAGCTTTGAATCAAGCCTTTAAAACATCAAAAGGAAGAAAAAAGGAGAAAAATTTCCAACAAACACTGCTTTCCAATTCTGCTAGGCTTTGTAGTAAATCTGTTAAAAGAAAGGGCAAGTCAATGTGAAATGCACCACCTGGCCTGTTATGCCGAAGACTTGAATGCTATCTCCGGCTCAGGCAAGCCTAGAAACATGAGCATTAGCCTCATTGTGCTCAGCAAAACTTAAGCACTTGCTGGATTGGCTTTTCTAAACAAGGATGATTTTCTGAATGGAAACCTTCAGGTGCACGTGGTATATCAGTATTAAAGCATAAATTCTAAAGTGTATTTTTTTCTGACTTGTGAATTTTATTGCCTTTATGGTTTGCGACATCGTAATGTTCCCTGAATGTTCATGTTAGAGGAGGCAGAGAAAACAGCTTTTGCAAATATATTATCGTGTAAATCTTAGTCTCCCTGGTCTTTTTAGAATAACAAACAACTACACATAATTAATTGTAATTTTTCTAGAAGAAGTGACATTATCACCATACTCATAAATACCCACAAGGCAGGGAGTGTCCCGGGGGAGATAACTTTCTTTCAATGATGTGATAAAGTGTTCTCATCACAGACAGTATTTATTGCCCATGTCTCTTGAGAGATGATTAAAACAGGAGAAGAGCAAATACGCAGATACAAAGCATCCCTGCTATGCTTATTTCATAGGCTTGCTTCCATTAGTTTAAAACACAGTGTATTAATATGGGATCTGAGAATGATTATTTTTCCTAGTTCTGCTTTGTTACGTTTTTTTGTTGTTTTGGAGCAAAATGACTAAAGAAATAACAAAAAACCTTAATCTCTTTTACAGACTCCTACACTGAGCTACCATCCCTGTCATAATAAACTGCGTGGAACATCATCAGTTATCACTTATTTTCCTTTAGCCAGCTTTCATTCCTTTTTGTGAGCACAAACTGAAAGGCAGTTCATTACGTTCCTTTTTCTTACAAGCTAATCCAGCAGAAATTAAAATAAAATAATGACAATGAAACATTTAATATGTTATTTACTTAGCTTGTTAAATAAAGAGTAACAACTAGGGTACAGTCTTTTTTTTTAGATGAACAAAAGGCCTTTTTTGATTGAGTGTTATTCTTTCAGAAGGGCAGGTGACATTTCCTGCAACACTGACTTCAGCTCGTAATCCCCTTTTGGCAAGCTGAGGAGAACTACAGTTTGAACAATTTTCACAGTTAGGCACTCTGCTAGGATGAAACACTGTGGATGGGTTCACTTCAGCCCAATTGGTGAAAACCTCTCATTGCTAATTTTTCCTTTGTTTTTTGAAGTTGGCCTCTCAGCATAGATTTGATTCATACCACCTAAAAATAAACCTGGTTTCTGCAAAGCAGAAAACTTATCTGTCTTGTCATGGTATCAGTATTTCCATTTTTATGTTCAGAAATACCTTAAGATCCTAAAAGGAGCTTCAGTTTCTTGCTTCTTTATTAAAAGGCCTTGGGGTTTTGCCCTTTTTTTTTTAAAGTAGACATCTCTTTGCATTCATGATGTAAGAAATTGTCCAATATCTCTTTTTATGACATTGTTTAAAACTTCCATGAGTAGCATCAGCTACTTGCTTCAGAAAACATGATGCAAACTTGTATAGAAGGTCCAAAATGCCACTGGCCATGAAAATCTGATAGTGCACTCAAGAGTCATTAAGGTTCAGTTCCAGCATGAATTAAATGGACCCCCAAATCAAATTGATTATAAGCTGTACTACTCCTTACACTATTAGATTATTTTAGAAACTGTAGTACTTAGTCATATGATGCTGAAATTTGAAATTTTAGCTTTAATTTACTGAAGTTGGAACTTCATTCTTATTTTGCTGTACCATTTAGTATCTTTTATATTAAGCTTATGGCTACTGTTTTAGCTGATTTCTAGCTAACAGGGAATCATTAGGAAAACATTTTAACATTAGTGAACTATATGAACTGGAAAATGAAACAATAAAAGAAAAAAAAATCTTTTCCAGTAAATTTCTGTATTGGAGGAAAAAACTTTTGAGTATCGAAAATATTCAGTTTCACTTCAGATTAATTCTCCGAGGTTCAGGTGAATGTCATGTTAGGTCTAGATATGTGTTTTGGGCTACAGATATGACCATATCAGAACCCTGTCACCTTCACAAGTATCAGCCAGTGATGAGGAAATGAAAACACATTTAGATAAAGGAAGACATCAAATGCATACTTCAGAACTGCAAGATACATTTTTTCTTGGTTTACAATTTTGCTTACATTGAAGGTCTCACCTTTTATACTTCCTTCAGCACCATAAATAGTTTTCTAACAGATATAATGTGGTGATCATTTCGTATTCCCTGGTTATTATCATAATTTCAAAAGAGTAAACAAGTAACATCTCCATAGAACTCAGTTCAATGGAATTTATTTTTAATACTGATTTCCTTAATTCCTGCAGTCTTTAAAATTCATGGCAAAAAAATAATTTTCTCCCTGGTTTCACACAACACAACTACAGATTGATGTTTCTCCACACCATAAATATGTTGCAATACATATTATATGACAGTAATTAGGTACATTATGACTCATGATACCCTTGAATTTAAACACTAAATTGAAACTTTTTTTTAAACTTAAACCTTTGAGGAACCCACCAACAAACAAGGTAGTTGTGGTGCAAGTAGTGCTGCTACTTAAAAAAGAATTTAATTTCCTGTGCGTCATTTGTGGAATACAAATAGTCCTGTAAAAACCTGACGGCAGCTTAACTCCAGAATGAGTAACATCTGCTTAGGTTTAGGTGAAAGAAAATAATGTAGATGATTTATGTTCTTTTTCTTTGTTGTTACTTTTCCTTTTCAGTTTGATTTCAAGCTATGATTGACATTAAGTTACGATATCAGTGCAATTTTGCTATGAAATCACTCATCCAGGTGCCTTGAGAGGGAAATGAATTAATTGATCAGATTTTATTTAAAAAAAAGAAGAAATTTTGTTATCAGAAGAAATAATTACTTCTTTTCAAACTTCAGAAGTCCCTTATTCAAAATAAGTGTTTTAATAGACTTGTAGTTGTTTCGGTTTTAGTGTCTCTAAACATGAAAGACGTATGCAACAAAGTTCAATTAAGAATAAATCCTAACTCATAATGTGCATAGATTAGTATAGATCACTACAGTATCATCATCAAATGACCTATTGTCAATGACTGGGAGATGGCAATTCCATAAACATAACTGGACTCAACATAAGTCAGGAAAACAATAAAGATTTTTTGGCTTATGAGAGAGGACTCCCACTTATGAAGACACAGAATGGCCATAAAATGAAAAAGCCATGAAAAAGAAAATCATAATCCTTATTATTTGAATGATTAGAAATGTACCTAGACTATGAACTCTAATTCTTATTTAAGCTTGTGTTTAAGCTAGGATTTCTAACCTAATATGCAGTCTTCAAGGATCTTGGATTGTAGGTTTTGATTCAGTCTTTTAATTTTGAATTACTTTTTGGGTGAACAAGTTTTCATGTTTCCTTACAGTATAAACTAAAACATAATGAATTCTGTCATATAATATTTTGAAACTGTTAGATATGATTATACCCCAAATATTTTCAAAGTTAGTGGAAATTTTCAGTAATCTTTTTTATTTCATTTTGCAACTAACTAATAGTCTTGTAAGCAGTCAATTGACCCGTACTCTGTATCTCCCATCAGCTAGGCAACAGTGACACAAATCAATCTCACCCGCATGGATAGGTGGCACATTCTGTTTGCTATTCTTGCATCGCTCCCGGCTGTTTCCTGGAAAATGTTGACAGGACTTGGGTTTCATTTGTGAGGAACAAGACAGTTTCTGAAATCACAGAACTTTCTACAAGCTCAGGAGAACATGGCTGTCCAATGATATCCTAAACAGCCTTTCATCAACCCAAATTCAAGAGTTAAACGACCATGCCAGACCTCCTGGTTCTTCATTCAACTTTCAATCAAAACACATTCCTAAAGGGACAATACAAGAATCATCGAAGACAGAATAAAAGTTTTGAAGCAAGCTTTTGAGAAAGAGAGAGTGATGCAGTCATATGGGAAAATAAGACTAAATAACTGCAAGTTTTTAGGTGAGATTGACTGCATGTTGCATTAAAATTCTTTTTTCTAACAACTTTTTTCCAAAATACTCTTTCACCTTTTTTTTTTTAATGAGGCTATCTGATTTTTATACATGCTGGGGACCAACTTTTCACAGGGGAAAGCTACAGATGTCCAAACGCATTAGGACTTGCTATGGGATAGGAGTTCACATACAGGCTGGCGAGTGCAACCCAGACCTCATGGGGACCAAGACCTAATGGGGAGGTTGCAAAAGGCCGCTCAGCATACAACAGACCCAAGAGTCATCATCTAAGGGCTATAGTTACAGTCATGTGAAAGTGGAAGCTGTTCCAGCTTGTGCTGTGACCATGTCAAACAAGGCAGAACAATACCTTTTAAATAAGTAGCTCTTTGAACAAATCCTGAAGGAAACTTTTCAAAGAGAGTTGCTTTTTTTCTGTCTTCCCTTCTTTTAATTTTCAGTCCTCTCTCTGATTCACACCCCTAACAACTGCTTTGCTCTAGAGTGAATGTTAGACAATGTTGTTTTCGAGTTACAGGACATCAATACAACACATTAAAAATTTTGCTGCTTCTTGTACTGTCACAAACTTGCTGCACAAATGAGCTTTCATATCTCCCCTCCTGTAAACACTGTTTTTAGTTTTCAAGTATTTTTCAGGGTTTCAGGTGGGTTTTTTCACTGTTAAACTGGTCTTGAGTTAAGTTTATAAAAAAGAAGTTTCAGAATCCTTTTAGTACATTGCAAGTTCACTTTGAAGTATATTCTTTATACAAGTATATTAAAAATACAGTACTTCATTGTGAAAACTTACATGCCAAGTGCCAGTCTGGAGTCAATTTTACAGCTAAGTTATAAACCCCAGAAAATACAAGTTTATAATGGAAACGCTGACAGACTTCTAACTCTGCCCACTGCACTGCTGCTGGAATGATTTTCTACGCTGTGTAAAGGCCACTTTACAGTTTTCTATTTTCCCTCTGTAAAGACAACAGGACCCATTTAAGAAGGTGGAACTTTTGAATAAAAATACACTTCTTCTTACAGTACCCTACTGTGAAATTAAATTCAGTTTATTCAGCTATTGATTTCCTCCGCATAATCAAGTTACCCTTATTTCTGAGCATTAACATTTTGCCCGTTGAAACTGGCAATAGGCAAAGTAAAGATTTTACCTAATGGGACAGAATACCATGGATAAACAATACCAAGGAGTATCAATGCATTTCCTAAGACATAAACTTACTATGTGATCTCAAAGGCAAATCAGTGTTCCTTTTACAGCTAGTCTGATAAAACCATCTTGTAGCATTTTTAATTTTTTTTTATTTGAGCATAGAGGCAAGCAGTTTTGTTTCAGAGTTCATGACGTATTTTGCCCTTTTCCTTACAGAAAGTATCATGCATAAGGAGTTGGGGAATCTACAACAGCAAAAGCAATGACACTTCACTAATAATAAGTTTAACTTATTTCAAGAACATTCATCAAATTCCTGTTGGTTTGGGTTTTTTAAGTTGTCTTCAGCACATAAAGTATTTATAAAGGGCACACAGAGGTTTAATGTGAAAAGCATGTAAATTTTTGGTTTCACACTATTTGTGCTAATCTAAGAACCTATTTAATGCCTAACGTCCATAGCTGGTTCCTGACTGCAGTTTTTATTAATTTTAATCTTCTGGAGCATTGTATGTGCTACATAAACCAGCATTAGAGATAATAAATCAAAATAGAATACCCTGGAATGTAATTTTCCAAACCACTTATTAAAATCTGCTTTATAAAATATATAGGAGAGACAATTTCTGTAGAAACAGACTGAAATTGCAATAAGCAATTCTAGTCTTTCCTGTTTATCCACAGATTAATCTTTACATTTTTCTATATGATGGTTACAAATATTTTAGATTTCATAGAGAAGTTGCACATTACACACATGCATATACCTTGTTTATAAATACAAAATAGCACAAAAGATTACAATATTAATTTACTATTTGATAAAAAATTTGTTTTAATTTAGATGACAAAAAGGTTTCTGTACACATCTTTTATCACCCAATATATTTAGCAGCTTACAAATCAGACTTGAAAGATCCATTCATGCTGAATGAATATACTGTAATACCTCACCAAATGTGTAAGCACTGATGAAAATACGTGACGTTTTCAGAAGATCTCGCCATTGGTCTACTGTTCCAGTTGAAATCAATATGTGTTTTATCAATGAGTTTAATAATCTTTTTAACATTAATTTGATAGAAGCATAGATAGATAGGCTGCTGCTACAGACTTCCCTTCATTTCCTGAGTTACTAGTAGGTGTGGAAGTCATTTCACTGCACCACATGCATCAATTTCTGTGATGTAAAATTTGACTTGTTTTCCAAGTAGACTTTTTCTTAATTTTCATAGGTTCTCTTAATTTCATTGCAATTTGACTTCAGAATTAGGCCTGCAGTTTTTGAGCATTCTACACACTTTAATTTCTCATTGAACATATTGAAAAACTAAAATATTCTAAAGCATTACTTTACTGAGTATTTTTAAGGGAATGTTTTGACTAATCAGCATACACTAAACAAGGAAAAAGAAAAAGTTCCCTGATTGTTCAACTACAAGGACCTCTTGATCTGGGTTTCCTTCCAGTTGTTTTTGCTACGTGTTTTAATTCTATCGAAGTCAGTAGGGGGAGGATGAATCTCATTTTTGAGTTCAAGGATTAAAATTACAGTTTTATTTCCTGTTTGGAACCAGAGCTAGAAAGCAACACAGTGGAAGTGTTCTTCTTGTATAAATGTTAGTTTCAGATTTCATATTAGACTAAAACCGGTGTCATTTATTCTGCAAAAACACTACCCTAGGTAGCTCAGAATGTCTCCTAAGTTCAGTGAGATCTTCATCGTTGTTGCTTAAACGCTTATGCAAACTCAGTTTCTTGTAGTTGAGTCCTTAGTTCTGGAAGCTGCCCTTTTTACATTTCCTGTTAATAGCATAAGGTTAAACTAGGAGTTTGTTGCTAGTAATCACACAGTCCTTTCTTTAAGAACAACAGAGAAAAATGGTAATTTGCCAGCAACTGGAAAGTTCTGTTAATATTTCTTCACGGATTTCCTCCATGACTGTGGGCAAATTTGTTTCCCAGTACCTTACAGAGTTGTCCTTTACAAACTACCAACCAGCATAGTTGTTTGTACTGCTCATCTTAGGTTGCATAGGCACATGTGTGTGGTCAGGTGCAGATAGTCATATTCCCTTATTGTGAGCCAGCCTCCTGCCTGAAGCTTTAAAGACCTATAGCTGAACTGCTGTTGGGGGAGGACACCTTTGAGCAAGACCAGTCCTGTATGAATGGAGTTTTGGGACTTACTGTGGCTTGTGCTCTACAGAAAGACGGCCAGGACACATCTGCTCTCACCTTGCATCAGAAAAATCTTTCAGGTCACAGATGGGCTGGTGCTGTTCCTTTGTCTGAAAGACAATTGACATAAATGCGGTTTCAATAGTCAAATTTACTAGGTAACATATTGATTACTTTGGCTGCCAATTTATTTTTATTATTAATTTTTACTTCTGGAAACCTTCTACAGTTTCTGAGAAGAAAGTAACTTACATGAACTTACTCTATCCATCATGGAAATTTTCTCATCTTATTAAAATAAAGCCCAAGTTATCATAAATTTATTCACTGTGCCAATATCCGTACTTCAATTCTGGATTAAATGTGCTGACAAAATTGTATAGTTTTATTTTTATATTGGACTTGGTTTTAAAAAAATGATTTTTTTTAATTGGGCTCCAAATTAAGAGGAGAAAAATAACAAGTAAATTAACAGGACTAAACCTGAATATGTGAGAAACCTGTTTATGGGGCCTGTAGCTCCTGTGCTTCTTTACTGTCAAGTGTATCAGTTACAAGATTATGCATGATTTCTCATTGGTTTTGGTTTGCTTTACTTAATGTTTTACAGCACAGTCATGTTAATTGGGTGTGTTTAATAATACGTTTCATTTTATGTCCATTTATTTTCCATCTGACAGGAAATTTATTTTCCTATTGGTAACACCACTTCCAATACTGCAATGAAGATCTCTCAGAAGAAGCACTCTAGACCAGATCCAGTGACACACCGTATCTTGTATGAAACTAAAGCTCAGTTTTGTTTAATAGAACCAGCTTATCATCATCTTTTAGACTTCCAGCAGAGACCAAGAATGAGTGCTTCTTCTAGTCCTCTTTGCATTCTTCATCTGAGATGCAAGCTTTAGTATGGATTTGACCAGCGTTCACTATGCAGAAATCAACCATCTGTGAGCACTTTTGTTGAGCTCACCCCTGCAATCAACCCTGAGACATCTCAGGAGAAAGCACAGAATTGCCTTAAAACCCTCATTTGCACTGCCTTCATCATAGTACTGCGCCATGAAAGTCTTCCATAATGCAGTGTTTGAATAGCTTGAGGGCACTTTTAAATTGCTCTGGCTTATGGTGATAATAAAGTTCTGGAACTCCAGGCTTGCTGCCACAAACTTCTTCAGCATACTTCTTTTTTAAAAACTATACCTGTTATTTGGCCTGTTTTAGCCTTCTGCTTGGATTTTGCTACTCAAAGATTTGATGGTCTATAATCAACTATATAGTCTGAGGGGCATGTGGTCTCAGAACACTTGAAACTTGAATACTAATCTTTTACGTGTAAACACCAGCGGTTTCAGTACCAGGCTTCTAGTTTCCATCCTTGTTTTGGGTTTGAGTGGTGGGGTTTTGGTAGCGGTGGAGGGGCTGCAAGGGTGGTTCCTGTGAGAAGCTGCCAGAAGCTTCCCCAGCTCTGCATCGGACCCGCCTCTGGCCAAGGCTGAGCCCACCAGCGACGCTGGTAGCACCTCCGGGATCATACATGTAAGCAGGGGAACCTGCAGTGGGGGAGGAGATTGGGATGTGAGAGAAACCCCTACAGACATACCGAGGTCAGTGAGGAAGGCGGGGGAGGAGGTGGGCCAAAGGAGGTGGTTCCCCTGCAGCCCCTGGTGAGAGGCAGGCTGTCCCCCTGCAGCCCATGGAGGGGAGCGGGGGAGCAGGTGCCCACCTGCGGCCCGGGGAGGGCCCCAGGCCGGAGCAGGTGGGTGCCCCCCAAGATGGCCGTGACTCCGTGGGAGTGAAAGCCCACGCTGGAGCAGTCAGTGCGTGAAGGGCTTCAGCCTGCAGAAAGGGCCCACGCTGGAACAGTTTGTGAAGAACTGCAGCCCGTGGGAGGGACCCCAGGCTGGAGCAGGGGCAGAGTGAGGAGTCCTGACCCCGAGGAGGAAGGAGCGGCAGAGACAAGGTGTGTGATGAACTGACCCCAACCCCCATTCCCCGTCCCTCTGCGCCGCTGGAGGGGAGGAGGGAGAGAAACCGGGAGTGGAGCTGAGCCGGGAAGGAGGGAGGGGTGGGGGGAAAGTGTTTCAAGATTCGGTTTTACTTCCCATTATCCTATTTGGATTTGGCGGATAGTAAATTAAATTGATTTTGTTTTTTCCCCAAGTTGAGTCTGTCTTTTACCTGTGACCATAAGTGGTGATTGATCTGTCCCTGTCCTTCTCTCGACCCACAAGCATTTCTTTGCATTTTCTCCTCCTCATCCCACTGGGGCGGGGAGGGGGCAGGGCGGGAGAGGAGTGCACAAGCAGCTTCGTGGTGCTTTGTTACCACTAGGATAAACCACGACAATCCTTATTTTAAATCTTCCCTCAGTACAGTATTTGTCACTGTTAGCTAAACTTCCTATTAGCTAAATGTACTGTAATAATATCAGCCAAACAATTCAAATATCAGTGTAACCTTTATATTAATATATTCCCAGGATGATGCTGTGCAAGTTAAGCCTTTCAGGAAACACTGCTGAGCGACACCGACTCTGAAGTGCTGAGCCTACCCCTTTCATTAGTACTACAGAGTTATGCAGACTTTCCTTTTCCAAGGGTTTGGGGGTTGGATTTATTTGGTTCTGTATTAAAGAATCACAGCTCTACACCTGAAAATGTTTGTCGTCTTCTTGTGAGGGACTGAAAAAAATGGCTGAAAAATTATCAGAGCTTCTTCATGCAATATTTACCGTTTTCCACACATCTTTGAATTATTATTGCGTGCACAACTTTCTTATGCTCAATGAACAAAGGTTACCAGGAGATATTATTTAAATTCCCGAGTCTGTGGGATCAAGGGAGAGAAATAATATGGTAAACAAGCTACACTCTTGTCATGAGGGTTCCCTAATGCTTTCATGGTATGTGTGGAGCTCCTCAAAGGTAAGCATGGACTGTCACTAAAAAGAAGGCACTGGCTGGTAAAAAGGAAACTAGTCTGCTTCTTGCTGAAAATCCCAAGAGAAAGTATTTCTAATGAGCCCTTAGGAATTACACTTTTAGTTCAGAGATGAGATTGCTATATCGCCCAACAGCTTGTTTGTCTGACATTCCCAGTTCCTTCTCATAATGATGCACTCCTGACTAGCAATACAGTCTGTATATGCTTCTCTCCTTGACATCTGCTTCCTTAGATATAGTCCTGCCCTGAAAATGGAGATGAACAACTTCTGCTTTCACAGGGCACTCAGTTTTGGGCAGGACCATGGGCAAGCACTACTTGAATCTGTGGCCAGATTAAGAGGGGCTCCAAACCAGCTGCCTGTGCCCTTTATATCTGAGGGCATTCTCCCTGTGCTCCCCTACTCATTCATCTCCAGATATTTCCATTTTCCTTCCCGGCATGAATGATATGCACACTGCTCTTCATATAACACATGTAATTGGGCACAATAGTACTCAACTGCATTTATCAGAGGCAAACTTTGTATTCTGGTTACAAGCACATACCACTTTTTCTGACTGGGATCTTGTAAATTCTGTAATATAAGACACTCTAAGTCTTCTATAAGCATTTCCTATGTCTTAGAGACAGCTGAAGATACTGGCCTTAGGTTTAAGGAGATATTCTGCATGGAAATGTTAATAAATGCATGGTTTATTTCCACAAGTTTTGGAAACTACTCCAGCATATGATGACGACTGTGTGCATATTAGTAGTGATCTTTGGAGTTCAATTAAACAGAATGTGAAGGCTGTTATTTAAGGAATAGCAGAAATTTAGAAAGTTTCTTCTCATGTATGTCTCTGATGTTTGCATGGGGATAAGCAGCAAGAGATGAGCTTGCAGGGACTGATTGTTAGGATGCTTGAGGATGCATCCGCATAGCTTCCCCCAACCAGTTAGTGTATGAGGTCTGTGAAGTTAAGGGTCCAGTAATTTGAATCTACATTCAGTTCGTTTTAATAACTGATGGCAATTTAAACTCTGTTCTACTGATTCACTGTTGCTAATAATATTTTGGTTTTCCTTTGAACAAAGAAGTTGTTGTATGTCTCATTCTTGGCACATGCCAGTGTAGGTAACTCTTAGCCTTCCTTCATACAAACATTTTTCTACCACTAACACTTAAGATCACTATTCTTTTCTTACCCAAATTCTCACTGAAGACTCATGTAGATCCTTAAAAAAAAAAAGTCATCAAACAATTGTGAAAAATGTAATTAGTGCTGACCTATCAATTTTTCTCTTTCACTCCTCTTTTTCCTTGTCCAGAGCATTAATCCTTCCCTCGCCGTGGCTAATGCATTGCATTAGTTTCAGTCATTTCTTTACATGCCATGCTAAACAGTGCCTCTTCATCTTTGATAGTATTGTGTTTTATATCTGTATTTGAAATCTTTACTGTTTTTCCATTACAGACTTCAGTTGTGCTGTACATGATCAGATAGTTTAGTTTTGCCTCATTTTTCAAGCCCCATAAAGTGTCTTCACAGTTTTTTATGTACAGCCTAAAGTTTCTCTGTTGACCAGGAATGAGCAAAGCTTTTCCTAACATGGTATTGTCGCCTGTAAATTAGATCTGCTGGCTGCACGACACAGCCTGCAAAAATTCAGGACTCTTCTTAAAGCTGGCCAGATATGATCAAAATGATGTTTCTGAAATACATTTGATTTCTGAGTAGCTGTCAGTTTGGCCATATGCATGCCTGTCTTTGTTACTCAAGATCTTTTGTATAAACATCATTTTGTAGCATTTTGCTGCCCATGAGAATCAAAAGAATGTCTGTTCCTCAGAAGGGTATCTCTGCGCACATGCACATTGCACATGGACTTTTGTTACCCTTGGAACAGTCTCACGCTTCTCTGTATTAAGTTACAGTCATTTGATAAATATAGATGGGACACATCAGAAGTATTGCAAAGCCTATAAGAAAGTTGTCAAAATAAACAATTCTGTATTGCCAACATTACTACCACACCTTCTGATGTAAGTGAGTGTGAAACATGGAAGATTCTTAGGCAGAAAAGAGTTGTGTGCACTATTTATTTAGAATGCCAAATAATCCAGCCATCATTATAATCCTGATTGATGAGGTAAATAAACAGAGAGGACAAAGTATATTGAAGAAATTAAAAGAAAAGGTGAGACATACTGATACATCTCTATTCACATCTACAGCAAGGAAGAAGTAAAATATTATTGTCTTTTTGTCCACAAAAATCAACCAATTGTTTGGAACAAACACATACATAATCTTAGATTTCTACAGAGGGAAAAAAACCCACACAAACAAGAACAGAATAACAGAAATAACCATGCAGCTGTAGGTTAGGTAGCAAAGATCACCTTTAAGGAAGAGGAAATTAACCGTAAAATTTGTGACATATATTTTTCACATTTTCAACTTCCATGAAGTCAGGCTAGCAGCAAGACACACTAGAAATTCTAAAATCTCTAATGCAGTAATGGTAGAAAGTACCTGCTTTGGGATTCATAATCCACCCCATTACTTTTATAAGTTCCATCCATGAAATAAGATGTTGGAAATTTCTTTTTTTTTGTTTAAAATTACTGAGCTGAGGAGCATGCTCCATAATTCTCAATTTTGTAGTCGCCAAGAGAAAATATTATAGTGGTTTAACATGACAGGTAGACAAATGGTACAGAGACTTTCATTAAATGTTCCTTAATTCATTGACAAAAGAGTACATTAGAAGTCATTGTGCTTGCTCTCAAATTTTCCATACATAAATGACTGACCAACTAAGCTCCACTAAGAGAAACAGGAAGAGAGTATTTGATTTTAAGCCTAACTTCTCATCCCACTAGACAAGCACGGCTAGAAGAGCAAAGAATGTGAGAAATTCACATTTAATATAGAACTTAATACTGTTCTGAGATTTGATCCAGATATCAGAACAAATCCAAACTGTTTATGTAGCCTGTCAACATGTATGTACTATTTACACTATACACTTTGTTTAAATTATGATTCACAAGAACACAAAAGTAGCTAATATATAATTTTCTTAATCTTTAATCAAACACTGGAATAAAAAGCAGTATTATCAGTCTATGACATACATTTTGTAATTGCCTGCTGTTTGAATTTCAATGTTATGAAATTAGCCACATGTGCAAAGCAAACTAGAGAAAGCTGTTAGAGAAGAGTGTTTACATACTATGTTCAGCACACTAGAATGCTGGTAAGGCTTTCCACCGGTTCCTTCCATCATTCATCATTACTTATTAAGTTGTGTTTAAATGAAAACTAGCCCCTGTCTTCAAAAAATACAACAAACCACCACCAACCAACCAAACAAACAAACAAAAACAAAACAGAAAAAACCTGATAGATAGTTGTAGTTCTGTGGAACCAAAGTCACAGTTAAGTTTATAATGGTAGGACAGGAGGCAGCATTGAAAAAAATTATAGCAATTCCTTTGGGTCTTTCAGTCTGGAGACTAGAAAGGGAGCATCAGTTTAGTGTTAACACTGTAATCAGGTAAAGCACTTAAATATGTAACTCTAAACACAGGAGTGTTTACTTGTGAGTTAAACACTTCACAACCAATAAAATTATTTGTTTACTTAACTTGATGTACATATTTGTTGGCTTTGCTGATTAAGGTCAGAAAAGTGTGACTAATATATATGAAAGACTTTGGCTTCTGGGGTTCTCTGTCAATGCTGTTGAAAAAAATTTTATTTTTTAACATTCATTTCATATTCATTTTCAAAACAGAAATACTATCTACTTACCAGTAAACTGCTGGGCATTCCAGCTACATGCATAGCAATCACAGTAGTTGAAGACTGACCCATGCTATCAAACGAACAAGCACGAACACCATTTGCAAATGTTGAATCTAAATATTTAATTGGGATTGTAGATTATGTTTCATTACTCTGATATGAATTGCTAATATATTAACAGCTCATAAGTGTTTGGATATTTATGAAAATGTCAGTAGTCTCAGAATGCTCATAGAGGTATAAATTTAGCTAAAATACCCTGTGTTATTTTGTTGTCAATATTTTGGTCATTTAGAAAGAGCAAGCAACAGTTACTGAGGTGATAATCATAGACGAGGTATTGAGGTAACAGGTACGAGTGAATTACTTATTTTATGAAAAGAGTTTATTGATACCCAGTAGAGATTCACAAATAATGGATACAGTCAAACAAGATAAGCTAAGAAGCCCAAACAATTTACCAACACAAGCGGACTTCTTACAGAACAAATTGTATGCCTGCAGACAGCAGCACATATAATTTTCGGTTTGTTTTGTAGAACATATAATTTTGGTTCTTTCATTTTTATTCAACTATTTGTGAGGAAAACTTGGCCATTCTACGATTTTGCAAGGGAAAATGATCATTTTTGCATTGTGTGGCAAAACTGTGGCAAGCTAGCTTGAGATGGTTTGGGCTGATATTTGCTTGAGTGATTCTGTTTGAACATGAGAAAATTTAGAGACTAGAAGAATAAAAAAACAAGCTAAAGAGAAGAAGCTGTTTCTGCATATCTTCAAAGACCAAAATAACCCAATGTTGCAGACAGATGTTATGAGGTTGATTTTTTCTGAGAGCAAATATGAATTTTATAGAAATATACAATATGCTGTTTGTTATTTCTGAACATTAGGCAAAGCATCTAAAACATTATTTTTAAAAATCATTAAAGATATTATTTTTTAAAAGTGAAAATCACAAACATTATTCAGCCTCTCATAGTTGTGTCATCTTTATACTCTACAGAGATCCAGAGAAATAAGTGCAAAACACTTATGAGAAACGATGAGCTAAATATAAGATGACATTAATATTCTCTTAAGGTTTCCATTGTTTTTCTAAATATTTCTGAACACATATAAGAGCAATACTTTCACCCCAAGACACACAAAGTATTTCTTAACATTTACTTTTGACAGGAAGAGCATTGCAAGATGTTTGCCATGGACTGATAATCTGTACTAAAAGACATATGTGCCAGCTTATTGAACGCAATAAATGTACCTATGCCAATGTTTTAGAGTGCTTAATATTCTCAAGAAAGTCAATACAGAAGTATATCTGCTGCTCCCACAAACTGCTGCTCTCTCTTCTAAACTGCCTTCCATGATGTCCTGACAAGGAGTCCCAGGGTGGTTCTCTTAGAAGAACCATTATTTCTGATTACCTATGTTACAGGGGGTTAGGAAGTGAGAAAATGTGAGAAAAAAATATTTGAAATAGGCAGAATCCAGAAACAGTATCTTCAGTTTGGTTGTTTTGCAGCTGCTTGCTGTATGTCTCATTTGTTGAAAACTATTTATTTCTATGAGCCTATTTATTTCTATTAGCCTATTTATTGCTGTTGTTCTTCTAATACACCTTTGTGACTTTATATTTATTCATCACTTCTGATGGAGAGAAATCCTTATAGGCTATGAAACTCTGAGATGTGGGAGTAATTCCAAAATTCCAGGTCCATATTCATACCTTGACTGCATGTCGTGTCCATACTCCTTTTCTCTTTTGCTGACTTCTGAACTAATACGGGCATGCAAGAGTGTGCGTGCGCATGTGGGCGCACGCACATGCACACATACACACATTGCTGCCTATGCCTTCATTCTTTGTTATTTTTACACTGTAAAAGCTTGCGTACATAAGTGGTTTTCCAGATCCTCCTCTTCTGGCCATACAGGTAGTTACAACTGTACCCTAAACTTTATATACTTAAAATAAGAGGAATTAATAACACATCTTAATATAATTTCTATGTTTGTACATTTTTACATTATGCAATAACCTTCTTAATAAAAAAAAACCCCACAACTGTCTGTATTTATATATTATAATTAAATTTCTTGATGTAAAATTTGATATACATATTACATCTCACATACCTATACATTTGGCTGATATGTCAGGCTGTGTTAACATAATACACATCTGCAACAGAAATAGTATGCTAGTTACAAAAAGGAAAAAAGACAATACCAGTTAGATCCCTAATATATATCATGAGGTAAGCAGCAATACAGTAGGCATGAAAGTGCAGAACAGGGCATCTTAATGATCAATAATAATATGAGACACCATATTCAAACTTAGCATTTAAAAGCAGAAATAGAAAATAATGTTTTGGAGTTTCCCTGTTTATTTTATATTTGACCATACACATGCTTGCATTTAATTGAAGTATAAATCACTCAATCACTTTTTTCAGAACTTCTGTCTTTCCTACAGCATATAACAGCAGCATGTACTAGATTTTTTTAAGTACATTTAACACAGTAATTGATCTTTTGTTTTCAGGGAAAAAAAAAGTAATTGGAAATCTTACTCTTCGGCTGTTCTTGAGAGAGATACAGTACAAACAGGCAGATTTAGCCAGTGAGGCACTTGTAATACACTTGAATGCAGCACACTCATTAACCCCTATTAGCCTAAATGTCTGGGTGGCAAAGACCATGGAAATGAGAAAACCTCTGTGAATTTGGGAAAATAAAAAAAATCCACTCATATCTTGAGTGGAATTTCTCAGCTGCGTGACTGCAGTAATGCTATGTAACTCTGTCTGCAGTGGTAAATGAAAATAACTTTTCAGGCTGAAACTCCCAGGAAAATTTGTTTCTTGGTATTACTGTGTGACCTTGGAAATCCATTAAGGGCTAGATTAAAAAAAAAAAAAAAAAGATTAGATCATCTGTTTCCTAGCACTGAATTAAAAACCAGAGTTAAGTGCCTAGAATTGCAATGTGCTAGATTTGTCAGAAAGGGACTCCACACAACCAGACAGACTTCTTAGATGGACATTAACTTGATCACCCAGTAAGGAAATGCAAAAGATGGCAAAATTTCTTAACCTGCACCTCAAGACTGCAAACACCTTACTAAGAAAATGTTTTCGTACATTATCAAGAATTGCAGATCATGCTCTTATCATAAAAGCAGTGTCTCCACCTACTTTAAGAAAAATTTCACCATGTGATTTCCACTTCCCCCCCCCCCCAATTTTAAGGAAAAAAATGCATTTTAAGAAAAATAGCTTGATCTTTTCTTTTAAGATGGCAATGCTCTTACAGTTAGACAACAAGTCATTTAGTGCAGGCCCTTGCTCGGGATGTGAAAGCTTAAGTTTAATTTCTTCCCCTGCTTCAGGACAGCTCAGTCTACTGTTGTCTTTTGCTCGGGTACTGCTGTAATTTCTTTTCTCTATTTTGAGCTGTACTGGCCTCCCGACTCTTCCTATTGAAGCTGTCCCACCATGCAAAAACCAATCAACCAAGCAAGTAAGCAAAAAAAACCCCAAACAAACAAGAGTTTCTTCTAAGAGGGCCAGAAAGAAGGAGCATCACATCAAAGTCCAGTGATTAGGATTCTCACCTGGACAGCAGGGGTGAAGATCTGTTTATGCATTTTCACCATACGAGGGACTGGACTGAAAGTTCCCCCCTCTCCGTTATTTCCAAGGCAAACCCTGGCTTTGGATACCAGCTGGGTACCGGTCTGCTCTTCCTCAATGTCTAGTCTGAGACTTCCATAGCCTGCTCAGAAGCAGCTTTAATATTCAAAACTGAAGTACATACAGAGCTTAGGTAACTCATGAGCGAGGTGCCCAGTGCTGTTTTAAAGCCTGGAGTTTTAATTATATGGGCCTCAATCCTGCTTAACTACTGCCAAAGCATCTAACTCATTTTAGAGGAGCTAGATCTTCTTCTACTGGATGCCTGAGTCTTCCATCCCCCTTCAGTATAGTTCTGTGCTTGGAAGCTGTGATAAGGATGATTACATCAAAGTCTACATTCAGCAGAAGACTTCTTAGAATATGGCTATCTTGTTCAGAAGTCCTCCATGGGGACTGTGCAGGAGAAACCACATTTGAACACTATCTGGGCTACTTTGACTGAAAAATGTCTTTTTGACCCATGAAGAATGTAGCAGGATTTGTCACCTAAATTGTTGAGTTTTATATACTGGAGAAAGCAGCCAGAAAAAAAAAAACCAACAAACTTAAACCCCCTATGGTCCTTATGTTAATTCTTGGTTTTGTCTTAAACAAAAAGGTTAAAGTCAAGTGTCCTTACCTGAAGAAGCACTTTTTGGTTTAGCATTTATTAACATGATTTAAAATATGCATGTGCTGAACATTATTTGATAGCAAAAATGACATTCCCAAACACAGTGCAATGAAGTATAAAGGATAAGGCTCAGCAGGGGTTTGTGTCTGCCTTGTGAGCAGCAGATAAAATATCCTTTTCTTGCAAGTGTTCTCATCCTTGGCACTTTCCAAGCCCTTCAGCTATAAAAGCTGCAGTCTGATTTAATAGCTTTTCTTGCAACTGAAAATAAGTGTTTTAAGTCTTTAATATGTGTCTCAGAACTGCTATTTTGTTTCTGTCATTTAGTCGTGTCAAGTTCTTCACATCCTGACAGCAAGACCAAACAGGCAATCGCTTGCCAACTTTTCCTTTCATAAGAAGAAAAAGAATTCAGTTCTATTCTTTGCACCAAAAAAAAAGGAGGGAAAAAACCTCAAATCCATCACTGTAGAGAAATGCAAAGAAGAAAAAATGAGCAGGGTAGATACTGCCCTGACCACAAGCTGACAAAGAAAAGATGTATTTGTCAGCACCTCTAGTGTTAAAATAATTAAACAAAAATTCTGGAAAGAACTGGGAAAGAAAAAAATTTTTTTTTTTTGGACCAGCTTTCCATTGTTCTTAAGAACCACTCTTTTCCTGCACAGCTTCCTACCTAAGGTGCAGAGTAAAACATTCACCCTTTCTGCGGGAGAAGCAGGCGAACACTTCCCATTAGAATAAATGCCAATAGCTGCAACTGTTGCCAGGGCCTGGGTATTCTGCAGAGCATCTCCTTGGTCCTCGGAAGCACTCTCCATTTATAAAACGTGTGGATCACACCTCACTCCTGGTCTCACCTGAACTAGTAGTCACACATGTACAAAGCTGTAACATTTTTTTTCTTTATATTAGTTTTATAATATAGATTTCATAAGTTAGATACTGCATATGAAACATTCATATCATGGAACGTAAATATATGCAGTGCTTGAAGCTAACTCTTTTTTTGAAAATCAATATTTATTTGAACCTTTCTAAGTCTTTCTTACCTTCTCTTTTGGATAACATGTTTTGGAGACAAGAGGGTCTGTGGAACAGCTATTAAGAAACAGAGACTAAAGAACAATTTTTATTTGCATGGGATGCTTCACTAGCAGTTAAGTGACACTCTAGAACCTAAATTGCTCAAATTAGTTGGTGTAATAGCTAAATATACCGTGTATGTACATAACTGTGATATATATTAAAAAAAACCACAAAACCACAACAAACAAACATAAAAGTAGAAACAAATAAATTACAGAAGTACAAGCATGTGTATTTATAGGTAATTACTCCCCCAAGAACAATCAATATGATTTCAGTCACTGAGTTTCAGTGATATGTAGATTTATAATATAAAGAAAAAATATTATTTCCTCTGTGATTTACTGATGAAGTAAATTGATAGTAGCAATAATTGGTAGATGCACTTACTTGTAGCACACTTTTCAGCCTAGAGTATGGTAAAATAAAACACTTTTTCAACTTCTTGAGTATTTTTCTTTGTGAATGATGATGAACAAAGGATGTATATAGCCAGAATATTTAAATATTTCAGAACAGTATAAAAAGTTGTAACAATAAATGAAGCAATTACAAACAACATTGAAAAGAGAAAAAGATTCAGAAGAATGCATCTTTTTCAAAGGATGGGTTTTAGAATGAAATTGGAATTTGTAATTTTGTACTTCACTGCAATTAATCTCTTAATGACGTCTATTGTAGTTCTTATGACACTATACACAGAAAAATCATGTATATTCATATACAGCTTGAATACATATGTCACAGGACCAGATTCAACGAGCAGTAAGGGCTAACATGCTGAATTCTCTCAGGACTATAAATCCGGATAATTGTATTTTCTTTCTTATACCACTTCCTAATTTGTCCATTTAAATCATTGCAGGGGTTATCTGGGCATGGAATTCTTATAAATTGATGGTGGGACTCAGTCTTGTCTGCAGCCAATATTTTTTAATCATGGAATATTTTTCCTTTTGGTCCTTACACTGAAAGAACACCTAATGTCTGGGATCATACTTTTATAGTAGAACCTTGATTTTTCTCCTCTGTGAGAGCAAAATTCTAAACTTCAGCTTCTGGAGGAACTTGATCCTATAAGTTTTAAGGGAAGAAAAGCAGAAAGGAAATGAAAAGCATTGGACTATATTTATTGAAGTTTAGCCTTATAATTTAGTCTATAGTTTCAATTTTTTTCCCTTTCGCTAATACTATATTAATGTAATTATTTTTTATTCAGCTGATTCATGCAAATTTCTTCAGTGCAGCTGCGTGAGGTTATTATTACCATAACTCTAGATACAGATAAATTTGTATAGTCAAGATTTATCTGACATTAAGAAAAACTGAACAAGCGAATGGTATAGAATACATTGATGTATAGCATTAATGATGGTAAAGAATTACTTTACTCTGGGATCAAAAGATTCTGGGGTCTAACAGAATCTTTCTATAGATTACAAAAAAATAGTCCTCTAGTCACTTTTCCTCCATTCCTTCTTCTCCACTAATCTGAACAAAGTGAAATGTCTCAAGGACATGACTTCTAAGTACTCAAAAAGTAGAAATGCTGATAGAAGGTGCTCACTGAAGCACTATGAGAATGTTCTTTATCAATAGCATATGAAAATGTCTGCTTGTATTTAAGCTGAAATATCTTCAATTTTTGAAATAGAATAAAGGTAGAAAATGTGGTCCAATTAAATAAAATATTGTTCTGAGGATCTGAAGACTACCATTCCTTTTTTTTTTTTTTTCTGAAGGTCTATGTGTTAGTAGGCAAGTCATTTACTCTTCTTTTATGCCATTTTCTGCAACCCTGAGACACTAAACTCTTTAGAGATGAAGCCATCTCCTACTAAGTTCTTGCTGGTACTTGACTTTTTCAGCCAGGAGCACTTTTGACTTTTCACAGGGGCTTTAGAATTCTACTGCAATAATAATTAATTGCAGCTTATCTCACATAGATATAACCAAGACTAATGTGCTAAGTTACTCATGAAGAAGAAGAAGATACTGCTTGTATGTTAATTAATTCCTTGATTTATTTCATCCACTGCTTAATTTTTTCCATGAGATGAGGCTGCAAAAATGATTTGAAAGGAATTCCATTTAAATCAGAACGGCAGTTGGCTGTTGTAGTTGGATCAGTCCTTGTAGTCATAAATTCATAGAAAAGAAGTGACTACTGTTATCATCTAGCTTGAACCCATAGATAACAAAAGTCAGGACACTTTTCTGAAACAAATCCAGTCTGAACTAAAACATAACTTTCACAAAAATTCACCCTGTCTAGGGATAGAGATTTGAAGAAACACTGAAATTCTAATTTTTTTCAGAGATACCCTCCTTTTTCTAAAAAAAAAAATTAAAGAAAAAGGACATATTTAAAATCAGACTATTTTTGAGCCTGTCAACCTTGTTCTAATTTGTTACACGGACAAAGACCCCTGTTTCTGTTCTCTATGCCAGTATTCCCAATCTGTGACAAAACTACCCAACTCCCTTTTTTTCCTCTGAGAAGCCTACATTGTTCATAAAGCATATTTAATTAAGCATAATTTGCAATCCTTTGATCACTTTCATGGCTCTTCTTTGAATTCCAAAATTATTTTAATACATTCCTTAACTGCAGATATCTGAACTGAACACCAAGACCAAGCAATAAAAACCAGTGTCAAATGCATACCATCTGCTATACATTATCATGTGAATTCATCCAGCAATTAATTTATCAGCATATCAAAGTAAAAAAATCATGAACACAGCTTAGTCACTAAACTTTTTTCCAAAGTCACTGCTTTCCAAGCACAGTATCAACCCACACACAAGGCTTCATATCTGCCTGTAAGAAGATGCAAGCCTGTCTTCTTGTATCCCAAAAATTCTGGTAACTATCAATGGCTATCTGATTCCTCATTTTCTACTTTCTCTTTTTGTCATCTGCGGATGCATACAGTAATGATTTTGAGTTTTTATTTTGTTTTGAAATATCATGTGATATGAAGCTGTACAAAAATCCAAGTGCAGTAAAACACTATTATCTTTATCAACCAAACCTGTAATTTCAAGTTGATTTTAACAAGTTCCTTTTTCCTTCAACTCACGCCAATTGGCTTTGATTCTGTGGCCTCAAGCCTATTCTCACCAGTCTGTTACACTGCTTAGACTCACCGGTCTGTTACATTGCTTAGAATGGATATCAGACAAGCAGATGTATAATCTATGATAATGTTCACTTCCCAGAATTCCTCCAGAAACCAGAGCCTTCTCAGTACAACATGGCCAGGACCTAAGGGGTGGGAATTTTCAACATTTTACCCTCTCCCACATTTACATTTATAAAACAAATGTAAAAAGAATAAACTCAAAAATTTCTTCTAATAAGCCAAATAAATAAGACATTCCAAACTGTATACTTTGTTCAATGGGGAGAAGATGAAGGAATGAACAATACATGACAGATTGTTAATTAGAAGTGCAATGAATGCAGCTGAGAATCTACAGAGACAGTGGCTGACAGAATCAGATATTTTTTAGTACTGTCAAACCTTAACTTTACTCCCATTCTATAGTCTTCCAAGATTAATAGAAAATCAACACTCCTGATCTATATAAATCCTTGCTTAGCTAAGATCAAGTTATCTGCTTGAACTTGCCAGTTAAAGTGTCCAAATTTTCTACAGTTTCTGGATTTAATCTCTTTTCAAAGTTAAGTTTTAAATCACTTAAGCTACACTTATTTCCATCCCAGCTGACTTATTTTTAAGAATCTGAAATTTCATTTTAGACAGAATGATTGTGTAATTTTTTAAAAACCTGCTAAAATATTCCCTAGATCTCTTCCCTATATTTTTTCAGTTTAAATTCCTTTGCCCACCTCATACAACTCCAACCTTTCCCCTTTAAAAAAAAAAGTATGCATTTCTGACTGAGACATTTTTGAAACTACATATTTGCTGAGTTTTTTTGTGTTCATTTACCCATTCTAGAAGTTACTATGTTAGAGAAAATGAACACGTGGACCCAATGACCCTACATAATTTGTGTTTTCATAAATTATTTCCCTGACAGTTCAATGTACAGCTGTGCAGAGTAAAAGTATGAACTGTAATACCAAATTTTAACTATAATTATTACTGAGTTTTGTATATGAAACCACAGACGTTCAAAAGCAGTTGTGTTTTTTTTCCAAAGACCTATTGTTGCAAGTGAAATACAACACAACAGGAAGCCAAAAGTGCCACTCACGGAAGGGATGTCACACAAACCGAAGTTTCTGGGGTTGCTGGATGCCATAAGACTTATTACATTTTTGTTTAAAAAATTAAGGACTTGCTTTTAACAAACATATTTCTTCATATGGGTGAAAAAATCAAGAAAGTGACAATTGCAGATGTGCCCGAAGATTAGATTTTTATCCAGTCATTTGATTTCAAGTCTGTGCCTATTACTTCCTCTTCTTCACCCAAGTTCCGGATTGATTAGGGTAAAGAGAGTCTTGCTTTAAAAAAAAAAAAAAAAAAAAAAAAAGGAAAAAAGACAGCTTTTTGAAGTGTTTCTATCTATATCTTTTTTTTTTTTTTTCTTTGTGAGGTAACAACACGAAATCTTTCTTCCTTACCCTGGTTATGCTGCCAGACTAGCATTTAGTGTAATCCACAATTTTCATCATGCAGTGATTTGGATGCCAAGTCCCTGCCCAGCCCAGGCCTTCTAGGTTAAGGTGGAGTGTAACTGCCAGTGAGTGCAAAATTATTGCAAAGTTTTTGCGTGGCAGTGGTATAGAGGGAGAGGAGGTAACATTTTCACAGGACGAAATACAAAGTCAAGCGCTCTCACTCTATTGGTGAGGAGAACCATTACTCTTGTATTAACAATCTAACATTGTTATCTAATTGGCCACTGATTTTATCTTATAGCCTGTAAGATCATTGTATATAGAGCTATTACTGAGGAACTACTTCTGCCTGGACTAAGCCACTAAGGCCAACAGCAGAGGAAGGGTTAGCTTTCACTTCAGTAGCTCAGGAACTCAAGGAGCAGGCTTGCCTTTCTGTCCTTGACACTTACGATAGTTTTGTGACATGCTACTTCTAAAAAAATCCTTTCATCTTTTTTCCTATTTGGTTATATCATAACAAAAGATGCTCACACCTATAGTTATGTAAAGCCTATGCACTCCCTTTGGAGTAATGTAATCATTTGTTTCAGTGTACCAACCTAACTTGCGCACAAATCACCGTAATGATTAATTGCTAATCCTGCACCTGCTGTGGTTAAAAGCAAGGGAAGAAAAGGGCTATATTTCTGACCCTAATATCGATAGTATCCCATGAGTATTAGCACCTCATTTACTCTCATGTTGCTGCATCACCAGGAACCAAGGTAATACCAAACTATCTGCCTACTATACAATTTCTCAAGCAGCCAGAATGTGGATAGGACTGGCTGTAAATACAGCACTAAGTAAAATGCAGGCATAGAATTTTTCTTCTCTGACTGTGCAAGAAGGTAAGAAAACCTGCGTATCTCCATCTTGAACCTGACATCTGTATGTTTTTTAGGGCTGTATCAAGAAAATAATTACAGTACTTGCCTCTGTTTACTGTCAGTGAGGAGGAGCTACTGTCTCAGACATGGTTTTGTTACCTCATTAATTAAAGCAAAGCTCAAACAAGAGCTGGTTTAACTTTCAGCTAATGAACAGAAATTATGCCAAAATTAACCTGTCAGTCTGTGAGTTGTCAATTCTTTGAACCAGGAAATGGAAACAGGAAAACTAACTAGAAGGGACAAAGTACAGCAGCCATTGTCTGCAGCATGAAAGTAAACATTTTCAGATTTCAAGAAATAGAATTCACTACCACATTTTAGCCCAAGTGTGAATCTGGGATCAGTGAAGCAGGAACCTTTGTAGCCAAATGAACATGTTCATATGAGCAAGACTTATTAAAAGTTAAGAACATTTTAAAGAAAACAGAATTGGAATAAAGTTTGATTTTAGAGTATGTCTATACGGCCCTTGTGCATCGCAAAACTACCCAGATTTTCATTAAGCATGTTAGCTTAGGTTCCAAATGCATCGTATGCGTCTCATCCTAAAAATCCCAAAGGCTGATTTAGTTCTGTTTTCAGCTTTTATGTAAGATAAAGTAGATCATGCTGAGTTCCATGTTGCTAGGTTTCTTCCACTGCTTAAGCTTACATATGTAGCAGTATATTTTAGAAAGGGAGAAAATGAAGACCCGAGGAGCTACGGGCCAGTCAGTCTTACCTCTGTAACCAGCTAGATCACGGGGCGGATCATCCTGGAAACTATGCTGGGGCACATAAGAAATAAGGAGGTGACTGGTGACAGCCAACATGGCTTCACTAAGGGCAAATCGTGCCTGACAAATTTGGTGGTCTTTTACGACTGAGTTACGGGGTTGGGGGATAAGGGAAGAGCAACTGACTACCATCTACCTGGACTTGTGCAAAGCATTTGGCACTGCCCTCCCAAAATCCTTGTCTCTAAATTGGAGATACACAGATTTGACGGATGGATTATTCAGTAGATAAGGAATTGGCTGGATGGTCCCACTCAAAGAGCTGTGGTTAATGGCTCGGTGTCCAAGTGGAGACCAGTGATGAGTGGTGTTCCTCAGGGGTCGGTATTGGGACCAGCAGCGTTTAACATCTTTGTCAGCGACATGGACAGTGGGATTGAGTGCACCCTCAGCAAGTTTTTCCGATGACACCAAGCTGTGTGATGCGGTCAACACGCTGGAGGGAAGGGATGTCATCCAGAGGGACCCTGACAGGCTTGAGAGGTGGGCCCGTACGAACCTCATTAAGTTCAATAAGGCCAAGTGCAAGGTCCTGCAGCTGGGTCAGGGCAATCCCAAGCACAAATAGAGGCTGGGCAAGAATGGATTGAAAGCAGCCCTGAGGAGAATGATTTACGGTGTTGGTTGATGAGAAGCTCGACATGACCTGGCAATGTATATTTTCAGGCAAGAACGCCAGCCATATCCTGGGCTGCATCAAAAGAAGTGTGGCTAGCAGGTCGAGGGAGGTCATTTTCCCCCTCTACTCCACTCTCATGAGACCCCACCTGGAGTACTGCGTCTTAGAGACAATAGATAATGGTCCGTTGTTCGGACTGCAGCAGATATGAGAACAGGACTTTTGAGGCAGGAAAAGTAACAAGCAAGATCCCGAAACCTTGAAAACATCTGTTCGCCGAACACGGACATGGTACACGCTGTTAGCTTGAGCAATCAGGTAGTAAAGGCTCTGCTGTTCATGCGCGGGCCACGCGATGAGCAGCCGAACCTGGCATCTTTCCAGCACTCTATGGGAAGGATATAAGGGTGGTGCTGTTGGGCAGTCGAGGAGTGAAAGAGGGAGGACTCTGTGCACAACGTTACCAGGGGGACGCCCCTCAAGTGTAGGAGCCTGCCACCCTGCTGCCCGAACAGCATGATCCTATTCCTTCTCCTGCTATGCGCCATACCATCTTCCCCAGGGTTGGTATGTATAAGAAAATAACTTTGCGGTTGCAAGCTTTATTTCTAATATACATCTATATCTTGTGATTCCTTTGCTTTCTATATAATAAAACTTAGTATTAATTGAGTAACTCTGCAGTTTTGTGGTTATACATCAGGATCCCCTACAAACCTTAAGTTCACATGGTTACATACTGCATTCAGCTCTGGGGGCCCCAGCATAAGATGGCTATGGACCTATTGGATTGGGCCCAGAGGAGGGCCACAAAAATGGTCGGGGGCTGGAGCACCTCCCCTATGAAGACAGGCTGAGAGTTGGGGTTGTTCAGCCTGGAGAAGAGAACGCTCCAGGGAGACCTTACAGCAGCCTTCCAATACCTAAAGGGAGCCTACAAGAAAGCTGGAGAGGGACTTTTTACAAGGGCATGTAGTGATACAACAAAGGGTAATGTTTTTAAATTGAATGAGGGTAGATTTAGATCACATATTAGGACGAAATTCTTCACTGTGAGAGTGGTGAGGCACTGGAACCAGTTGCCCAGAGAAGTTGTGGATGCCCCATCCCTGGAAGTGTCCAAGGCCAGGCTGGATGAGGCTTTGAGCAACCTGGTCTAGTGGAAGGTGTCCCTGCCCATGGCAGGGG
>JAVKLA010000053.1:13067075-13092543 GCA_034782735.1 Sagittarius serpentarius | reverse complement strand
TTTTTCATTCAGTATATATTTTGTTTCTTTTTCAGTGAAAAGGGTTTTGTTTTTCTTTTTCTTTTTCTTTTTCTTTTTCTTTTTCTATTTATTTTTCTTTTTCTTTTTCTTTTTCTTTTTCTTTTTCTTTTTCTTTTTCTTTTTCTTTTTTTTTTTCTTTCTTTTAATATATGTCCGTGTAAATCTTGCTCATTTCATATGATGGAAGGAAAAGAAGCTAGCATGTTTTTGTTGTGGAGCTGAAAAGAAAACCAATTATTCATAACCTCTGGCTTCTATTACAGGAGTAACCACAGTCTTGTTACGTAACCCCACGAAAGTCATTTGACTCCCCAGTTTCCATTTTTGCTACTGTAAAATAGGAATAAAATACTGTTCAGGCTCCCAAAAGAGTTATGAAGAGTTTGGGGATTTTCTCGTGAAGGAGGGTATGTAAAAGCTGACTCATTTTCTGTGTTTATTTTCATGCAAGAAAATCTATTACTGGAATGCTGGCACAAAGCAATCATAAAAGGGATACAGACATGGAGAAGAACATTTTATTTTAAAACTAAGTTAATACTTGCAGATACACAGTTTGTTATTCACTTCACTACAACAAATTTCTGGTTTTACAATGTATTATATACAAATTTATTAATATCAATGGAATGTATTTGTGCCAGACGGGTCTGTGTGTAACGATCCATTTTCGCTGGATTATAACATTTTTCCACAGTAGTCAGAATTTGATTAACTGGAAATACTTTCTTACTTATGTGGAAGGGTTCTTTTCCTGTTCTTTATAATGTTTAGTTTAGCTCTAGTTTCTAAGTTCATTATCTTAACTTACACGAAGTACTATGTTTTCATGTGTCTATTCTATATCCATTAAAACTGTCTTTGGTTGTTAAAAACTGCACTTATAAAACACTGACAATGTCAGTTGTATCAATCAATTCAGCACATACCTGGGACTGAATTAAGTATCAGCTGAGTCTGTGATCCTGTTAAAGACTTGTATATTAATTTGAACACAAAGAAAATATACCATTGTGGGGATAAATATTTATAAAAATATATCTTTAATGAAGAATTGGTAGTACTTAAATGGCTTTTCATATCATTTTTTAAAACCTTTAAGCATATATGTGTATAAAACAAGGCAATGTCCCTTTAGA
Source organism: Sagittarius serpentarius (assembly GCA_034782735.1). Lineage (NCBI taxonomy): Eukaryota > Metazoa > Chordata > Aves > Accipitriformes > Sagittariidae > Sagittarius > Sagittarius serpentarius. Next base: position 13,091,383 of record JAVKLA010000053.1, on the reverse strand, counting down.
ACATGTGCTAGTCATCTGAATTCACCCTATTTTGGAAGCTTTTCTACTAAGGAAAATATGTTCTAAATAAGAAATGAGTGAGAATTTTGTCTTTAAATGAGCACTTCCTTTCCCATTAATAAATTTACAGGTTTTGATAATGATAGAATTTTATTCAATTTTTCAAAACAAAAGTGAATTTAATGCTTATTTTTGTAGCAGATATTTGAGATGATTACTACAGTTCAGTATACTTGGAAAATTTTACCTTCTCAGATGCTAAAAACCTGAAATTGATTTTTTTCCTTAGATGAGAAAGCTTACTTCTAAATGGAATATAGTTTGTTTTCCCCAAACATAATATAACTTCTAGTGTGATGAATAGGCTTTCAGTATTCAAACTGATTACTCAATTTAGCAGAAAACTATAAGTTTAATGAGACATCGAACAACAAAGCTCAAGAAAAACTTCCGATTTTCTTCTACTGTATGACAAATATTCTCCAAACACAACATAAGCAGCAAGTTCCTTCAGATCTGCGGAGCTTATGAATTTTGCTGTACTATGAACACATTTAGCAATTCCGTATTTGCTGGACATATGGAACCATGTCACTGGTGGTAATTTAGTTCTGAGTACTATGTAAAAGGGATCACAGAGAAGAATGAAGAAGTATTGTTTTTTTACTGAATGTATTATTCACCAGGATTTTAAAGAGTTAAAAAAATACTTTCTTTATAAAGAAATAATTTTGGCCAGATTCTCTCTGAGGGCTAAACTTCCTTCAGCTAGGCATGTTGGCAACACACCCTCTTTCAAATCTATCTGGAGTGGCTGAAAATGTTACTACCCCCAGAAACTAGCCACTTCTAGAGGCTCCACTCCACAGACCTCAAGAGGTGCGGTAGAAAATGCGTTTTTCTTGATCACCTTCTGTGCAAAGTCAGTCACATTAGCGCAGACTGTTGGTTTAAGGTAACTGGCCTGCCTTTGTACCAAAACAAATCAGAAATATTCACCTCTTCTTCTCTGTGAGGAACAGCCTTACCAAATGGTAGAAGAGCAAGAAAGAGAAGTGTGCCTTTTTTTTACCACTAAGCACAGACCAAAAAAGGAGGCTCTAGACCCGAGAACTATCAGTTCTCCTAACTGGGTATAAAGAGTAGCTGGTGATGAACACAACTCTGTTTCTGGAGATGATGTTGTTTATTCCCTGATCCTTGTCATTCTGCATTTTTTTAAAGGTTGAATCTTGTGCTTGCTGGGAAAAAAAATTTCCTACTCATGTTGCACAGAAATTTTCTTAAGAGAAATTCTGACCTTTTCTGTATGCAGTACCCAGTAAACAGCCAAAATAGCAAATACACGTAAATAAAAAAGAGAACAGTTCACAAAAGAGAGGGAAAGACCCAAATTCACAGCAAACATTTTTTGCAATTACTAATTTGCCCCTTTTCCCCTTTTCTCCACCTGATACGCTCCTGCAACAACGAGGGTCTCTGCAGCTATCAGTGTGACTAAACCTAGGCAGAACTCCTTCTCAAGGGGAGTTCTGACCTTCTCTCTTTGTACTTCATGGCCTGCCAGCAATGGTGGTGCCTAACAGAAACCTAAGATTAATTGCCTATCTCACGTACTGGGAAAGTCTGTCACCTTTTCCTCCCCAAGAATAAATACATTTCTCTCTGTTTTGTTTTGTGCTTTGTTTGTTTTTTATTTTTTTCCTGGCAATGACCTCTTCGCAAGCCACTGACTCTTTAAGTTGTTCCTCATTCTTATCTGAATACATTTTCTGTGACAATACTATTTTAACATCTCACTTGCAGAACTATTTATTCTCCTGTTGTTTTATAATTCTTTTTGAAATAAAGTCGTCCCCAGCTTTCATCTGCTTAGCACAGGGCAGGTGTCAGCCTTGCAAGCCTCATCAGAAGTACCTGATTATCCTTTCAGTGAGCTCAAGGTTAAGTATCTTGACCTCAGAGTTTGGAGTTCTGAATTGCACCATATCTCATTCACCTCTAAGTCAAAGATAAGAGTTTGAACCCCCTTGTGGAAGGTGAAGATGGAAGATCATTGTTTCAACTCAGAAAGATCTGTATTTTCTTATCTTACTCAGATCAATTCGATCTCTAGCTGCTCCAATTTCTATTGGCTTTTGTAACAGCTTGTTTCTTCTTTCCCTTCAGCTCTTACCCAGCAGTTTCTGACTCAAGTGCTGGGAAAAGCAAATAGATTTCACCACACAGACCAGAAGAAAATAGTGGTAACAAATAGGAGATGCAAAATACGTGATGGATTTAACTTTCGATTCAAACAAATTTTTATGAAAGCCATTTTATAGGATTCAACCAGCTCGAAATGAATTCCCTTATAAAAAAAACATTGGAAAACAACCAACAATATGAAAACATCTTCACCATAAACAGATAATAGGAAGGGGAAGGGTGTTATGGTTAACTTTTAAATCCCCAATTTATGGGAAATACATCTTTAATCTTGCCTATGGCTCTTTGCTATAAACACTTTTGGTGCAATCATCCATGCAAAACTTCAGCCATATTAGAAAGATATTTTGTGAAAGCCTATGGTTTAGTTTGATTTCACAGCTTAAGTCTATAAATAATCAATGTTCATCCTGAAAACCAGATGTTAGTCTCCAAGGAATTCTGTTCGGGTATGTAACTGTTGCAAGACTAAGTATCAAGATGAAAGTGCAATTTGCCCATGTTCTTACTCTGAGTGTCATTATCTATGTAAATATGAAAGTAAAGCTCCGTAGGGAAGAATTCTATAAAACCTGTTTTCCCTTAAAATTGCATATTTTTTTTAGGCCTGTCATTTTATAAATTATGAATTTTCTCTTATTATTTTCTCCAACATACTGTCAAAAAATCCTATATAAATTTTAAAATTACATGATTTCCCAAAGGAACTAATAGTTCAGAGGATAAAATGTGAATTTCAGAAATAAAGATAATATACTTCTTAGATTTTCTTTCACACTGTAGAATTTACGTGCTGTATTTCTCTTCATTAGAGGTGGGTAAATATCAAAAAATATTTTCCATGACTATTTTTTGGAACATGTGTATGACTTTCTATTTTCTATTTTTCCATATAAATTTAATTCTGAGGAATATTCAGGTAATAAAAAAATCTAAAATTAGTCTTCACTAAAGATTAATTGCAATGTGACATGCTTGGACCACCATAGGAGGCACATTCAAAATAGCCTTCTTGAATATTTGCAGCATCAACTTTTAAAAATGCATTCAGCCAAAAATGGAACTGAAACATTATTACGTAGCTTATGTTTCCAAGACAGCATATGGTAACAAGAAAAAAATATGGTCTCTTTTTCCTCAGCATCATCATTTTTCTTTAATATCATAATTTTCTTAAAATATCATCATCATTAAAACTTTTCTTCTTAGTTATTCTTAAAAGCATTAAAACCAGACATTTGAAAATATAAAGATTTGTGCTTTGAACTCTGTCCTTCCAGCTTTAATCCCCCTCTTTTTCCATCCCTTTTGTTTTAATTTGGCAACTTTTCAAGGGCTGGTGTTTTATTTTTATAGTGTAATGCATGTTGCTACATTGCAGTGGAGAGTATCTTGAAGTCTTTAAGTCAAGCACTATGGCCATACTTGCACTACTGCAATACTGCACTAAAGGAAGCAGCAATACTTTTAACAAAGAACTGACAGTCTAAGGACTTGATCATGCAAAACCAAACTTCAGTTCATGCTGGATGTCTTTCAAGTTTCTCTCCCTAAAGTCTCTCACTGGTCCTAAAGCTTAAGTGGTTTATGTTATGTACTCTATGTACCAGTCTTTCAAAAACAGAGTTTACAGAACAAAAATATTCAGCAATAAACTGCTATATTAAGCTGTGTAGGAAAACGTGTTTTCCTTTAAAAGACCAGAGTTGATGTTCAAAGGAAGGTCTACATTTGCTTTGCATCATCCTTCAGCTCATACTGGAAAGAGTACAATGTAGCCAACTCTTTGGCTTCTTCTCAGCTGTTTCCAGAGTAAGCCAATAACTGAAGTCAAAATGCTCATTTGGCCACCACATGCTGTCTGTCTTCTTGGGAACGTTCCAAACAGCTTCTCTGAGCTATTTCAGAACAGTGATTATCACCTGTCCTGGTGATTTTGTGAAGGTACGAATGTCAAATTTTCAGCTGGAAAAAATATCTACACAAAAAAAAGTAGTATAATATGCTATACCCTTTAATATCAGAAAACTGCAGATGTTTCACACAGATTTTGTTTGCATTAAGAAAGGCACAAAAATACATGCTTAAATGCAGATAGATAATATCACCGATAGATCAGTCAAGTAGGTTCTTGTGATGACATGAACAGAATGTACACTGCATATGGGTACATATATTACTATATAACTAATAGAACACGCTACTTACTTTGCACCTATGTTATTAAAATTTTATGAATATTTATAAATACATATGTATTCTGTATGTATTAATAACCACAAGGTATAAATATCATATACTTTATGAGAGCAAAAGTATGAACCAGACTGACTGACAATGACTCTTCTTCTCAGGTCTCACAACTGTCCTCGGAAAGTTCAGGTCTCAAGGTCACTTTCCCAGACCAATTTTCAGCAACACAAGGGTTACTTGTCAGATAGTAAAAGAAAAATACGGATTTTAGATAAGAAAGGCTAGTTCCAAGTGGCTGTCGGTCCCGATACAATGATTATTACAGAAACAGACAATGTGAATTTATCCCCTTGCTTTGTGATATAACATAATCTTCATTGGCCACACATCTTATTTTTCTCTGCTAATTTCTCTGCATCTTGGTTACATCTACTTTGTGTCCAAAAGTTGTAAATAAAACCCATGGAAAATATTCCTATATGTGTGGCAAGCCAAAAATAGGCAAGGAATACAATTACTGCAGATAATTAAACAAGAAAACATCAATGTAAGTTGCTACAGCTTTCCTGCAATGTCACAAAAATAAATACAAACAACTTCCTTTTTTAGGCACCAAAATTTTTGTCAACTAGCAATTTACATTTTCCATTAAATTTGCTGTTGAAAGTTTGGGACTTTTTGCTCGTTACTTACTTAATTTTTCCTTCTGTTGTTCAGAATAAGAAAATGAGCTGAAGAAAGAGCTCGAGTACCCTGGAGTTTTGGAAACCATCTATGTTTTCACTAATGAAACTTGCAAGTTCATTGCTCCAGGCCCTAGGCAAAGGACTCTGTTCCAATGGTCTCTCGTTTTCTCCATGTACAGTTTAACAGGTCTGAAGAGCTATGTCTCCAGCGGATATAAGCTTTGTTTGACGTTCTTGGGCACATGTGAAACTATCAACATGGAATGTTTATAAGCCCCAGGCCTGTAAGGATTAGATGAATACAATTTTTTTGCTTTCTCATCTGCTTCAAAAGCAGTTATGGGTTATGCATACCAGTTTCACAAAGCACCTCATTCAGACCTAGGTTTAGGTGCTTAAGTCCAGGAGAGAGGAAAAATTTCCTGAGTATCTCACCTCAGCGTTTTCTGTTGCCTGTTTAGCCTGAGGTGTTGTAAACCCCATACCCAGATCTGTTGATGGAGTGTACCTGTCTCCTAGACACATCTAGCTTATGAATTACAGTTCTGGAAATAGGCACTATGCCGTAATTCTCAAATTTCTAGCTTGAGGATTTCGCTCATGATCCCCACTAAAACTAAGTGCAATATTGCTATTGCAGTAGAAGCAGGCATCAGAAACAGGGCAAAGTTACTGTTTTGCTTAATTTAGATCTACATGTGTCATTCTATATGGGCCATTTTCCAGAATCCAGATTCCTCAGAATCCAGTTGTGAAACAGAACCTCATCTGGAAGCAATTGGCATTGCTGTTGATGTTAACTTCAAATGAATTTAGAGAAAGTGATTCAATTTAAAATCAGATGACGCTTGAAACAACTCTCAATATAATCTGCAAAACATGAAAAATACTCAAAATGTCTTAAATAACCAGGAAAAAAAGCTATAAGTGAATTTATTTAGACTCTTAGAATTCACTAATTTTTCAGCCTTTCCAACGATCTTACTAAAACATATTCATTTCTAAATGGAAAACAATATGCAAAACACCCACTGTTTTCTAGAGGCAAGCAAAATGAAGCTTAAATTCATACACTGTTGATATAGTTGCTTCTAACCAGTCACTGTGAGATGACCGTTTGGAAGTTCCTTTTGGAAAAAGTTTGTTAACTCTGATAGAAAAATAGTTTTAATTGTGTAGATTCAAAAGCATCACCATAAAGTTAAGCATAAGTCAAAAGCATAGGCTTCTGAAAAACACATTCTCAGGGAAAATATTTCTATGGTTCCATCCATTCTGACCTGCTGAAACTTAAATGTAATGCCCACCATATTCACATTGCATTGCTAACTCAGGACCACACAAACTACATTTTTAGATTATTAATTAATTTTAATTATTTTCAATTTTCTAAAAGTTAATTCTAAAATTTAAAAGTTTATTCCTAAAAGTTCATCAACAAAATAATTGTTTCTGTTAAAGAAAACAGATTTTTAATTATTTAAAGTATTCCCATCCAATAGCGACAAATTAGTTGTGGAATACTTGATGTGTTCTACTAAAACTAGGAATTACTTAGAAATTCATCTGGCTTTTAAATAATATGTTATTTGGTACAACTGAATATGCCTTCTCACATCTAAATTTCACAGTTTTCCAGATGAACAGCTTCTGTCAAATTTGCCCTGCAGTCATTTTGATTTCAACTTAACTTTTCATTTGATTGTTCGTGATGTTCACATTCTTACTAAGAAGGAAAACAAGGTGCAGAAAAGCAAAGCTGCTATCAAACTTTTGCACAGCATATTTTTTCAGACTGATTGCTGATTGTTCCTGGCCTCCTGTATGCAAATCAGACCATTACAGAATTATAATCTAAATGTAAATATGAACAATATGAGAATGCCTTTGACAACAATCAAAAAGGTCCTCTTCAATGTTAAAAATTAGAAGATAATGAACTAACAAAACTTTCAATCTTCTACCTTCACAAATGAACTGAGGCATTTTTCTGTGAAAAGAGGCATGTGTAAAACAAAAATCTATGGAAATGCTTGAGAGCTCTTTCCTGAGGATTTTGGGTGAAAAGACTTAGTCTCACAGAGGGCTTTTCAGAACACTGCACACTCTCATGAAGGAGGTCTCTGTGAGTAATACATTTCTTGGCCAAGTCTGTGTTCTTTTCTTTCCTGCCACCTTCTCCTGAGATGAGAATATTACTTGAAAAAAATCCCCGCCTGCCAGGACACAAGGGGAATTAATATTATTTAAACAATTAGAGGGGCTAGAGAAGATTGGTAGTGAAGCTCAAGCCTCAAGGAAGAGCACAAGAGAAGAAGAACGAGCCTAGGAATATAGCTTAGTGTTATCAGCAATAACAGCTGATCTTCATAAAAAAAAAAAACGTTTTGGAAGAAAATGGCCCTTGTAATATAAACACGTGGGACTGATACCCCACAAATTTATGGAATGCCTAGACAGACTTCCCAAGAACTTCAGCCCTCTTTCTCACATGTGTCCTACTACCTTTTCCAGTAAGCAAACTGAATGTGGAAATACAAAAGAAACTTGTCCATATTACATCTGCATCTGTTGCTGCATCCAGTCTTACCAGATTTGTGTCTGTATGTTTGGTAGTTAGATTATGACACTTGACCAAAGTGATTTCAGCTGTGTATTTGCTGTTTCTCATGAAACGCACCTCAGCAGCCCCTACAGCTTTTGAAATTAATACAGTAAAAGAATTCTGCTTTAAAAGATATCTGATTAATTACTGACTTTACTCTTTGCAGCTGCTTCCACCTGATATACCCTGTGCTGCTAGAAGTAATCGAAAGTGGTGTAATCATAACGTACAATGATAGCTTTTGAATTGTCATACAGCATTCAAACAGAATCCAAAATCATTAAGCTAATAGAGCAACAATATGAATTTATGCTATCCTGACATTTCTTTAATTGCCCAGCTCTTGATAATTGATTAAATTTTTGTTTCACTAGGCTAAAAATAATAATGCAGAAATTTGACTTAGGAAACAAGAAGAAAAGGACAAGATTTGTTATACATTTGGTCTGAAGGTTCTGTATTGGCCAGGCACTTTTCATACTGCCATTTTCAACAGATTGCTCTGACAGAAAAGGTCACAAAGTTTTGTGCTGGAAAATAAAGAATAAAATAGAAAAGGAGAAATATAATTGTTGTGGTTGAAAAGTTCAGCAAGGTCTAGACATGTTGGACAGTTGGACACCGATTCTATTTTACTACAGGGTCACACATTGCAATGACAGCAAAGTCAATTCAGTACTGCAGCTGATTCAATTTCCTTTGCCTTGCATGGGGAGCAAAGTATCTTTCTAATAAGACAGTATATTTTCAATAATCTTTCAAATCATTTGTCTGTAACAACTGCTTAGAAGGCTGACATTGAAATCCATTTGCTTATCAAAACGTTTTCTTCTCCAGCATGTAAAGCTTTATGCTGGTTACTGTAAACTTGCCATTGATTTTCCAAACAGTTGCAGAGGGCTGGGGTAAAAGGAAGGTCACATTTCGAAGAAAAATGGATAGCTGAAAGGTCCAATAAGCAAAATAGATGACAGAGAGTATTTTTGTAGATTGTAAGCCTTTAATTTTCGAGACATGTTGAACGGTGTTCATTTCACTTCATCACAGTCCACAACGATACCAAAAAATGTCTTTAACTCGAAGTAAAGGAGAAATAAAAGATTCGTCAGTCTTGGAAAGCCAGCCATTTATTTCAACAACTGCAGCACAAGACTCTTTCTTCTCCTTGAACATAGGTGCTTTCACTGCTATTTTGGAAAAATAAAAAAAATTAAACCATCATGATGTTCATTTCAGAGCACTAAGGAGAATATTCTTTCCTTAGATACTTATATTTTCATTCCAGATAGATGAAAGAAATATCCACCTATGGAAATTCAGCATAAGTTGAGCTTGGAGATGAGAGCTAGGTAACTATGTCCTCCACATGTCTTCAGCACATTAAAAAAGTTGGTATTCTTGAAATGATCATACACTAGAAGCCTTCAGTGTTGAATCAAAGAGGTAAAGCTTCAATTCTAGAGTAAACGACCTATTCTAGAGGAGCTAAGTTACCTGTAACTTTAAGTGAAATCATCAGTTGTCTTAATATGGTTTATCTGTAAGCAGCGCAACATTCCCCAGTGAAGTTTTGTCTTTGGTGTCCGAATTGCATTTTAGTATGTTTTCCTTTCTTTGATTAATTTACATAGAAGAATGCTTGCTGTTCCTGCACAAAAACAGGCATTTTGGAACTGCTAATGCATGCAGTTGAAATGACAGTTAATTCATCAAAGACATTTCACACCTATTTCCATGGGATTCAGTTATGCCTGATACTATTGAAAAAAAAATTTCTAATGTAAAAGGGCAACATTACCTATTCTTATATCAATTAAAACATTTTTTTTTAATTGATAAGAAGAAAAGATGCAAAGCAGTCATAGAGGCTTAGGACAACCTTCTGTTTTTCGTTAAGACTGTATCCTGAAAGACAGGAAAGAAGTAAAGAAAGTAAGTGATTTCCTTACATAAAAAAGGGAATGAAAACATTGTTTCAAAACACATCAGCAAGAGTTCTTTTCTTCCATAATTCAGTAACTGTAGTTCTAAATAAATTGAGGTATTCCTACCATTTACTGCATGTAATACAAAATTTTCTCATAATTACAATGTTTTGAGTGAGTTTCAGTGGTTCTTGCATACAGAATAATGAAACTAAACTGTATTTTAGGACATATTTTTTTAAAAATAGTAAATAAAAGGGATTGGATGCATAGGCAATAAATGCATGTAACAATAATCCTAATTCACCAAGGAAAATAATATAATTTATTTACTTAATGAAATTTATACTACTTCATGGTCATTTTAAAGAGTAAATTCTAACAAAGATGAAAATCCCAAATTTGTCAATACCTGAGTAGAAAGCAACGTATATTAGAACATTTTCTTTTCTCATAAATAAAAACAAGACCATTTAATGAACACAGAAAATTGTTTTGATGAGGAAATGTCACTAGAAATAGCTATATGAGTTTATAGTTTCAAGTTAACCTCCAAAATAAAACATGCAAAATTAACAAAGCAAATTACTTGCTATGGTTAGGCTGCATGTCAAATAAGACATCACTGAAGGGACTAAGAACTTGATTTTCCTAAAGAGCTTGTCAGACTTTATGTTTGGGCGTGCCAAAACCGAAGAGACAACTTGCGAGGCAATTCTCTAATCCATCTGAAAAAGAATGGAAAAATCAGACATGTCAAACTTCAAAGAAAATACTTAAAAAGTGACCTCAGGTTCTTTTGTCAACAATATATAGATGAGACTAGACATCTCACCAGGGAATACATTTTGTGCCAGAGTTGGAAAAACAGAAAACAAATACTGATGTTCTTGGCACGGCATGGCCACACAGCCTTCCTGACTGCACACCTCATTGGGCTCCGCCATCTATTGCACTGATGCCCCTTCCAAGTATCGGAAGACCATATCCCTCCCTACCAAACGTTTCTACTGAGGGCCTGGGAAAACAATGAAGACTAGTCAGCTTCAAAACACTTTCCCCATCGCTATAACCCCTTCCCCAGTACCTGTGCAGTTCACTGCCTGTACTGCCTTTCTTAGCAGGAGTGGTCCAAGAGCAGAAGCAGATACCAAATGGAAGTGGATGCCAGCAGCAGAGCCACAGTTCTTCTCCTGTTCTCCTTTTCTCAAGGAGTTTGCCTGGCCTCATCGCTCTTAAGACCAGTGCCTGGAAAAGCTGTTCTGCAACGTAAGTAAACCAGCACAAGCTGTGCACAGAACAGGGGCTGCTGCTGTGAAACCTGGAGGATTCTTCTTTTCCACTCCCATTAAGCCATGACTTCACCACTCTCATCCATGTGACACCCTAGGGAACTACTTTGCTTCTGCCTGAAGTTACCTCTGCTATTTGCACACAAATGTGTAAGGAATATCTAACATTGCTAATGCAGGAATAATCACACTGTTCTTTGCCTTTAAATTCTACAGGTAGTAACAGATGTCTAAAGCGGTACACTTCTATTAAAAATACAATGAATATACAAGAGCGTGGAGAAAGATTGATAACATAGTGGCTTAGTGAGCTGGATTAACCTGGGGGCTCAAATCCAGGTGTCAATCACTTTGATTAACAGTGCAGGGAAGGCTACTCAGCATGAAGTTACTCCACGGCAGCCTGTTTTCTGGTGCTTTTGCCATAAAGCAAGAAGACTAAACTTGCAGTCTGGAGATTGGAAATTGGCTGGTTATAACACTGGGAGTTGATTGGGCTATAAAACTGAAGTCATGCTTACTGGTGATTTGAATCCCTAAGAAAGTCCCTTTCAATCACCTGGTACAAGGGTTTGCCCACATTCTTCTCTTCTTTTCAGGGATTTCCGTTTCTTGCATTACCCAAGAGAATTTATGCCTCTTGCTGTTTATACTTCTGTACCTTGTACTCAGAATGTTATAATTCTACCAGTTATGCAATTCCCCAAAATGATAGAACTGTCTTGACGATACCACGCAGCTGTAAACTGCTGTGTTTGTCACCGTGAAATTTTCTCCATAGCTGCACAGAGCGAATTAATTGGTGATGAAAAATAGCTAAAGATTGGAGTTCTTTAACTAAAACTAGCGGTTTGGTCATGAAACAAGGTACCAGGTAACTTTGCAAACTCAATTACACTGAGAATATGAACTTCTCCATATTCAGTAATAGCTATACTGTATTCAAGCAGACTACGTAAATCATGAAACCCTGCAGAAATTAATACACAAATCCAAAAAGCAAAATTCTTATATGAGGTGGCAGCTTCATCATGCAACAGAACTGAAACCTGTTGAAGGAATGTTGGTTTTTCCCCTCTTCCTTTACCCATATGGTGTTTTTAATTGTCATCACCAAAAGTGTAAACATCTGGGGGGTTTTTTTATTTTTTTAAAAGGAATTCAAATGCTAAAAATATGCATTAAAATACTAATGTTCTTAACACACCAATATATATTATTTTGCCCATAGCATATTTTAGATATAATTATTATTAAGTGCATACACACATACACAGAATTTTTAAGCTCTTGTTGAAACTCAAAAAGAAATCAGGATATTCAGTACTGAAGTTTCAAGAACATCCTTATATCACTTTAATCTGTTTTTTTTATAATGCTGTGATTGAGAGATTTCAGAATGCAGTGTAATTTGACAGATTTTATATGTTGCTACACTACCTTTAACAGCCAAACTATTTCATTTCAAGACATACCAACAAAATCCTTGCCACAGTTGTCTTAAATTAGTGTTGATTTAGGAGAGTTATTCCCATCCTTCTATTCAATCTTGCTTTTTCAAGATAAGAGCACTGCATGTAGAAATGGAAAGATGGAACAGATAGAAATAACTCTGTTCAATCAACTTTAAAAATCTGATTTATATTGACAATAGGAAGGAAATATCTTTTTTTGTTGTTATTCTATACATACTTATCTAGAGGACTAGGTGGCTTGCTGGATTAATACACCATTTTCCTCTTTCTCATTTGCTTTCTACCGTCTCTGTGGAGATTGGAGACTGAAGTTTTTCAAATAAAAATTGTTTTCTAAAGAAAATTAGCTTGATACTGTCATCTAAGTTCCCCCTGAACATTTTTTGGTATTTCTAGTCACCCACACTGAATACAGAGTTTTACAGAACTACGATTACAAAGCAATATGTACATATATGTGCATATACAGATAGTCCTTTTATATATGTACATACACACACATATACATATAGATACATATACAGTCCATGTATATATATGTTTGACTAGCAATTTTGATTACACATGAGGGTTAAAATAAACTATTAAAATTTACATTTTCACTTCAGCAGCAAACACTGGGGAAATAAATACCAGAGCCATTCTACATCTGGACCTAGCATATGCAGTATCTGCTTCATTAATATCTAGTCTCTTTCAGTTTTCATCTAGAGTATTCTGAATTTTTTACAGTCTTTATATGCTTCCTACTTGAAAACTTCATTACCAGTACCATGAATTATTTTATTTCTAGTTTCCTAATTCAACCTACAATGAAAGCATATAATTCATACACATTTATATATAAAAGTTCAGTACCTGTGCATAAAATTTTAATGTAAGTCAAACAAAGCAAATATAAATATGTTCACAGAATAATTCTAGTTTTCAAACTGGCACGCATATGGAACACAGATCAGAAAAGCCAACTAAAGTTAATGAGAAGCCGTATGTTGACTCAAAGACTTTGGCTTAGACTGAACATGACTGAGTCTATTGCTTATTTCCAGCTGCTTAACTGTAGTAGCCAACAGCTAACTTTAGCTAGATACTTTGAATACATTTCTGTTATTATTTTTCCAGGTAAGCAATATTAACTTTTGGTACAGGGATACTAAGCAGTCATAAAGTAAGGGACAGATGGTCACTACAATGAAAAATAGGAGAATTAATAGTCTGTGCAAAGAAGGAAGAGGTTTATCAAACAGCTTTGTGATCTGAATGAAGAAATTATGATAACATCTATTTGGTACACTGAAATATGTCCTAAAGTAAGCAAACAAACTGATCACAATGAAATTATGTAGAACCACTGTGGTGGTTTGCTGCTTTAAAAAGTCAGGTTAATTTTGCTTGGTGAAATGAAGAGTCATTTTGAAGACTGTTTATAAGGTTTCTAATTTTTGCAGGGCTCTGAAGCACAAAAACATAGTAATTCATTAGATAATGTAGTGTATCTATCCATTTACATACTCTATGCCTGAGCAAAATGGAATCTAAAAATGTAGTTAAAGCCACTTTCACACTGATATTACCTCACATTTACTGTCTGGCAATTCACTCATGCTTCCTACACAGTACATGTGTGTGCCAGGAAAGAGCATTTACCTTTGTGAACAACAATTATTGCTAAACCTTTCTTCTTCCGTTTGTTTTTATAAAGAGCCCTGATGTACCTGGTTTGCAGTGGCGGAGGAGCTCATCTTCATTTCTTCAAGAAGTAAGAGCGTATCTGCATGGTGAAGTCAAAGAATAACTACTGCAGGTTAACTGGGGGCGGATTTTAAACACAAAAGTTCTTCTATGTTGTATAAGTGTTACAGTATTTTTGGTGCTGTCATAGCTGAGGAAGTTAAGGGAGCTCAAATTGCCAAAAAAGCTGGTACCTGTTATGAGACCAGTTTTTGTTAAAAATATGACTGCTTCTGTAACACCCTAAAAGGGACTTGTGTGAGGGCATGGGGGCCAAAGGTTGCTTTTCCTGTGTGGTTCTTTTTTCTCCTAATTGTACCACTTATTCTGATCAATTATTACCTCTCCCTGCAATCCCTGCACTTCTGAATTTATGTTGACCAAACACATGGGCATCCTGCTTCCCTGGTGGTGATGCCTCTGTGCATGTCAGGTTAATCAAAGCGGCTTAACCTAACAGTACAAAAGCACTGGATACAGATGGCACGGGAGATGCAAGGAGGCCAGCCGTTGTAAAAAGCAACTGCTACAGACAAGGTGTTCAACAATATCTATACTGCTAATTTTCTGTTAAGTAAGCAAGTCATAGCATCTACCTATTCTGGTCGCAGGGGAATGACTGAAATCATAGGCTCAACTTAACCAATGGATTCAAAATCAGAAGGACTTGCTCAGTTTCTTAGTTTGTAAGCCACCTAGCTATTTTGCAGAATAGGCTAGTGAAGTGTTACACTGCTGGTCACATAATACAGTATTAATTTCAATAGAGAAGACTGGAATAATGATTTTTTAGATAGAAACGTATAAATTGGTGTTCATAAATACAGATTTTACTTTACATAATGTGGTGGTTATCACGTTACAAACAGAACTGCTTTTATTTAATACTGAACCAAGAAAAACATTATCTTAAAGACCAAAATAAACCTCTCTCATACTGTTCATTTAAACTTCTATCAAAACTTTCTCTTCTGACTAGCTTTCTGCTACAAAATTAAAGAAATTAAAGCATGCTCATCTTCACAGTTAGGGAAAATTACTTTGCTAAGCTCTGCCAAGATACACAGGTGTGACTGAAAAGTCTTTGCCTCCAAGACAGAAAAACTGCAGTAAAGTTATTTTAAAAATGCTACAGCTGGAATGCTGAACAAAAGAAAACCTCATTTGTTAGCTATTTGATCATCACAACTCTTTAAGCATGGACTCAAGATGGCGCAGCTTCTATCTCAGCTTTCGTCTTTGACAAAAGAACTTTACCTTTTGAGCCAAACTGAACTCTATCACTTCTGGAACTGTATTACAGAAAGGAAAGATAGGGAGATATTTTTCTTTAAAATCTCATCAATGTGATCTGGATCACAAGCACTTACTTGCCTTTCTTCTAACTGCAAG
This sequence comes from Sagittarius serpentarius, assembly GCA_034782735.1. Classification (NCBI taxonomy): domain Eukaryota; kingdom Metazoa; phylum Chordata; class Aves; order Accipitriformes; family Sagittariidae; genus Sagittarius; species Sagittarius serpentarius. The sequence goes on along the minus strand of JAVKLA010000053.1, from coordinate 13,075,876 downwards.
AATATTGCTATTACATATCACTGGGGTGTAATGATGCAATTGTTTGAGTGCTCCAATTTTGAATTTCCACAATTTAAAATACATGAAAACATTATAGGTGTAATACCAGCTCCAGGTGTCATGAGATTGCACATAAATGAGAATAGTAACTGCCATTACCAGTATTCCTACCTTAAACCATTGCACTTCTTTTGTTGTAGCTTTTTGCCTGGAAAATATACTAAAGCCAAGAATATTTCTTTTCTTCGTTGCTTACATGATAGTGAATTGTTAATTTTTGTTACTCAGAGGTAAGTCATAGTAATTTTGTTATTCAGAGGTTTTCTATCAGATTCAGTAGATGACCCACTCAATAGGGTTGTTTTATTAGTTTCAGAATATAAGTAAGGTCCCACACATGGACAACGGCCTTTATCAAAGGCATTTTCATGCATATTAATTCCTTGACACTTATGTCACTTGATACAAGTGGGGCTTAGAGAAAGAAAATTAACTTTGTTGGTTTTGGGGTGTGTCCCCCCCCCCAAGAATGGAGTAAGTGTTAATATTGTCCAGTAAAGAATTTCCGTTAAAAGAAAATATCTTCTATTCCAAAGAAGACATATGACTATGTGGTAATTTTACATCCATATGGAGTTTGAACTGCATATCTTGGCAGCTACCTGCATGGAATTTCTACTGATGATTTTCTTCTGTTGGAAATACTTCTTTTTTTTAAGATTTGTTTTACTCCTTTTGGAAAGAATTAAATTATTGAAAAAAGAAATTATTTGGAAGCAATGAAGCAATGAAAATAAAAAGAAGAGTTATAAACATACAAATAGTGAGAATGAGAAATATTTAAAAGGAAATTTAAACAGTACCATTTAAAAAAAATGAAGAATTTCTTTGGTTACAAATTTCAAAGAGAAAGAACATTTTCTCAGTTCAGCTTTGTTGGTGTTGATGCTCTGAAAGGTCTTTTCGAGAAAAGAAAATCTCTTGCTAAAGTTTTTTGAATTATACTTGCAAAGGGCTAAATACATATTTTTTTCATATGTCTATTTTAAATATATTAATCGATACTGAAAATACAAGTGTAATTTATTAATATTCATGTAATCTACTATTTTGCATTGAAAAGGAATTGCAAATTCTTATTTTTTTTTACTGGAGCCATAGCTAAACCCCTTCTGTAAGAAAGAACCTCAAACTGGAAGACATTTAGTCCTGTGTTTATTTTTTGCCTCTGACACAGACAGTACAATACTGAATGAGTTATTTTTCACAGTTCCATCTCTGCAAAGTGGGAAATCAAGTTATTTTCTTCTTCCTTTTTCTTTTTTTTTTTTCTTTAAGGAGTGTGTGCATTTGTGTCTGTGTTTGTTTTCCCCTGTAATTCACAGTGCTTTTCAAGGATGGCCACTTCTTCCATACAGTTATAGCACGCTGCCAAGAATACTAAAGCTATACTGAAAAAGCTGCCAGATCCCTTTTCTTTGTATCTGCCCCAGTCACCTCTTAATTGCAATAATGTGAGGCAGGTCAGGCTGTTGTCCCTTCCAGAGAGTATTTCCAATGAAGAAAACTGGAATTCAAGGAAGAAAGCAGACACTGCCTGCTTCGAAAGGTCCCCTTTCCCAGCCTTTGAGGGCTGAGACCTCAGAGTACTCTGCATGGCACTGTCACAAAAAAGTTTAAACACAGCTGTCTGAGTTTCTCCTGCTGCTGTTGCTAGCAGTTATATCAACGCAGAAAATGTGAAGGTACACACAGGGGAAGTTTCAGCGGTTATGTTTTAATTACACTGGGCTTTTCACTGATAAAAGTGTTGAAAGTGTGCATTGGACACACATTACATTTTCTTGGGCTTTTGCTTTGAACGTTACGCTAATGCTAAGATGAACATTGTGAGTTATGCTTCTTTTTTCTCTTCCTTTAGCAGGTTCAAGAAGGAACTTTAATACCTGCTGCTGGATGGGCAATTCAGTGGGGTGCAAGCAATCCCATGGACTTCTGGAATGCAGTGGGGACACAGATACTGGACAGAAAAACTAGAAGTACTCTGCTGCTACACATAAATAAGGAAGACCTAATCAAGTCACTGCCAACATAGATAAGGAAGACCCAATCAAGTCACTGCCAACCCTGACTGGACTGACCACAAAGCAGTACTCTTTTAGATCCTGAGAGGAGTGAGGAAAAGCAATAGCACAGTGAAGTCCCTAAGCTCCAGAAGAATGCATTTGGGCTCGCTCAGGGAAAAGGTAGGCAGTGAGAAAGAAGAGAGGCAAAGGCCGAGGAACTTTATGCCTCCTATCCTTTGGCCTGGCAAGGTCTGCTCTCAGGCATCCCAGCTCTCTGCACCTAGTAGCAGGTTCCGGGGAAGTGCTACCCACAGCATAGGAGAGCTGAGTTAGGTGTTACTTAAATACAGTGGACATAAGTAACTGTGAGCAGCAGGAAAGCCTCCGAAGATCCTGAAGGAGCTGGGTGACATTGAGAGGCTGCTCGCTAATATCTTTAAGGTGTTATGCAACCAATGAATGGAAAAAAGGCAAATATTAGGTACACCCATCTTCAAAAAAAGAAAGGAGCTGGATCTAGGTAACTACCAACTGGTCAGCCTAACATCAGTACCCAGGAAAACTGCAAAGCAAATCCTCCTGAAAATCATTTCTGGACACATACAAAAAAGAAAGGTGATTGGGAACAGCCGTCTTGGTCTTGCCAAGGGAAAATGGTGCTTGACCATCCTCATTGCCTTCTATGATGAAATGAAAGCTCTGGGGACAAGAGAAGAGCAGTGGATGTTTATCTTGACCTTCGTAAGCCTGTCAGAATGATCTCCCAGAGCAGCCTTTAGCTAACGTCTACCTGGAGACCAGCTGTAAGTTATGCTCCTCAGCATTCATAATGGGGCTGATGCTGTTGAACATTTTCATCAATGGCCTGGATGTGAGATGGTCTACTCCCACCCTGCCAGGGAGGTCTCGGAGGGACCTCATCAAGCGGAAGCAATTGGCTACAAGGAAATTGAGAAATTTCAACAAAGTCAAATGCAAAATCTTGCACCTGGGATCAAAAAACCCAAAGCAGTGGTGCAGGCTGGGGACTGACTAGGTGGGGAGCAACTCTGCTGAAAGAAGCAAGACGTTGACCAGGCAGCTTCAAGAGATCCCCTCCAGCCTAACTTATTCTACGTGTAGATGACTGGTTAGCATGGGATAGCAGCCAACCTCATCTTCTTGTGTGACTTCAGAGAAGTAGAATTTGTAGAGAGAAAAACGTGATTAAGATGTAACGCTTTTTTTTTCCTTTTTTGTTACTTTTTTTTTCTTTTTTTTGGTAAAAATCAGAATGATGGTTTGCTCTCTGCACAGTTCTTTTCAGTTACTCTTTTTGCCTACAGAAAGATAAAGTTAAAAGGACCATTTCAGAAAGACATACAAAAAGCCAAGGCTTTCATTTCCGTTCAGTTGAAAGAAAGAGATCCCTGGGAAGGTTTAAAAAGTGGTTCAGCTAGGAATACATTTTTTCTGGAAGTTGAGATAGAAACAGAAGTCAAATGAGCTTTCTCATCCCTCCCACTCGTGATGAATTTGCACTTTTCATTCAGCTTCAATAATAATTAAATTAAAAAATGGGGAATTAAACCCTAAAAATAGTAAAAAAATCCCCCAAGAAAATAACTAAAGAAAGAATTGGGAAAAAGACTTGGGCTAAATGTCAGTAGTTTAATCAACAGAAAAGTTTTACATCAGTGATTGCTTTTTGAGCATAATACAGATGAATACATAAGGCTTAAGCTTAGTTTAAAGGGTGAAACTCCATGCTATACGTAGTATCACCACAAGTCAGCTTAAATTCTTAGTGGGAAGAATGAGCTTAATTTACTGCTGTTTCTGTATATTTGTGTTACAGGAATAGAAATTGACTGAAAGTCATCCATTTTGTGGATGCTGGGAAAGCTGGAAGAAAACTAGGAATAGCATTAGTGATAAAAATCTACTGATGAAAAATTACACTGATAATAACTTCTAAAAAAAATCCCAAATCCAATTTTGAAGAGGTTCATAACATCAGACATTGAAATGGTGAGAAAACTTCCCCTGTGTTTTGCATTATTGCATACAAGAGGGGCTGGTTTATTAATTGCTTTGTCTTTAAAACAGAAACCAATTTTTTAAAAGGTGAATAGATGATCTTGAGTCAAACACGATCCTATCAGAACAAAAGGCATTTTTTTTTATTCGCATGTAAAAGCTAATAATCTATGATTGCTAAAATACTGTCTGTATCATATAATAAAAATAAAAATGTTGGTTTACAATGACCTGTTACGTATTTTCCAAGACAAGGTCTGAAAGCCTCTTAGCTTTGCCTTTGTAAACTGGACTGTATGAAGAAATAGAAAACATCCTAAAGAAAGATGTGCACTGGGTATATACTGGATTGAACGGGCAGACAGAACTTTCTCATCTCTTGCTAGAGCTCAGAGGTTTTACGTCCTGCAACTTCGGGAATGCGCTGGCATAGTGCCCCCACTACCGAGCTCCTGAACATGCAGAGACCATATGGGATCTTGACAGAAGCAGTGCGACACCAGTTCAATGTCCTTTTTCTTCTCAAGCTTGGAGTATTCATGTATACAGAACAATGTTTACCTATCCAGCCGAAAGTTAATTCTTTTAATATATGGGAAGAAGGTAAAATGATTTGTGGCATATGAGTCTGTATAAAATATGGCTTGATATGAATTTTGTACATTGAAGAAATTATAAAGAATTACTTAGAATGTTAGAGAGTCGTGGGTAACTGTGATTACTTTGGCTAACTTTATAGATACAAATTAGGAACAAGGAAACATTTTCAACAAGAGTGTGGGAGAATTTCCTTTTTAATATACATTTTGGAAACAAACACCTTAGTTTTAAAACAAGCCTAATAGTGTGTAATTTCTGTTTTGTATTTTTAGAATGCTTTGAAGGTTTGACACACCTTATGAATTATCGTGTGGGCCTGTAACAGCTATAATATTATCAGTTATCCCTTCATCAAAAGGCTTTTCACTTAAAAAATACTCCTACAATGAAGGAACAGATAGACTGTAATGTACAAAGCAAACATCTTTATGTTGTTCCTTGCCAGTTTTTTAAAACAAATTTTGCCAGTGATTCTGACAAAATAAAGCCATCTTTTCAATATAATTGGGCTTTTCTGTCTTCTCACAATATGGTCTTTTAATTATCTTATTGCATATTATGTCTCTAGTTTAAAAATATAAAGTAGAAAAAAAAAATTAACCCTTACTGTACATAATGTTGGTCATAATTTCTTTAATTCATTTTCATTGGCAGCCCTAACATAAAACAATTTAAACTTCAGGACAGAAGACACCATTTTTTTTAAACACACTTTAACTCCTTATGATAGAGGCAATTTCCCAGTGACCAGCGTAAAAGAGTGGAATGAACTCCCATTGGAAGTAATAATCATCACAGACATCTGGCTCTAAGGGCAAGGCACAACCTCTGTAATTTTCTCTAACATAAATATTTACCAGATTACTCAAAATATAAGTAATTAAATATTACCAAACAAATGACAAATTTCACCCTTCTGTGGTGCAGAAAATGAATCAAATACATTTGACATATGCTGTCTATGTTGCTTACTGCACTTCTGGAAATTGTTCAGGTATTTTAATGATGAGGTCAGTATACAAATCTATGTATTACTGATGTTTACTGACCGACTTCTCCAAAGATAATATGAATTGTCTTTGTAAATGATGCAGTTTTAACACTTACACCTGAAATCTTCTACCTAGTGATTTTAATGGAATTTTGTACAACGTATGCTCCTACTCTGTTTGAAAAAAATCCAGCTTTGAACTTTAATCATAAGCCAGATACTGTATATTATTTAATCCAGAAGATCTCTTTTTTTTGGATAAAGTAGTTAACTACAAGATATTTTTTTTTCCAGTGAATTCTAAAAAAAATATTTCAAGGCTGTCACAAAATATATTTATGAAAGAGTTTCCTAGCTTCCAGGTGTGAAAGCACAGAATGATAGTTTTGTATCATCTCTAGTGACACAAAATTCCTAATAGCTTTGCATGGAACTTTGTAGATTTTAAAATATTGTCATATTTTGTTCTTTTCCATGATGATAATGGAGGACTTGTTAACTGGAGCTGAAAGTAACCTTAAAATTTGCAACCATAATAAAAATTCATTTTTCCTGCAGTGTACAAGATTGGTACTGTCTGTCTGACACCCCTCACACCATCAAACGAGGTTTAATCTCTTGTTAAAACTATTTGGTAAAAGCGTTTCCCACACAAAATTTTAAAATCATAACTAGAGATGATTTTTAATTCTGAAAAACAATTTCTCTATCAATTTCAGATACAGATGAAGACAACTGCTGAAATGAACATGAAGGTAATGTACTTTAGGCACAGATAATTGTTTTAAAAATATTCAGACAATTTTAAGTGGATTTTGTAGTTTTTAAATTACAAATTCAGCAAGTCCCTAAATATTATATTATAGGACTGTAAACCTATATATAGTATTATAAAACTAAAAGCATAAAAATACTAGAAAATGAATTAATAAATCCAATTTTACTGATTCCATTGTCTTAAATATAAACACAAAACTTGCCAATACATTGATGTAGAAAAATTCCATTTTTCTTAAGTTTTTACTGAAAAAATTATATTTTGTTTTCTTCGAGGCTTTAACCAACTAGTTTTTACAAGGCATAACTCTAGACACTTTTCCTTATGTGTTGACATATTCTGGGGTTTCTTAGAAGTGTATAAACAGTGACAAAAGGACCAGAAAACAAGGTGAGCTTTTCTTGTACGCATACATTGTAAAGCGTGCATCTGCCAGTTAATGCAGTGACAGTCATCAGTATGAAGGAGGGATAGGGGAAAAAAAAGACATTTTGGTGGACTGGATAAAATAAACATTACCTCTTACAGGACAAAAAATTAGTAGGCTAGTTAAAATTCACTATGTACTGTGATAATAAGTATTTTTTTTCCATTAAAAGGCATAAGCATTAATATTTCCATCCATAGACAACATAAATAAAAGCATTTGGGTATGTGACAGCTGTGCCTGCTAGATAAGAGAAGCACTGCGAAACAGTGGAGAAGTAATTTTCCTGCAACTTATTTATATTCATCACTGCTATAAAAATGGGGGGGGCGGGGTGGGGGGGAGAAAAATCAATCCCAGCATTTTTGGGAAAAAGCTCAATAATTATTTTGTGAACACTGTGAATTGGTACGGTGATACCTTTATTCTGGTTCATTTCCCACACTTTTAAGGTGCTAATCAACACAGTGAAGAACTTTCAAGTGGCTCTGAAGTGTATTTCTTCCTTGGATTCCAAACATTGTAGGGCAGCTGTACAGTTGCTAAAAGCTGTTCTGTGTCTGCTATGTCTGATGACATACAGAGGACAAAAAACTTGACTGAACTTCACAAAGATCTAATAACCCCCTGGCCTGTCAAGAGGGCATCATTAGTTCCCTTTAAGAAATAAAAGAAGCTTATTTCTAGGGACACAGCATGATGCACTGTCTCCCACTTCTGAAGCTCCCCCTGGGTTGTACATCAGGAGATAGCTCTGCTAAAAAATACCGCATATTTCAGGTATAAAAATATCAAATTGTGGATTCACTGGACATTAGAGTTTCACAAAATCTCTTCCCTTTCCCAAATCCTACAGATAACAGTTACAAAAGAGAAAGAAGGGTCTTCATTTCAGTAGCAGTGCAGTGATGAAAACTAAAATAACATGATCTTCTGAAGGAGCATAGGCTTAATCTCTTAGGAATACCTTCTGCTGAATTCCTTATGTCTGAGGAGACAATATACAATTGGGTTTTAATGGTACAAAATGACTGCTCTCAAAGTTAAACTTTGCAAATGGGTTGGCTATAAGTTATCTTTATCTCCATGTGTACACTCCAGTGATCTTTACAGGAGTGTTTTATATCCTGATAAATCCATGGACATGTTCTGGGTTAGGAAAAATGATTGTGTGCTCTAAAAACAACAGATGGTAAAAATTCACTATGGAGAAAAGTAAATGCTGTCAGTGGAAATGAGCTTTACTAACCGACCAACTAATGTGGTCTAAAGCCTTCTTTTTACCTGTGCAAAACCCAGCTTAAAAATTAATTTAAGTCCAAGGCCTGGGTCAAGGAACAGGATGAGCATGCCTCAAATTGTACTTTACTTTCCTGAGGGAGCCTAACAACTCTGATTTTCCTGAAAATCCAAACCTTCATAGAACATTGGTTTCTGATTCCCAGGGAAGCAGTTCATTGCTCTTTCAACTGATGAGAGGCAAGGGGCCATCTGAGGCTCTCAATATAAAAGCAGGAAATTAAAAGAAAAGAAAAAGATTAAGAGAAAGCAAAAAAAAAAAGTAGATGGGGCAGAAAATGGTTTTTATGGGAGTTTAAATAACAGTGTAGAAAGATGCTACTCAAATATATTATCCTCTGCATGCCCAAATAGAGCTGATCATTTCAGAATAATTTCCTTGAGGGGAAAAGCTCTCTTTAAATCACTGTATGCCCTGACACAATTATTTGCAAAGATTTATTTGCAATATAATTAACAGCTATGGATAACCACATAGTTTAAATCACAAGGCAAGTGTATGTTTTGTGATTGCCACACGGTCTATACCACAATCCAGATATTTCCTTCCCTGCACTTCTCCTCTGTTCTCTCCTCTCCTCTCCTCTCCTCTCCTCTCCTCTCCTCTCCTCTCCTCTCCTC
>JAVKLA010000053.1:13053794-13066975 GCA_034782735.1 Sagittarius serpentarius | reverse complement strand
CTCCTCTCCTCTCCTCTCCTCTCCTCTCCTCTCCTCTCCTCTCCTCTCCTCTCCTCTCCTCTCCTCTCCTCTCTTCTTTCTCCCCTTTTTCACACTTCTTTCCCACTGGCTGGTACTCAGGGGGTCTTCCTGTTGCCTGGTCATAGCAGGGCACTCTCTCATGAAGCCCCTGTGCTCAGCTCCCATCCATAATCTTATACCTGGCACGCTCCATTTAATAATGCCCAAATAAACACCTTCATCAGACTACCATTCTCAGAGTGGCAGTCCAGTCTCTGAACTGTGCTTATGGTGCAGCAAGTCCTATGGCTCATCTAATCCTCTGCTACCTGTATGCTAGCCTATTGTCTGGGAGGGTAGTCTCTGAAGAGCTCTGCTCCCCGCTCTTTCAAATACACGTGGGTCTGCATAGGCATGCTCGCTCACATACACACACACACACACACACAGAGGAAACAGAAGTTCTGTATTAGCACTTTCTTCTGAGACAAACAATTCTCCAAAACAACAAATATGGAATTCTTTCCACCCCCACAAGCTTCCACTACTGATAAGTCTAAGAGTAGCATTGAACAAACAAGTAAGGGTTGTATACATAATCCCCTGTTATTGATGGCAGGCTTTGAATGTGGCGTAAGTTGACAGATGTCTGCACAGAACAAAACAAGATGTGCCACATAGTTTTGGTCCACCAAAGTTCAGTGTTTTTTCTTTTTTTTCTCTGTCACTGGGAAATGCTATTTTGAGACACAAAAGAGAGAGCATGTGTTTATGGGTGTTTTGTTTAGAAAATCTGACATGCCGTAAAAATATGTTTGTCAATTCTACCATGGTTTTCTCCCACAAGCTGCTGATTGGTGGCTGTAGCTGAAGCAAATTGCCAATCATGGTTTCTAAAATTGATACTCTGAGGACATATGGAGACAGTGGAAAAGTCAGTATGTCTGTTCTGGTGAGCATTTCTCCAGCAGTTGGTTTATTAACATTTTCACGAGTTTATTTGAAGTCTAGTTTTGTTCCCCTCCCCTCCTGCTTTCTCCTAGTGAAGGTCAGTTACTCTTAAATGTATGTGTAAAGCCCTCTTTTGAAAAAAAATGTATCTGCAAGCAGACAGCCTGCAGCAAGAGAAGTAAATAAACATAGTCTCAGATGTTTTCACCATATGACACTGAGAGTAGAATAATCTTAGAATTGTTTAGATGAGATTAGAGTCATTCCACATTTCCACAAACCTGAAATCACTTTGCAGGCCAGCTGTGCATGGTGTGCCCGTGATAAGCCCAATAAGAATGAGGCAACAAATTGATAGGTCAATAGATGGATTCTGGAACTCTTTTACCGCTATATGGATGCTTCCTAGTTTCTCCAGAAGGCAGAGCTTTCAGACATGACATAACAGTACTGACTGATCAGTGTTTCCATATGGTACAGAATTTTAAGAGAGAAAATAATGTAGATAGGAAAAGTAATCTGAAATGCGTGTGTGCATATATATATATGAGGACATATGCAACGGAAAAAAAGAAGTCTGGAAATTCTGGAAAAGTTGTACATGTAGTGTCTCATCAGATAGAGGTTTGCCACATGAATTGGCAGCAAAATGAACATCATCATGAAACAGAATAAAGAAGCAATACTTCCTCTAAGTTTCTCTTTCAGCTGCATCTGGAACATCTTATTCAGGTTAGGATGCATGAACAAGAATAATAGTCAAATTGCTTGGAATTCAGGAATAGTAAGGGTCAAAATAAGTAGGTAAGTAAAAAACAAAATAGCTGAACCTTTTACATGACAGGCCTAGAGTGATGTGCAATATTAAACTGTACATTTAACCCCTTGTGTGAAGATGAAACCTCCTTGAGAAAAGTTCTACTAATAAAAATGCTCAATTTTACCTTCCTAATGATCATCTTTTTGTAATAGAAATTTTTCACTGCCTATGTCAAGCTGAGGAATATTATTTCATAAATATTTGAGAAATAACTAGCAGAAGAAATCAAAATGAATAATAAGTCCTTCTACACATACAATAGGAGCAAGAAGCCTGCCCAACAGTATTTCGACAAACTGATGATCATAGCTCCTTTGAAAAACATGTCTGCAGACAAGGAGAAAAGAAAAACAATCATTCAAATCTTTTTTTTGGAGAAGAGTAATCTATTGTGGACTACTAATACATAGAAATCACATGTGGTTCAGGCCATGCCCCAGCTGAAAGCTCTGGGGGCTGTGAGGCAGACAATGTGAGAAGAGAGTAAGATGTGTGCTTTTCCATTTTTTTTACTTTTATCTTACTGATTCTTTTACAGACATGAGAGTGTTTAACTCAAATTAAAACAAAGTGATTCCTGCATAAAAATTTTTAAATGCTTTCAGATTCACTTCATGTCAAAAGTAATAGCATTATTTAAGTTTTCTTCATTATTACATTTTCAGGAAGGACACTGAGAACGCTTCAGCAGTGAGTAAGTAAATGTCAGATAAACCCAATAACAGATCACCTTATGTTTAATGCTAACACTAGACTAAAGATATATCAAGGCATACAACAAGAAAAAATTATTCAGAACAACTGTCTTTGTATTATTCTTGGTCCCATTAAACTAAAATAAATCACACAATCTACTTAAATATAAGTGTTTGGTTAATGATTTAACAATATAAAAAAAGTAGTAGAATATTATGTGGTCATCAAAGCCTTTTTTTTTTTTTTTCAAATTAAAAGGCTAAACATGAGACAATGTATACATGAAAATTACTGATAGGCAAAAATTCTAAATTCCAGTTATCCTGTTTGAGCATCAAGCTAATTCAAATTAAGCTAGCAGTTAATGACAGCTAACTTTCCAGAAATTAAAGTCTTATGCTGTTGCCACTAATTAAAAGACAAGATAAAACTACATGAAGATGTAGTAGGGATTCTTCAAGTGTAATGAACTGGGATTGTTGCATTACATAAATAGCTTTTAAAATAAGTTGGTATTATGACTACCTTGTCTGTTCATCAGAGTTTAATTAAATCATATGATGTTATGAAGAAACTGGTGAACTAATTGGCTGACATTTAATGTACAATATACTGGACAGAACAGATTGAGAGGTAAATCCTGTTAAAAATTATAGTGGATGCCAGTCACCATATCACGTGAGACTATACCATAGTTTGGAGAATACTTCGTTAAATGAGGAATGTCATTATATCTTTAAATTCATTATAGCTGAAATCAGATTGCAGGCACACTATTGTCTCAGGTCATTCTTAACCAAAACACCATCAAAAGCAAATTTTAATTGTCCTATCTCACAGTCGAGCAATTCAGCCACAACAGTTATAAAAGGCATGGCTGCCACGGCATAGATACAGCTAATGAGATCTGTATGCCTAAGTTAATTATAAACTGCTGGCCAGAAACAAGAAATTGTAGCAGGCTATAGGGCTAAAATATGCTAGGGCAATCCTTTATAATTCTAGTATTTGTGTGCATTTATGTACATTTAGGTATTTATATTTACGTATATTACTTTGCTTCACCTCTGCTTACCATGGTACTGTTCTTCTCAAATACACAAGTGTCATGACTACGTGCACATCAAAACAAAAAAAGAAGGGGACCAAATGTGACTTTCTTTTTGCACATAGTGCCAAAGAGTGGATAGTAATCTCTATTCATTTTCCCTGAGATTACACTAAAGAAAATAAAAGAAAAAACAATGGAAGGAATTTTCTTCTGTGCTTGCAAGTGTGAAGCTTTGCATGCCTGAATGCTGATGGCCATGCATGAAAAATTGAGTGGTGCTAAGTAAAACAGAACATTTGACCTTCAGCTCCTACACCTCACTGTGATCTATGTTTAATTTTTATTAGGTGAGAAGATGAGCTTTGTGGGAAAAAAATAGGTCTTTGTATTTTACTGGCAAAAAACTTGCAAAACTCTATTGGCAATGCATGAATTTAGAGAAAAGTGAAATCTGTAACTTTTGTTTCATGTTAAGAGCTCTCTCTAAGCTGTAGCTGAATTCAGATTGCTCATTATCTTGCCACATTAAAAAGCTAAGTAATAATACGTTCTTTTGTTTAGCCATCTGATGGGCTTACTTTGACGACTTTTTCCAATAAACCAGTATAATCTCCATGAAGAAAGAGAAAGTCACATGTAAATCTCATTGTACTCTTAAAAAAGGCATACACATCCCTACCTCCACCCACTGTGTAGCTGGTAAGATTCAGCTCTCATTGAAGTGCAGAATTATCTTTCTGTTGACTTCTCTTGACTTCCTTGTGTGCATGAGGCACATAAAACCTCTGGCCTGGGTTATAATTGTATTTCAACTGTTATTCTGATTTTCAGTCTTGCTTTGAAATATTTTTCCTATCTTGGCAGAGATTCGTCCAACTTCCTGTCTGCTACTCAAGCTTGGTTTTGGAATTATATTAAAAGTATAACCTTTGAAAAATGGATTGAGATTAACTAGTGCTGTAGGTATTTATTGAATGTTCTTTCAGTGCCATAAAGCATTGGGTTTTTTTCAAGCTGTCAGCCAGAGAGACAGTTACTACTATGAATAATAGAGTTTTCGGATAATTTATATTTTAAAAAAAATCCTCTATCTGTAAGACATTGTTTTTGCAGAGAAGAACGTCAAAGACAAATTAACTTGGTAGCATTCTGGACCTGACAATTAGAGCTGTTTGAAGAATATTTGTTAAATGACTTACTCGACATATTCTGTATTTTTTCCCCTGGTAAAATGCTTGAAAAAAACAGTATTTTTATCTCCGGCTGAGTTCTTAAAACACTAAAGTTTCCTCAGTGTTAGAGACCCCTAGGTGTATTTAAATGTTTGGAGCAATCAACATAAATATATTATTTGCACTACAGAGCAAGATTAAAGCTTTTGACAGATACTCAAATAGGTAAAGAAAATGTTAATGTTTAGTTAAAGAACATTTCATTTGACACAAAGAGAGACTGCAACATGTAATGGGGTGAAAATAAGAAGTTTTGAGTTATGTTCACACTGCGTGCAGTAACTCTGCTTAAAAAAAAGGGACCACAACCTCAGCATATTTTGGCTTTAGTGAGGTTATTACCATTTATCCCATCTGAGGTCTCAGACTTCAAATTTCTTTTGGTTATATGGTTCTTTTGGACATGGATGTCAATATTAATCACTTCTGAGGTGAGACTAGATTTGATGGACAATCTTAAGGATCTTTCCTTAAGGAAAGACTTTTCTTTAAGAAATCTGTTTCTTAAGAAAAATCTTCTCTAGACAAAGCAAAAAATCAGAAATAGCTGAAGAGCCTTTTGTGGCAAATGGATGTAAGATCTTCATAAACAATCTGCATGAGGAATGCAAATCACATGAACATATTATAGCATTTATGACAAGCTGCGAGTTGTTACAAAAGCATTTAATGACTGAAGAGATAGAATGTGAAAGAATAGGAGACTCCAAATGTGCAAAGGAAAGAAAACAAAATGCATCTTCTTTGTGGCTCCAAATATCCAGACATGGCAAATAAGAGTAATTGTTGAAGAGATGGCATATAACCTGGAAAGAAACAAACACAGGATAACATTGAGAAGGCGTGAAAACCAGAAAATAGTACAGGAAACTGAAGGCTGTGGACAACACAAAATACTTCACAGGAGATTACTCTGATTAACATATTCAGAACTGAGTATATCCTTGCGATCAGGTTTTCGTACCTCAGTATGGAAGGTTTCAACAAACTGGCAGTCGTTCATAAGAATGACCAAGCAAGGGTCTTTTCTAACATACATTTTGACATATTCTTAAGTCAAAACCAGTTTATCTGACTTCAGGCTTTTTGTAGTAAGTGGAAACAAGCTACATGTTATATAAAGTCAAAGCACTGCAGAAGCCTTTACGGAGCTGAGATCTACCTATATGAAAATAAGCTTGAAAGACTATATAACAATCTCCAGAAGACTGTGCTAGCAGTCTCATCAACTCACTTCTCAAAATAATGCTGAGCAGTAAGGAACAAGATTTTATGAGCAAGCCAAAAAATAAAGTAATGAAATAAGATGTGATAACTTGTGTATATTTTTACACTATAATTTTGAAATTAGTAGCATTTGTAGAATTAGTAGCAGAAAATGTATATATATGTATTTATATATAAGTATATGTGTGTATATGTATACATGTACACATACTCCTGAGTTTCTTTTATTCAGATTCTATCTGAAGATTCAAAATAAATAAAATTACTTGAATCAAATGTTTTTCCCTCTAGGTAACATCAACAGAACTGTTCCAATATAATTATATGAGTGACTAATTTCTACTTCTAAATAGAAAGATGTCAATAAAATACTGTTCTAGAAATGCAGGTCTGTTGTGACTGTACATTTGATGTCTCATGAAAGGTGAAAAATGCAGTAAGTTATATATTTTAATCTAATGTTATAGTATCTTGGGGGCACCATTATGTCTTTTGGTACACTGCAACCTTCTTATCAAAGGATCCCCTCCAAAACTCAAGGACTGACAAATAATAAAAGGTATTTGGTTGCTAAGAATTCATTTACTGACACACAAAATTACTAAAAACATTGCATAACATGCTCTTATATTTTGGGATTTCATATTAGGTCAGAACAGCAAGTTTAGATGGAACTTTTTTTCAGTGAATGCAATGAATAGTTTATACTCACATCACTAGGCAGAAGCAAGAGACCTCTCAAGATATTAGAGTGAGATATTAAGAGAAAATTATTTGATGAGTTGTTTTTCTGTCTTTTCACTAAGTAGTGTTACTTCTAGCATTTCTAGTAGCAAAGACTTGGATTTTTGGTTGCACATCCTTCTCTTCTTTTTATAAAATTAATGTAGTTAGTAAATTTTTGAATAGTTGAAGTAATAGTCATCCAATCTCAAAAAGATTTTTACATTTTGCAAGCCTGTTTGCATTCCACTGTTGAAAACCAAACTTATGCTGAAGCATAAGTTGCACTAACAAACAACTAAACAGAACCCCTCAGTTCAAAGGCCTTCAAGATCCCTTAATTTAAATATGATTTCCCATCTTCCTCATTGTGTCTCAGAATGTTATCTCTCATTACAAATAGCACTGTAGCTTTGCAAAGTCCTTGTGTGCAGCTGTTAGTCATGGTGCTTGGAAGATGCCGATTAAAGAAATACTGTAAGAAAAATGCATGAAAGAAAATGAGATGAAATCTGTAACAAAACTTTACTACTATATATAAAGCTTCCGGTCTCCAGTACACAGACTTGTTAAAAATACAGGAAAGAAATTACCATCAGGACAGACAATTAAGCTGGAAAAACAGTAGTGTTATGGCATGAAATGAGAAAAAGCTGAGAAATTCAAATTTACATTTAACACTTTATCATTCCTTTCTTACACAAAGCATAGTGTGTGCCATCTTTACTTAAATGGCACCTTTTGACTTCTCAGTTGACGAACTGTCCCAAAATGATAGTACCAGCATTTAATCTAAATTCTTCAAGAGAGCTGTAGTAGTCTGTATTTATGTTTGGCATAACTGCTTGCTACAGAAAGTTACTTTTAAAACACATTATTTACCAGAGAAATAAAAAAGACTGTTTCAGAACCACTCACAACTCCTGCATAATCACAAAAGGAAAACTGAAGATAACACTAGGGATGTAATCAAGTCAAAGCTGGCAACAGAACAGATTTTATAAATACTGGAAGATTGTTTAGATAAATCCATATTCAAACATACAAGGTGTTCTTTTGGGAAAATATATCTATAAATAAAAATACTGATTATACTAGCAAAAATCCCATCCAAAACCATATGTTCAGAGTCATTCCTAAATAAAAAGATATCTTCTTTTGAAAGAACATTGGAGGATCAAGTTTAGTGCAAGCAGGAGGAATTACAGACTTTTGGATTAGATTCTTAACATACTTTCGCCTTTGAATCTGCAGAGAGTTGAGGAAAGAAAGGAAAAGGGAGCCTTGGATTGTCATGCATATCTGTATTCCAGCAGTGTAAAAAATTAGGATTCTAAGGTGAAGCATGTTGTTCCATCAGTGGAAACAGCACATATCTCACTGAAATCTCAGTATGGTGTCTGGAACCAGAAGACTTAGACAGACTTTATATCTCTTTCTTGAGATTTAAACAAAATAAACCGTCTCCTTCAGGGCATGCCTGAACTAGTTAGGTAATGCCCTCACCCGCCACTGAACTCCCTTGTGCGGGCAATACAGCAAGCTGCCCAAGCACAGTATTTGTGCATGTACAGAATAGACTCAACCAAGTGCAAGAGAGATCAGAAAGATAGGCACATAAGTCCTCTTAAGGGGTTGTATGCTCCAAAGGTGTTTAACACATGCTGACAAGTACAGAAATGTTAAAAAATTAATTCAAAGTTAACTTTCTGGACACAGAACCCAAGATGCCTCTCTCCCTACTGAGAACATCCACCTGGACGGATACAGACAACTGCTTGTTCAATAAATACGTTAGCCAAGTAACTCTGACTTGTTTAACCACACTTGGCAATACTGTTTACATGCTAGTAAAATGAGGAGTACCTTCTTCCTTTCTATATAGTAGTTTAGTTGTCAAAACAGTGATTCTCAGCTTTTGTAACTGATGAGTTAGATTTGAGGGGGGCAGTGGCGGAAATTCCCAGGATAATTTGGTATTGCCACAGCAGTGTTCATTTCGTGACCAAAGCAGGATGAAATTTAAGTGGCGTCTTACTACTTATCCTGTTTTTGTTTGCTTGCTTGTTTTGGAATGCATGCATTTTTATTTCTCTTTTTAAGACTTTATTTATACTTTTGCAGTGTTTTTGCATTCCAGTCTCTGATGTGTTATAGCACACTAATAGTCTTTTACCAGAAACTACAAAAAAATATGCGTTAGAATACTTTGGAGTAAGAAATTTGCACTCCTTTTCTTCTTTTTGAACAGATTCAAGCTCATCTCCTAAAGAACACAGTTAACAGCTCACCATCATACAGCATGGACAACTCCAAAGACTGCTTACATATTTTACATTGAAGAATAATTTGTTAAAAGAATTCTAAGATCACAATTCAAGACTGCTCATTCCCTGCTAAGCAGCTTAAGCTTATGTGTTCAATACAGTCTTGTCAGATGGTTGTGAACATGCTCTTCTCTGCATAGCGTGCTTGCATGCTGCTAATCTCAACCTAACATGGATGGCATGGTATAGAAGCCTACATCTCGATTCCTATTTTGAAGTGTAACATTCATTCTACAACTGTTTTGGGATTCAACCCATGAACTGAACAGCAAACAGCAGGATCACAGAAATCCATGGTAAAAAAAAAGAAGTGGTGGCAGGAAATGTGAAAGTGATTATTTTTTAAGAAATTTGAACACTATTCTATTAGCAATAGGCTACCTGACTATTAATATGAAGAAATTAATTGAGTAAATTAATTAACTTTTCAACCGCATTGTTGAATTGCTTGTAAAATGCTAAAGATTATGCCTCAAATAATGCAACTGACATCAAACCACATGCTCAGATAAGCTGTTTAATGACACTGTTAAGATTCTATAGGAAAGAGCGCATCTTGTTCAAATGAATGTTGTTTTCCATTTTGAAGGGAGATGAAAAAGGAGGCATGAATTAAAACAAATTCATACTATTTTCAGCAGGTTGAATCTTAAGCAGAAATGTCTAACATCATTGCTCCTCACTGTTCAACCAGCAGGTTATCATGCATTGTCATCGGCAAGTGAATGAAATTTCAGAGTAGACTAAAAATAAATGTATCACTCTTCAGTACTTATCTGAGAAATGCATCTTTACCCTGGAGCAAGAAGATACCAGACAACTCTGTTGCCCATAGTGCACCAGCTCTACAAAACTTCAGAACTGGTCAGGCCCCCATATTTATTACCCTCCTAAAGACACTGTAAGAATTTCCGAAGTGCTGCAGGAGTCAGCAGTAAACATCAGGGGAGGTGAACACTGCCAGGACTACCATACAAAACCAGCCATTCAGACTCTGATCTCAGTTTCTTTAGAAGAAATCCAGTAGAAAATGGAGTTATGTTGGCTGTGTAGTGCTGTAATTGAGATCTGAAACTCTCCTACAGAATTTGAGGGTGTATGTTTAAATGAAGTTTGGGACCATTCTATAGGACTGACTATACAGCTGCAAACACAAAATGGTATTTACTACTCCAAGTGTTCATATTTACTTCAGAATCTGATATATAATTGAAACTTTGGAACACGACTGCATTTGTTTGATGGCAACCTACATTTTCCAGGGTACTTTAATTAGTTATGGACATGTCTAATCTGTACTTGACCATCTGATGTAATGATGCCATTAAAAAAAAAAAACATTGTTGAAACATTCTTTCATGTTAGCCCACCAGAACAAATTTCTCACCTGGAAATTTTTCTATAAAAATTTAAAGGATAAAATGAACTAAAAGTCATATTTTATAAAATAAAATAATTAAATGTGCACAGAATTGGAAAACTGGAAGGTGATACTCAGATTAATTTTTCAACCATTCTTATTTTTTCAATAATATCCAGTAGGACTACTTCTATTTATATATTTTCTGTTCTACAAAACCTCTACTTCTTTTAAACAAAGCCATACATAGGTTGGAGGCAGATCTGTTTGTCACATGTATAAAACAGAAAATGTCCATACTCTGCTGAAATGTGTCATTATTCAGTTACTGAAATATAACAGTGAACAGCTTGAGGTTCATGTACTTCCATCTTTTAAAAGCAAGTTGAAAATTAAGTCAGCATGGTTTGACAACAATATTATCTATACATTTGAAATTAATTAGATAACAGTGAACAAATCCTAGCAGTTTAAATCAGTAGAATATACAAATGGGTAAAATAAGCTTAATTCAATGTATTATGGCAAACTTGTTGCTTTCATTCTTGCTCCAGATGAAATTAGATGTTGCAATTAGCAGCCATCACAGAGGTTTTTGCACTTCAGGACCACAAATTCCTCAGCAATTTGAGATCAAAATAACACTTGGGCATTGCAATAGTTACAATCAGGATCGTGTAGTTCGCCATGTAAGAAGGGAGCAAAATTATCTTTGGAAAACATTTGGCATAATTTGGCTGGTACTTCTGAGCACTGACAAAAGCTACAATAAAGCTTAATTTGAATGGAACTGAGAGACAGAACATGAAACGATAACAATGTAGAATGTACTTGGATTTATGCCTGTGGGTTCTTTCAAAATTAAGCCAGCTTTCATGGATACCCAAGTTTAAGAAAAGCCTATTGCAAATGCGTTCTAAAAGCAAAGGGTCTCAAGAGTAAATAATGTGGCCCATCCAGTCACGTGAATGTCTAATGTTTCTGTTTCTAATTTGTTTATATTTTTGTCATCAACAAGATTTGTTTGAAGCTCTTCTCTGTGTAAATGTTTGTACGGATTCCCCTTTCTATGCAGTGGTTGTAACATGTGACTCTGAATTATATTTTGAATTGCCTTTTCAGCTTTATGTATTCTTAGATACAAAGATCCCTTTCTATGCCCATTATTCTTCTGTGAAGTGGGAAGGAAATTTTTAACCTATATTCTGGTGTCAGTATATGAGAGAACACGTAATGTTTCTGATGTTGAAATAAAATAAATGTTTGTCCTTTAGATCCTTCTTCGTTTCGCCCCTCATTGGTTTAGTCTAGGTTTTAGCTTTAAATATTGTGTGAAATGAATACAAATCCAAAATTTTCAGCAAGTCCACTTTCAAAACTTAGCTGTTATTCTAAATATCATATTTTAAGATGCAGTCAATATAGTTCCAGCAACTAGAAGTAACACCATCCCCATTTTCACTTTCCAGTTGAAGCTCTAGAGTGAGTTAGAAAACTAAAGCATCTGCTTCTAAAAGAGATGCTACTGGGTTTCTACTGAATGATAACCAGGTAAAGTTATGGACGTTTTCTCCTGTAAGAAATTGTCAGACAGACCACAAGTCCTAATAAGGAGTAAGAAACTTGGGTAACAAGAGTCAGTTTGAAATAGAGTATTGTTATTTGTGATGGGAAAAGGTAGGCAAGACTATTTTCCTCCAAATTCCTAACAAGGCTCCAAAGTTTATTGATTTTTCTTGCGTGGAGACTAGAATCATAAAGGAAATAAATCTTAACTATTAATGCAGTCAAACTATCCTTAAGTTCTGCTGCAAACCATCTGCAAAATAAATCTCCCTCTCAATTACATATATATCTAAGAAAAGTCTCAAGAGGTTCACTATCCAAGTGTATGTACATTGAACAAACAGATGGAGAACACCACTAAGCCACAAAATACATCATACGCTGTAAAAAGATTACCCCCTGAGAACGTGCCAACCTAATTAATTTCCTATATACACTTCCCTGTCCCTTACTTCCCATCCAACAGTTCAGGGGAAATGCTAGACTTTTCTGCATTCTTACCCTTCAGGTTGGGAAAGCTATTATAAACACTGTCAAAACCTTGGCCTTGCTAGGCACTTACAAAGCAGCATATTAGCCTTACACTAACATAGTTAAAAAGTGCACGAATTACAGCCATTTTTAATCACTCTGTAAGTAACACTACTAAAATTATTCAGAGTTAATAACTGTGGGGTGTTTCATAGCCTTTTCCTTGACCTACACATTCCCTTTTCTCCCTTTCATATAACATAGTTAGGAATCAGGAAACCTATACTAACAATCATTTAATCTGGAAAATTTCTTTCATACCCCTACTCTCTCCAGTAATAAAGAAAGATATTTTACTCTGGCCTTCTCAGACAGACATTTGCCTCTTTAGATTTCTCTTAGATCTTCCATTTCCCATATATTGTCTTACTTGGTCCCAACCCTTCAAACTCTGCCAATCTTAAATGCCTTTTTGTCAACAGAAACAGCATTTTTATTTCGGTCTGTGTTCAATTTCTACTTAACTCAAAGTCATGAAGTGTTTAATCATAATATTTCCCTATCAGTCATGTAATTGAATTTTCACAGAATCATAGAAAGGCTTGGGTTAGAAGGGACCATCAAAGGTCATCTAGTCCAACCCCCCCTGCGGTGAGCAGGGACACCTTCAACTTGATCAAGTTGCTCAGAGCCCCGTCCAGCCTGGCCCTGGATGTTCCCAGGGATGGGGCTTCTGCCACCTCTCGGGGCAACCTGT
>JAVKLA010000053.1:13042225-13053694 GCA_034782735.1 Sagittarius serpentarius | reverse complement strand
ATAGATGACATCCGTAGCTCTTCTCTTGTCCACTGATGTAGACTCTCCATCATAGAAGGCCACTAGGTTGGTCAGGCTCTTGGTGAAGCCATGCTGGCTGTCTCGAATCACCTCCCTGTCTTCCATGTGCCTTAGCATAGCTTCTAGGAGGATCTGTTCTATGATCTTCCCAGGCACAGAGGTGAGGCTGACAGGTCAGTAGTTCCCAGGGTCTTTCTTTCTATCCCTTTTAAAAATGGGTACAACATTTCCCTTTTTCCAGTCTCCACGGACTTCACCTGACTGCCATGGCTTTTCAAATATCATGAAGAGTGTCTTGGCAACTACATCAGCCAATTCCCTCAGGACTCTGGGGTGCATCTCATCAGGTCCCATAGACTTGTGTATGTTCAGGTTCCTCAGGTGGTCACGAACTTGACCTTCTCCTACAGCAGGAGGGACTTTGCTCTCCCAGTCCGTGCCCTGAGGTCCATCCACTCGAGAGCTGTGGGAAGAGAAGTTGCCAGAGAAGATCGAGGCAAAAAAGTCGTTGAGTACCTCAGCCTTCTCCTCGTCTGCTATTACCAGTCTTCTGGTCTTGCTTGTCAGGGGCGGCACGCTTTCTTTAACCTTCCTTTTCTGGCTCACATACCTGTAGAAGACCTTCTTAATGTTCTTAGCATCCCTTGCCCAGTTCAGCTCCAGCTGTGCCTTGGCCTTCCTGACCCCATCCCAACACAACTGGGCAGCATCCCTGTACTTTTCCCGGGATACCTGTCCCCGCTTCCACTGCCTGTACATGTCCTTCTTGTCCTTCAGTTTGACCAGCAGGTCTTGACTCAGCCATGCCGGTCTCTTGCCTTTCCTGCCTGATAAATTTTAAGTGAGGCAAAAATATTTTTCAAACATTTAAGAAGCAATTAGCATATATTTATTGTTGCAATATTTATAAATTATTAGCTTTTAATAATTCTGCCTAGAATATTCTATCTCAACCCCAATTCCCATTTCAGAAAGTTATAATACTAACAGCATAATTTTGCTGCTGTTTATTGATCTAGCTTTGAGCTTTTTGAGCCCAGCTGATTTTTCTGTTTGGCTTTAATTGATTAACACAGAAATGACATTCCATCAGCGTTTGGTGGTCAATAAGATCCTGCATGTTATTTTGTTCGTATTTGAACTGTCTGAAATGTTAACTTCACATTCACCGAAGTCAGACAATGAGTCAGTCATGGATCCTGAGTTAAAACCAAGAATACTTCTGGCGACTACCTACCTCATAGGTTTCTATCACTTCCTGTAGAATAAAAAAAATCTTGGAATACATGTGAAACAAAAGTGAGCTATGAAATGCTATTACCAGTCTGGGATTGCTGCAAAGTAAATTCCATTAGCTTGGGAAAAATCAAACTTTCACAAATATAAATGTGAAATTATCCAAATTTTCATATTCATGTACTTGCTCTACTGAGATGTTAAATGAGCAGTCTTTTAAAAGCTTTCATTTCTATTGTTTCATGCTCTGACCAGTAAAAGCTTTATGAGATAATTTAGTGTTTCCTAAAAAGACCAATATTAATTTCCTTCCTGTCCTGTTGATATGTTACCGCAACTTTGTGCACGTTGCCACACCAGGGCTTTAAATGAGTTATATGCCCTTGTTATTAGTCATTTAATATTTTATTAAACTTTCTGTTGCCCTGTGCTTTAGCCGAATAAAACTTAGAAATACCCTAAAATAACCTAAACTTTCCATCTGTTTGACTTTTTCACACTGCACCAGAGCTTCTTGGACAACTGTTATCCTGAAAACTACCCAAGTCAGGCAGATATCTGATGGAGAATATGTTGTATTCTAATTACCACAGAAATGCTTGCATTTTAAATGTAAGAAATGGCTTATTATAGCGAGCATGTCAAATGTAGTGGTGTCCAAAATAAAATCCATATTCGGAGTCGGTTTGTCTGGTACAAATATGATTTTAACTTTCTAACAGTGATGGCTTTGATGGCTTCCATATGATGCTGGAGATGATCAAAATAAGAGGGATGGGGAAATAACTGGCTGGAACAGACCTTTTCCTTTCTTCTTGATAGAAAATGTTTTAGCAGATGCCTATTCAGAAGGAACTCTTCCAGAACTCTGGAAATGAAGCACATGAAGCTCACTACTTTAACAGCCAGTGATAAACATTATAAGACAAAAAGGTTTTAGTTTGACTAGCATTAAGGGACATATCTTTAAATCCTGACTGCAAGTTACTTGCCTTAAAGTTAAAAGTATATCTGGAGGAATAAGTCATAATATTTTAGCTATTATTTGACAGCCTTAAAGTGAAACTTCTCTACACTGTAGAAATTTGGTTTTTTCCCTGTTCTTGGGCTGAATCATCTCTAGAGGGGGGGAACTCAGAAACCCTCCTTTGTGAAATGGAAAGCATAGTTCTTCAGTGGAACATGGGAATCACATTAAACTTGACAGTTTCCTTGGCATGATGCCACAGCTATTACCGTTGAGCCAGGAGAAGACTGTAGCCAGTGGAAAATGTAAAAGAGATTTTTCTCATCAAGTTGTACAGGAGACATGAAAATACAAAAGCAAAATAATAGTGAATTTGGCTTCTAGGTATCTAGAAAGTGGATGTGCTTCCATTTATTAAGTGTACTTGTCTAAGGAGTAATGCGCAGCTATAACTGAACAATAATTTTTAGGAAAGTTTATGGTTTAGCATCACTAGAGTGAGTAATTCAACGCGCTCTTGTGTCAAAGATGGAAAAGTATTCTGGGGACAGTTCAAGATGACTTTTTTCAGATCTTGTTACTTCCTGCCATATCACAGCTGAAATAACTAATTATGTTGCCAGATGGTACCTTAGAGTAGAACTGGAAGAAGAAACGATGTTCAGTGTTTCATCTCGATGTTGCTTTAGAATGAGCTATTTTGATTAAAAATAAGAATTCTTAAGAATGGGTTTTGTCCTTCAACAGAATAAACACTTCTAATAAAGTGACTATCTCATGAGAAATCACTACTAAATGAATGATTTCAGGTAAGTAATTTATGTTGAATAATGCTGAAAAGAGGTGTATTTCAAAACAGATAACTTTATCTTGTTGAAGACAAGTAATCATAAAGAATCAAGATTAAAGACAGCTGACATAGCTAGCTTTCCTGACAGTCTTGGCAAAAGATCCAGTGCTGCCTAGGACCTTCAACAGACCTCTCCCAGTGAAGGCAAACCCAGATTGTTTCATACAAAGCACTTCAGGTTCAATGAAATTTTTAAATGAAACTTTGCTTTGTAAGAGAAAAAATGGATTGTTTCTACTATTTGAAACATAAATAGTACATAAAGCAAACTATACTGCTCCTTCTTTTTTATCTGACAGTGAGAGATGAATGCTTAAATCATATAAAATACTCTGACTAGTTTTTCAACACGTTGAACTTATTGCAGTCACCATTTCAAAGTAAAATGCACAACTGAGAGCAAGTATGAAAGCCCTCAAATCTCCATTTCAGGCTTATGTTTAAGTTTAAACATAATCCCTTAGGAAGCTGTGACAAAGGAACTAAGCTCAGACCAGTGAATTCAGTTCGAATAATCACAGTCTTAATGGTAAAGCTGATGGTGTCAGAGGCTGAAAGATGAGCAGCAGCCAGGCCATGCTGTAGGTCTAGCTCCACCAATTCATATTTCTTTCGAAGGCAGCCTGAACTCTCTTTTCAGAGAAAGCCATAAGCAACCATCAGTTCTGATGGTCACATGCAACCAGTCAAAAAATTATCCAGCCTGGACATCTAACTACTCTATGTGCTCCTTGAACATCAATCCGTATCTCAGACTTTCAACTTGATTATATTTAATGGGTTGCCCCAGAGAAAGAAGATGCTGAAGCAAGTGGGTGGTAAAGGCAGCACATCCACACTTGAGCATGACCCTCAGGCTACTTCTGCTTTAGAGTATAATGTCAGAGAATGTCCATCTGAACATCTGAGTTGCTTCTCGGTCCCCCGAACTAGTACTTTGGGACTATTAAGAGGTATTTGACTGGAAGATTAACAAGACCATAACCCAAGAAGGACTTCATAAAAAAAATAAATTAGGTACTATATTGTTTTACTTATTCATAATGATGATAGGTTTTCTGAAGCCAAAAGGAGGGCTGACTTTCTCTTGAGTAAGACAGTGGGATGAACTGTGCAGACAATCTAAATCCAAGCCCAGGTGACTATCTATCATGTCTTAGAAGGTGAGAAGAAGGAAGGATTGTTAAAGAAATTATTGTTACTATAATTTAACAGCAGATTGACAGTTACTTCCACTCATGAGATGGTAAACCTGGACTAGGAAAGGTATGTTTTTCTCTTAAAAATCCTTTAACCTCTACTCTAGGAAATGCAGAATTGTAAGTGGGATGGTGAGCCTGTGAAAGCAACATACACACAGACAGAAACAAACTTCAGGTTTCACAGAAAAGTTCTGGGATTCCGACTGTGTGTTTTAAATATTCATCATCTTAGCTGTTTAGCTGCTAAGCAACAGCAACAACAATATTTAGTCTGATGTAAATGTACTGAGTAGATGCATTAAATATTAAAGTCAATAATCTACTTAGATTATGGACTTGGGACAGGTGCAGATGTTTTTAGTGGTGTTCTTCAGCAAATCTGTTTTCCTGACAATCTGCTCCAAGTTCTATTCCTTCTGCCTAAAGGAATAATTAGTTATAACTACAGGATTCCTTGTGTATGATTATTGAATCATTCTATATGCTAAGGATTTTTTTCTCCCTGTTCTTGGAAACAGTTTGAAAGCTTTTGCCTCTATGTGTGTATAACTTCACGTAGAACATCAACTATCTCCTATGAATATCTTTTCTAGCACAGCAAACAGTTGACTTTCCATGTGTAAACCCTGACTTTCTCTGAACTGGAACTTAACCAAACCCTGACTTTCTCTGAACTGGAACTTAACCAAAGTATGATTTTTGTGTTACTGACTTTGATAAAATGAGTCAAAACCTCTTCCCATAAAACTTCATTCTTCCTGTGCATACAAGGAAAGACAGCTACATCGTCTACTACATAATGTTCAGAAACATCACTATAAACATGAAATGGCATGAGTGACTAAAGCAGTAATATTCAGTGCAGAGCAGCTCATTTTTTGCAGAGCAGATTATATGCATCTGGATGCTTGACATTCTCCTTGACTGACTTTGAAATCTGAACAGTGTTAAGAAAACTGAAGGGTCTTTTAATATATTTTTGTGGATGATACACCTAAAATTAATATAAGTCAAAAATGAGGAATCAATTCAGGGGATGGAGAAAAGACTGGAAGGAAAAGAACACGAGAAAATAATCAATTAGTATCTCTAACGACAAAGATCTCGCAGGTAGTCCTTCACCCGCTAGTCCCAGGAGGCTGAAAAAGTATTCAGAGGTGTCACTTGCCTTTTCTTTTCCCTCCTAGCCTGACCTGGTACAGATTTTCCTAGAATGGCTTTTGATCCCATCATCTCCACACTAGTGAGGTGACGTGCAAATGTGGCACAGTGCACTGTGAGAGCTGAAAAGTACCTTCCCTTAAAGGACAAAAATGTTTAAACAAAAATGAGCCTAAGCTATGCTCAACTACATGTTAAAGGATCTGAAACTCATGTTCTGTTCAGCTGAACACAAGTGTGCGTGTAATACGTAGTAAACTTGACAGGTTTCTAAAGGTTGAGTATGTAACTAATGACATATACCCAACATGCTGTATAGGTACATAACTATTAACTCCTTAACTTTGTTTTGTTACTACTTCATAGATGGCAAGGGGTTTATGTTAAAGATGGTGAAGTAGTGATCTCTACCAGCTGCACTTCGATCCAATGCCATGGGAACCCTTACAATCAACTCTATCATAGACTGACCTACCTTAACACTATTTTTGTGCTCTTTGGCTATGACTGAAAACTTTCCAAGGCTAATAAAATATATATATGTATGGGGTTTGTTATCTAGACAAATGGAAACAAAAGCATAAAATTTGTTTCATTGTCATCTTGCCAATGAACATATCACTAAAAGTAAAAAAAAAAAGACAAAAGAAAAAAATCCTAGCTCACTAATAATCATGTTTTATTTAACAACTCTACAGTTCTTAAAAAATTAGTATGTGCTTCACTGTTAGGAAGACATTCAGACTCCATCTTCAGAGCTTATAGTCACATAAAGGCATCCTAAAGAAGAAAAATATGTGCAAAGGTACATTAGTTCACTGTTACTTCCTCATTAGAGCACGATATAACTAAACCAAAAGTACCAATGAGAAGGCAACTGTCTTAAAACACCTCTCAACAGAAGACTGAACTATATTGCAAAATAAGACAGAGATAAAGTCACTAATTATACACAGGAAAGATGTTTGAGGGTTTTTTAAAAGGTTTCTTCATCGATACATGAAACACAGTAAATTACTATATTTGAATCAATAGAAAACCTTAAAATTCAATGATGAACTAAAGCATACTGAATTACAATAGCTGAATTCCTAGTACAGCTAAGGGGACGCTTGAGAAACTAAATTACAGTTTTAACTCATGCAGTGCTGATGACTGGCACCTGGCATTGGGCAAAGGAATATAGCTTTATGTCTTCTAATGGGGTTCCACTGGAGCTGTTGAACTCAATTAAAATTCTATGAGTTCAATTAAAATTAAAATAAAACTAACAACAACAAACCACAAAACACAGGAAAGCTGGGTTATTTGCAGTGAACTCAAAAGTCAATAGTATCATACCTGAAGGAAGTTCTAACCAAGGGATAGCAAAACTCCATCCTGTCAGCTGCAAATAAGCACATTTTCAGGGAGAAAGGCCATTGAAGACATACCATAGAAACCTGAGGTGAGGCATAACTCTAAAACCAGTTCACTGATGGCAATGTCAATGAAGGTTTATCAATTTGGTAGCAAACAGAGCTGAGCTCATCATGCCACGGGGAACAGCTACAAGAGTTTTGAGTAGGGACAGCTGTTCCTACTGTATTGACTATGTCATTGTTGAGTGGTATGTGAGGCTTACACACTTCAACTGAAGCTCCCATAGCAGAATTACCTGGTGAGAGCAACACACTCACTTGGTTCATTCCACAGCTTGAGATTTAGACTAACTAGCAACCTCCAGATCAGAGCAGTCTCAATACTTATTCTGGGTGGTGTTCTTTTTGGTCACCTTGGGAGGACAATGACCAATTCCTGTTCATATTTTCCTTTTACATTCTTTTTCTCTTCTAAACTTTAATCTTACATTTCACCTTCTTCTTCAGATCTGGGCAATATGTATAATTAAATGGATTAAAGAATATTTATATAAAAAATCCTGTGATTTTTGTGAGAATTTTAAGTGTCTACATTTCATGAAACTTTCAAAGTTTGAAAGTATTTTGTTGCTTAAAATGGGTGGATGGCTACAGACATTAGCTGACAGCATCCTATATATTTGTACTTTTAAAAAATTATGGATGATGAATAAAAATGCTGAACTGTTTTTGCCTGATTTTTCAGAAAAAAAATCCAAATGTAAGCCAACATTTAAATTAAGTGCAAGGAATTGGAGTACAGTGCCAGGACCAGGAATGTAATCTAGAGATAGGAAAGAAGTAATTTAGATGCTCTGAAAATCAAA
Organism: Sagittarius serpentarius; assembly: GCA_034782735.1. Taxonomy (NCBI): domain Eukaryota; kingdom Metazoa; phylum Chordata; class Aves; order Accipitriformes; family Sagittariidae; genus Sagittarius; species Sagittarius serpentarius. The sequence continues at coordinate 13,046,030 of JAVKLA010000053.1, read as the reverse complement.
TAAACAAGCTTTGTTGAATTTCCCTACAGAATTTAAGAAACTGGTCAAAGCAATTTCGAAAGCATTAGTGATTATCTTTGAGAACTCAATGACAGGTGAAATGCTAATAGACCAGAAAAAGAGCAAATGCTCTACCTATTAAAAAAAAAAAATAATCTGGGGAATTATAGATTAGTCAGCATGACTCTGAAACTAAAATATTCTTTAAAAAAGAAGATCTAATTAGATAGGAGATGAGGTGATAAATAGGTCATATCAATTCATCAGAAATCATGGAACAACCTCATTTTCAGCTTTTAGAGAGTCAAGGAAATAATGAGGAACAAAGGAAAGAGGAAAAGACATCAACATGTTATCTTCACATTTGTCAGATATTAGATGCTGCCTCATATGGCATTCCTTAAAAAAAAAGAAAAAGAAAACCCTTGAACCTCAGCAAATGAGGCCTGAACAAACTGCATGTCTATGAAAAAACATATTCAAGGAAAAAATAGTGGTTTCTGATCACAGCTAAATACATTCTCAGTAGTAGGACTCTATTTTACGTGTCAGTAGTGACTTCAAAGATAAAGTGGTGAGCTTCCTTATAAAATTTTTAGGTTACAGCAAGCAAGAAGGGTGCAGTAACTCAAGAGAACAGGATCAAAATGCCAGATGTTCTCAATAAATTTGAGAGCTGGTCTGGAATCAGCATGGTAAATTTCAATATATGTAGGGGCAAAATATGACTCTTTGTGATCAAATTAAGAAAGCCAAATAATTGCTAGCCAGCTAATGTGCAAGAGATTATAATTACTAAGAAATTATGGCATAGAATTTAGTAATTTCTGAAAACATGTCTATTATTAATCATTTCCACTCTCTTTCTCCCTGTACAGTCTCCTGCTTACATTATGGAAACAAGCTCGCTGAGGCAGGAGCAGTACATCTGTGGGCTTTGCTTTATATAACTGTGGTCTTATTTTCTTTAAAGAAAATTCAGCAAAAATGATCACATTATTTAGCGGCAGCATGTAGGAGCTTTCTAAAACTGCAAGAGTACTGAAACATCACAGAGTAATGCATGCTGCTAAGAAATTTCATCAATCTTCTTGGAAGAGTTCAGTAACAAAGAACAGAAACTAGTTTAAGCATGAAGAACATATAAATAACACTAAAATTATTTCCCTAACTTTTTTGCATGCTTTGCTTATCATAGCTATTGCAGAGATTCAGCAAAATGGCGATTACATTTACTTTAATTCCCAAAAAAATGCAGCCTGGTGTAACTGGAGTATGAAAACTAGTAAACACAACAGATTTCAATACAGTTTGAATATTAATGAGTACAGTTTGAATATTAACTGCTCACACAGTTTTTCTTCTTTTCAGGAGAGACAATATTCAAATTGTTGCAGTGAGCATAGAAAGCAGGGAGTATAAATGTACTTTATTTTCATCAACCTATAGATTATCATGACAGAGAAGGGACAAGGAAAACTGAAAGAAGGTCTCCATAAGTTTCATAAAAAAATGAACAAAAACCTTATGGACAGGAAGATCTGAGACTTAAGTTAGAAATCCCATGACAGTTATAGGAAAACAGTCAATTTGAATGTTATTTTATGAGACTTTTCAGCCTATCCTGGCTGTAAACAACTCTTCTTCTGTCAGGTGGAGTGGAAAGGAAAGAAGATATTTTTTTCCAAGGTGCTACTTATAAACTTAGTTACAAATTCATATCTAAGACAACTTTGCTCAAAACACAGGAGAATTTGGAGATTTTTGTCGTTAATTCCTCACAGTCGATGATAGCACCATAACAGAGATGAGTCAAACCTTGTGGGCGCACTGTTGACAGTACAGGTCTACGTACATAACTCATACAAAGCAACTCACAGTGCTACTCTGGTCATGAATCATTCTGCTGTTACTGTTACAGATTTTGAATGACAGCTTGTACTCAAAAAGGCCTTTGTCTTCCTTTATCTTGGCCCTTCAGAGAGACCTATTTGTGAATAAGACTTCAGGTAGAAGTGACTAGCGAATTGTGCTGAGGTAAGTACACTTCTCTGGCACATTTGAAGTGCAGATGTATGAAAACATGACTTTTTCACAATCCATTTCCTTGCCTAGGCTTTGAGGTATCATATATCATCTTCTGATATTGTGAAAACCACAGAACTGTTCGGACATTTTCATTTTACCAAATGGTGAGCTGAAAGATGGTAAAAGGAATATGTATTCCCTGTCAACCCACCCTGCTCTGTGTGGAATTAATCTGTGAGAAGTGGTGCAGAAAGGTAATTTTCCCTTGAAAGAAAAATGCGAAAATTTGTGGGTTTCTAAGTATTTTCAAATTTTCATATATGAACAGTTGCTGAGAAGTCATGCTTTTTGCTCACTTTAAAGTTTGCCTGAAAAGGATCCAATTTTTAAACACACAAATATATTCTGCCCATATACCTTTAATATTTCTGTATCACTATTCTGCAGAAATAAACTGCTATTTGTTCAGGTCTCCCACGTAAAACACTATGATTTCATAAAAGTCAAATATAAAGTTCCTCAATGAACCTTCCTAAAGAAAGCAAGAATGTTGTAAACTATTAGCTCTTGGGCAAGCAAACACAACTTAAACAACGGAATGTAAACGTGTTCAGAATAATTTCAATGCAAGATTTTTTTCCCTAATGACTTTAATACTGTGATAGTTGCAAAGTCACAGAAGGATCGCACGAGCCAATTAGTCTCATTTTTTATTTCTTTTCTTTTGAACACATTTTCCATGACAATGGTAAGCATATGCTTCAAAGGTAATTTTTTTATGGTCTGAACAGTCCATCTAATTCCTCTGTAACTGTCTCTGCTCATCAACTGACCATACTGTTAATCTTGAATACTGATTATTAGAGTCCCAGAAAGCTTCTTGTTACAGTCTTAGAGCATTAGGACTGAAAAAAACACTTTAAATCCCTGCAAGACTATTTCTTACTATTGTTCTCAGAAGTTTATAATCTCATTCTGAGCTACAGAAACCTGTTATTGACAAGGTGAGAGACAATGTCACTAACACAGCCTTGATACCACTAATTATTTTGCTGTCTTTTCATAGGATATTGACACAGAAACACATCATGACTGCTACTCTGTGCAGAATAATATAAGACAAATAAAATCAATGTGATCTAGCAAGTAAAGATAAGAAATGTCACAAACAGCCTTTCACAAATGATTATATATTCAGCTCAAGGGATTCACAGTAAGCTGTAAAACCTGCAAAAATGTTGTGATTTTGAAAAGTTTAATACAGAGGCCATTACTGGAGTGGGGGAAAACAGTGACTGCAAGGAAGCAGTGTAAAAGCACATACTACTCTCTTTAAAGGGCAAATTGAAAAGTGTGTTTACAATTCAAGCTAATTAATGAACTACTTAACATTGCAAAGCAGCAGTAGAATCGATGTGTAAACAACAAAAATAAACACAAAATAAAGTAGGTCATTTACTCAGTAAGTCAGGGATGGTCTGTAGTACGAACCACAGTAGGTAAATTTTAAACAGAAAGTGAGCATCGAAAAGTCTAACTTTCAGGTAACCTGTCACAGTAACAAGCCTGTGTAGGCTCCAACTAAAACACGTGAGGAGTGTTACTGTCTGTCTAAGCTAGAGAGTAGGAAATGCTAGGAAAGAAGCTTAGGCTGGAGTGGTCAGAAGTAATCATCTCCAACGGAGAGAATTACAAAAATTATAGAATCATAGAATCACAGAATGGCTTGGGTTGGAAGGGACCATCAAAGGCCATCTAGTCCAACCCCCCTGCGGTG
>JAVKLA010000053.1:13001786-13021627 GCA_034782735.1 Sagittarius serpentarius | reverse complement strand
CATCGGGAGTGATGGCGTTTGTCTCCCCAAGTAACGGTTAGGAATGATGGAGCCCTGCTCTCCTGGAGCTGGCTGAACACCTGCCCGCCCGTGGGAGGTGGTGGACGAATTCCTTGTGTTGCTTTGCTTGCGTGCGTGGCTTTTGCTTTACCTGTTAAACTGCCTTTATCTCAACCCCCAAGTTTTCTCACTTTTACTCTTCCAGTTCTCTCCGCCATCCCACTGCGGAGGGCGCAGGGGAGTGAGCGAGCGGTGGGTGGGGCTGAGTTGCCGGCTGGGGTTAAACCATGACAAGAAGAAGTGATCTGTTATTGCCTAGTTCCAGAAGACGATTCCTCCGCTGAAGTGCTCACTTACATCAATGCAGAGACGTACAGTACTCTGTATTTTTCAACTCTTCCCAATTTACTTCTTGAAAATCTATATGGGAAAAACAGTAATTTGCTGGGGTTTGTTCCATTTTTCAACAAAGAATATTAACATGGGGGTGTTTTACATTTCCTCTGTATTCTGTATTTTTATGTTGAGAACTAGGAAGGGGATAAAAACCCTGCCTAGTTCATTTGTGGACACTCATCCATACCTGAAGCAGGATATAAGCATGAGTCAGAGAACTTAAACTCTCTATATTTTCTTCTGTTTTCACTGATGATGCAATCTGCAAACACTTTCTTTCTGTCTGGTATGGATTTCAGTCTTATAAATTGCTTTCAACTACATGGTAAGGTCCCACTACTTGATATAGTGTATGGAATAGAATATATCTTCCTTTGCTTTTGACACAGAACAGAATTATACTTCATTTCGTGTTTTATTTTAATGACTTCTTCATGAATTCTTGGTTATTTCATTTTCAGCACAGTATAATATTTTCTCTTGAATTTCATTAGGTTCTTTTGAATAATTTATTAATATATGTATAAGTAGATATAGTTCTATTGAGGCTTACTGAAGACACTGGCCCATTTTCATCTTGTTCTTTTTTTTTCTTCTCACTTTTTTCATTTCTGCTTTGCAGCCATAGGGCAATACTTTATAATATGGAATTCCTCCTTTCATTTAATTTCTTCTTCATTCTGTCTTATTCTCTCTCATGTTAATTGCTTGCTTTAAGAATGAACCAATTTCACTATAGGATTTATTTTCTGCATCGCGAAAGACAGGCATATAGCACAGCAATAGTCTTGGACTACACATATTAAACAGTGTGTAATAGGATCCTTTCCTTAAAATCTTATTTAATTATCCTAGAAGAAATAAAATATCAATTTAATGCTATCAGTTTCTGTAAAAAATAGAAATGCTATCAACTAGTTCCTTTTCTAGTTCTGTAGGAATAGTTTTATAATTTGATCTTCCAGTTATTAAAACTGAAAGACTTTTCCACGCCATTTGTGTTAAAAAGAAGTTCAACCTTAGGTAATTTTTAACTAATACAAGGACACAATATTCCTTTTTACCTGTACAGAAACATATTAAATAATCGCCCTAGCCCAAACAATCTGCATGGTTACCAGGTCTATCCAAAACCATGATAGCAATAGGACATTATTTGTCAACATTACATGATTTCTATAAATTGTCATAAATGTATGAGACAAAGATTTCTTCACTTAGACAATGGGAATACAACAATAAAGCATGAATGTTATTCCTGGAAAAACATGCTGAAAGACAAGACAACCACCATTCTGTGTGACTAATAGCACAGGACATAGATATGCCCAGTCAAGTGAAAGTGCATGTCTCATAAACACCCAGCAGAAATTCTGACAGAAAAGGAGGAGGGAGAGTATCTCTGATTCTTTTTGATCATTGTGTTTATGTTGTGAAAGTTACAAGCATCTTATCTTTCTGCATTTCTTAAGGAATTAATGATCAGTTGGTATTAACAGGCCTTATATTCACCTCGGATCATTAATTTTTTCCATCATTTATTATTCTTCAGAAAATGCAGTAATATGTCATCATTGATATAATAGCTGACATTATTAAAAATTCTTGTACATACAGCTCTAAACCCACACAGAAGTCTCAAAATCTCTTCTCTCTTCTGCAATTTACTCAATAATGAGAGTCCTGCTAGTCAGTGTAATAAAGCAATTGCTTTGCCAAGCTGTTGGAATACTTTAGCATCAGGTTTCAGGAATATCGCTGGTGTGAAAGCTATTGCATTTTAGTTGTTGGGACATCTGTATTGTCTATTTGTTAGGCGTATTCAGTCTTTTTGTACTAGTTAAGCAGGTAACTAGGTTGTTATCCACACTGTAGCTGCAAATATAAAATCATTCAGCAGTCAGAGATTCAGAACTGTTAAAACAGAACATGAAATATTGCATTTAGTAATAAAAATCCCTGTGTTACTTTGTAAAATAACAAAACAATTAGATATTCATGTGTCTTTCTGAACAATAGTGGCGATTAAATAGAATGAAAAAGGTTATGTATTACTTTGTAGCTTAACTAGAAAAATAAAGAACAAAAGTAAAATAAAATAAAAAAATAAAATAAAATAAAATAAAATAAAATAAAATAAAATAAAATAAAATAAAATAAAATAAAATAAAATAATAAAAACAGAAAATTACAGAAATACTGTACAGTAGAAATGCTGGCAGTACTAGAAAAATGTGTTGGAGAAGTTTATGTTTATCTGTTTTCACAAGATATTTTAGCCCTCATGGAAATAATTTACAAAGGTAAAAGAAATTACCAATCTATAGACACAGAATATGATCCTATAAAAATTGTCAAAAAAATATGGCATTTACTAAAAGAATGATTTCTTTTCCATTATGGTTTTATTTGTCCCATAGAATTCTACAACCAGCATATAATTCCTGTTAAAATCTAGAGGCGGGTTCAGACAAAGCGTATTTAGTTCAGCAGGAATCTTCCATAAAGATAGTACAAAGACCTTATCCGCAAAAGTAAGTTCTTGTTGCTCCAGCATTCACTTTCAGGTTCTAAGCGCAATTGGAAAACACTTGCATGTTATTATGTACTTCAACAGCAGCAAAATCAAGTCTTAAGTCTAAAAGTTAGCTGATAGCTACTCAGTAACTGATGCAGAGGTGTTCATCTTCTTTTCTCTTTTGATGTTTTCCATCTTTCAGGGAAAAAAAAACAACTCAGAAATATCTTTGCCATGTCCCAGAGACTGCATTATAAAATGTCTTAAAATTAATGCTGCTTGAAGGAGAAAAATTGAAAGAAGTGGTGAAGCCTGATTGCCCAGGATTTTTAAGCAGTTTGTACTTAGAGCATAGCATAAAAAATTTTACTTAAGGAACAGTCCCAAACCGTCACAGTAACAGCAACTGATTCATTTCAACAGATCTCTCATCTGTATCACTGAGTTATTTGATTCCAGCTTGTTCTTCCCAGCTGACCTGGAAGAAAAACTGTTTCTCTGGAGGTGTCAGCAGAGCTGCCAGTGCTGCAGCACCGACTGCAGCCGGAGCCAGCTGGAAGGTGAATCCTGCGACAACAGTCCGTGTTCCCTCCCCTGTACAGTTCACTGCTCTCAGCTTCTTTCTGCCCAGCTGCATCGGACTGAAGGTAGAAGACAGGCACACCCCGTTAGGACACTACCCAAAAAGACCTCCTTCAGGCTACCTTTGCTCCCAGAGAGGAAGGAGGTGGGGGGCAGAAAGCTTTTCCAGTTTCGTCTCCGTTTGTTCTGAGAACCAGAGGTTTTGCTTTGATCCCTCAGCAGAAGAATATGGCACTTCCCCTAACACAGCGTTGTGTCACAAGTCGTGACTCGAGAGTAGGGGATGGTCTCAGAGGCTAGTGCTGAACTATGATTTCATATTAGCTAAGGATCGTTCCTCTGTACTGTACCTCAACAAGTGTCATTGCGGTCTTAATTCCGTGCTTTCTGGAGAAAGTCCAAAACACTCCGTGTAAAATAATATGTTGTATTTTTCTAAAGCATTGGGCAGTTAAGCACAAATGGACATTCTAGTGAATGCTGTAAGTGAGAATGTATGCATAAAGAAGTTTTTGACTTCTCACTAAGTTTCTGAAGAATTAGAAAGCTTGCAGTTCCGCGTTCATACTGTCTTGGCATTCGTATGAATTTGCATCTTTTTCCTCTGCATACTTTAATCTCTAGGGTTACAAAATCTTGTGGCACTGCTAAGATGACATTTACCACTGGAGAAGAAAACTAAAATAAGCATTTGTAAAAGAGGCAGTGATAAAATAAATTATGTCTCCTTGTAAATGTATATGGTTTTCTCCTACCTACAGTGCTCCCTTTTCTCCACTATATTTCCCCATATTCTTCTACCTTTTCCTGCTCAATCACCTTAAATTTATTGTGGTCTCGGCAATTCCCCTTTTCAGATGCAGAACTCCTGGGGAACTGCTGAGCAATTTAACTCAGGATAGCTTCATTTCACTAAAAGTGAAATATCACTACTGATATTTAATAGGGGTAGAATTGTACATGGCAGTAACAGCATCTTACAAGAATACTAAATGCTTAACTAAGCTTCTTAATCTTATAAAACTTAAGATAATAGTATAAAGATGAGCAACTTCATTAAACATTTTCCTGTGATACCTCAAGTTATATGTCAAATCTATCACAAAAACTGCAGTTTCCAGTATATAAATTCTAGAGAAACCATGAATTTTTAAAAATAATTCTTGAGATAAGATTAATATGTATTTCAAAAAGCAATAAAACTAAAGCCAGAGCTACACCAGGGGTTCCAAAATTTTGCTATGGCATCTGCTTCAAAGTAGTACAGTAAACTTGCAAATCATTTGAGTGTATCTTTCTAAGACTGTACTCAGATGAGAAGCTGCTGCCACTAACTGAAGTCTAGCATAGGGGAACTCCTGATTTAGACTATGCATATGATTATTTTTTGTGGGCAGGTACCTAAGATACAGAACAAAATGGAGCAAATTGTCAAATCAGCTTTTAAAAATTTACTACATATAGGTGTTACCTGCTGATCTGTTAAAAATGGCTTTAAAGGTATAGCAAAAATATGCTAGGTTATTAGTGTCGTTCAGGCTAATAGCAGATTAATCAGCAGTTACAATTTTATAATAATATTTCATCTTTAATTTTAGATGTTGGTAATAATTTGCCTTTAAACTATGAGGATACAGTATCTAAAGCGTATTATGTGCAGACCTCCCTGAACAATTCTGAAGTAGTCATGTCAAATGGTAATACTTCAAATGCTAAAGTCGAACCTCCATGACTATTAGTTGTTATATTGTCTTATGTCTTTGATGAGTCTCTCTGGTGAAAGTCCAAAACTTCCTGTGCATAGATACAGTGAAATGTCACTAGGCAAGGTATTTTGATTGAGTATCTTAAGGTCTGTTAAACTCTGGATATTGTACTTTCATGCTTCTCTAATTTTAAAAACATTCTTTCAATGGGTCTTCCTATGCTTTTGGTGCCACAGCATTCACATGACTCTCAAATCAAGCTTCATTTAATTCCTTGTTCAGAAAGTTTTTTCATAAGCAGTATTGAAAAATACTTTTTTTCTAAGACCAAGACAAGTCTGAGATTTGAATGTCTGTAACAGCTGCTTCCTCTTTTTTCATCATCTCTTTCATGCTTTTCATTTGTTTGTTTGGGGTTTTTTATATATATAGGAACTGTATTGAGAAAATCCAAATTCAAGATTGCTTGTAGGGGAAAATAACATAATTTAGTTTTTTCAAAAGCTTTATCAAAGCCTGACCCATTTCTAGTTTCCCAGCTTGATATACTAGAGAAATTTAGACACTTATTTGCCATACAAACTTAATGTAGATAAGCTTATCAATCAAAACCTGAACAAGAACCTTAGTATCCTTTCTGTGACTGATATAGGCTCTTCCAACTTGTCTTGCCCATACTCCTCTGAGCATAATTTTGGAATGCAAACAGGAAGAGATGACGTATTGCAGCTTCTTCCCCTCTTTCAGTTCTTCCTCAGCCTTTGATTATTTCAACTTGAATTTTAAGACTTGACCCTTCGTCTGGTTGATACATTCCTTCCACCACACAAAAGGCCCCATGATGGCTCTGTATCTTAATTTTAGTGTTCCTTCACCTTTTCTAAAAAAACCCAACCAACCAAACAACCAAACAAACAAGCAAACAAAACTGTAAAGGACCAAGCTAATTAAACTGCTGAGTTCCAAGGATAAGCTTGTGCTGTCACAAATTTGTTAAGGTCAACATTTTAAAAAACAGCTTTTAAAAGTAATGTAAGTTTGTTGGTTTGTTTTTTTTTTTGTTGTTGTTGTTTGCACCTGCAACTTTCCAAGTACAATTACTCCTGGATACAAACAGTATAGCCTAACAACCAGGCTTGAAATTCAGGAGGCTTGCTGGGACCTGTTTGAAATGCTGGCACATAGTACCTTCTTCTTTTGTAATGGTTGCTTTGCTACAAGTAGTTAACTCATTACTTTGTAAAGTACTTAGAATATGAGAGGTGCCCTACAAAAATGTGTTATTATGTATTATCTTCTGATCTTTTCTCTTTCTTTTCTATTCTGTTTTTAGCCTATCCATGTGATAATTATCTGCCTGAGAAGATCTTCTTTATTTCAAAGCATTTCAGGTTTTGCACCACTTTCTGCAAAAATGTGGAACTTCTGTGGAAGTTGCAGTGTCATAACTCAGTAAGAAGCCATTGTGGAAGTGTGCTAGACCTTTATAGAAACTTTTTTTCTTTGGCTGATGCTTTATTTTCTATATCACATCAGTTTTTTAAAAAATGCTCTCTGGGTGGGGAAAAAATTAATTCCTTGTACTTCAAATGCATACAGTTCTGTGATACTGATATAAGGCAAGATGAACTGATGTTTCTGCCAAAACAAGTATTTAAGTCATAAATGCTTCGGGTTATGCTCTGTTGCTTTTCCTTGAAAGAAAGACATGAATTTTATCAAATATAAATTTTCCTCTATCATTGTTCTGCTCTGCTTCAAAAAAAGAATGGTTTTTTTCCATTCTGTGTATGATTCATTTTCAAAAGCTTGAATGCATACTTTTATCAAGTGCTTATATGATGATAGAAAGCAAAACAGACTGCAAAAAGGATGGATTTGTGTATTAAAGTTCCAGAATATCAAAATGAGAATTGCCTTAATGTAAAGGTAAATTGTTTATGTTCTGCCTCCCATTCTTACAACTTATCCATGCCTTTCAAACATAAATGATACACTCGTAGTCAGGAACAAGTTACTCAGCATTCTGCAGAAGCAAAAATTCTGTGTGAAATTCTGTTGTTTCCTAAAATATAGCAGGTCAAGCTAAAGGACTGTGACTTCCTTCTGGTCTTAAACATCTGGGCGGGGGGTGGCGTGGTGTGTGTATATATATCTCTCCATATATATTTGTTTACATATATACCTCATACATTTTGGCACTTTCTTCCTCAGCAAGCTAAGCATTTTGGAAGATAAACTCTACTAATTTATGTATCTGTATTTCTCTAAAGAGGGCAAGAAAAAGTAAAGTAGTTTCAAGAGGAGAATGTACCAAAACGGCTGCTTCTTCCCACTGTCCCTGGACCTACTCCACCTCTTGTAAATTGCTCATTGTTCCAACAGTAGGAACATGGGGATATGTATACTTATTGTTAGGAATAACTGTCCAAGCACGCAAATGAGTTTATGTTTTAATTCCTGACTGGCTCACATCATGGCTATGCTGTTTATTGACAAGAATAAAGCCTAGAGAATTTTGGCTCCACAGTAATTACTAGTTTATAAGTAAGTATTCATGGAAGGTGGTTTTCTTTAACGTGCATGATTTTTTTAGAAGTAAAGAAAGAAATTACATACATCTCTTTTATCTTGGCTTTTCCAAATAACATTTTAAGCTCCATTAGTAGAAGAATCAGTTTTTCTGTAAAGGAGGTTCAGGTTACACTCACACCTGTATTTCTGTAACTGTGAAAGACACAATTTATTTATACTTTTATCTAGTGTAATTTGTATTCACAGATACTTCTATGGCAATTTCAGATATTTATATAAAAAAGAAAAAATGAGAGATGCATAAAAGTTACATTTCTTTTTTAAAATAACTTTTATGCTCACTTATATGTGGTAATCACCCAGAATTTTTTGCTTACTGCATTTCTACCAAAAAGAAGTGGAAAATTCAATGATACTTACTCTGTGCGTCTTTTTGCATATTAATTGTGTGGAAAAGTGTGGAAAATAGTTCATCTTTCATTTTCTAAGATTTAAATTAATAGTAGATTTAATAGTTTCATTGAATAATTTATGATTTGTACCTACAAATATACTGTTCAGAATGTAATGTTCTTTGGACTCTGGACACATTATTTCAGCTTTAGCACAGAAATAGATAAATAGAGTTAAATATTTTCTAACCATTTTGGACAGTATTAAAGCATACATACCACTTTTTTTTCTTGAACTATAATAATAGTTTTACACAGTTACCTTTGTTTCTGTCTTTTTTAATATTGATCAAATAAATAGTTAATGTAAGTGTGATAAGGCAGAGAAAAAAAATCACAGATTCTTCAGGCTAATGAATTAATTTTTATTTCCTTCAGTCCTCATGTCTCATTGTCTGTATTCCACCAGAGAATACAGAAAAATATTGAGCATATTGCAAAAATCCAACAAGAAATATTCTGAAAAATGAAAATGTAAAAACTATCCCTTTGTCAACCCAAGATGGTATTAGTTAATAAAAGCATGCAAGCATTTTAGCTGGTCATGAAAGATCTTAATTTTTATTATGAAGAATACGAGTGCTTATGAGCTTCATTTTAAAAACTGAAAAGGCACAACTGACATACCAATAATTGGAAGAACTTGAAAATAATATTTTATATTGCTGGTTTATTGTACAGGTTGAAAGTAATGAAGACATCAGTCCTGCAAATGTGACTATGTTTCTCAAGGCCACTGTCACCAGCATTAGTCTAAACTTATTACTGCACTCACTGGTATGTCAGTTACTCCTTTTTTCAGCCTGAGGTTTTCCCTTTTAAGGGAAAGAAGCTGATCTGCAGCAATCAAGAGAAGTGTTATTTTGTGCAAAGCCATGGGATTATTCCACACTGTCTTACGGTGAACAGTACTTTTTAATAAGTCAATTATTTTATATGGAAATGAACACTGCAAATGGAACCCACACAAGGAACTTAAACATTGTTTCAGTGAGTTCATTAGAAGGTGGGATGGTAGTGAGTACACTTTTAGCTAGGAGTTTTCTCTTGCCTATTAATTTTGAAGATAATAATAGAGAAACACAGACATGCTCTAGAGCCTTACTCCAAATCGAATCACTCTAAATCAAAGCACCATTATTTTCTTTGCCTTAAAAGACCATAGCCTGAGAATAATGAGTGACTCTGTAGATGCCTCTGTATCTGTCTCTACTTTGAGCTTTCAAGGAATTGGAAAGGAGTAAGATTCATATATTAAGAGTTCAGCAATCACAATCAGACCAATATTCCAATTGAAAGAGGAGCTACAAAAGATGACCTTTACCAAAAAAACCCCAAACCATAATTCAATAAAACTGCAGAAAAAAATACTACCAAAAAAATCAGTATAAGAAAGGAAAGGAAGTCAAGTTAGCAGCAGTAAGGTCATGAAATTGTTTAGACTTTCAGTTTAGAAAATTTAGGATTTTTCAGCTGAGGCTGAATATGGGACCTTGAACCACAGATCACAAGCTGCTACCATATGACCTGAAGGAGTGATATTTTCAGTTGTTACAACCTGGCTGGTACTATTCTTTCTCTGTAGCCAGTAAAAGTGATTATAATCTACTGATTATAAATAACCTTGTTAAAATTACACCTGAAGGAACAAAAGAATAGTTGCTTGATTGTCAAAAAGATAAAACCATTAGTAAAATATCCAAAAGAATAAAAGAGAATAGAGTAATAAGTCAGAAGCAATGTATCTGTCTCCTGATCTCTGTACATGGACTCCTTCCATCTAGTCTTCTAATTGTTTCATACAAGCTTTGAGAAAGGAGGTCACATTCTGTATATAATACTAATACTGTCCTCCTAGCATTTTATCATACTGACATACTTTTAGATGTTTTTCTCAATAGATTGTTTGAATTATTATTTAGAAGCTATATACTAGAGATTCAGTTAATCACTTTTATGCCTTGAACATGCAGTAGGTGTTTTTTCCTTGCATGTGGAGAAAGTGGACAGAAATCCCTTTAGGAATTAAAATCAAAGAGAAAATCCATTCTGCTCCTCAGGTAATTAGCCTGAAGAAAATCTCCAGAGTCTGGTTAACTGATCTGAAATCTCTCTTTTTAGGTTAAATCATACTGCTGTCATGCAGATGGTGTGCTCACTAGCAAAAAATTAAGCAGGCATTGGAGGAAGGGAGCTGATCAAGAGAACTGATGTTGTTTCTGATTGTCATGTATATCTAAACCACAACACAGGAAAGTTAATTATTATGTTTGAAAAGTAAAGAAGTTTAAGCGAAGACTACATACTATGAAAAAGCACCATGTTCCAACAAAAACAATTGATTTCTATGTCTATGGCCAACAGGTCTGGTCTACAAATCATTGGATAGACCAGAACACTAGCAATGAAGTATATAGTTGTTAATCTTTACATTATGACAGTCCCCAAGAAACAGCTGAGGACACAGCTGAAATATGCTGCTGAGTGTTGATTTGCTCTTCCAACTAGCTGTGGTTTGAAAAACTGACTTAGACCAGTGGTTCATTCGAAAACGCTTCATTTTCAAAAGCATCCTAGCCTGAAAAGGTGAACCATGTCTCGGAATTTTATTGTTATGTTCTTCTTCCCCATCACGTTTATCACTAGTGTTATCTCTCTGGAACCATCTAGCTAGGCAGTGTTAGAGACATGAATGTTATTCCAGATGGAAAGGGGAACTGATGGTGGGTTTAGATCATCCTTTTCATTTACAGAAAATGTACAAAGTCTTGTTTCTTCGGATACAGGATTATTGAAAGATGAAGGATAGCCCCTTTGCTTACTGTTCCATCTGCCCTCAGCTTCGAGTGTGTGCTATTAGAGTCCTTGTCAGGGCCGTGCTCCCAGCGCTTTTTCAGGCTGCAGCTTGTGATTGTTTGCCACCTTGTCTCAGTCTCTGCTCTTTCCTGGTTCGTTCACGCAGCCAAACCTTTACACAAAAATAACTAACAGCAGTCATTGCCCAGGCTGCTTTTGTGTTTTGAGGGGGAACTTATGCTTGGCATTGAGTAAGACAACACTATAATTTCTGGAAAGAGTAATCTTTTCCTACAAATTCTTTAAAGGAACTGTGGTGATTATACCTTCCAGGTTAAATTACTTATGAACTAAATTAGCAAACTAGGTATTAGCACTGTTATTTTCGTTTCCACTTGGATTTTGCTGCTTTAATTTTTTGAAAGAAGCAAAATATTAAGCTACAACCTGTATATAGTCATTCTTATTAAAAAAGAAAATGCAAGAATGTTTTGTACCATATTTGGTATACAAGCCTATCATGAATAAAGAAGAATCTCATTATTTGTACTAAAGAAAAAATAAGTATTTTTCCTAATTTTAAGAATGAAGATTATGAGCCTCAGCTTTCTTTAATATACTTGATCATATTTTCAGCAAACATCTTGTTTTCATCAATAATAATCGGCTTGTATGATTATATATGGAAATTAAGTGAAAATGTTTCTATATTTACCAATCTACACTAAAATTGCGTATGAGCCTTCTCATAAGGTTTTATACATAAAAAATAAAAAGCTCAGTTCAGTCTCTAATTCTTATAAAAGACACCAAATATTTGCATGTTCAGATTCTACCTTGTCAGCAAAACATGTCAGTTTTCACTGAATTGTAATTCATTACAAGTAAAAAACTAATCTGCAAGTAGGTGATAATGAGATCCATTCATGATGCACTTGGATTAGTTTCTGGATTTTGAATGGCTCCAGTTGACTTGAAGAAGTCCTTCTCTTCAGGGGATTGTGTTAAGATCACTAAATATTTTCCTTTTTGTATGTTTTATCTGTGAAAACCAAGACAATCTCCTTACTTTCTGATCCAAAATATGGGCCATGGAGCCTGCCTTTGCTGAAGAACCTTTAGAGTCCTGAATTATATCACATCTGTTAATCATAAAACAGTGCTTGATATGCTCCTTTTACATTAATGCCATCAATTTGACAAGAACATTCCTTTCTTTTTTTTTAATTATTTGATTTCAAATGACTATAACCCTCTGTTAAAACTGAGCCAGATTAAAAACAATTTCTTCCTGACTGTGCCTTGGCATTCATAAAACTCAAGGAAAGCTATTCTTTCTATAAGCCTTAGGGAATAAAAATTTAAAATAAAGTCAATGCCAAACATGATTATAAGAAGTACAGGTCAATATAAGTCTTACCATTTTTGTCTAATTTATAATTGAGTATCCTCTAAAAGCTTTGTTCTGTCATGAATTATTTTTACATCAAAGTTTCACTGTGGTCTTTGGTAGTTTATGACCTTCTAAATACTGTAAAAGCATCATAAACAATGTGTCGTATAGACACGTTGAAAATAACTGAGAAGGATCACCTACTTCATCATTCAACCCCTGAGACAGCTGGAAATTGTACAGACTGAAGAAAAAGGCTGAGAGTGTGGAAACAAACGAATCTCCATCTATCTAGAGGAATGTCATTTTTTGTAACCTTCATTACAAATCACTTCTGCATGGAATTCTGAAGGAAGGGCTCAGCACTCTCAAATATTTATATGAGGTTTTGTGACTAAGGAAAACAAATTATTAATCTTAATGAAACACCTGATAACTTTTTGAATCAGAACCAAAAGAAAAGCAGCTGTCATTTTACAAATCCATATCAAAATGTACATGATTCAAACAACGAATTTGCTCTTATTTGTCTTCTTGAGCACCACACCAGAATCTTCAAGGCCACACACAGCTGGATAAAATGCCAAAAATTTTTGCATTAATCAAGTCATAGCATGTGTCTAGAGAAGAAGGAAGAAATTCTGACATATTTGCCAGTTGCTTGGATGGGAACAGAATTGGGAGATGATGTTGCACAAGAAGTCCAGCCTTTACATTTGGGTAAGCTACAATACATAGGACACCGTTCCATGTGTCAGATGAAGCAAAAGATAATTTACTTTTTACAAGCCTGTGCTCCATCGGAACCACAGAGTATGGTTAAATGAACAATTAATTTTTTTGTGCTATGACTAAACAGATTATCAGATTTTTAATAAATACTTTGTTTGATTGCTTTGTTTTGAACTTATTTGCTTGCTGGTTTGTGGGACAAATGCTAGGTAAGTTGAGTGCAGGCAGAAGAATCTCATTCAGAAAATTTTTGGGAACTCTAATATGGTAGCTTCAATGCAACTTTTCATGAAATTAAGTCATATTTGTCAGTTTTCATTGGGTTTCCCCTGATAAAACTTCTGTTTTCTAATTTGATTCTTCCCTGTGAACAACTGTACTTATTCAAAACACTCACTCCTTCTCAAATGAGTAACTTTAAAAACTTTTAGAGGATTTGGAATTTCACTGTTTATAAGAGCTATAGTACGCCTCCTCTAACTTTGCTTCTGGCATTGTGTTTTATTCTGGGTAAAGCTTTCTGACCACTGTTTTTATTTTCAGCCAGCCACTGAAAATATTTTAGAAAGAGATTTTTTACAACTGTTAATATATATCATTAACAGGCTGCAGAAATGGGCTGACAATCTCATGAAGTTAAATATCCACTGATACCCTTGAAATTCTGCAAAAGGAAATGCAAAGACCTGCACCTGGGGAGGAATAACCACATGCACCAACACAGGATGGAGGCCAACAGACTGGGAAACAGCCCTGCAGAGAAGGGCCTGGGGGGTCCTGGTGGACAAGCTGAACTTGAGCCAGCAACGTGCCCTTGTGGCAAAAAAGGCCAACAGCATCCTGGGCTGCATTAGGAAGCACATCATCAGCTCAAGGTCAAGGGAGGTGATCCTTCCCTTCTACTCAACACTGGTGAGACACATCTGGAGTTCTGGGTCCCATTCTGGGCTCCTCGGTATAGGAAGAAGATGGACTTACTGCAATGAGTCCAGCAAAGGGCCATGAAGATGGTTAAGGGATCTGACATATGGAGAGAGGCTGAGAGAGCTGAGACTGTTCACTCTGGAGAAGAGAAGGCTCCGGGGGGGTCTTGTGCTTGTTTATCTGATGGGCAGAAATAAGGAGCACATAGCCAGAATTTTTCTCAGTGGCACCCAGTGAAAGGACAAGAGGCAATGGGTACAAAGTGGAATACAGGAAATTCCATCTAACCATAAGAAAGAAGAAAGAAAGAAGGCTTTTTTTTTCCTGTGGGGACAGTTGAACACTTGAACAGGTTTCCCAGAGAAGTTGTGGAGTGTCTGTCCTTGGAGGTATTAAAAATGCAATGGGACACAACCATGAGCAACCCGTTGTAGCTGACCGTCCTTTGAGCAGGGTGTTCAACTAGATGGTCTTGAGAGGTACCTTCCAACCTTGACCATGATTCTGTGATCAAACAAGCAGAGTGACTTTTGGCAGTATAATTTATTATTGTTTTCTGCTGTCTTAAGTAGTTAAGGCTTATGTGAATACTTGATTTTGTACCAAGGAATGGGCTTTATTAATTAATATTATTAATTAAATCAGTAAACACCAGAACTATGCTAGACATGGCTTAATCGCCTAGGCATGTCACGTAGCTGTGTTTAATACCCAATAATTAGAATTGGTTGAAATATTTTGCTAAAATTTTCTGTTTCACTGAGGACAGCTATTCCTCAGAAACACAATTTTTGAAAAAATATTTTCTGGGGAATCTTAATCTGGGAGGGCTAGAAAAAAGAAAAGCAGGGAGGAAAAAGCAAGAGGGATGATTAGACTTGCTAACATTTTAACAGGAACAAAATCAAATAGAGAAACACACAGAAAGAGAGACAACATAGTTAGTGGTCTGTGGAGAAGATGACCAACAGGAACAGTCTGGTTTGGTGTGATTTTTGGATGAAAAAATGTTCTCACATAAGCAGAAACTTTTGTCTCAACATGTAAGCTTCTTACCCACCAAACTAAAACAAATATTTGTGTCTCTCCTTTGTTATGTATCTTTTTTTATAAAATTCCAGAAGATATGTTTGAATTCCAGTACAGAATTAAAATTTCAGCACTGCAGCATTCGTAATCTTGCCAGCTTAATCCCTTTCGATTTGCCAGTAATTCATATTTGAATAAAAGTAAAAATAAGTTTAAAAAAGAATAATAAGACTTCTATGCAATCTTTATTTATAAACTTGCATGTAAAGAAGCTTTGGGCCAACACCTCTAAGCCATGAATATGAGCAAGTAAAGGCACGATTCCTAGGTCAGAACAGTATGCAAAAAGCAGTTTGAGGGCATATATGACTATTTACATAATTAGATATGAGTTAGACTGAGATAACTGTTCTGTAATTATACATACAGAAGAAATGTTTGCTGCAGAAAAGTAAAAACCTATGTTGTGTATCCAATTCAGAGGCTGTTATGATAATAACTTAATGAAATAATGGCTATAATGTCAGGCTTTTACATACCACCTTTTGTCACTAGATATTGAAGTGACTTACAAGAAGGCTGAGTTATTTTCCCTTTCCATTCAATAATCTACTGATGATGCTAAGGAAAAAAAACGCAAAGAGATCTCTGAACCTGATGCAGGTCAATCTGGACAACTGACCAGTGTTAAGACTGTATTCCAATGTCAGCTAGTACAGCTGCGTGAGTTTTACTGGACTACATGGACCTACTGGGTCACCACCACCTTCTACTCCCATGCAGAAGGCAGGATGTGCTGTGCAGCTGGTAAGTGGATGCTACAAGTGGAGTCCTCCATGCGCTACCACACCACATAACTGATGCTGTCCTCTTGCTCTCATGCAACAACAACAGAAACTTGAATTCTTTCATAATGAGCTGAAAATATCAGAGAAAACTGAAAAAGGTGGTGTGTCTGCTAAGCAAAGATCTAAATGCAGAGACTTTTCCTTCTGATGTTATGAAACAACACAGTTTAGGATTTGGATCTCTCCAGCTTATCAGAGTTGATGAAACAGAGTTAATTAAAACATGTTTCATCACTGCACAAGTTGCTTATTTGGAGAAGAACAGGTTCATTCTCCAATGGCAAATTACTTTATTTGTGATTTTCCCAGTTCTGTTTAAATTTGTAGGCCCAGATTTAAAGTAAGTATCTCTGGACCTTAACGGTATAGTTTTTCCATTTTTTACATAATAATTTATTGCCACAGTATCTTTTTGTGTGCAGAAGTCTAAATGCATTCAAAAGGATAGGTTGATTAATGGCTACTAAATGCAGTGATCTAGAAGCAGTCATTTGAGTCAGGAAGGCTCTGCCCCACTTATTGCCAGAAATCAAGAAAGTACACAAGGAAAGAGTGTATTTTAGAGTTACCCTGTCTCTCACACTCCATTCCTAATACTGACCACTGTCTAAAGCAGAATTACTGATCTGATCCAGCACAGATGTTCCTACATTATGTTGAAAAAAAATAAGATTACCTGTTGTCTTTTTTTTCCCCTGGCTTCTTGCAGTCAGACTTCTAACTGAGGCAGTTTACCACAGGGCTTGCAGCCAATGTTCTGGATGTAGCAGGCTATAACATCTACTCTGTTGATGCAACCCAAGCTTGTTTAGCCTACACTTCACAAAGTGAATTCTAAATTTTAACAAAGTTAAGAAGACAGTATACACGATCTCATTAGGAGAGAGGGGTTTTTTTAATTATTCATTCCTGCCAACTCTGCTTTGTTCCTTCAATTACAAAATTCCTCCCTCCTGGAGAACTGGAATTCCCCTCAGTTAGAAAGGTACTTTCAAGAATACCAAAAGCAAAAAAGAAAAATAAAAAATTGCTTTCTTTTGAGGTGTGCAATAGCACAGATGTAAACCTATGCATTTTGTCTAGTACATGACTGATTAATGAAATATGTCCTTATATTTTATTAAAGTAATCAAGCAGAAACCCTGAAACTGAATATTTGTGTTTTAAAAGATCATAACAAACAGCCTTTGAACTTAGGAGAAACAAGTAACGCTAGTGGTGTTGTATCCATACCTGTGATGGTCTGGGGATATAAGCAAGGCAAGGTTCGGAGGGAAAGGTAATCTTTGAAAAGATGAACTATTATAGTTGGAGAAAAATAAAACAAGCTTTCTTTCCCACAAAAATTCCATTACCCATTATTTGGAATATCTTACTGAAGGTTTAATTGGCATGGAAAGACAGGATTTTTGGAATTTCAGCATTTCTAAATTAGTTGCTCTATTATGAGACTTCCTGTTGAGAGAAGGGTGAAGATGTCTACATGCGGAAAAATTAGTCTGGCATAATATTAAAATCCATGTTAGTGTAGTATAACCTTGGAAAAATTTTCCAGAATTTATAAAATTGAAGAAGAATTTTTTTTTTCCTGTTTTTTTTATTATAGAAGAGACTTTCTGTGAACAGTTCCCTGCTTTGGGAAGTAGCTATGATGATAGGATCTTAGGATCACAGGATGAGCCACTTCAAAGGGGCCTCAGAAGGTCCCTAATCCAGACTCCTACTTCAAATGGGGCCAGCTATAAGATCAGAATGGGTTGCTCAGGACTTTATCCTGACAGGTCTCGAAAACATCCAAGGATGGAGATTGCATAACCTCTCTGGGCAGCCTCTTCAGCTGTCTGACTACCTCGTAACAAAAAAGGTGATCCTTATACCCAATGTGAATCTCGTGTCAATATTCGTTGTCTCTAGTCCTCCCGTCATACAACACTGTGAAAAGCCTGACTCCATCTTCCTGATAACCCCCTCATAGGCACGGGCAGGCTGCTGTTCGGTTCTCCTCTGAAACCTTCTCTTCTCCAGGCTGGACAAGCCTTGAGACCAATGGGATTTTTGCCTTAGAGTTTTATGAAAAGTGATATCTCTGGGCAGTTTTTCCTGGAAAATAATGTGATTGCTCACATATGCTGCCATTTAAAACATTGTAGCCAGAGTGTGGGACAAGATGTCAAAGACTGTCTAAAACTTAAGACAAACAAATAAGTAAGTTGTATCATAATCATTCTTTGTTATACCAGCTAACAAAAAGACCTGTTTTTACCTAAGCCTAATATTTATTTAATTTTGTATCTGCTTGTTTCTGGCTCTCATGGTCTGAATGTTCTTCCAGAGACAGTAGTTCTATGGACTTCTATAATATGTACTATTGCAGGATAGGAACTCCTAACAGTTTTACTGTCCTTAAAACTCTTTAAATGCCCCAGAAAATGAAAATCTGTAAATCAGTGTATCCATGTCTGATTTACCTATACTGTAGCATACGGGCAAAATTCTGAATGGTGCACTGAAGGGTAAAGAGGGGATTATCTAAGCAAAGGTGCTGGAGGAAAGCATAATAAAATTAATAGTGTCACAAGGATACAACTGAAGTCTGTTTTTGGCATTATAATGCCTCACCTCATTGCATGGAGTATGTTGCTAGTAAATCAGATCTGTCTAGAAGACAAATTAGTTTCCTATCCCAAAAAATGAGCTAGAAGGAAAAACAGGCAGAAAAGAGAGAGAAGGAAATTAATGTTGCCCCAGCTTTTAGTAGATTCAAAATGTATTTTTCATTCTTGATCATTATTATTCCCATTAAAAGCAATTTCCTGGCACATTGCCAAGCTCCAGCATTTTCATTACCATGGTAAATTGCCAAATACCTAGAAATGGTAATCTGAAAACTGAGGAATGGAGATGATGAGATATTTGCATTTCAGCTGTTTAGAAACACGCAAAGTGACAGTGTTGTATCTTTTGAGGTTTAGAAAGTACCTTTGGAAAAAACAATTCATGTCCATTTTAAAGGTATCATCTGAGTAAGTAGCATCATTACCATGTTGTATTTAGAAAAACAAAAATAATCAGATGGTTCTGTAAGAGTTGTTCTCACTCTTCTTTCCTCTGACCTTTTTCCTATTCTGGTTGTGAAAGGAATTCCTTTCCCAAAGTGACAAATTAATGGTAATAACTTTGACACTTTACAGTATACTGCATGCTGCTTCTTGCTAGATTTCACACACTTATTATTTCATCTGTCATTAAAAACAGGTACAACTTTCTGTTCTGAATGCCAAAAACCCAAACAGAAAAAATGGGAATGGAATGAGTGGCAAAAAAAAAGATTACTTTTTTAATCTATAAAGTATTTGAAAGCTGTTGTTCCGAATATTCACAATGTTGTCATGGAATTTGCATTAGAAGTCACTTTGCAATTTCAATTAGTATCTCTGTTCTACATAAGAACATAAAACTTTTCTACGATCTATCCTACAGGTACACAAGTTAATAAGTGGTCACATTCCTTCGGCATATACTCTGGTAGTAAACAACAATCCTGTCTGTTTAAGAAGAAAAAGCGTTCACTGTTTTTCACTCTGAAGACTGATCTGATTGTCTGAAAACACTTCATGATTT
Source organism: Sagittarius serpentarius (assembly GCA_034782735.1). Taxonomy (NCBI): domain Eukaryota; kingdom Metazoa; phylum Chordata; class Aves; order Accipitriformes; family Sagittariidae; genus Sagittarius; species Sagittarius serpentarius. The sequence goes on along the minus strand of JAVKLA010000053.1, from coordinate 13,002,095 downwards.
CCTCAAATATATTTGTATTCAAATCACAGTTTGTGACTTCTATGCATATTCTATGTGAATAGCATGTCCAAATTTTATATCTGAATTTCATATGAGCTAAATCCTGGATTAAATTGGTTTTAAAATAAAAAAACCAAAACAACATAAGCTAACTTTTACAAAATTACACAATATTGTTTCTCTTGTCCAGCTGTCCAAAACACTGCATCACATTTTTTCCTCTTTTTCCCCCGCTGTGACGGGTTGACCCTGGCTGGACGCCAGGTACCCACCAAAGCCGCTCTCTCACTCCCCCTCCTTAATTAAACA
>JAVKLA010000053.1:12979625-12990147 GCA_034782735.1 Sagittarius serpentarius | reverse complement strand
CCCTCTCTGCTGAGCAGCTTTCCAGCCACTCCTCCCCAAGCCTGTAGCGTTGCTGGGGGTTTTTGTGGCCAAAGTGCAGAACGGGGCATTTGGCCTTATTGAAACATACAACTAGTCTTATCCGTGAAAAAAAGACCAAATTACTATAAAGCAGCTCTAAAAAATCCCTTATGCATCGTGGAAAACAAAACTAAAAAAGTACCCCAAATGCTGTTCTCAAGATGAAGACTGCCTCAAAAGAAAACACAGAGGCCATGCTGAAGTATGAAACTGAGTGAGTGGGGTAAAAAGACTGCTTTAAAAAAAGCCTGAATACCAACTTTGTATTTTTTCTAGTGGAATTACAATTTTTCGTGCCAGGAGCAAGGTCATAAATATAATATTAAGTCATTTGTCATTTGTCTGACAAAATAGTGTGGGCCATTCCAATTAGAGATAAGTCTGCACAACATTCAAAAAGCACAGGCTTGTCCAGTAATTGTTTATGAGTTCTTATGGTTGTTTTCATCTGGGGACAGATGTACAAATCATGAAAAGCTGAAGTGCTTAATTCATCATCAACCTAAAGGGCCTTTCAAAATTTGTATTACCCTCCAGTTATGGACTTTAGCATAAAGATGTCTTTGAATTTGCCTTATATTATTTTTTCTCCAATTATTAGTCTGGAAGCAAAGAACCACAATTTGTTGTTTTACCATACAATATGGATACACTACAAGAAAAAAACAAGCTGCAATAAGCACATAAATTATGGAAAGGCTTGATGTCCAAACATGCGCACATAGGAGATTGATTCTGTGCCATATATTCAGAAAAAGCCCCACTTATGTTAGCTTCTGTTTTGTCTGAGTAAGAATGGAAGGAACAGGCTTGTACACGTCATAAACTCAGCCCCACAATAGTATTGTATCGAATAGTCTTTCCCCACCTTTCTCATGCCCTATGCCCACTGTGACAAGAACGTGGTAACCAGAAAGAAATGAAAAAGCATCAGGGCAGAGTGCATGGTATGACCCATTGTACATAATGGAATATTCATGCCTTTAAAGGCACAAGAAACTCAAGCAAGTGCCTATAAATATCTAGTTCATTTTTATGTTTCAGTGAAAATGATGTACATACTGATTGTGCATTTGGCTGTCCTAATTAATAGTGTCTCAGTGAACAGTTCCAGAAAAAGTTGTTTCCTTCCTCTCTCTCTCATTTGTATTTATGAAAAAGATAGTCTTGCTGTAGAATCAGGACAACAAAAGGACAAAAAGTTGGGGTAGAATCTTAGGATCATAGAATGGCTTGGGCTGGAAGGGACCATCAAAGGCCATCAAGTCCAACCCCCCTGCAGTGAGCAGGGACACCTTCAACTCGATCAGGTTGCTCAGAGCCCCGTCCAGCCTGGCCTTGTATATAAGTTGTCTTCAAGCAAAGTTTGAGAAATACAGTGTATAATGGCAAGTGAATACAGCATGGCTTCAATTGTGAAGAGAAGTATTCAGGTGAAATCAGGAGCAACCCAGTATATTTTCTAGATTTTAACACTACTGTAATATATATTCCTATTGTAAAATTTCCTAAAGGCAAAGGAAGCAGTGATCATGATGGCAATTTTGTATCCCAAGTGAGCAGCAGCAACTGTCTTTCCAGAGTCTATTTTTTTTATTTTTGTCACAAGAACTCTTTAATGAAAAGGCTTTGCTTTAAACTGCTGACATTTTTAGCTAAAATCTGTTGTGATCAAGTGCCAGAAAAAGCTGAGACTCAAAAGAGTCATTACAGCAAGATTGTTACCATCTGATTCTCAGGCATCTATCTACTTCTAGCCTAGTTATTAGTCCATCTGTTCTACTCTTATTTATCAAGACAGGGAAACATATTCCAATTCCAATTCAAATGTAGAGCCTACTGCATTAAACAAATGTTCCACACAAGAAAAGTATGGCTTAAAAATTGGGAAAGGAATTCATTCGTGAAGAGGGAGGGGAATGAAAAGGGGTTGGGGAATTTCAGTTGCTTTGCTCAGTAAACGCAGGAAGACGTAGCTGAATATGATGTGCCCAAGTGCCCAATCAGTCTGCAGGAATGTTATTGTGTAAAAGAAAAACTGAAGTTGATGAATGAGATCTAGAAAGCCAATGTTTTTAACTAACTGCTTTTAAAGTATTAGAGGCTTTCAAAGAAACCCATAATACGGAAGTTATTTGAAGTACATCTGACTGCAGTGATGGTGTCATCACCTCTTGAGAGCCCATCATTTTTCTCAGTAAAATTATTACCAATATACAAAGTGGAAAGACCTTTCATTTGGAATTTACTCTAAGTGACCTCCGAAGCCTACACAGGTTGTAAAGGAAGGCACAATAAAACCTGTAGTAAACATCAGCTCAGAAGGCAACTTCTCTTAGTAACTGCTTGAAAGAATCCCCAAGGTTTCTACTGCAGTTTTGTCTGACCTTTAGCTAAAGGCCCCTTCTATTGATTTATTTCTTTTGCTGGCCCCTTCCCTGGGTGGTTGCAGTAGGTGGCATGGGCTTTGTTTTACAGCAGTTGTGCACGGTGGAAGTGAGTAGGGGTGAAAGCAAAGACACTGAGCTGTGTATCCTCACATGTAAATAATTACAAACTAATCTGCTATCTGCAGTTATTTTACTTGCTTAGCATCACATTTTACAGACCAATAAAGAACATTTAAATGAACTAAATTTCTTCACTGGTGTTTGTTTTAATCACACTGTAATTTTTATACTATACCTTTCTGAGCTCTTGGGTCTAGGCATAATATGTTTTATTTTTAAATAGTTGGACCTTTGATTTCTGGTCCGTCACCAAGTCCTCTGATGACAACGTACTCAGCTCATACTTGAAAAAAGAACAAGCGTCACTTTAGTGTTTCTGGCAGAACTGCTGCAGATAATGTATCATCTCCACAGAGCTTGTCCATCTGCTCCCAGTGTGACCAGAGAACACTGTGAAAAGACTGCTGAGCTTTCTGGGGGAAGCCAGCTTCAGAGCTATGGGAATATGGCACATGAACAAAATGCCAAAATTTGTCAAGATTCCTGACAATACGCACTGAAGGGATAGCCGTGTTGCAGGATACACCAATGTGCTAGGCTCACGTGCAGGTGTACACATGGTTGTGTATGCATGCAAAGCATGCCAGAGTACTTCTAGCAGAAGTCTGCACATAATTCAGATGTTTGTATTAACATAAACATTAAAACTACAATTGGAAGTTGAGGATTTCTCTGAGATACATCCTGCATTTTCTGAGCTGTTCTACAGATGGCTTTGTACTTTGAGGGGGGCATCTCCAACCACTTAACTGTCCTGGGACAGCAGTGCCTCAAAGGTGGCATATTTAGCTCAGGGCTTCCAGTTCTCCACATACACCTCTTGTCCTTTCTTGGCAATGGTAAGCACAGCACAGGTAGAGCAGTTTCCCTTGCATTCGGCCGTCACCTACACAAAGACAGGTATTCTGTAGGATTATAGCACAGCTCAAGTTCCAGGGCAGTTTCTATCCCTCAGAAGGTTCTTAAAGAGGATCTTTTATTCATGATATTTTAATAAACACAGAATGGCTGTGAGTAGCCAGTAATCTGGGAGAAGGTTCAAGGAAACAGAAAGCAACTAGCAGTCAGAGCTTCCCATGAAAAAAAGCCAATCTCTACGGAGATGTCCAAGAAGCCTTTCCTTGTCATGACACACCATATCATGACATTTGGGTTAAAAGATCACAACAGTCCAGGAGCAATTAAATGGCTTTTTCTTGGTCCATGTTGAAGTGGAGAATAACAAATGAAATTGTAATTAATTACTGAAGGGCTGCATTAAAATTTTTGTGAAGGGAGAGTGTCCTCAAAGGGCTCATTAGGCTTTCTCTGAATCATGGCTGTGAAACCAACATTATATTATTGACAGAAATAAGGAAAAATACAACAGAACTGCAGAGATAATTAATGCTGTAAATAAAATCATTCTCTTCTCCTAGAGGGAACTTTAAAAAAAGTTATTCCCTCAGACACTTTTCTAAAGTTATATCTATATAACGTACACATACACCTACACATCTAGGGCTTATATATTACAATGTAAGATGAATATAAATCTTCCTGCATCCATGTATAGGTATGTAGAAGACTGGAGATAAGACAAGGGAGTTTGACAGAGTACTGAGCCAGTCTTAAAGTGTCCAGGGGGCTGAAATGAGTAAGTTCAGAACTTTCTCAAAAGTTCTGGCTAAATCACTTTAATCTGTAAAATTATTCTGCAATAATTTCAAAAGGAGGGTCTCAGTATAAGTGTTGTACTTCTGCTGTAACAGGAAAGAGAATAAAATCCACCCATCCCCACCCCCACCACCCCCAGAATGCTAGCACTTCTGTTTTTCATGTGGAACAAGCTAAAAATTTGCAATGCAATGAAAATAAAAAATAACAAAAGAAAGTGTGGGGGACAAGGCAGGTGCAAAAACAAGCCAAGCACTCCCAAGCCTCTGGCCCTTTCCCCTCTTCTATCTGGCAAGCTTTCATTTATCTCGTTCCTCTGTTTCCATTCTTGGCTGTTTAGTCTGGTTTCACATAGCTTGTCTGGTCCAATTCATTCTTGATACTTGCTTTTCTTTTCTTACTTCATTTCTTTCTTCAGAATTAATTCCTCCCTAAATGGCAACAAGGCATCAAGAGAGGGAAGCAAGCTCAGGAAGAAAATAGCATCTGGAGTAACTCACAGCAGGGAATCAACAGCCAGGTCACCATGCTTATGTAGCCCTATAAAATGGAGTATGTCTGAATACAATTGGTGATGAAAAAGGACGTGCACAAAACAAGATAGGTCAGGAATACAAATCCTTGCAATCCGAAAGGTCTCCTTTTGTAGTCAGCTTCAACCACTCTTGGCAGGCATTGCAAGGTCTCCAGGCTTTCAGTTCAATTAAAACTTCACATTCTCTTGGTAATTTCAAGCTTATTGTGCCCTTGAAAAAAGTTTGGAACTTGAGCACAGAAAAAACAGAGTCACAATCCAATCCAGTAGCTAAAAGTCTGCAACATGATGATGATATTGGGCTGGCTTGGTGAAGTCTGGAGATGGAGACACAGAAAAAAAGGCAGAGTAGAGGAATACTGCAACAGGTTGCTCTTTTATTTACTGAAATCAAGACATTAGTAACTCAGAAACACAAAGTGAATTTTGACCTGGACAGGATTATCTCCTACTGATTGCAACATAAAACAGTCATGCTGTTTTATATCTCAGATGATCAAATAAAACAAGAGAAAAAGCAGTTGTAGTAGAGCATATGCTTTTAGAAAAAAGTCACAGAACTGTAACACATGCTATGATGAGAAGAAAGTAAAAACAAAATCCTAAAGATATTCTTCAGTCTTAACTAAAATCTCAAATTTAACTCAGCAAAATCAATTACAGCAATTATACCACCTCCAGTTCTGGCTCTGAGGACATTTGAATTTTACTGAGAGAATAATTGCTAAAGAAAACCTGTATCATAAAAAATAGTAATAAAGTGGTTGCTGCCACACTTTTGAATGTAGCAGTTTTATAAAGAAATGGAGGAGAAGTTGTGTGTTACTTAGAATGTGGAAGTGTCTCAGACAGGAATTACATTCAACAAGTTTGTATCATACTCTATGTGATGGTATAAAAATTGTGGTACATATTGATGGTGCTTGTAGATCAAAATTAATGCTATTTAAACCATTGTTTTAAACTCTCTAGGCTTACCTTCTCCCAGTTTTAAATCATCTTCAGCTTTTTAAAATCCTTTTTTATTTGGCAGCTAGCTCAGTTCCACGCTTTTGGAATAAAAATAAAGAATATTTACTATAAAAATACCTATATTATTGCAGTTACCTTCACAAGAATTAATCCATGCTATACCATATTGAATTGATTCATAGTATCAAGTCAGGAAGTACAATAACTCTATCTGTGACTAAAACTGAGTAGAAAACTTAATTATCTCACCTGAAGGGTGAAAAAAAAAGTGAGGCAACACCTTCTATCTGTAGAGTTTTAATTCCCTAATTAAAAAATATAGAGGCTTTCTAATTTAATCATCAAATGGTACAAGATAAAACCGACTTGATAGCTTTGATAATTAACTCTTCATAATTTGTTGCTACCGGGCAAAACTATCATTACATTTGAAAACTTCTTTTGTCATTTTAGGACCAGTAATCACACAGCACAAGAACTTAGAGTTAGCTTGCCCAATTAAAAACGTCGTATCATGGCCTAGTGTCAGAGGGTTCTCTTCAGCCACTTGGGAGAAGAACTAGATTTTAACCTCCTTGTTGAAAGATGTCAGAATTTGACCACAAGAAGGGCCACCCAGCACCCTCTTCTTGCTTCGAATTCAATTCAAGGGTCTGGTTCTCAACAGTGTTTTAAGAGTCAGTTCTACAGGTAGCAGCTGGAGATGCAGGGTAAACCTGGAGCCCATCGCTTCATTGAAGTCGTGCTGAAAAAATAATCATTTCAAACTGATTATTTTCCTATCCTACCTCCAGATCTGGAAATAAAAAGCAACTCTTACTTCTGCAAAAGAAGGAGGTTTTAAATTGTGTGCACGTGCAGGCACATTTGTACATCAAATAGGTCCTACAGGATTCCCATATTTCCCAAAAACATTTTGTTAAGTTCATCTCTCATGTCGTGTATGCACTGGAGTGTCTGTGATAGAGTTGCTTATGGTTGCACACAACAGAGATAAAATAAGCAGAAGAAACCTTTTTTACTCCCACACAAAAACATGAAGACAACTCTGCTTATTGTGTCATTCTCTAATATCAAAAATAGTGGTAAACACCTTTACCAATTGCTGCATCAAGGAAATCTGACCCTGATAGAGCAGCATCTCTGAGGATAAAATACCTCTTGGCCCCTTTCTCTCCGTCATGGTCTCATACATATCACATCAGCTGCTCCAACAGGAGGGTGTGCAACGAGGTCAAGCCTCTGCTGAGCTGAATGAGGATTTTCAGCAACTTTCCATGACCTTCCCTAACCACAAAACAACTGGTGCTCCCCAGATCCCAGCCCTTAATTAGATGAAAGCTACTGTGTCAGTGCCACCTCTGTGCCCCAACTCTTCTCTTGTTTCTCTAGACAGACAATTAGGAAATTATAATATCTGCACCTCCAAAAAAGCAAATATAAGCTGTGCACCGCTATGCATACTGCCAGCTATAGCCATGCAAAAAACTACCAACTTCAGGCACCAATTAAAGTGATCATCACAAAGAATCACATAGGAGCTGAAAGCATGGTGAATTCAGGCACACAGACAGGCAGACAGGTCCAGTGGAGTGCGGGATCAATAGATTAACAGGTTTTATGTAAGAAGGGGAGACATTTATGGATAGTGCATATACAATGTGCAGAAACTGAAAATTGTTGTTAGGACTATTGGGACCTTTTTTAAAATCTGAACATATTCTTTAAAACAACAGTGAGAAAATGTAGACTGTCATGTTTACTCTGTAAATAAAATCTAGTTTCCATGGATGTCAATGTAGTACTTTAAAAAATAAAACAACAGAACAAAAATATTCCACAAACTGTATGCACTTACTTCGCTAGAATATTTACCATTCTAATTTCTAAATAGATGCCATGAAGACACCTGTTTTGAAAAATGATGCAGTTAACTCTCATGTTACTTTGATGTATTTTGGCTTAGGTTTCTCCAGTTCAAAGGGTTTAGGAAAAGCACAGCTTTTTCAACAAGTAATGCCATTTTAGGCTTTTTTAGTGATGTGTTTTTTCAATACCAATTGCTCTCCAGCTGGCCCAGGACCACCCCATCCCAAGGCCATGCCCAGCAATGGAGGGGACCTGGCCAACCCCAGTCCCTTTCAGCAGCCCCACTCCGCTCACCCCAGCTGGGCACTGCATTTCAAAAAAATGACACCATAATTTTCAGGTTGAGAAATCATGACATTAAACAGCAAGCAGCCTGTCACCATCACAGTAGTAGTATAACACTGAAAGAGGAAGATGCACAGATGCAGAAACATGCAAATACAACATTTCAAGATGGTGCAGAGCAAACTGAACACCTCCAATGGTTGAGACTGGAACTGGTGTGGTTACTAAATGTACAGATGAGGAAATTAGCCATCTTCTTGATAGATATGTGACAGAAAATGATGGTCAATAGAAAATTGCTATATTAACTGTACAACTAACTCAAAAATTGTCTGTTTAAAGGGCATCCACTCTTTTGATTCCCAAGTGATCCCAGCTCTTCTTCTTCTAGACTACTACTTCTACTAGCCAGACTGGACTTCTTTTTGAAAAAGAAGTGGAAATATTTTGGAGGAATTTTCTTTAAGTTTTTAATGAAAAAATTCCATCACACTTTCTTAGATTTTCTGTGTTGCTAATTCTCTGTAACACCACTCTTCCATCAAGGGCATCATTCTGTATACATGATTCTTGAACCAAGCCAATATACTTACATTGCTTCTGTTCTAGAGTAGGGTCTTACTTCAAATGAAATTCATGTGGACATTTTGCTCCTCCTTGCAACTTTGTCTTTGTACATGTAGAAGGTATCTGTTGCCTGATTTTATTAGCAGAAAAGATGACAATAGAAATAAATAAACTTTCTCTTTTCTCAGAAGTGGTCACCTGAACTATTTATCTCATGTGAGTTATTATGACATTTATAATTTTTGACCTGGCTATTTTAAATGATACAATAATGAAAATTACCAGGATTTTTGAATGTTTAATCAATTTGTCAAATGAAAGAACATCAAACCAAATCGTGAGCACTGCAATAAGAAATAAATTTCATAATTCTCCTCAAATGAACAAGAGCTAAGTGGTGCACTTATTAAACAATGCATTTAGCCCATTAAGACTTCAACGTCAAATTAATATATATTTTCCTTAGATATATTTCAGAAGGAATAAAAAGCACATTTACTTAAAAAGGCACACTGTTCATAAGCAAGAATATAAAAGAGTAAGCTTCAAGATAAGACATGCAATTAAAAAAAAAAAAAACAAACCCAAAGGCATTGAACTATGTTGACAAAGATTATTTTCTTTTCTTCAAAACCTTCTCTCTGTCTAACTGAGTTTTAATTTTGAATATGGTCAGTTCCCCGTTTTAGCAGAACATGGTGAAAATGTGTAACGTGGTAATACACTAAAACTGTAGAAAGAAACAGATCCAATGAAGAAGCTCTAAGTAGTGACTGGAGGAAAAGAACATTTATGCTATAAACCTTCAATCTGAAGTGGGTAAAGTTTTTTTTCTGATCAGCAGTCACAATTATGCACGCCTGGGGAAATGGGAGATACTAACTTCTCAGACAGCTGTTAGGGAAGCAACCCAGAACAGCACAATTACTTTTTTCAAGTTTTTGTAAACTCTTCTTTGTTCTGATTTATCACAGAAAAAAAGTATATAATGTATCTGCAGGAAGATCATTTGAGTTTTTACTCTTAACTGGTAAAATGAAATGAGTTAAATATTAAGAAGAAAGATGATTTAGGAGACAGTGGCATAAAAAATAACTTCTTAAAACAGGAGAGAAGAATAGCTCCTTAAGACAGGAGAGAAGAGTAGCAGCAAAACAATAACCATTGAATTGGGCAGGCAGATTTTGACAAACTAAAAAAATTGGGAGCCCAGCATGGGGAGGTGTGGGATAAAGAGCAGGTAGTTCTTTAGCAAAACATCATTCGAGAAACAACTATAAGCCATCCTACTGTGGAGGAAAGATCAGCATATTCGGAAATGGGCTAAACAATGAGCTCTTTTTGGACCTCAGACACAAGAAGGAAGTTAGCAAATCAAAATAAATTCTTTTGTAGAACATTAATACTGTGAGGTAGCATATGGAAAGGGTTGGTTTGAGCAGAAAACAATAACTTTTTTCAGTGTTTTTTACTGAAAATATCAGATTTGATAAAGTGATCATAATAAATAATACCAGGGACAAAAAGAGCAAAATCTTGTCCTTGGGTGAGGAAGGAATAAGTAAGAGAGCATTTAGATAATTTTCATTATTCCGAATCATCTTTGCCTAATGCACTTGGTAACTTAAGGAACTGACTGATGAAACTGCAGATCTTTGAGAAATTGAGAAGGATGGCAAAAAAAATTTAAATCCTATACTCTAAAAGAGAAAGAAAGGAAGAAGTGGGGGGTTATTGTGTTATTATCGTAACTTCAAATTGCAGAAAATAATCTGGGAAAAAACAAAGGATGTTTAGCAAATACAGGTGTGATGGGTTGACCCTGGCTGGATGCCAGGTACCCACCAAAGCCGCTCTCTCACTCGCCCTCCTTGATGTCTCAGGAGAGGGAGAATATAACAAAGGACTTCTTGTGGATCGAGATAAGGACAGGGAGAGATCACTTAACCAATTACTGTCATAGGCAAAACAGACTCGATTGGGGGAAAAAGGAATGTAATTTATTACCAGTCAAGCCAGAATAGGTAATGAGAAATAAAAACCAAATCTTAAAACACCTTCCCCCCAC
>JAVKLA010000053.1:12911455-12946245 GCA_034782735.1 Sagittarius serpentarius | reverse complement strand
CCTCCCCGGGCTGCAGGGGGACAGCCTGCCTCACCGGGGTCTTCCCCACGGGCTGCCGGGGAATCTCTGCTCCGGCGCCTGCAGCACCTCCTGCCCCTCCTTCTTCACTGACCTGGGGGTCTGCAGAGATGTTTTTCTCACATGTTCTCACTCCTCTCCGGCTGCAGCTTCTGAGCGCTTTTTTTTTTCCTTCTCAAACATGTTGTCACAGAGGCGCTACCACTGTCGCCGATTGGCTTGGGCTCGGCCTTGGCCAGCAGTGGGTCCATCTTAAAGCCAGCTGGCATTGGCTATATCGGACATAGAGGAAGCTTCTAGCTTTCAAAGAAGCCGCCCCTGTGGCCCTCCCGCTACCAAAACCTTGCCACATAAACCCATTACACAGGTGCAGGACTTTGCCTTTGTCCTCGCTGAATTTCATAAGGGTCCATTCGTTCCTCCAGCCTCTCTGGGTCCCTCTGGATGGCAGTCCTGTGTGTAAGCATATCAGCTGGTGTCCTCAGGGTGGTGTCATCTGCATATCTTAGAATCATAGAATCATTTAGGTTGGAAAAAACCTTTAAGAACAATGAGTCCAACCGTAACCTGATCTAGTTGGAGGTGTCCTTGCTCACCGCAGAGGGGTTGGACTAGTTGACCTTTGATGGTCCCTTCCAAACCAAGCCATTCTATGGTTCTATGATTCTATGATAAACCTAACACTGCCAAGTCCACCGTTAAACCATGTCCCTAAGCACTGCATCTACACATCTTTTAAATAATACCAGGTTTGCACGTATTTGTGTGTAGATGCATATATACGTACATATATATTTATAATTACACACATTATAGTTTGTCCACCAGTTTATCAGGCATAATATCCTGTACATCATATTTAAAAAATAATTGTTTATTTTTCAGGTCTGATTAAGGTGCGCTTAAACTTCTGTTGAAGTGTAGCAGTGCTAAATTAAACTAGAACTCAAAGTGAGTAAGAATCATGCTCTCAAAATTCACGTGCAATTTTATCTTATTAATAGTCTTCTCTAAATGTTTTCTTTTTTCCTCCACATCTTGTATGAAATTTTACTTTGAAAAATGGTGGCTTTGTCAGAGTTGGTGGAATGATAATTAGCTCATCATTAAAGAGGGAAAAATTTAAAGCTATGAAACAGCAAGGCACAATCTCTATCAGGGATAAGTAGGAGGTCTTTTTTCTGCAGGAGTCTTGGTAAGTCGATTCAATTTTTTTCCAGGAGTTCATATACCACTCTAGTTTTAACCTGTGAGCAATCATTAAAGTTCAGTAGGCTACCAGTGTCCCACTAGGAGAAACCTTTACAGCACATTCCCAACTTGAATTTCTGCAGAGGATCCTGAAACATGTGCTGCCTTGTAGAAGGTAAATCACAGGTGCAGGTTTTCACTCTTCTTAGAAGACCTCTAGCTGTACAGTGAACAAAGTCTCTCTTTAAACGGCTGCCAGCAGAGTTGAGCTTCCCATGTTAGCTTACAAATGCATCCTGATTTAAAGAAACACTTCCTTACAGTCTGTCCCCAAATGCTTTAGAAACTTCCAAGAGCCCTAGTAAGTTCACTATATTCAGGGATTTAAAGTTATCATATAGACTTCTTCATGTAAATAGCTGCAAATTACACTTACCTACTTTATTTATCTTCTACAAGCATATTTTTCATATTTGATCACATTCCGAAGTCTCCTTATCCTCTCTTAACGGCAATGATTTTAAGAAAGGAAAAGATTTCTGGTTAAATGCTGTAAAGTTGGAATTCTAGCTAACTGCTGCAAAGTTGTCTGAATGCTTCTTACCATCAGCAGATAACCTGGATTTTCAGTGATTCTGCACAACATATTCTTCCATCAAGGAGCTGCTTGTTTTCTTTTCTTGGTATCCTTGAACAACCCGGAGTAGAAGACAAAATGATATATTTATCTTCTTCATTCTCTTTCCCCTCAGCTAGACTGTCAAGTCATAGCTCATGTCCTTTACACGACAGGTTTTGACTTTTTACAACCCAGAGGAAAAGAAATAGTGGAAGGGGACAGGGATTTTTCTGGAGTTTTCAGATGGCCTCAGTACAATGAGAACAGACATTCAGTCAGATACAAAGTTAAGAAGAAAGGTTACAAATGTGGTCTTAAAGACCACTATGTAGAGCTCATAAATGAGCAAAGCAACATTTAGACATTTGCCTGCTAATAGAGATGGGTCTGCCAACATATACCACAAGCAGGTAAGAAGCAGTCAGCTATTGACCGGAGGGATGTTCCACCAGCTGTAGAGATCACAGACAGTCTATTTACTGGCAAGCTCCTGAGCATTTTAAAAATTAATATGATGAAGTCATTCATTTCAAGCTGTGAAGAGTGTGGGTAACATACAGCGCATGTTATGATCATGCTATGGAGACTAGTAAATCAGTTTTGAATACAGATCAGAAGACTCTCTGTGTGTGTATGTAAACTGCATGTTTTCAGTTCTAGTGGAAACTTACATTTAATATAAAGAGCAACAAGGTACCATAGAATTTATGAAAAATGCCAGTTGATCTACTAATGTCTTCTCTTTAAAGAAGATTAAAAATAATCTAAATGATATGCATAATTTTTTTGCTGTTTCTTGGTATTACTTTATTATTGAGCAAAAAGAATACATGTTATTCAGTCTTTGAAGAATACAAGAACCATAAGCATCAGCATGTCAAGTGAAGGAATGCAAAAGTTCCAGAAAACCACCAGTTCCAGCCTGTATGTCAGTAAAGAGTTAAACATTACTGGAGAAGACAGAACTACAAAATAATAGGTGTTATGTTTATAGTCTCTCCATGCTGCATTTAAAATGTACATCCAGTGGCTTAATTTTTTACCACTTCCCCATGTCTCTCTACTTACGTTCTGAGCTCGTCATTATTTAACGTAATTTTGTTCTTTTAGTAAGTTTTCTTCGTTTTTCCATGTACTTTCTGGATTTTTCCTCAAGCTTTTTATATCAAGCTGCAGTTTCTGGAACACTTGATTTGCTTTTGCACTTTCCAGATCTTTTACTTTGTGTTTCAGTTCTTTCTTCATGACTTCACTCTTTGTGTCTAATCAGTCTATCATACCGGCACAGGTATTTTTAGACAGCTGGTAACTAGGCACCCTATTACTAGTAAAGATATTAGAAAGTACTCTAAAATAACACTATAAAAAGAAATTTTTGTCGGGCGGGGTCATGCTGCAGAGATACAAGAAATGCTGACAAAGAGCTGGTCATTCCAGCTCCCATGCCCTGCAAACCTGCAGGACAAACAGCCTCACAATTCAATGAAGCAGGAAGTAGTGATCAGGCATAATTCCATTTTTTATGTGATGCCTCTTCTGTACAAACAGTGATAACAGGCATTTTACATCAGTGGGTCCACACAGGCACACATAGGTAATAGCCTGAGCAGATACTGGGAAGTTATATGGAGAATCTGATCATGCTACAGAAAAGAGTTATGAAGTTGGTCAGTGAGGATGAGACAGTCTCATTTTCTCACCTGTGCCGTGTCTGGTCTAGGAGAAATCTTTTGCCACATCCTGCTCACGTGAGTAACAGAGTAGCACCCATCCCAGTATGGAGGAAGCTGAGTACAGCCTGAGAATGCACACAGGTGTACACGGTGCTGTCATAGCTCCAGAAGAGTAACAGATGGTATTGCACTACATGGAGAAGCTCTTATTCCCCTATCATCACTGTTATCACCAGCTTTTCCATGCAAAATGGTAACAGGTATTTATAATTTGTCATCAGAGAAACAGACTGCCTCACACAAAATCAATCCTGATCTTTGCTTTCCTTTTGCCACCAGGACTCCAGCTGCAAAACTTCCTGGTAATCTTTCCGACTTAGCAGACCTCAGGAAGGATGGGATTTCTTTGGTTTTTTTGCTACTTTTAAGTACTTCACAAGAACAGTACTACCCATCCTCTTGCTGCTTTAGTCTCTCAGCTGAACTAAGCGCTCTCAGAAGCTGCTGTGGTGATGCTGGACAGATTTCTTTTCTAAACCTGAGGCTACTACTGCTTCTCATCTCCACTTTTCCATCTTGTAAAAGAGATGAGTTGGAAAAAGGCATCATGGGCTTGAGGTGATATCAGTGAGTAATTGTTACCTGATAAAATAGCACTCAACAGCCTGCCAGCGCTGGTTGGAGGCCAAGAAAGAGATAATCTGGCAGCACTTTTTGGCCAGGAAAGCCCTGCTGCTGCTGCTTCCTATATGTTTTTTCATCAGAGATGCAGGCAAAGAGTTGCCATCCACGTGGAAAATCAGACCCACAAACCCTCAGTCACAGGGTGAGCATGAGTTCAGGAGGCCCTGAAGCACCTCAAAACTCCATTGATTCATCCAGTGAAAAATCACAAGGAGGATAACATCTGACAAGAGTAAGTTCCAACACCATGTCAAATTATATTTTAACCACAGACACACACACACACAAAATTGATTCAAACAATTTAAAGCAAATGTCACTGCCGTTTCGTCAAGGTTTCAGAAGTCTCCGAGACCTCACTACAACTTACCTTATTATATTCTTAGATTGAAACAGAGAAAAAAAATCTTTCCCTCCTTTTTCTGCTCTTATCTGATTTTTGAGCTTTGAATGAAGTAGTTATTGAACTGAATTAGTTGGAAACTGAACCAAAGAATATATTCTTCCTGTAC
Source organism: Sagittarius serpentarius (assembly GCA_034782735.1). Lineage (NCBI taxonomy): Eukaryota > Metazoa > Chordata > Aves > Accipitriformes > Sagittariidae > Sagittarius > Sagittarius serpentarius. The sequence goes on along the minus strand of JAVKLA010000053.1, from coordinate 12,941,548 downwards.
CTGTGGAAGAAGAAACATCTGTCAAAAGATGGATAAGTAGTCCAATAAAATAATTCCAAAGAGTAAGCTAATGACTTCTACTTCATTGTCATTAGTATTTAGACCAAATACTTACTGATTGTTCTTTTTAAATTTAAAGGACAGTTAAATTAATCTAGATGCATACTAATTAAAATTTTACCTGCCTCCCATTTTTATTTTTAATATTTGTTGATTTTTACTTGCTTATATATTCGTTAAAACTTCCTGTTCTATATATTTCTATTTTTTGCTGTTTTTTGATTGGGAGTTTCGTTTCTATTTTGTTTTGGGGTTGTACTTCCATATTGCTATTTCTACATTTGTTGCAACTTGGAACACCGTTGGAGTCAGTCTTGAAACATAAACTAAATTTTCCCTTTGAAATATAACAGGGCCACGGACCATTGTCAGCTTTTGTGTGCAAGTGGGCTTGAATAGCTGAATTAATGGTATATTGAAATTTTCCCTGTCCTTCCATAGGTCCCAGGTGGTGCCCACGTTTCCCTAAAGCAGACTGACTGTCTATTGAGTCTGGGGTGGGTATTTTCAGTCCTGAGTGCCTGACACGAATGTGACAGCTGTGTTGCAGCACCACAGGGTGGTGTTCAGGTACCCCATAGCGTTTTCTGGTGTTTAGTGGGAGGCTACGTGTGAGACTTGAGGCTGCAGAATCTGCTGGGATAGTACAGAAGACTCTCTAGTCTAAAAGGTAGTAAACCTCGTTCCACCTTGGCCATAATTTCTTTTGGAAATTATTGTCTTGGAGTCAGGATGCATGTTAACAACTCAAAGGAGAGAAGAGCCAGTGGTCCCATGCTTCAGCTTGCTCTCTGACCTTGCTTTATTTAGCAGTATTAAATGTAACTATCTTGAAACAAGGGCATGCTCTGAAATAATGTTCTTCAATAACAGTGTGATGTGCAATCATGGCGGGAAAGATTCTCAGTGACTTCCTGACTTCTGGCTTCCTTGCATAGGTAAGTTCAGAAAGGCACTGACCGGCGTGTTCCTTATATTGACATAATTGGCTTGAGCTGGGAATTTTGGACTAGCTGATGCTGTGACTCTGTGGATGTGCTCACTGTCAGCCCTTTGAATTCTCCTGTCTTGCACATACATCTGCCCCATTCATCAGGCAGAATATCTGCTTTCTTCCTGGTGTTGGTAGATACTTTCTAGATTTGGGATAGGCTATTAACATTAATGACTAATGTTGCACCGATGTAGAAAGTATTATGTCCACCATGTCTTGCCTTGTGAGTGCATGTAATATTTCAAGTGTCTAGTACACAAGCTGAGAATTGGCTGGCTGGGGGCCAGCTTGAAGTGCTCAAAGCATGCACAAAGATCATACAATGCTCTCCTTGTGCAGATGTGGAATTTAGGCACTCCATGCTTTGTCAAATGTCTCATAGAAATTCTGATCTACTAGTGCCTGTTCTCTAGAATTCGTTTAATTAATCCCATCACCCACTGTGATTTCATGGCCTAAAACAATCTACATATTGTTGCTGCTGTTTTTAAGCCGATACAGAAATTGGTTTTTCTATCACCTGGCAATTCTGTACTTGCCTTAAGATAAAGGCAAATGTGGCAAATAATCCATATACACACTTGGTTTTGTAGATGAGGTTACACTAAACATACTTAAGACATGCCTAAACTGTCAACTCTACAGGTCACTTTCATCTAACAGAAGTCACACAAACTACCCTTTTCTGTTTATGTCATGGCCTGGTGCTTGCAAAAATAAAACCACCTAGTTTTTGCTTCTTGATCCTTTCTAGTTTGTATCAAAGCATATAAATTTTGGAGGTCTAAATCTAAAACTGTTTTCATCCAAAATCATTGCTCAGCTTGTTCTGCTCTCATTGACGTAATGGACTGCATCAATGCGTTTTACTTAGTAAATCAGTCAGTGTACAGGAAGATATAAAATAAAGTGGATAGAAACATGCTCTTCTTCTAACTCATGGTAATTAAATATGTTTTAAAAGTAGATTCCTCCCTTTAAGCTTTTGTTTTCTGCCTGGTAGGTTTTTTGTGACCAACAACTACTTTGCTCAATCACATCCTTATTTATATCTCCACCTTTCTACTTAACAACAACTAAGAAGGTTTAGACAGAAGCTACACAAGGCTTTTGGTGGGCATGACTGAAATATCGAGGTGTTAAAGATTATTTGCAAAATGAGGCAAGTTGGTGAAAGCAGGAGGGAGAAGAATCAGGCTAGGCCCTGAAGGCCTAACCTTAAATCCATAGGGTGTATCTTGGGGCAGAGAGGCCAAAAAAAAATGTGAGCTCTTCATAATAATGGCTTTAAACTAAAAGAGGGCAGATTTAGACTAGATATAAGGAAGAAATGTTTTACAATGAGGGTGGTGAAACACTGGCACAGGTTGCCCCGAGAGGTGGCAGAAGCCCCATCCCTGGGAACATTCAAGGCCAGGCTGGACGGGGCTCTGAGCAACCTGATCGAGTTGAAGGTGTCCCTGCTCACCGCAGGGCGGTTGGACTGGATGACCTTTGATGGTCCCTTCCAGCCCAAGCCATTCTGTGATTCAATGATAATCTGGAGTAAGTTAGTGCCTAGGGTAGTTTCTCAAGAGGCCTTCCTCCTTGAGCAGGTTTTAGAAATTTTCCAGTCCTTTAAACAGTCAGTCTTTGCTGCCTCCAGATCATACACTTTCTTAGTCTAGTATCCAGACTACTACGTTGCAGCATCGTTCCGTCTCAGACCCATAACGTCCAGAAATTTTTTGAATAAGTGGTGTGGTTTTGAATTCTTTGAGGCCATAAGGAAATATTAAACCAGGATTTCTTTATTTCTAGACCAAAAGCTCTGACCATAAAACTGAAGTTCTTCATACAACTGTATTTCTTTAAGACTCAAGCACCTGTCTTCAGGAGAGGCTTCAGGTAGCTTGGCTCGGGGACAGGATTAATAACTCAGTCACCTACCCAGTTGTTTAACACTCAGCAGCTACACACACAGCATGTTATTCTAAATGTCAATCTTACTTTACCAATGAATTGCCTGGGAACTTAGGTTTCTAATACAGAATTCTTGCCTGGGAAGAAGGCCATAAAAGTAATAGCACCAAGAAGTGCATTTATTTGAATTGGTCTTTTAATATTCATGACTTTGATCTTCCACTGTTTCCAAAATAATTTGCAATTCGCTTTCTTTGCTAATATTAATTTAGTGTTATTTTCTTAGTAACTGATTTGTTTTCTTGGTGCTGTTCTGAGAAAGTTACATGTCTGACTTCCTGCAGCAGTAGAAGACTGTATGGGTCATCCACAACGTACGCAAGTATTTTCAGCGTTATTATAATCTTACCAAGGAATTTCTTTTTTAAAAGAGGTTGTATATTGTCCCAGTGGTCACCCTGGAAAGAAAGAAGCTGTCTTACCTAGAGTCTTCAGCTGGAAACTGGCACATTCACGGTTCACTTGAATATAATTTATGTGACTTGGGGAAGTGGATATGTGCTATGTTGATAGTTCTGCAAATACAATTCGCCAATGCAAAACTGGAAAAAAAAAACCCACACTAGTATAAACTACCTGCGCCTAATACAGCTGGCAGGTGAAAAGGATACAGTGGTAATGAATTCAGTGGCTCAAGATCTTTCAAGCCTGTGTTGTGTTGTCGCTGCGAACAGGGTACCACAATCACGAGCATGCAAAACCTGCTCCCTCCAGACAGAAGCACAAGGACCTCAGTGTTGCTGTGAACAGCCTTTTCCTCACTGTGCCGGGGTTTCTTAACTTCATATAATTCCATGTGCAACTGGATATAATAATTAATAATAATTTGTTTATAGTAATATTTTTATCACTTCTGAAGCAGAATAGAAGAGTTTTCCTATGCGAAAAGCTATTTTAGGCCTATTTCTTATTAGGCCTATCACAGTACTCCAAACACCACCTGATTAGGTATTTTTCATTACTTCTGTTTCCTATTGTTCATGTTACTGAGATATCCTTTACCATAAGCAAACCCTTAAAATCTTACTGACTTAGTGGCACTACAACCACAGCAGTGGGAGAATTGCGCCTCTATCGTTACCCATGCAGTGTTTGTTTACTTTATGGCTAAAGGGTATTTTGTTCCTCTTGTCAGCCTTTCCCGCTGGTGAGAGCTAGGCTGGATCCCATCTTCCACATCATCCTGTACAGAGTAACTGTCACAAGTTTCTGTATCCTTCTGTCTCCCACTTCTGAATGAAAAGGCGACAAACTAGAAGGTGCCCTCCAAAAAAAAAGATGCTTCAAATAGTTTAGGGAAGGTGGGAGAGGAGTTGAAATGCTGAAAGAAAGGGACTGGAGCAACAGGATCTGCTTTTGCACAGGAGATTTGAGTACCACTTGTTCCACAGGGCTGCAGCCGAAGTGCAAGTCAGTCTCCATCAAAGCCAAGTTGTAACTCAATACAATAAAAACTTATGAAAGATGTGATTATAACCCTGTATCTGATGTGTATCTGTCCCACTCTCAATTCTGCTGAAAATTTGTATCCCAGAAACTTTTCTGTGAGCTTTATGTGAACATTTTGTAGGAATTAAAGGCCTTTGTGTTTCACAGTTTTGAAAAGCTCCACCCAAACCCATTTGAAATTCTTCAGTGCGTGGGAAACCCCCCCGCCACAGTCTTGATCACTCTGAGTGATTCCAGGTTCTGCAGGGACCTATGGTCCCCTGCCTCAGACCTTAATACTCCAGCTCAGCAAGGGAGAATCTGTTGCAAGCTCCACAGTTGTTTTTTCTGCTAAGAATATATATGGCTCCAACCCTTTTCTCTGAAACTGAAGCCAATCCATTATTCAATGTATTCCCCTGTGAATGAGTCACATTAATGATTCCCAGTTGTCCCTGGTCTGGGATACACATGAAACATGTAACAAAAAAACAAAAAAAAAGCACCGGTAGCAAAACTTGGCTCAATTTATACCCTAACATGCAAAGAAGGAGCAATGTAATTGAACCAATCACAATGTGGAAGTTTCAGACAGAATCACCAAATTATTGTACTGTGTAACTATAACATTATTTCTACTTTTATTATTGCCTGAATTGCTGAGTAAAAACATTTTGAATGCATCAGATGATGTTCCTGAGGTCATTACAAGTAAAAATCTCTTTCTCCTGTTACATAGAGTGTGGCTTTCTATTGCTCATTTTACACTTATGTGAAATAAGCACAAATCATACAATAGAAACAGAATGTAAATTAAAAGGAAACCATTTTCCTTTAGTTATTTTTCATTAGCATTTCACTTACTAGTAAAGAAGTTATTTCTCCCTTCTCTGACTTGGATTGCTTTCCAGTTTCTTCTCACAGTTTCTTTCTAAATTTTGAAAGAACCAGTCCAGATATCCTCACAATAAGTAATATTTCTGATTTTGTTTCTGACTACATTATATGCTACAGATATGGAAGACATATGGGGAGCCAAGTTCCTCTGGCTTTGCGATGTGCCTTTTCACAAGGCATATTGCTTCTATAAAGAGGTGCTTTGTCAAAACATGTTTTAAAGGACTAAATTATCTTCTCATTGCTCAACAGGTATAACAGGATTCAAATTTCTTTCCAGAAGTGAAAGGTGTTCTCATATAATACTCCTTGTCAGGAACGAGAATTGCTCAGTGGAATAAAATCTTTAGAAAAAAAAAAAGCTTATTAATTAACATTACCGTCTCAGGAACATAATACTATCACACCATCACCCAACTAGATTTTTAGCAAATTCAAACTAATAGAGTAAATACACTGTATGACAGTGATTAGCAAGGCACTGAGCAGAATTTACTCACTGAGTATTATATATGTGAATAATTGAAGGTAAAAGCTCCAAGATTTAATCAGAAAAAGATTATGTCAAAGGTAAGTATGAATAACATCTCTTCACTGTATTTTGAACAAGTGTGGAAACAAATAATAATATTCTTATATGGAAACTGTTACTGACAGCAGATTAATAGAATGTTGTCACAGATTCTTTTTTCTCTAAATAATCTAAATATAAATATAATGTAGTAAAAATAAATATTGTTCCTTTATTAAAAAAGCCTTTTCCTTTGGAAAGTACAGATAAGTTCTGCTAGTAATAAAACAGAATATGGCAAGCTATTGCATCATTAATCCCTGTATAACCATTTAAAGACTGTAGTCATAATTGCTTTAGTAATGTTTTCCCATATTGTCTCAATGATTTACAATAGTTCTGTTTTCCTGGACACTCCAATCTACCACACAGGTAAAGAGGACTGCAATTTATACAAAGAATGCAAGACTGAACCTTGGCAAAAAAAACCCACATTCACTACATAGTGCATAAAATAGTAATGGTACTTTATACCAGAATATTCATTTCTAAGTTGTGTTTAGCAGCAGGATCCCTGAGCAAACTTCAAGTGGTCCATTCCCAGTCCTCCCCTGCAGGCACTTAGAGGCATCCTTTTCAGAGATGAGGACAGACTGAGCCCCCATTTTGTGCAGTCTGGGAGCTTCTGCACTCAAGGAATTGTTAGGGCTTCCAACCAGATGTTTCTGTCAAACAGTAATCAGAAAGTAGGAGGAGAAAATCCACAGGGCAACGGTTCTTTCAGAAAGTAGGAGGAGAAAACCCACGGGGCAATGGTTCTTCTGCTCATTCGTGAAGCATGAAGGACAATGCTTCTAAAAGGACTTTTCCTTTTCTCGTAGATGCAACTGAACAAGCTGCTGGTGCTGGGCAATCTAACAAAGCTGAACAGAAAAAAAATGAATGCAAACATCCTTTAAAGTCTCAGTCTCTGCCCTAAAACCCTATTTACTTCTCAGTTGTTCCCATGTAATGTGCCATCTGCAGAAAAGTTTGCGACCATTTCTTTCCTACTTCGTTTATTTAGAATTCCTCCTGAACTGTAAAAACATGATTTATGGAATGGGGGGGAAAGGATTCCTTTCTTATTTCATACTACTCTCATAGCTCATACACCACTGTCTTGAAAAAAGATATGGTGTAAGCAGCTGAATAGTATATCAGAGGGTTTTCGGTTCCTGTGAAACTGAATGACATTTGAGCCTAGAGTTAATTTTTCCATATTTCCACTAATGTTACAGATAGAAGATACAGATACAATTAAACTGAGGCCTGTGGTCTACATCATCAGCCATTTCAAGTTTTGTAAATGGTTTTTACTCTGCTGCTTTTGGTTTGTATTTCTCAAAGTGTGCTTTAAGTAGGACAGTTCATTTTTTTTCTGGGATAAAAAAGACAGTAAGAAAAGAAATCACTATTAGTGTCCTGGAAACATATTATTATTCCTGTTATTCTCTTTAAATTCAGCATAAAATTTTCAGGACACATTATATATAGAAATATATATATACACACATTGATAATTTCTTACAAATAGATTAAGGTTAAAAAATAATTTAATGCATGTTTAAGAATAATGGTGGTACTGTAGAAAATACTAAGCAAGTGATAAGCTGAATTAGAGTGCTACTAGACCAAATGTAGCCTGCATTTTTTACCTCTGCAAACAGTAATTTCAGTGTTCAAAGTGTTTTGAGCACAAACACCACAGGCAGCAATATCCAGCTTAAATTTCTTCATGGCACAGCTGGTTTCAGTGATACCTTCGTTCATAAGTTAAGAATAAAACCACAGCTGTAAATGCCTTGCAAAGAATGCATGCTCCTCTGCATTGTCCTGCAGGTCGCTTGGGAAATTACAAAGCTCTGGAACAGCAATGCCAGTTTAAAGGGAAGGTTGTGACAAGTGTTATGTCATGACATTGTGGAGCAAGCACTGTAGGCTGTTTACAGCCCAACACTCTTCCTGGGTTTTACGCTGGAAGCCAGTGTAAAACTGCTATTGACTTCAATGAAAGCCATAAATGCTTGTCTGCTAAAGGCTAAAGCACAGTGTATTTGTTTAACCAATAAATGACTCTCCCAAATTCCTGGGAGCACCAGATGAGACAATATTTATACATGTTGAGACGGAAGGCCTGATTCTCCACTGCCTTCCACTTGCATATTCGTAAAAACTTGAGTGCAGCTTCTGTTTTGCCAAGTCCTTCACTTCAGCCAAGCTTTTAACCTCTTAATGTTTTCAGCCTGGTGAGGCAACTGGCTGTCTGCCAAGGTTGCTTGGACCACCTCACCTCTGAAGTTCACAGATCGACAGATTTGGTGGGAATATTAGTGAAGTTGTAAGGCTCATTTGTTAAACTTCTTTTGAACAGATGTCTATTAATTAGTAGCTTATAATATTAAATTAACATTGTTCATGCTAATGTGTTTTTTAAGTAATTGATCCAGGGTGTCTTCAGGAATACCACAGTGAGAATGATGGAAATAAAATTGTCCCAATTATAGGTTAGCTTATAAACTCCCTTCAGGGAGTCTTACCTTTAGTGGAAACTTAGAGCAAGAAGCTGAGTTCCAGTTTTCCTCACTATCAAAAAAGTTTCTTTTTATTTCCAAAGTAAAGCAAAATTAAATTAGATGCTTACAGACCTATTCTATGATGCTCCCTCTTTTCTAATTCAAAAGCAGATTTGTACTTGGAATTTATTTTGAATAGCTATGTCACATCATACTTAAGACATTGGCATTGCCAGTATAAAAATCCATTTGGCATTTCTGAGTCATAACTGCTGGCTATTTTTTCTGGATTCTGTCTCTTTTGATCACCTGGCACACCAATATAAAGAATAGATCTTAGACTATGAGTATACTGATACGAGACATTATGGTCTTGCTGATATCAGCTGGCCATATCCTGAATTACACTTCAAAGTTCAACTAGTTTAACTTAGGAGGACAAAGTACAAACTTCGTTACAGGTTACCATTATGAACTGTTCTATGTAGAGTTGACTCTTGACTGCTATTTGGAACAGCTAGCCATTATATCACCTGCAAAAGACCGACTAGCCACTAGAGCATGGTAAGGTGGTGTGACCTCCCCTGGCAAAATCCCTTTTCTCATGGCTATTTTCCAGCCCAGTCACACTAGTTGTAATTTCCCAATGGAAAAGGTTTTTCAGGCTTTGAGAAAATAGTATACCAAGCTTGGGAACGGATAAATATTATTTTACAAGTAAATCATAACATGCGATTGCAGTTTTTCCCTTAAGCAAAGAGGAATACATTTTCTAAGTGTAAGAAATAGAGTTAACACTGTAAGCACCTGAGATTCACCTGTTTCATATTTATTTTTTTTAGATCCCTTGGTGGTGTATCTAATGAATATGAACATGAATATGATTTCATTGAGGAACAGAAATTTTAGGTTTGGCTTCAACAAGAAGAAGGTACTTGGATATACAGAGAAGTTTCTATGGAAAAACAACTACTAATTATCAGTTAAGATCTAAGCTAGGGTATTTATTGAACTTAAACTTCCTGTAAGCTAGGAATATATGGAGGGTAAATTATCATGATTCATGGGATGCACAATAGCATGTCAATTTGTGGAAACAGGTTCAGTGTGTGACCTCTATGACATTTAAGCCATATTCTCTCATACCTCAGATCTTGTATCTATCCAGGATCAGCCTTATTTCAGGCAGAGCCACCTGCCCTGCTGCCCTGCTGCCCTGCTGCTTGTAAGCCGTCTGAACTGGCTGTGGCAGCTGTGGATTGTCTGTGTCATACTACTGTGCTCTGTCCCGTGTAGCATTCATTGCCAATGATGCCAGAGAGTCGTCGTCTCTTTTCCTCTGTATGTAATCTACTTTTTTTTTCAGACATTTTTTTTCTATTGATTCTTTTCAGGAGTTCATCACCACTTTCTAGTTCTTACACTGCACTTCCAGTTATTGGTCTTAACAGGTACTTTTTTTTTAAATAAAATCAATAATTGCTTGTTCACAGATGTTTTTAAATAAAAAGGTGGCAATGTTTGTAAACATGAACTGCAAGGGTACATGAATCCCACGATAAATCTTCTACGTGTCCTAAGTTATATAATCAATAGATTAAAAATCACTCCTCTTTCTCCCCACATACATAAGCTCCTGTATGCAATATTCTAATGACATTTTCTGTATTTATAAACCTCTATATATGTATGGCAGATAGCCTTAGGAAACTCATACAAACTGTTGCCAGATCAAATCTCGGGACTGAATCAAAACTGTCAGAGCTCAGTGGAGGAACTACTCTTGACCATTGGATTAACTCTGTTTTCTTCTAATGGGCTTGAACCACTTCTACAGGCAGTGTAGGGAGAGAGGAATTCTGTGGCAGAAGAGGAAATGTTTTTAAATGTAACTAATAAATTTACATAAAATGCTAATTTCCTCTGGGAGTAACTGACTTCTCACCCTGTCCTGTTTCTGCTTGTGTAGGTGTTGGATTTCCTTAGATTCAGCTAGGTGAAGTTTGGAGGCTGTGGGTGGGGGTAGTTCAAATCTGCACTAGCCAACAAGCCATAGTTACACTACTGTAACGTAAGCCGTAGCTATACTACCGTACCCGGACATCCTGAAAGTGGCATATGCTCCATTCACAAGCCTTACTCCTTCAAGTGTTTTTTGGGAGACCCAAATGGCCCATTTCTTTTCAAACTAGCCACCTAAGTATTCTTATGAATTTAAAGCTGGTTGTTGACTCAGAACAATAAGAGTTTTCTCACAGAAATCATAGGTAGCAACGTTTCGATAAAAAAGGTAAGTTGTACTTATATCACTTAAAAAGGAAAAATAGTTGACCCTAAATGTTATTGTTAGAAAGATAACTATGGAGCAATATATTCACACCTCTTCACTGATTTTTCAACATGCTGTTAAAACCTAGATTCACATACAGCATAGTTGAGCTTGATAGCAAAAAAGCAATTTATATTGTTCTCATTGAAGGGGCCACATAAAATGGGGATCATCATTTTGAAAGCTGCAAAATTTAATATTAATAAAAATTGTTACCACTTCTTGTTCTTTGATGAAAGAGACAAAATTATTTTAACACCATTCCTGTAAACAAGAACAATAATAATTCTGGTTCTTCTCTTTTCTACTTGACACACAATTTCTCAGGAATGTTGTTTAATTCTGTGGAAGTCTATTAATGTAAGAGTAGTGCGGATAAAGATGCACATAGTTTCTTTCAAGTTGCATTTCAATTCTTTGCTTTCATTCTTTCAGATTCCACTACTGAAATTACATAAACAACTCTGTTTTGACTAAATTATCATGTCAACTAAAGATGGGGGTTAATATACAGTTTATATTCACCTATTCATTTATTTTTATATCAATACAGAAAAAAGATCTTTGTTTCCTTCTCTTCTAAACACTTCTCCATCCATTATCCAAGAGTAAAATGATTTATGTTAGCATATTTCCCACAACTGCTCTTCAGTCAAGATTCATGGTTTTTGTCTTTGCTTTACCAATTCAAGAACTTTTCATCATCAAGGAACGTTCCTAGCTACTATATGGATAAACAGACACAAATACATGATTAAATACTCTGTGAAGAAGCAAGAAGCAGAAAAATTATTTTATTAATAAATACTTAGCACAAAACTGAAAGACTATGATTATGGAAAGCACATTGTAATAGAGCAGAAATGACAAAAAAAGGCTAACAGGTGTTCTGCCGGGATTTTTTCCAACATTGCCTTGATTTATATCATGATATTAAGTTCTTTCTAGCTAAATCCTAGGTAACCAAACATGGCAATGCTTGGCTTTTAGACATATTCTGCTTAATGGAGAATTACGTGTGTATTCATGAACAAAGCTGCATGATCTACCAAAGAATGAGATCCACAGTTAGGAGTATGTTGGTCTGGGGAGCCACCCATAACTGCTTGTACAAAGTGTTGAAGAAAAAGTTGGAGTGAAAACCTTCCCCTTTTCATGGATATAGTTAGATCTGGAAAGGCACTTACCTCTTGCATGCAATACCACTGGCGAAGCCAGAGCCTGTGCAGTAAAAATGCTCTACAATCACCACTGGTTTTAATGGATTTGAAGCCGGTCTCATAAACTACCACTGCATGCTGACACCCACAAATAAATATGACTGGAATTTTCTTATTAGAAAAGAATAATTTTTAAGTACAAAAAAAAAATTTATTTTGAGGCTATAGAACCAACCAGAAACCTCTGTAATGCAAGTCAAAATCTCGTTGACATTTCAGCTAGAAGTTATTTCAGACAAAAGAGATAGGGTTGGGTGCGTCTATAATAAGTCTCTAAGGAAACGTCAATTGTGGCATAACAACACACTGTCCCATTGCATGAATGCTTCCTGTCCTGAACTAGTACTCATAGTCAGAGGTGGGTTCATAGGGCAGAAGTCCACTACCTCTCAAGTAATTCTTACCCTACATGACATGGATAAATGCATCTTCATTTCACAGCATCATTTCCTGCAGAAAAGAGCATTTGGTCTATTTACAAAATCTGAGCAAGGCCAGGGAGTGAATCCATGAGGCGTATGTACATAAAACTGCCAGAATGCCACTACTGACACAGTTGGATCATCTGGATGGTAACAATTCTGATTCTTAATGAAACAGGGGAGGGAGGGTTAGAAGAAAGAGAGAGAGAGAGAGAGACATAAATGGATTTCTTTTCTTTTTTTCCCTCTTTTTTTTTTTGATGCATATGTTTTTTTGGTATAAAAGAGAAACAGAAAGAGAAGAATGTGTAAAAACAGATGTGGAACTACAAAGCCTCCCCACAGACTCCTTGAGAAGGAAGATGTACATAAAGAGCAGTCTGTGTGGCCATTAAAGTACAAACTGATTCAGAAAGAGGATCTGAAAAAGTATTACAGTAAACACATAATTCATTGCAAAAGTTACGATGTATATCACTATCCCAGAGTAGCAGGGAATTAGTCTTTCTTGCATGATTAAATACAGAATATGTTTGCAAATATGAGGAAATCACTGCACGGCTGATCTAGAGCATGCAAAGTTTGTCAGGAAAAGTGGTACTTTTTTAGGCAAATCTGATACAGGTGTAGCAGGAGGAGAGAAGCTGACAGGCTAACTTACAGCCTCAGTCTGTAGCAGCTACAACTACATTATTATGACATTGCTGATATAGATAAGATCCTCCTTTCATCTGAGAATCTCATTCAGTCCTTTAGCACAGAATGATGTGTAGTTCTTAATACTGTCCAAGGCAATTTCCAGTGGTAGCTCATCCTCATTGCTGCAATACCAGTAACCTCTCTAAATGACGGGGGCAGCTTCCTACTGTAGCTCTGAGTCACCTTAAGGAAAAGGTATCCCTATCTTTTCTGTAAGATTTTCAGGGGTTATAGATCTTTTTCTGATGAATTTACAGTCTGAACTGTTATATATTTTTTTCTGTAGTCCTATTCTCACTTTCATATTTGCAGTCCAAAGAAAAGCCCTAAATGTCCAATGCTTTTACCACTGTTGAATTGCCTAGTGGTGCTTTGATTAGTTACTGTTCCTCACACAGTGCTCCTTCTGCAATTTCACATTCTATTCCTTTTTTTTCTCATTTTTCTTATAGTTTCTATCACTGAAGGATATTGGCTTTTGTTAGTGAGAGACACTTAAATATACACATGAATTGTATGGTAAGGGGAAAGTGAGATTTATGCCTTTGTTTTGACTGTTAATTTATTAACCATGTACTATCTATCATTGGTTTTAATACAGTGAAGTTTTTTTGTAAAGAAGTTGTGCTTTTCACTTCATCTTCGGTTGCTGTGATCTCCTCAGCCCGTATCATCTTCATCAGCGTCTATTCACCCCAGCCTGTTCCAGTATATGGCCCCAAAAGTTGTGGTTGTTTTCTGGATTTCATGGGCCAACATTTCAGACTAACCTCTTCTTGACAGTGTATACTGCTGAAAGTGGCGTCCCACTCACTCATACCATCTACCGCTCATCCCATTGCACAGTTCCCAAGTGTCATTATCATAGAAGCCTGTGTTCTGAAATGCATTTCATGTTAAATTGTTTCATGACTTCTTTCAAATACGCGTACATTCAACGCAACCAAAATGCTGAGTTGGGTGGTCCCTATTGCTTTGTGGTAGAGGCAAGAGTAAAACTTCATGTGTGATTTCAACACCGTTAAGCTGTTTATTGATAATCCAGAAGTGATGTGGCTGAACTGGCATTATCTCCACTGTAAGTCATTTCTGGTGCTAACTCTTCTGTTGCCTATCACCATGTACAGATCACAGGCAGAGCAATTCCCTATCCTGTCATCTCTTTTAACTGGCAATGCCTACAAAAGTCTCTAGAGGCTCTGTATGAAGAATGGCAGCAGCATCTGTCCCTCAGGGAATACTTGTCTTTGCTTTTCCTCTAGATTTCAATGATACATGATAAAAATAAAACAGAAATTAATAAGTGTGATAGCATCTTTGACTCAGACTGCCTTTATTTTCCAGACTAATTATACTACAGAACTTCACTCTCCTACTCAGACTGCTTCAAAACTTCTCCAGCTGGGCATGTTCCTCATGCACAGCATCAGATGATATTACTGTCTCCAAATCAGTTTGTACTGTCATTCAAATAGCAGCTTCCTGATGCAAACCTAAAACCACAGCAGTCTTCTCATTAATTATAGTAACAATTTGGAGGAGATTGCTGTTGCACATTACAGCAGTACACATGAATTAAAACATCAACAATACACAGTTGTGTTTAGAGTTCGGTAGTAACAGACGGGTGTTCATGTGCAGCTATTTCCTAACAAATGGCTGAACCCTTTTCTGCTTTACATAGCAGAATTGCATACTATTTAGGCCAGAGCTAAACTTATCCAGAATTCCACCCAAATATCTGAATTGTTTGCAGCAAAGACCCAAAGTTAATTTTCACTCACTTATTCCCATATAGCTCTGCTGAAGCTAATAGAGTTGCACAGGTCTGACCAGAATTTGGCTTCAGTTTTCTGAGCACATCTGTTCATTTCATGACAGCCATTTCTCTGTGGGTTATGTTAGTTAGAACAGAGCCAGATGCTGATCCCTTTCTCAAAGCAACTTATTTTTTGAGTGATCCCACTGATGCAAGCACCTTGTTTTCACTAAAGAACAACCAACCTACGCGTGACAGTGACACGCCATAGGAAAATGATCTATTACATTCTCTTTATCTGTTCCTTCCCCATAGCCACCAAACACCCCGTTAGGTACAAACAGTGTCCCTTGGCATTAGTTAAGCGCTATTGAATCCTGAGGGAAGGTAGGACACAGTTTACCTCTATGGTAGGATAAATCCTGTTTATATTGCTAGATGCTCTTAAGTTATATGCTGGCAAGGCAAGCTTCACCATCTGCCAGGAAACCTGGCAGAAATAGACAAATAGAAGATATTCTTAATCAATATACCCCTTTATTTCTTCTCTTCCCTCCCTCTATAGACTTATAGCCACTAAGCCAGTGCCATACACCTGTGCCGGTGTCTGCAGGACTTCTGGCTCAAGAGGGAACACAGATGCCTTGCACCACTAAGCAACTACCCCTCGTATATTTTTTATATGCTGAGGGCTCCATGCCTATGCACCTGGTTTGGGATAACACATTTTCATTCGGCTGTTGATGACTCCGAAACCAGTTCAGAAAACAGCTCCTTTGAATTCTCCATAGCTTGTTTGCTTCTGCATCTAATTTATTACCTGATCACCTCTAATTAGAACAGTTGCAATGGAAGAGTTGTTTTGTTCTGTGCAGTTAACAATTATTTCCTCCCAGTCAGGACACAGGACCTTTCCTAGTGGGATGATATGCAAGAGAATATTGAAAGTTTAGGTTTGTTCACACACCAGAAGGAAAACGTTAGTGTAAAAAACTTAAAAAATAACGCTCAAGTTTTCTGCCACAGGAGGTTTCACAGTAGTCAAAAGATTTTAGTTTTATATCATTTCTCTGGTATTGTTAGCACTTTCTATTCCCAGCATTTATTTTCGAAAACACGTGGTTTGCTGTAATGATAATGTACTTCCTTCTTCTTTTTTTTCTGATCTTATTCTATAATCATAGCCAAATCTGCCTACAGATTCATGGGCTTTGGGCCCCCAAGATTTCTCAGCGAGAAACTGTTAATTTTTGCCTTACAACAAAATTATAGGAAAAAAAGTACCATCATTTCACTTAAGAAAAACTATATGTGACAAACAAATGCACAGTGTTTGGGGCATTATCTTCATTTTCTTAAAGCTATATGTTGTTTGTACAGGGACTGTTGCTGTTGTCATGGGTGGAGGCCAATAGCACAGAGGAAAGAATGCTGCTAGTTTAGAAATTTTTGTTTGAAAGCATAAACAGAAATACGCACACAAGCAGAGGCAAGATGAAGCACTCTTTTTGGTTAAAAATAAAATAAAATAAGAGTAGTGCGTGTTTGAGTTCCACTAAGTAATAATAATTAAGTTTAAAGCACCTCTGTAGGCTACCGCCTTTGAAGTGTGCAGAAAGAAAAGTAGAGACTGATACGTGTTTGTGAGTGTTCAGTTTGTAATGGCCAGAAGAGATATCTCAGCTCAGTTTGATACCAATTAAGGACTTATTATCCCTCTTTCAGCTCTGTGTCCAGTTGTACACTAAAATTATACATTTTGACATAATTTTTTTGCTACTGATATCCTTGAGCATAACAAGTGAATGTCACTGTACCTCAGTAATTTAGGTGTCATTATACAATTAGCTGAAGTGCTTGCTTGCATAATTGTAAATCAGCTGTGTGGATTTGGTTGCATGTTGCACTTGTAACTGATTTGTAATATAGCCAAGACGAGAGACCGTGTCTCAGTTCTCTGCTCTTCTCTTATTAGCTCTGAAACAAAATTAGACTTATTAGAAACAGCAGAATGTCATTAGGCAGCTTAATTAATCAAATTTTCTTAAAGTATCTGAAGCATTATTCACCTAGCAGTACGTGGATTGAAATGAATCTAACATCATATCTTCCCGCTTGTACCTCATATCTTTCTGTTAGCCTGGCTTAGCTTTGAATTGAAAGATTTGAATCAAACACAAAGATTTGAAATTAAGTCAGGTACAACGTTTTCTCTAAATCTGCTGTCTCCTGGCTGTCTCTGAGCAAAAGGATTCTCTTTCTCTGGGCTTGCTACCATAAGACTTCTTTGACTGTGTTTCATCTACCCTTGGAAGTTTAGTCTGAGGTCCAACAACCCACCTATTGCACCTCTTTCCATCCCCTGTTGTATTCTTCAGGATACAGCAGGATTTAAAACTGAACTCGCAACTCATAAATCCGCAGAGCTCTGTTCAAGTTAATGGAGCAACATCGACTTGCATCAGCTGATGGCCTGGTCGTCTTTAAACAAGAAAGTTGGTTCTCTGTGTGCTGTGCCCGGTCTGTCTCACATGGCATCGTGTCCCCACAATCAGCTCAGGGGGGGCCCAGAATCAGCTCTTCGCCTTGTCTCAGGCATAAGCCAGCCCCTGAGAGGAGGATCAGCCACATTCACCTCGATGCCAAATAGCGAACCTCATTCTCAGATCTTAGCGACAAACCTTCCCTGCAAAGGGCAGGTGTATAACCTGACAGTGTACATAACATACGCGAGTTTGTTGCTCAAATCACAGAATGAATGTGAGTAGATCCAGCTGTTTGAGCTGCTGGGACCTTCACCTGTGAAAGTCCCTGCTTCTGTACCCAGTGCACCAACAACGTTAGAAGCTTTCTCAAATGCAAGAAAAAGTGAGAGGAGAAGCTTGAAAATTTAAGGTTCACCATCAAATAGCTCCCACAAAGAGGTTTGCCCACAAAGAGGTCTGCCCACAGCAGCAAGCAATCCGTACTTGGGCAGTGGCTTCAGGGCGAGATTGTCTTTTGTTCCAACGCATTTCCCTCACCGTCCCGGGCTAAATGCCAAGTCTTGAGAGAAGAGCAGGCAGGTGATTACATCACTTGTAGATGACTATACAACTAGTGTACTCAACCTTATATCCGCTCACGACAACTTTTCCACAGCAGCTAGGTAGTGTGCACTGCAAATCACCTCTGCCTCTACTTTTCTTGAAGGAAAAGTACTCTCTCTACTTTATACTAGCTGCCACATCCTTTTGGTTCATATTAGCCGATTTGAGAATCAACCAAGCAAGACACAGCGCTAGACCAACATCAGCGTACTCCATGATAAGCACACTGTTTTGCGGGAAACTGCTGCTTACATTGAGGTATGGAGTTTTCATGCGTTTAAGTTCCGGTCTTGAATTAAATCAACAAGAATTAGCAACAAGAAAAAAAAACTGTATATTTTTAGCATACTCATATTTATATTCTATGTAATCTTACTACTTGACAATATGACAGTACTGTTGCTTGTTATGTCAGAAAATTTTATGGCCTTTTTTTGCTTTTTACTTTTACTTCTACTTATTTTCTCTTCAATACTACCCTCTCCTTTCACTGGAATCTCTCCTTTATTTCTTTATTTAATGGATGAGGACAAAAACTGCTATGTGGTTATTCATGGAGGATATTCTCCAAGCTGGTGAATCGTAGCTATACGGTGCCTCTTTTTTTCTCACAAGTTTCAAGAGACCCTCATGGAGCCTCGCATAGACGAGTTAAAATATGAGTTTCTTCCTCCTCTTCTCTCAGCTTCATGTAGAATTAGTTACACTTGTCCCTGCTATAAACCCAGGAAGAGGGTTTCTGCTAGGGCTGGGAGTCCTAGACAAATCTCCTAAACATTGTCTGGTTCTATCTTCCCTTTTCGAAATCAAATTACTTAGTGGCAACACACTATTTTTTCCTGTCTTTGCTTTATATTTTCAGAATTTCCCATTTAGAGTTCTTGATTCCCAGATAACGAAGCAATAAATTCCAGTTTTAGAAAATGTTTTTTCTTTGGGAGGAAA
This sequence comes from Sagittarius serpentarius, assembly GCA_034782735.1. Lineage (NCBI taxonomy): Eukaryota > Metazoa > Chordata > Aves > Accipitriformes > Sagittariidae > Sagittarius > Sagittarius serpentarius. The sequence goes on along the minus strand of JAVKLA010000053.1, from coordinate 12,922,678 downwards.
ATAAGTTGTTCTCTTGAATTCAGAATAACCTGTGGGTGGCCCTGGATTCTCTCCAAGATCTGCTGAAGATGAGATAAAACAGCCTGACCACTGTGAGAGGAAGAAAGTGGGTGAGAGGAAAACGTAAAACTTTGGATTTTCAGATGCAATTGTATCACGAAAACTAGAGCTAAACTTTGCCACTGATCTTCTCCTTTGATTCAGTAGCCCAAGATAGTAGGTGTTCCCAATTCAGTACGTCTTCTCTGCTATAAGTCCTTCATTAAATAAAACGTTGAAAACAAAACATTTTTCCTCCTATTCAGCGTTTTTTAACTTTCTTCATACAAATAGACAGAATTATTTAACATTATTTACTGTAATTTTGCTCCCAGTGTGGAACAAAGCTGGTTTTGACTGCAAACATTTGGTGCCTCACATTTAGACATTACAAAATCAAGTCAGCTGTAGCTTAAGTCAAGCTCTCTTTTTATTTATCCCTTCTGCTTTCCACAGTGTGCCCAAAGTCAAGGGAGGAGAACAATATGCAGATAAACAGCTCTCACTTTGAAACGTGTACTTTTGATGTCCTTACAGACAGAGTGTTTTTAAAATTAAAAATGAAACTTTTTCTATGGAGGCAAGATATGCAACAAGACCCTAAACACATCTAAACACCACATCTGCTAAAAAGTGAAAGAAAAGGAAAAGTGAAATCTGGCATCATCGATGCCAATAGAAATGTTAGTATTAATTTTAATGAAGCCAGGCTTTCTTCCAAAAATTAAAACATTGGATATCTGTTTTCATTTTCATGACTCCCAAAATATACTCCAGTACCACGTATTGCTACTGCTCCTCAAAATTTCGAACCAAATAAAACTGGGGTTTTGATATGTTCGAACAGGTACCTCATAATGTTCAGGTGCCACCACAACAGATCTATTAATTCAAGGGGTCCTGCTCAGCATTTTGAATAATCTCTGAAGCAAAATTCCACATTATGGGACAATTTCTATCACGGGAACATACATCTGATGTCCTGAGTATTTGTGTTTTTAAGCCACTCAGATTGTGTCACACAGTTTACTCTTTCTACACTCGTCACGCCCTTCTGCAGAGAGACTGATGAAGACAGAGGGCTCATATGGTCACCCAACTCCTTGCAAGCCTACAACCACCAGGCTACTCTTCTCAGAGCCTGCATGTCATTTTGAGAGGGGCCCTTAACATTTACTGACCCTCCTGTCACAGCAAGCTGGCTGCCTGGTCTGTCTCGTCAAGAGATAAAATGAGCACTGGGGAAAGGGATGTGGGGGGAGAGAAGGAATGCTAAGACTTAAAAGCCAGGTGGAACTTATAGGAAACACAACCCCAGAAAGAGCTGGAAATGTAAATTAGTTCACAGTTCCTTACAACGCAGCTAGTACAAGCACGATGAAAAGAACAAGCCTAAGACTGCTCTTCTCACTGATGAACGCACTATAGCAACTCATTACTTACCACTGGACTCCCAAATCCTGCAGAAATGATGGGCTCACAGGCAAACCTGGAGCCTTTGAGGAGTGTTTAAAGATGTCTGAATTAGACAAAACATGTTTAAAATCTCATGCGGGCAGACGTCTCCCCACTGAACACCTTTAGAAACCTAGGCATAAATTATTTCAACAAATGTCAGCTGTTGGAGACCATAGGGGATTTTTTTTGCAGTACTTTTATGAAATATTAAGTGTCACTTAGTGTAACTGTGTGATCTTGCTTGCTTAACTGACTTCAAGGGATTAACTTCTGTTCAGGGATACTCTCTGGGACTGAGGAAAAGGCTGCCAATGGACTTATGTGCGGCACACTACCAGGCCTAGGTTGGAAGGGTGAACTATCTGGGCTCAATGACATTTGAATAAATTTAACTGTGCAGTTCTGTAGATAAATCAATCTTATTGTGCCTTGTGGGCTGGTAGCCAGCATGTGAGGAAGGAACTTAATTACCTGAATAGGCTGACTAGAAGAACATAAGACAATGGTATATGTAAGAGTTATAAAATTAAGTGTCTTTTACCCTCCGGGCGTTTGAACAGAAAAATAAAGGGGTAATCAATGCGTAGATGAGAATCTCTGGTTCTGTGATTTAGGAGAGAAATGGTGTACGAGGCACAAAAGACTCCTAGAGGACTTTGACTCACTTCCTAAAAGCTGACCAATTTCCTGACAGGCAAAACCATATGGAATGATATGTTTATTATTTTGGCTACAAGTATTTTCTGTGCTATTTAAAGTAACGTGTAATTGTGGTTAAAGTCTCTTAGAAAATCTGGATGTCTTCCTTCAACTAAGAGAAGCCTTGGAGAGTGTGTTGTAAATTCAGCACACCTAAACGCTATGGGAGAGCATATTCATGAACGATGGCGGAGCCCAGATATCGTCAGTAGTCCTGGGAAGCCAGTGAGAAGTGAAATGGTGCAGACAGGGAGGCCATGTCCTGAGAGTTACTACCTGCTCCAGACAGCCTCAATAGCACATGGGTATAATACTTAAGGACCTCGTGAGCATCTAGCCAGTGCCGTGACATGGCTAAAAATGCCTTTATTGTTTTATTAACCACCCCTGTCTTTAATTTAACTGTTCCCATAGGGGTGACTGCCCTTAAAAAATGCTTTTATATATGTTTTCAAGTTGGATGTTAAAAAACAAAAAAATCCAAAAGAAGCATTCATTCCCAGCATCTAATGCTTTTACCTACTTTGATTTCGTAAGCATGTAGGGAATCCCTGTAAGGAAAACTTTACTCAGTTACATATTGTAAAAAAATGCATTTAGCTGAGATAGGTCACAGAGGACCTTCACTGGTTGTGAAGACCAGGTGCATTTCTTTTTAAATATCTAATATTTCCTAAAGCTTTATAAGCATCCAAACTGTATTTTACTTCATGCTGAGGTGGTGGCCATATTAAGCTTTTTATTCGGATACACTGCTCTTGCTGACTTGTTACTAACCAGCGTGCTGGTGATAGAACTCAGTAATGAACTCAGCTGTTTGTAATAGGAACTTTACTTTTCCTCTTGCTCTCTTACACAGTGTTATACACCATAGCTATACTTTACATCCAATATAACACATAATACTGTTGTATTGAATTATTACAATGAATACTGCATTTCATCTTCATGGTATACCTCAAACACATACAGTGCAGCACATGACTGACAGGTATATACCTACACTGTCAAATAACTCCACTATTAACTAAAAACCCCATACTTAGAGGAAAGGATTCTGGATTTAGTAAAAAGTTATCAGAAAGCTATTGGGTTTTACCTATAAATTAACTCACATTTTTTTTATTTATTTTTGTATTCATAACTGTGGTCAAGTTTTATTATATGCAGGTCAGAAGGCAGTCTGATAAATATAGAAATGGTATATTTTGTACTCTTCTACTGCAACTATGCAAGAATATTATCAGGCAATTAATTTTTTCATTAAGCAGGCCCTAAATATTCTTCCATTTTCCACTATCAAGATATTACATCCTTTAGCAAGAGAAAGTAATTTATTGGTTGTGCAAAAGCAAGTTTGCCTGTTTATATTTACTTTTTCTTTAATATTTTATTTTTCATAATAAAAAGTCACTTTGACCCCGTTAGAGAAACAAGGACCATCTACCTAGCGTTGCATGGCAGTAAACACACACACAAACTGAATCCAAAGATGGTTAGTGAATGAAAGAGGAACCTGGTGCCACACTGTATGCTCGCCTTGTTCCTAAGGCTGTGAAAGCTCCTTGCATCTGCGCATGCACACGCACACACTGGCAGACAGGTGCGCACGCACACACACACATGCAGACACACGGGCACACACAAACCCCCATGCACACGTGAGCTTACCTAAGCTCTGTGCTGCCATTGCTAGGTCACTAATCCTGAAAGTAAATTCCAAGCATTGGGTGGGAGCGAGCTGTGCTTTTATGCACCTTAACATCCCAGAGAGGGATGTTAAGGCACGAAGGGATTATCATGTGCTACAAGACTTGCCAATTGTGTTGGCACCAGGACACAAACCAGGTCCCTGATCCCCCAGAGCACAATGCATCTGTCTCACAAACGCACCTGTCCTTTACCATAATGGCCACTACTCTCTGGAGAGGTTACGGAAAGGGTGGGCTGCTGGGATGATCAGGCCTACTCAGACCTCGCCTACAGGGACCACAACCAGTTTCAGTGGAAAGAACTAGCTTTCCAAAACACTTTGTCTCTGTACCAAGCTAATGGCAAAATACCAGAACTTTAATTCTGCTCTGACCTTTCTATAGCACACCTCACAACTGGCTGGCCACTTCTTAGGAAAGGATGCTATGTATTCATGAAGCAGATGTCAGAGGCAGTATTATCGCTGATAAAACAGCATTGCTAGAAAGATGATGAAAGCATAAGTGAGTAAGAGAAAGGCTCTCTTAAGGGACGCCTCCTTCTCCAATCCAAGATGGATGACTTTCTAAGCACGCTGAATTCTAATTTTGTCCTTTGAGAATGTTTGGCTATCCCAGACAAAATAATTTGTAAATCAATTAAAAATGCAATGGAGAGAAAAAGTACCAAGCAAACAAACAAAACACCCACAAAGATCCTGCACTTGTGCATTGTTAGTCATTAATCTTGATTATGTCCTAAGCTGCATGCATTTTGCACTGGCTCTACAACATGACTAAACTCAGATGGCCAAAGTCTTTCTTTACCTGCAGACGATGTACAGTGAGTGTAAAACAGCCATCGGCCACCCAGTCGTTACCCTTTTCCTCCTGCTTTCTCTGTTAGCACTGCACCACAGGTATTGATGTAATTAATGAAGAAAAAAATATTATCATTATAAAAGGAAGTGATTAAAAACACTCATATTTACTCATATATCTTTCTGTATAGATCAGTGAGCGACACCCTGATTTTTTTTTTGTAACAGGAGATAATCTCTTTTCCAACATAGTTTCTCCTTTATTGAAACATTATACTGTGTCTTGTTTGTTCTGTGCTAATATGTATTTCAGCAGCTTTCATTTTTTAAGTTATTCTTACACAAACAAAAAACACTGTTCAAGTCTGTTCTGTATATGCAAGCTAATTTACACAAGGGCCACAGAAAAGCTTCCATTTGCCCTGCATCTAATGGATTGGTCAGAGTAGATACTTCAGGGGTTTTTTTAGCCCTGTATCTTCCAAAACGCATACCTTAAAGTCATCATGATTCCTAATTAGATGAAATATAACCAGACATATAATTACTTTCCTTGCATCTGTTCATACATACACATTTCCTCATCAGTAGAGATTCCATTACTTGGCCTTTAAATGTGGAAGTTTTTTAATTAGCAATGAAATGCTCTTTTTACTTCACTTACTTACTTTTAGTTGCTTTTTTTATATACCACTGTGCCTTTAGTTTTTCATATCCATGTCCTTTCCTTTGATTTTTGAGGCCTGTGATTTTCTGTGGTGGTTTCTACTATAAATATTACCTCAAGAAAAGATTGCAAACATCGAAGTACGGTACAGAAAATGTCAAAAATTACACGTATTTCTCTGTGTCTGAAATGATCTGTTGGGTTTCCTGCTTATAATAAATGAGAAGAGCACATGTTCCATTACTGCACTTAATGTGAAATAGGGCATACCCCAGAGCACATTTTCATTATATTTAACCAAAACTTGACATTTTAAAAAAGGGATGAGTCCTTAAAGGTTTTATATACTAGACATGAGGTCCTTCACTTTATTCCCGATCACTGACAACTTTTTTAACTTCCCTTGAAACACCCGACTTTTAAATAGGAAATTTTCAAGGACGTTCGTGCATTTTATTGCTCTTGCGTTCACTTGTGTACAGTCACATTAAAAGCTGAAAGCAGCATGAATATCAGCGGCATCCATGTCTTCTGTGCCAGTTGTGAGAGCATTCTGGCTCAAGCTACAAGACATTTTAAAAAGCCAACAGATGCCCTCTTTCTCTTTATTCCTTCAGCGTTCCTCACAGTGTCCTCTATTAGGGGAGGAAATCAATTTTCTAGTTTATTAGCTATTCCAAAATTAAAAAAATAACACTGGTGCAGAACAAACGCAGAATGTCAACATTTTAAATTGAAAATTCAAAAAAATGTTATTGCACAAGCAAAGGATTGCTTGTTTTGATATTTAAGTATGGTTTTAGATTAAAAATTAATTTAATTAACAGAAAACCTACTCAAACAAATATTCCAAATACATACATTTAAAAATGCCAAAACTTAGTTTGTAAACATTTTGGTGTATAAAAAAAGGTGATGCTTACATCAAGTGGCTTAGGGTTGCCTAATATATAATTTATTTGGACTTTTTTTTGGTCCACCTTATGAGATCTAACATATTTAACAAAGGCACTGTAGCCTATTAAGATATTTCTGTCCCCCAGCTGCTTTCCTGCAGAATAAAATGGGTTGCAATACCAAAACTCAGCCCATTTCTCCATCTCAAATCTTAGTTGGAAGTGTAACTGAAGGAGATATTGCACTAAAACACCTAAGTGCTAATCACTGCCAGGCACATATTAACTCACTCAGAAACAGTGCAAAGATTTCTGAACAGGAAGCAAAAAGCAGAATTTTATTGCCAGAGTGACGAGGGCCTGGCTACCATTGAGTCGCTTCTGCCTTGGAAGATGAGAAGGGAGAAGAAGCAGCTGAGAGAAGAAATGAGTAAAAAATAGTAGAAGAGCCCTGCTCACTGCAGCAGCTGATGTTGATGATTCCTTCTAGAAGCAACAGTTTCTGCCATCATCTCCCAACTGCCCAAAGCAGGGTGCCATGCCACACCATCGCCTGACTCAGGAGCAGCAGCAGCCGCCGGACGGCCTTTCCAGGACACTGCTGTAGACCAGAGTCATTTCGTTGCTGCCAGCCCTCTCCCTTCACAGGAAACCACACGGCTTGTTTTTAGAGCTGGCTCAGTGTTCATTTCTACTCCCTCTGCTTAGGAAGTGGGAATGTGTCACTGAGGGGCACGTAGACAGATAGAAAACATTGATTTTGTAAAATAAAGCAGCTGTTTGCTTCCAAGCATAGGGCTCAGTCACCTTATAAACACAAGACTGTTTATAATTTCATGACAAATGATGCCGGCCTGTGCAACCCATGTCTGCTGAAGCTGATGGCTCGGTTGCCAGGATTTCAGTTCTCCATTCCCCAGCAAATGTGCTTGGCTCCATATTTCCACCTTCACTTTTCAGTGTACATTTATATTTGTTCCCACCTGTGATGGAACTAGATTTCATTGCAAAGGGCAATGGCTTCCATAAAGTGGAAATATTTCTCAACTTGATTAATTATCTGTTCACTCACAGGCCTCTTCCAGATGGCCTCCAATCTGCAAGATCATGAACAACTTTGTCTTGCAACGTTAAGCGTACTGTAGCTAAGCAGGCAGTCTTCTTTCCCTGGCAATATCAGACTCGGATGCCTACTTTCCTGGCACATTTCCCTAATTGTTACATATTGGTACCCACTACATTAATGATGTATATCAGGCACATGAAGCTGCAAGCTTCAGGGCATTTATCGCAGCAATTCTGAAATATTTTGTCTTGCCAGCCTCTTAGAATTAGATCATGACAATTGCATTTATGTAAAGAGTAAAGTACATCTTCAGTCTTTACCATTTTATTACTAACCATTCTCTCTCTGTTTTCTTCCTGCTGCAGATACTGCATTGACTCAGCAGAGACTGTTGCATTTTCCTGCTGTAGGCACATTCTCTCTGTTTTATAGATTCATATGTTCAGACCTATGGATATCTACATTGCTGTGATCCATATGAGTTGTGACCCTTAGTATATCATAGTGATAATGTGCTCTGCTTTTTTCAAAGATGGGATAAAGGGGCAGAGTATATAAACTACAGAGCCCCTAATCAGGGAGGAAATGGACGTTTCCATCTGATGATACCCTCTGACCCAACAATGGCTGCCAAATACACCCATCCCTGTAAATATTTTCTATTTCTAGTACTGTTTGAACATTTGGAGGTGTCAGAAATAATAAAGGTATGTGTTGGGCACAGATCCACAGGAAGCACTTAAGGGCATGTAAACAGTTGAAACTGATTCCTGTTGTCTACCAGCGAAACAAAAGGTCTTTTATTAAGAAATATATCTTCTGAAACATTTATTATTCACTATGCCTTCTTAAATATGTAGTTGCAAACACACACACACAAAAAATATATAAAGAGTTTAAAACAAGCAGAAAAACAAAACACCTTTCTCCTACTACACATAAACCAGCTGCTTCTCATCTGGTGCATTCTGTCCACTTCTTCATAGGTCTAACCATATTTACCTGAGAGCTACTTTACTGAGGTTCCTGAACACCTCTCTTTCTTGTTGAGGACTTTATGCATGGAGCTATCCCTTTATCTGCCTATGCTATAAAATTTCTCATATAAAAGGTGACTTTGAACATATATGTTTGTTAGCTTAAGAGTGTATTACTCTACTTTTTCCTACATGCATCCAACTCCAGTAATGTGGTAAAAAACCAAACACCTCCCCCTGCCCCAAAAATCCTCAGAAATAGGCAATGGAAATTGCTTTTGTCATTTTTATATAGTTTTATATGTTTTATAGCTCCATATAAAAATCTGATATGATGTAAATATTGAGTTTCTTACGAAAAATGAATGCATCAACTTGAAAACTGCAGGAAACAGTTAAAAGGCTGCACAGTACTAGAGGGGCCATGACAGAGACCGGTAAGTGGTTTCAGAGCCGTGCTCCTGTGGCAGACACCACAGAGAATGAGGCACCTTGGACCCTGGTGACCCACAAACGCAGGACTGTGTGTCAGTCCCCACCCTCCAGCATCACAACCAAAAGCAGCCGGGAAGCTGTAACAGCTGCGGGCACCCACGTGCAAGGCCTGCAAGGAGAAACTGTACCAGCAGCACGCAGCGGATACCGCAAAAAGAAACGGCGAGTGCTCGTAGTGGGTGACTCCCCGTCAAGGGGCACCGAGGCGCCCGTCTGCCGGCCTGACAGGGAGTCACGAGAGGTGTGCTGCCTTCGGGAGCGAAGGTCCGAGAAGTTGCTGAGAGGGTGCCACAACTTGCCAAGAGCACAGACTACTATCCATTGCTACTCTTTTCACATGGGCACAAATGACACTGCAAGCCGGAACCTGGGCAGAATCAAGGAAGACTACGAAGCCCTGGGGGTGACAGTGAAAAGTATTTGTGCCCAAGTTACCTTTTCTTCCATTCTACTGCTTAGGGGAAAGGGTGCAGCCAGAAATAGACACATAATGCAAATCAATTTCTGGCTTCGTGGCTGGTGCTGTCAAGAGCGTTTTGGCTTTTACGACAAGGAGACATTCTTTGATGACGACAGCCTGTTAGGGAGGGATGGGATCCACGTGTCTAGAAGAGGCAAGGGCATCTTTGACAGCAGGCTGGCCAACTTGGTGAGATGAGCTCTAAACTGAAGGACTTGAGGGGCAGGGTCCATAGTGGCAACGCTCATGCCATTGCAACCAACTGGGGAATGAGCCAGGCCAACCAGAGCAGCGACAAATGTTCCTTAGCTGCCTCCCACTATAAGAACCACAAGACCAACCACCTCAAGTGTATGTATACCAATGCACACAGCCTGGGAAACAAATGGGAGGAACTGGAGCTCCGTACCCAGTCAGAAAGTTATGATATCATAGGAATAACTGAAACATGGTGGGACAACTCACATGACTGGAGGACTGCAATGGATGGCTATAGGCTGTTTTGTAAACAGAGGCAGGAAAGAAGAGGAGGAGGAGTCACGTTCTATGTTAAGGAGAACCTGGAATGTATAGAAGTCAACTATAGCAACTGTGAAAGCTCTATCAAATGCCTCTGGGTCAGGATCAGAGGGGTCACCTCCAAGGGGAAGCTTACAGTACGCATCTGCTACTGACCTTCAAACCAAAACGATAAGGTCAATGAAGCAATATTTGGGACACTTAGGCAAGCTTTGGGTCAACAGAACCTGGTTCTTGTGGGCGATTTCAACTACCCAGACATCTGTTGGAAGAACACAGCAGCTCACCTGTCATCCATCAAGTTCTTGGAATGTGTAGAGGACTGCTTCCTCACACAAATGTTAGATGTGCCAACCAGGACTGAGGCACTGATGGACTTGCTACTCACAAACCAAGAAAACCTGCTTTGTAATATCTCGGTTAGTGATAGTTTTGGCTGCAGTGATCACAATACTGTAGCGTTTGGGATCCTGCTGAGCACGCTGAAGGTTAGTACTAAGACAAAGGTTTTAGATTTTAGAAGAGCAAACTTCAGCTCACTCAGAGCTCAGCTGGGAGGCATTCTGTGGGAAGCTTCCGTGGAGGATAAAGGAGCTAGTGAGTGCTGGGAGTTTTTCAAGCACACTCTCCTGGAAGCACAAAACCAGTTCATCCCCTTTAAAAAAGAAGGCAAGTAGGTGGAGCAAAAGACCCCTTTGGCTTAACTGTGAGCTTTTGAGTCTGCTCAAAACTAAAAGAGAAGCGTACTAAAGACGGAAAAGCGGACGAATACCCATTGAGAACTACAAGGGCATTGCCAGGGCGTGCAGAGACGCAGTTAGAAAAGCAAAAGCTCTGCTTAAATTCAAATTGGCCAGAGATGTCAAAAACTACAAGAAAGGATTCTTAAGGTATGTAAACAACAAGCAGAAACAGAAGGAAAATACTGGCCCAGTGTTAAGCAGGAGAGGTCAATTCGTCACCAACAATGATGAAAAGGCAGAGGTTCTCAACACTTTCTTCATTTCTGTCTTCACCAGCACTGTTGGGCCCCAGACCTTGGGAACAAAAATACAGATTGATGCAAACACAGACCCACCATCAGTGAAAGTAAAGTTGGTATGTGAGCTGTTACAGGAGCTTGACCCCTACAAATCAATGGGCCCCAAAAATATCCGCCCGAGAGTGTTAAGAGACCTGGCTGATGCCATTGCGAGGCCTCTCTCCATAATCTTTGAAATGTCGTGGAGATCAGGGAACATCCCAGAAGACTGGAAGAAGTCTAATGTCACCCTCATCTACAAGAAGGGTTTAAAGGAGGATCCAGGAAATTATAGGCCCATCAGTCTTACTTCAGTCCCTGGGAAAGTTATGGAACAAATCCTCCTGGGGGCTATCACAAGTCAAATAAGCACGTGATTGGGAAAAGCCAGCATGGATTCACCGAGGGCAAATC
>JAVKLA010000053.1:12888294-12909434 GCA_034782735.1 Sagittarius serpentarius | reverse complement strand
CTTAGGGGAGACCTTACCACCACATTCCAGTATTTAAAGGGTGGCTACAAAGAAGATGGAGGCTTCCTTTTTACAAGGAGTCAGATGGAAAAGACGAGGGGTAATGGGCACAAGTTACTCCTGGGGAGATTCCGATTGGACACAAGAGGAAAATTTTTCACAATGAGAACAATCAGCCATTGGAATAATCTGCCCAGGGAAGTGGTGGATTCCCCAACATCGGACACTTTTAAGATTTGGCTGGACAAGGTGCTGGGCCATCTTGTCTAGACCGTGCTTTTACCAAGAAAGGTTGGACCAGATGATCCTCAAGGTCCCTTCCAGCCTTTTATTCTATGATTCTGTGAAATATTTGTAGTCTTCCAAAAACATTTAATTGGATGTGCTGTTGCAGTGGATCTGGGAATAGCAGTCTGGTTCCCTCGGGTAGCCATCCTCTTCTCTAGGACATGTTCCCATTTGCTATAACACATTATTATTATGAATTCCCATGCCACATCACCACTTTTCATCAAAAAGGACACACTTGTTTCAGGGGATATGTGGTCAACTCAACCTCATGAACAGTAAAAACGTTCCACTGTAACGTTTTTCTACCAAACTCTTTAAAGAAGCCTAAGAATTGTCACCTCAGCATGGATGAATATTTGGCATGATTTTCTGAAAGAATATACAGACTGAAATTAATCAGAACTGTCAACATTCAGTAGATTTGAAAAACTACAAGTTTTTTAAGTAAATACCTTTGGAGAAAATATGACACCATTTAATCGCGTCTCTGCTGTAATACACACTAAACTGCTAAAAACATTTTGCAGGGATTTCAGCAGTCTGAGCTCTAATTTTTGACTGTGGATGTGCATGTAGCCATGCATGAGTATATCTGGACATTTGAATTCTTGTGTTTTAAAAAATACATGTAAGTCCAAACCAGTCTGTTATATCAGTGATGATGCTGAGTTTATTTTCCATACATGCTTGGATAGGACTTATTGAAAGAAGGCAGACAGGATGTACTATGATAATGTTAAGTCTTCCCTTCATATCTGCAGCTTAAGAGCTCCACACAGAAATACATTAAATCCAACTAAGGCTGAAGTGAATCCTCAAAAGGAAAACTTGAAAGAGAAAAAGAGTCACAAACCTCAGCAGCTATTTGCTGTGCAGATTCCACACAAGAAATAAAATGAAATACAGGAAGATAAATCAATGAGTCATCCTGTAAAAATATGTATTGGTAGATTTTCTGTGGCAAAGGAATCCCTCAGAGAATGGTTGGGATTATTTTAAGGAAGCAAAGTTTAACACTGACCATAAATGTAGTTTTGTGTTTATGAGTCTTTATTATACATGGAGATCTACAGGTATCTAATGAAGTCAGGATGAAGAATATCTGGATACACTATGAAAGTTCATAAACTCCCCAGTACATATTTACTGCTGGAATTTGCAGATTTTCATTTCATTTCCAGTCTTCTTCATGCTTTTAGTGTGCATTATCTAGCATTTTATTTTCTCATGTAAAGTGTTAGGAACGTATATATACCTGCCCATACCAACAGGTTGGGTCCAGTGTCCAAGAAGAGTACATGGGAGTTAACAGAAGTTAAAAAAAATATATGTCTTGTGGCAATTTGCTATTCTTAATAAGAAAAAACTTCACATCATCCCATGATCCCCTCTGGATAGCTAGAAAAATCAACAATTAAACATCACTTCTTTTAGCTATTTCACCCGTGTTCCTTCTTTGACTTCCCACACAAATTGTCTGTGGGCTCTTCCACAGTGAGGGAGACAGGCAAACTGTCTCCAGGGTTGGTTCAAATTTTGAAAAAGAGCTGCCATTTGAGCAGGATCGTAAGAAGAGAGAAAACTAAGGCAAACTGGTGAAGATTAATACAATACATCTTTTCTTCCTAGGATCCTGCTAGCCATATTCATAACACTGTATCCCTAAATATTCTCAGCAAGTTAATATAGGAAATGTATCTCAAAAATCTACCCAGAAGTTATTTCCTTCCCACTTATCAATGTAAACGACACTTGCATTCCAGATGAATTCTTTCTAATTCCATTACCTTTGTCTTCTGCAGGTTTAAACTTATTCTGTATGCATAGTCTTTACATTCATACTTCCTTTTCAAAACCCACCTTATTCTCCAAGGCTTATCACAATATCTTGAGAAATAAAGGAGCACAGAAGACTAAAATAAATATTTGCTTTTGAATATGGTATAATTCTAAAATTCTAGTACCTGAAGGACGATAACCTGGTGAATAGGAAATCTGTTCTAAAAAGATAGACTTACTTTGTAATTAGTAAAATGTGTATGAGGAATGTGTAATGAGTAACTGTAAAAAAAATATCTAATGGCTAGTATTCTGCTACTTCCACAGATGAAAATCAATTGATAGGCAAAGGAAGGGATTCAGAGTTTAAAAAACTGAAATCTTTAGATTCCTTATGCAATTTTGTCCAAATTTTCAAAACCCAAAACTGTTCCAAGAGATGGCTAGCTTGTCAGTGGTGTAAAGTGAATTAATGGGTTTAGTTGTTTTATGGGTTTACCTGTATCAGAGATGCCATTTTTTGGGCAGTAACAGAAAAACATCAAAATTCAAATGATGAGTATTCTTGGGATAATGGAGGGAAGCTTGAAAACCTGCTGTTTCTAACTTTACATCAGATTTCAGTCTGTGACTCCCTTCCAGCCTAACAGTCTAATATTGAAGTTTCTATATTTTAATAAATAAAAGTTTTCTTATAGTTAATACAATTAATATTAAACATCAATATTTAGTCATGTCCCTCCACCTAACAAGGTTAAGTCTCTGCAACATGAAATGTCAAAGTCTTTTCTTAAATTGAGCTCCAGAGTTGTCTTCAATTATAAGAAATCAGAGTAAGTCCCTCAAGATTTGCTTGTGTTCCCATTAAACTGAAAGATAATATTGAGATAGGAGCAAAGTCAGAGCACAAGGCATCTTTCTCTCTGCTTGGAAACTTGCTTTCTCCACTTCGGTGCTGCTGATGTCCTCGAAATGACGGACCCGTAACCCAGTGTGCAAAGGTGCCATCCCTTCACAGCAGAACCACAGTGGGGGAGGCTCCCAGGTCATAGTCCTTGATTGACTGCACTGTTCATCAAGGGTGCGTACTGCAAACACTTACCCTGGAGGGCAGGGGAAAATGGAAAGTTAGTCTGTATCTTAAACAGCCCAAGAGGTGAGCAATAAAATCTAATAGAGGTTAGCTGTTCTGTAGCTGATCTTCTCTTAACTACAATTAATTGGAAATTTTTCACTGTCTTGAACAGTACCAGCACTGGGCCCTGCAGTCTCTAAAGAAACCTGCTGTAAAATACTTTCTATAATCTTCCCCATTAGTGGGATCACACAAACAACAGATCTGAACATTTCACCTGAGTCATTTTGTTCAGCTCTGCTACTGCACTAAACAAAAGGAAATTATTTATCTATGCAGTCAATCTAAAACTTGACTTGCTCTAGGTCACAAACAGTGTTTAATGGTGGAAGAGTACCTCATCATACAAATACACTTGACATTTTTAGGATCACACAGCAATGGAAACTAGGTATCATGGGTTCTTTTAAGAGTTTTACATACTTAAGGTTGAAATCGTTAGAGCTGCTTTTTTTTTGTAACTGAAATGTGTACGTGTAAAGAAGATTCACAGAAATAAAAAAAAAACCAAAACGGTACATGTAAAGGCACCCACTGAAAGATTCATTGCCCACCATAATACTTCTAATCGAAGAACTGCAGGTCCAAAAGTAAAAATTAACATCTATCAGGGACTTCTTGTAAAATGGCTGCTCTGGGCAAAAACCTGGTGCAAAACACATTCCGTAATCTGGCTTCCATTAGTAAGATCATTAGCAGATTTTGTAAACACTAGCTGTAAGCATATTTATGAGGCCCTTCATTCCCTTCTATTGCTAAAAAAAAAAAAAAGTATTTTATTAATGTATTCCGCCAGTGAAAAAATTCTTTAAGTGTATGAAACTTCTGTTCAAAAGAAAATGTGAGTATTGCAAAAGCTTTTGTTAAGTTAGGCAATACTCCCTTTTTACACTGTTTCTTTTACTTAAAGCCAGGACTAATATGTTTGTGGTCTCTACAATTGCTTTCAACATTTCACACTTAGCAAAATGGGGTGAGAATGTAAACAACCATATCTAAATTAGTATCCTGAACTTACTAGTTTGTATATTTTGCAAGTTTGTTTGAATTTGTTGCTTTGAACTAGAATGCTGTGTTTTATATTGAAGAAACCCCGCAAAAATATTCTTTGTGAAGTGATTCCAATACAGGAAAAAAAAAATAACCTCCCTCTCACTCTTGTCTTAGATACATTACAATAATCTGTACCTTCTCTTCTTTTTCCAGCTGATCTATAAGCTTGAGGGGACTGTATTTCTGAATAGCTAAAAGAAACATCCATACATCACCCATAGATCTCAACGTTCACATTGAATGTGTATTAAATGATTAATCTCTTGCACTAGAAAATAGCACAGCTTCCTTATCATCCTGTTCCACCTTCTCTATTTCCGTTTCTTCTCCCACTGAGACATCTGCACAAGGTTAAAGAGACGAGGTCAAAAAGAACTAATCAGTAGCCAATCCTCTACTAAACAGTTACAAAACAATCAGTCTTATCCTCAGTTAATTCTGAAACATGGGCAGGTGGTTAGTCCTGTAAGGGCCCTGATCTGCAGCCAGTGCAAATCAGTGTCACTTCACTTGAATACAATTAGACCAACTTCACACCATCAAAGAATACACTTTAGGATTTAGTTTAGCTAATGCCAGAGCCAACAAAAAGCAATCCTTGATTCTTAAACCAGAGGTCAACTTAGGCAAGCAGTAAGCTATTGCTTGCTTTTGTTTGTTTATCATTCAGAGCGTTGTTGTTGTTGTTGTTTTATCTTATATTAAGAAAGGGAAGATAAGTGCATTAAGGTGCATCTTTCAACCCTTAAAACATTTTATAGGTCTGTATAGACAACTGATGCTATCTTCAAAGGCAATAATAAGAAAATGTATTCTGTAAATTGTATTTTATCCTCATAGTTTAAGGATTTTAGTATTTTTTGTAATAGCTGCAGGGATTCATAATGCAGGTATATGAAAATTAGAATTTCTCCATATTTTGCAAACTTTTTATTATGCATGCTATAGGCAAGCTAGAAAAGATAGGTATGCCAGTGATTAGGAAGGGATACATTATTGCTACATTATAATGCACAAACAGGTTTTATGTTCTTCTGCATAATATTAGAAGCTCAAATTTATTGAGTCACAGCATCTTATCATCACTCAGCTTTTAAATTAAGGCAGCAATCATTGATTTATATCAGGCATAAAGAAGTTGCCTTGTCACATTACTTACTGATACATGGGGTATAATTCTGATAAAGTATGAGAGTATGCAATTGGGTCATTAAGAATTATTTGCATGCACATAAAAAAAAGAAGCAAAATATATTCATTTTTACTGTTAACCTCTTCAAAGTGACATCCTCTTATTATCTACTATTACCTGCTAAAAACATTCAACAAATCTGCTTGAACAATTTTTCACTTTATAGAGTTTAAAGATAAGATGCAAATGCAATATACCTAAAAGTTAGAAATACATCTATGATAAAGGGATGCAATCATATCTTGCATTGTCAGGTATCACAGGGTAAAGGAGATTATGATAGAGACTACTTTGATAGGTAAAAATACATTCAGTTGTCTAGCTAGTAATAACAAGACATCTTAACCTATTTTCTAAAATAATTGAACAAATGCCCAGGTAGTAAGTTAAACAAATGGGTGAAAGTGTGTGGTGAATTCATTTTCATCTTTTTGAGGCTGCAGATTGCACATGTGGGCAGTCTTGTGGGCTTTATTTGTTCCCATGAAGAAAGCTTGCAGGTCATGCTTACTGTGTATATATACATTCTTGCTTATATTTCATATTTACTGGGATCCTTGTATTCATGAAGAATAGTGAACATTTTCAGTGGTCCTGTAGAAAATAGTACCTGTAGAAAAAGCAGCATAGTCTGGTCCTATGCTTATAATCCCCCTTGAAACCACCCCCCCAACCCAAAAGCCAAAGCAAGATAATTGTTCAATGGAAGCTGTTCAGCTTCCATGTACTTCTCTTAAGAAATTTTAATCAAGATTCCTGAAAGTGAAATTAATCGCTAGCCATTTCTATTCCATACTCACTTCTGCAAACTATTATTGATTAGGGCAGTTGAATTTAAAAACTGATCATTATTGTATTTCTCTGGTTTGTTGGAAAAATTATGGAGAAAGCACAGATTTGAAATGATGATAAATCAGAGATCTATGACAATATAGGAAACATTCTATACTGTAGTATTTTAGGATATATTTAGGTAGTCAATTTTATAAATGACAGCCCACCAATGCTAAGATATTTCCACATCATAAATAAAAGACTCCTAGAAAAAGAGAGAGCCCAATAAATGAGAGACCCCACTAAATGCATATACCCCAGTTTTTAAATAAAAGAAAACAGAGTGATATAGCATATGATTCTGAGATCGCATTTGTAAAACTTTGATTTGAGGCTTACTGCTCTTGTTCCAAAAAACCCAGCTACCATATAGTTGTAAATGTCATATGAAATGGAATCAAGTTAACTTCTAAGAGTGGCTGAAATACTCTCTCTGCTTGAGAAAAAGTACGCGTAAAAAGAAACACGTGCTTTGAGGATTGCTTTCTCTTAATGATTTGATCCGATGTTGTGCTAGGTGCTTGCTATTATTTCTTACTTCAGTTGTCCACAGTTTTCAGAAAGAAATTATCATCTCTGTCATTTAATGCATTGTAGTTCCCTAAGTATGAATATGGATAATTTAATGAATATTCTGGTGCTCACTGGATCTTAATGGTGAAACTGAACAGCACAGAGTATTAATTAGATCAAATTACATAAATATTATGAAAGAAAGTGCTTGACAGTTACAGTACTAAGCTCTTCTAAGTTATGTTTTGGTCTTGTAAAACATTGTTCACACTATTTCAATTCATGAAATTATTATCTACAATTTCATTAAATAATATCCATGTCTCTGTTATTCAGGTTGAAAAATGGCTGGAGTCCCTTAAATAATAGAACGAATTGAACAGAAGAAGAAAAAGATATCAGAAATGCTCAGTCTTTAACAATTTTATTTGCTCTTCTATTTCTTTTCAAAGTCAGTCTGGGTAGTTTATCCTACATGGGGAACACGGGGAATGTTTATCCTACATTTAAACTAACTCAGCTGTCTTTGCATGGAAGATGATGTGAGATAATTACGTGAGCTTTTCAGCTTTCCAGCAGACTGGCAATAACAAAGAGCAGCAACACTGGTAATATCTTAAAATGGCATATCTATTTCTATAATCAATATCTGATCATCGCTTCATTTCAAAAAAAGCCCTCTTTCTTAGGATTTCTTAGAGAAGAAGGTTGAAAGAGAGAGAGGCACTATATTATACTGAAGGACAGAGAGAGAGGCACTATATTATACCTCAGATTCTGGGTATTTCAGGTAAAATTGTCTTTCATTCTTTTTTGGTGGAAGATAATTGCTATGGTGTATGGTCTTGAGTTATAAATAAGTATATGGGAAATCTTTTATAGAGCATCTTTTTAAGATTAAGACATCTGTATGCCACAATTGCTGACCCAGAGTCCAGCTGACTTGTGCTGTCTTTCCTTCTATAATCTGGAAAAATTTCAAAGGAGCTGATGATAAATTATAAAACTCTAAGGCTGAGTCTAAATCATGGCAAATGACATGTTGATGTTACCTGACCTTAAGATGAACATATGCAAAAAGATGCTGAGAATAAAAACTTTTTTCATTTCAAAGCTAACTCCACTCTTTCTTAATAGTGCTGGAATCTGACTGCCTTAGCTAATACACAGCGTCTGGATAACTTATTACCCAGAGTATGGATTTTACTCTTGGGCCTGGTTTTGCTTTTACTCCACCACACTCATTTGTAGACACTGGTGGAAATCAAACCCTTATCTTTATAGGTGTGTTCCAATGCTTCTTTAATAATGGCATTCTTTATTTTCAAATAAAGCACTTGCAAGATTACAGCAACAGATCTCATTTTACTTAACACATTTCTGCTATTCTGAGAGAAATTATAGAATAAATCATTATTAAAACACTTGATTTAAAGCAAGCACTTTATTCCACTGTTCTATGCACCTATTTAGACTGGTATCTTTTCTAAGTTGTACTGGAAACTCTTTCAAACCAGTTTTAACCCTGCACTGGCACCTTCAGCTAGAGGACCTCAAAGTGAGGAAAAAACCAAAATGCAGCAAATGCATAGATGCTTTAAATTCTGATATAGTTCAAACACATCTATGTCTGCATTTCCTGTCTCAAAATGTTTATACCTGCACTAAACTTGTTTTCTGCCAATGTCAAAGAAATTAATAGGACTCAGAGAGTTAAGTAAAGTTCATGCCTTAAAGCCCAGTTCAATTTCCTAAATTACACAGAATACTACCCTACAGTTTCAAGAAATATCAGATGATGTGTATGTTTATGTGGAGGAGAGCTGATAAGAGAATTATTTTACTCCATTTTTAACACAGGTTATACAAACCAAATTGGAATAAATATTCTTCTTTAACTGAGTTCATGACAAGATTTGTCATGGACAGTTAGGAATAACTGTAAGCAGTATGGCTCACAGAAAATAATTGCTGAGATTAGTCTTTATTTATTTTTGCATAATTTAAATATCATTTAGTTTATGTTATATTCATATGTAATAACAAGAATCCAAGTTGTATGAGGCTTTACTCAACAAGTCATTTGTAGCTACTCTTCACGTGGTGTATTCGTCAGTCCAGGTGAACTGCTCATTCAAGATTTGTATCTGATAAAATACAGATTGGTAGTAGACAACCGTATCATTTCTTTCACATAAATTATGTGAGTGACCCTTGGTAACAGTGTAATGATAGCTAAAAGTAATAACACTCTGAGGAACTACCACAGTTTGTGTTTTGCACAAAAAGTGCAAGTGAATACAACAGATTTTGATCTTTCTCCAATTAGGTGTATCACCTAACAGGTGTAGGTGTATCACTGTATCACTGTAGGTGACACAGTATGTATAGAAGAGGAATCAAGAAATAATTTTAGCTGTCTTCAGCATGTTAAAAGTAATTTTAAGAAGAGTCTTGGGTCAATAATAACATAAGATTTTGTGTTTAAGTTTTCTCCTGATGACAGAAGTAGCTGTCTTGAAAAATGGGAAACATATTAAAAAAACAGACAAATCAAAAAAAAACAAAAACAAAACCAAAAAAAACCCAAACCAAACCCACTGTTTCCTTTGTTTTAATGCCTGCCTAGCAGGTTAAGAGATAAAAAGCAGGCATGACAATTTTTTTTCTCCCTGCTGCATAAAATTGCAGATTCACAGAACTTCACGCTTTTCTTTTAGAGCCAACATTTCGACTCAGTCAATAAACAGAATTCTGAAAGTGATGAAAGAATTAAAAAAAAAAAAAGGAAGAAGAGAGAGAAAGGAAGGCTGGAGAGCTGTTATTTTTGGTTAAGGATATTATAGTTTTTAAAGAAAGCTCCCAGAGAAGAATGCAATGTTTATGTGCGCATTCCTCACAGATGATAGCCATTTATGAGAGGCTTTGTGGTTAACCCCTGTCAATGGGAATGTATGGATTCTGGTAGGAAAGAGAATTATATACTAACACAATTTGTAGGAAAGTTTTATTTTTAAGGTATTGACTACATGGTTATGAAAAAAGATGTTTGAGGAGAGTAGTAGTGAAGTGAGGATTTGTTCTTGCTCCTCCTGAAATCAGTAGGTGAAATAAGCCCCTCTGATTTAATGGAGGAAAATCTAGTTCAGGAAATTTTATGCCAACGGTAGAGACCATTTTCTAATTTTATATACAACTTACAGCATGTTTCTATAACAGGAAGTTAAGGATATTTCTCTTAAAAATTAAATTCCATTAATTTTTAAAGTTTTACAGCAACTTCTCCAGGTGAGAAAGATATTTTGGTAAATATCAGACATTTGACTATTATAATTCTGCTGGGCTTTACTTTGTATCAACAGCTTAATAAATTATTCTGTAACACAAGTCATATCAGAAACATATAGTTATTTAAAACTGTGGAATAATAATTACTACTGTCTCAAGTAAATCATAATATTTCAGAGAAAACTGTTCTCCTCCTCTATTTGGTGGATCAACTTCCTGAAAAAAAAAAAAAAAAAAATTGGAAACACTGAACGAGTGACAGAATCATGGAAAGAACCCCCTTTGGGGTTTTCATAAAGATTTTACTTTGCAGCAGTCATATAGCCTTTCTGCTACTTTAATTAGAATTAACAAATAAGGAACACTGTGCACTGTATTCTACATGTTATTGCACGCTGACACACCTCCCCCAGAAGTCTGACCACATATCTAATCTTGATTAGATGTTAATAAGCTTTAAAGAGAAAGAAGCTGATATCTGAAGTTTAATCTCTTCTTATGTCTTAAGAAGGACAATCAGGGCTAAATTTCAAAAACACATTTTAAAAAGCCATGTAATAAAGTGTGATGTGTTAGAAGTAGTCATTTTTTCAGACAAAATGAACAGGTATACAAATAAACACATGCCCAAATCCAAATATTCTGTAGGAACAAAGAAGTTGTCCAGTTTTAATTGCATTTGATATTGCAGAACAGCAGAAATCATGCATGAACAGAATTTTTAAAAAGCACATTCCTAAGGCAAAACTGAGATTCTGCTTTTTCAAATTACTAGAATATCTCTGGAAAACCATCTAAAGTTTTAGGATTCTCATTAAGTAGGTTACATTTTTTAAAGTTCCTAAGTTAATTGTCCCATTCTCACTGAAATCAATAGCAATCAGTGCTGGCTCTGTACAAAAGACTCAATCTTATTTAGGCAATTTTTCGTGGCAGTTTTTCATTCTGACGTACTTGCTTGTCTATTGGAATTCAGAGCTCTGAGCTAGGTGGGTAAGTCTCTCATGAAATGCGTGGCAGCTTGCCCAAAAAAGACTACTCATCTCCAGAAATACAGCTGTGATTCCTGCTCAGGTCTTCTTAGGCCAAAAGCATTTAAGCTCCACAGGCACAAAAGTTTGAACGTTAGTATTTGCCAAGCACTCGAAGTTCTGTTTCTCGGTACGCAGAGGAGCTCCATTCCTGATGCTTCACTGCTCCCCACTTAATAGACATTAAACCCGACAAGGACCCATCTTCTAGGCACCTTGTATCTTCAGCTGCTCGGTCTATTTGGCATACTCCAACACTTCCTATCACATGTATATGAAATCAGGATTCATAGAAAAACCTCTTCCCCCCTGCAAATAACACTGTGTTTTGCTGGCACGTGAGTCAAAGTGCTTATCTAATAGCTTGGAGTTCCTCACTCAAGACCTTTCTCCCTGAAGATGAAATCCTAGCTGTTCTGTGATAGTGCTCAAACCCCAAGCTATTTAAAGAGAAACTGGGGAAAACCTTTTTATCCTTTTGAAGCTGTTTCACCAGGCAAAAAAATATTTAAATTCTCGGAGGGAGAGAGACGGATTGCAACTATGACATTATAATATAAATCATTTGTGGGATTCAAATTTTCCTCCTCAATCAGTTTGGGGAATAGTCTTGCATCTGATTCTCAGAAGGTCTGTGTTTACGCCTTGTCCTTTGGGCAGTCAACTCCATCTCAGCTGCCATTTCACTCTGTGAATATCAAATTGGGCAATACAGAAGCAGTTCAGCTGTTTCAGTGAAAACGGGGAAGATCACTTGGGACATTCAGAAAACCAGTGAATTTAGGAGTTCTGTAGATGGTACTTTTTTTTCTTCAGCGGTGAAGTTAGACATTCACAAAGCCGCACCACCAATTACTCTTCCTTCGCTTATGATAATACAATAGTTCGTGGACAGGCACTATCAACCGAGTGACTAAAATAAATTGGGATTGAAAACCAAAGAACCTTTGTAACAAAGCATCAAGCTGGCTTTTAACCAGCTTTTAATGACTTTTAACCACTGAGGAAGTGTCTACAACTGTGCATTGCGTCTACACGTGTCCGTACCATGTTGCTCGAAGATACCTAGTTAGTGCCAACTACAGTAGCTCCACAACTGGAAGCAGTGTAGCTACCCTACATACTTCGGTGAAGAGAAGAAGAGAAAATATGTCACTACATTCTGTCAAGCTCCCTTTCTGATAACCTGGAGCAAAGCTACACATCTCCGAGTGCCTCACTTGGAGATGCATAGCACCTGGCTATGTGCAGCACTGTTTGCGTGAAGTTAACTGAGACATCTTTGATGCAGCACAGCACAACCTGGTGTAGAAATACCATGCTGTAAATCCGCAAGAAGGGTTAGTGGCCAGCTGCTGGGGAATGTCACTGCTGGTGTTCTGGATCATGTTGCACAATACATCTTTTCACTGTCAAGGATCACAGTAAGCTAAACTGACTAAATATGCAATGGGTTTCAATACAGGTAGTGTTATGAGATTATCTCTACGCATAGGGCTGCTAGGCACAGGCCCAGATCCTCAGCTGTTGTAAGTGGCTATCAGTGGAGCAGCATTAACTTGGAGCTACCTTGATTTATACTTGCAGTGTGTTTGGTTTTGTTTTTTTGGGGGCGAGGGGTCCTTCCTATTCCTTTTCCCATAATCTATGGTTTTAATATCTTTAGTCTGCCCATCTGCTCAAACTTCTTTTTATCTATCCACCTATGTTTGGGCATTACATGCTATTGCGGGTTGTGAATCAACTTAAAATTTAAACCTTGAAAGGTGATGATCCCATTTTGCAAGGTTTTGTTTAGGCCTCATCTAAAATCAGCAAAAGCTGAATATGTTAGATTGGAAAAAAGACTTAATGAGGACAGACTTAATAATATACAGCTATATGAAAGGTTGGTGGGGGAAGTGAAGATATGAACAGAGAATGAACTCGCTTTCATTGCTGTATTCAAATATAAACTGTATGCATAAGCTAAAATGATGAACACGGACATGAAAGGGGAAGAAAAAGGGAAGGGATTAAAGTTTGTTGAGACAGAAAGAGATGTCTGAGAACTTTGCATATGACACTTATTATTTGTATTCTAAACATGTAAAATTACTGTATTATATCAATTTCTCCTTAAATTAAATAGGAAAATGCTGAGAGATGGGAAGGACAAGCCCAGTGCAAAACATTCACCAGTTACAAATTCAGCGCTGCATTATGTGGTGTTGCTGCTCAAAACAAAAGAAATGTTTCAAACCCTTTCTGCAGTTTCTAAAAGGCTTTTAACTGTATTATCAGCATCAGACAAATCATGTCTTTTCTTGCTAACTGGAAGATGCAACTTTATAACTGTATTAAAAAGCTACTGTGAAACAATGATCCAGAGTAATGTCTAAAAGCGTTTGTTAGGACATTCTTTCATTCTGTGGTATTACATGCTCAGGGCACAGTTCTTGACAGGGACAAATGGAAGATTGCATTTTGATGGCCAAAGATACCTACAAAAACAAGAGAGAAAAATTTGCAATGTCTTTTTCTTCGGTATATCACAGTGCTTTGTAGTGGGAAACAGCGGCTTTTAGAAGAGTAAGATGCAGACAAGGGTGAGTATTGTACAACCTACCCTCTTAGAAAGGGGAGCAGAACTATAGCAGTGAATTTGAAAACTTAAAAATTAGCTAAGAAAAGGATGAAGAAAATAATTTCTCTATGTTCTGCCCCAGAGAAAGCAGCAGATGAAAAAGGAGATACCTGTCGTTTTATACCTGACTAGCAATTAACCAGCTCTTAGTCCCTACAACCATATTTACAGGTTAATCAGACTTACAAGAAGTCCTGGTCGTCTCGCTTTTTGATGACTTCTTCTGTAATTAATGTTGCTGCAAAGCACAGACTCAGATTCTTGGATTGCTTCTCTTGTTTAACTATACTTGTATTCAGTTTTCAGGGAACTCTCTCTATGGAAGTAAAAAGAACATGCCTTATACCTTTCCATTATGATGCCCTTTATTTACTGTAAGGAATTTCACTAGTGTTCGCTTTCTGAACATAAAGAAATATACAAAGATTTATATATCTATATCTCTCTTCACTTTTATATATAAGTGCATGGAGATATACTTCTACAATAAAAGATATGCATAAAGCATTTCTGGCAATTAAATAACAACTAGAAGAGGAGGAGATACTACTAAATGTAACAAAGCAGGTCACTCACTGTACTTATACTGAGGAATAACATGGTTTGATAACAGCAGATAAAGGGTGGAACTATACTGGAAAACAAAGACTGTAGACTGAGCTGGGTGTTTCAAAGAGGGACAAAGATCATGGGCAAGTGAATGAGCATTCATCCAAGTTTTGAAGGACCTGACCCATGCAGCTTCCCACAGGTCTCGGCATTGGAAAACGTGCCTCTGCAGGATGGCTTTTTAAGCAGCTCACATGCTGAAGAATACGAAATAGGATTAAGATGTGCTTCTCCAGTTTTCTTACAGTCCTACGTTTTTTCTATTCTGATCTCCCCAGCTGGTTTTGGACATGGGGAAGCAGGTTCCCATTCAGACACATTGCAGGGAGACATTGTCTCTGAAGTGCTGTGACCACACACTGATCCCTTGCTTACTCACTGCAATTTGAGTAGGTCACTGTGGCAAATGTGGGGCAACTTGAGTGCTGAAAAGAGTGCAGATAAAAAGAATGGAAGATGGTCCCAGATGATACACAGAATTTACAAAATTTCCATTAAATAAAATTTTTTTAAAAAGAAATCCCTAATGTGAAGCCAGATTTTCCCACTGAGTTTAAATATCTGAATCTAATAAAAAAGTAGAGAAACGTCATCTAAAATCAGCCGAACTTAAAAAAAAAAACCATACAAATAAGCAAACAAAAAATCTCTCATCCAGCCTTCTATAAACAAGATCAGACCAAGAGACTGTAAACTGTTGGGTATATATATCTGAGCTACAAAGCAAGGGCCAAATTATCAGTATGTCACTCCTCTTGGAAATTCGATTTTATTCTCCAGTTCAGCACAATTAAATCTTTGCCTTTAAGAAATCAGTGGAAGGGAATGGGAGTTATTTGCTTTTTTCCTTCCCCCTCAGTGACATCTCTTCAGTAGCAGACAGGAATTTGCCCTCTGTTTTCAGTTTATATAACATCATACTGCGCTTAAATAACCTACAGGGTGAAATTCAACCTGATGTAGCTTCAGTTCCTTCAGGAACATACAGCTATATTTTTCTTAGCAAGTTACTCTTCAGAGGTGTGATATAACATCTGAAATACAGCATTTTAAGGATCAGAGGAAATGTCACCCATGGAATACAGTGATGCTGAGAAATACAGAAGCCACAGCTCCTCACAGAGGAATAAAGTTTAAATAAAGATACAACAAACCCAACAATGCTGGTTCACAGTAAACTAGAGAAAAGTCAAGCAAACATGACTGGGTCATGCTTCACTTACAGTCCTACAAACAACATCCAGTAAACATCCTTCAAACAACAATAACTTTAATCTAATTTTTTAAATACTCAATGTATGTATTTTCTTTAGACAGAGGCATAAAACAAAGGGCATGCTTTCGCTTATGAGCTATTTTTTTCTTTTCTATCTTTCTGTATAGTTTCTATACAGTTTGGAAGCTCAGTTTCAAAATTAAAATTTAATTAAGGAGGAGTAATTAGTCAAATTTCTGTAAGGATTATGCCATTCCACATAGGTCCTCAAATACAGCCATATAGGGCACTCCTAGAAAGTAAAGATGGGAATAAAATTTAAAAAGTAAAAATAACAGAAAGTAACTTTAGGGACTTCTTATCTTAAAACAACTGTGCAAGTGGTAAATAATTGCTACAAATGGTTGTTTTTTTCACAGCAAAGGATGTATCAGATGAATGTATCATGGTTTTGCTTCTATGTTATCCAATAATCAATCCTAACTGCTGCAGTTGTATCCCTTATTCACAGGTACAGTGTATGGATCTATAGCCTGAAAACCATCGACATAAGCAGTATGCTGTTTGCAAGTTGGCTTGGTCAGTCTCCTCATATTATTCACAGTAGTCTCTTAGGTCACACGGTGCTTTTTTTGTTGTCTTGCTGAATTACTTGAATTTTTTTAAACAGGAGCATAATAAAAAGCAACAGACAACAATTAAGAGCAAACGCTGTTGTATCTACTAGCTATTCTGAATGTGAAAATTAGATATGTTCGAACAAACTTACATTTTGAAGACTTAATAAGTTACATGGATTTCAAGTACACCTTTTTACCTGAGGAGGAAGAATATATTGTCTAGTCTTTGGAAAATATTTATTCCTACTTAGGATTAACCCATAGATAGAAAGTCTACTGATACTGCTATTTGTACAAGAGAAGCATGACTAACATTCATTTTTCCCTTCGGAAATCCTATACTTGGTAGAATCATGTTCTCGAGATACTGTGAAGTCTGTGCTGCTCAGTGACACTGTTCACCCTTAAAGATCTTCCTTCTAATTAAACTTTATATTAAGAACTGAATGAAGACAGGTTTTTCTGCTTTAAGTCATACAAAGTTAGTAATTCAATGGCTGTATGCACATTAATTTACCTAGAACTTAATGGAATTTGCCTACCCAGTTTCAATTGATACTCACATTCACAGAGCTATGCTGAAACTCCATTCGCATTCCATATATTCTTGCCTGGTGAAAAAATAGTTGCACATGCATGTGATTGCCTCTTTGGATCCCTTTCAAAGCCTTCTTTAGGAATCTGAATACGCCCTTCTGTGGGAAAAACTGCAGAAACAAAAAAAGGAATGAAAAACTCTTTAAGACCGTCCTTCCTCCCAGAAGTTTCTCAGAACTTGATTGAGGGCTTCAGATACAAGGGATCCTAAAAGAGCAGGAAGGATCAAAGCCCCCAGCATCAAAACATTTTGGTTTCACCTTTCACTGCACCTCCTACTTACAGCCATTGGTGTAGAAACACTAAAGCAGAGAAAGGGAGGAGATGCAGCTCTGGGAAAGACGTTTAAATGGGAATTCCACTGTGGAGGGAGGCTGGCAGAAAGGTTATCTAAGTTGTACTATTTTTCTGCTTTGATCCCTGCTGGGAAAATACACATCTTTCACTTTCTCAATATCTGCTATCCCAAAGAAATTGCAGAGTATCCAAAGCTACAAAAGAGTTGTGTGATCTATACGTACATGCACACAAACACACTCAAACGTACTGAGAGCATAAATCAGCAGACACTTACAGTGATTCATTCACTGTGAAATCATACTCTGCCAAATCAATGAGTTACTGCTGTGTAACCGAAGGTAAATTTCATTCATCATGGACGATTCATATCTATTGCGTTTGGCAGGCTTTTGTCAAAGAGTAATTGAACAAAATGATTGTATATTACGCATGAATAGTATTGTAAACATCACAGACAATAATGTGAAAGATATCTTTAAAATTTTAGTTTTGAGTCACAGCATTTTGGGCACGGTGAAAGAAGTTGAAGCATTTGGTGGTTACATGAAAATTTTCATTAGAAAAGGAGGTTTATTTTATGCTTCTTTTTATACCTAGATCAAAGAAGCTTGTAATGTGCCTCATGTTTCTAAATAATATTGTGTCTGTCCCCAAGGTTTTCACATATCCCAAGGGAATTGGCAATATACATCAATTGCCATATAGGTGTAAAGTATAATAAATGGATCTTGGTGTACTAGCTATTATAAATCATAGCTCCTCGTGTTTTACTGATTGGTATGAGAGCATCTGTATTGACTTACAAATGATGCTCAGGGAAGTGCATACATGTTCTACCTGCTATGAGCTGAATTACTGAAAAGCCCTTGGAAGATGAGTGCTTCTCAGACCCTACATAGCATAAATAACTATGAAGAGGTCAGACGTAGCACGCTTTAACCTCTTTCCTGATGCTTGAACTGTAGGTGTCTGTGGTTTTGCACTTGGAAGGAATGAAGAAAAAACAAGCAACTGTTCATACATTGTTATTAATCATTTACAGTGAAGTAACTATCCCACATTTGTATGAGCTAAATCTATCCAATGTGCAATTAATTAGATGTGAGGATCAAAGCTGCTTGTCCCTTTTGATGTTTTATTTTTATAATATATTTTTAAATGTTCTGTCTTTTCTTTTTATGCCAGCAAAGAATAATAGAATGGCATATGACATGTGAACATAGATATTCACACTGAGTTAATACAACACATGCAGAGGTTGAAGCTAAACAAGAAATTTTGCACTAATTTGTTCCTTATGTAATTTGCAGAAAATTGTGGCAAAGACGACCATTCAGAAGGACATACATTTATGCCTATGGGCTTAGTTCATGGTTTAGGATTGTCAAGGCCATTTAAAGGAGAAAGGTGTTCAGCATGAAAATTAAACAATTGAGTATTCATGTAATCTCTGGGGTTTTTTTTGCCAGGGAACTTAAACCATCACGACTTTATTGCTATCCCATCTTTTTAATATCAAGGAAAGGGCACATTGGTCCAAGTGGTTCTCATTATAAGCTTGGAATATGATTACAGAAAACCCCTTCAAGGCAGCTCTTGCTTTGCAGGCCCCGGGGTGAGTTTGGGAGGGCAGATGGTCCTGGGACTACCTGATTTAAGAATATTCTCTTTCTACCTCAGTTACTAAAAGAAGAATGTAAGAATGGTCATAATGGGTCCACCTAGCCCAGTATCCTGTGCTCTAACCATGGACAACAGAGATGCCTAGGGAAGAATATTAATATAAGGCAACAGTTGAACGGCTGGGCCCAGCGGGTTGTGATCAGCGGCACAAAGTCCCACCGGAGGTGAGTCAGTGTATACCCCAAAAACTGATACTGGGGCCAATGCTGTTTAACACGTTCATTAATGGCCTGGACACTCCTCAGGTGAGGAGAGGCTGATAACTGGGACTGTTCTGCCTGGAGAAGAAAAGGCTCAGGGGGACCTTATCAATGTGTAGAAATATTGTATGAGAAGAAAAGAAGATGAGGCAGCCTGACTCCTCTCAGCGGTGCCCAGTGGCAGGACAAAAGGCAATGGGCACAAATTAACACACCTGAAATTCCCTCTGAACACAAACACATTTTTACTGTGAGGATCATCAAACACCTGCACAGGCTGCCCAGAGAAGACATGGAGTCTCCATCCCTGTAGATATTCAAAACACAACTGGACACAGTCCTGGGCAACCAGCTGTCTGAGCAGGGGGGTTAGACTAGATGATCTCAAGTCCCCTTCAACCACTCAGAGAGTCGTAGGGTTCTGTGACAATAGGAATGCCTAAGGAAGAATGTTAATGTAAGGTAAGCACATAGAGATATTTTTCCTGAACACTCGTGCAACACTTTGCCTTGGAAGTTTCTGTCAGCCAGAAGTGGTGTTTTGATATTTAACAGAACAGTCATAAATTTTTTAGTTTCCCATAAAATTGTTCTCTCTTTCTTTCTTCTACCATTTGACCAATGACTAAATAGTTAACACTGTGGAAAGGCACTAATTTCAGCCTGTCTGCAGGCTCACAGGAACCACTGGATTCTTTCAGACTAATATTTTGAATATTATCCCTGCAATCTGTAAATGTGTTTAGGGCCTAATGTCATTTACAGATGTGGATAGATGACTTCAGTGGCAACTCACCATTTGCATCAACTTTTTGAATGACGTAGGTGCTTAACTTACTATGGCACTTCTGAAAACACCTATAAGCATTTAACTGCATTTTGTGTCACACAAATTACCATTGGACACCAAATCCTCATATCTTAGATAATAGAATGCTAGAAGGTAATACTAGGAAAAAGCGCTTGCTTGCTGAGGTAGCCTGGTTTAGTTGCTACCTTTGCATATTTCCTTTTTAAGTTACATCATAAGTTGTACTTTATATTGCCCTAAATTTGTGTCAATATCACTTAATCTACTAGATCTCTTCAGGTTCTTTTATAGTACAGCTAAACTTTATCAACATGCAAGCTTGCAATTTTTTTCATGCAAATGTTCTTATTTCAAGAAAATTTTCATGGAATCTGAAAAATTCCATACAGGTTAATACAGAATAAGTCTTGAGTGGCCATATCTTGAGATACAGGTCCTCAGATGGCTGATGAGAGTTGCTTTTCACTCTCCATTCTTTGCTTTTTTTGAATGATGTCACCCTTTAAGTCTTCAGCCCCAGCATCATAAACTCCGTATGTTATTACGCTGCAATAACACATTACCTTCCTAAGTGATGGTTGTATTCTTTTCCATAGCTTAAGAGTAAAAAACTTGATATGAAGCCATTCACAAGGTTCACTCTTACACAGCAGCTTTACGAGTAGATGCAGTCACCACAGTTTCTACTGTTCAGGATCAGGTATAGCACCAGCAGTAAGAGCTAAAGAAAGTATAGCAACATGCAGTTGGTTCTGATGTTGTCTCATATAAAATGTTAATTATTGTTGTTCTGACTTTATTGACCTATTTTTGATGCCTCAGTATTTCACAACTAATTATTTAAAGTACGGCCCTTGGGTGCTTGAATATCAATAGTACTCAGTGAGACTTTGGCATCAAAGTAATTTAAAAATGGGACTTGGGTATGTTAATAAAAGTTCTCCTTTGTGTTTCTCTTCCTTGGGTATGAAATGAATACACTAAAACTTAAAAACTCTGTAACCACAAAGGGCTATTATAAAAAGAAAGACATTGAAGTTGTGAAGTAAACAATAGTTATATGATGTATTGGGTCTACGTGGCAAGGTTTTGGTAGTGGGGGGGGCTACAGGGGTGGCTTCTGTGAGGGGCTGCTAGAAGCTTCCACCATGCCCAATAGAGCCAATGCCAGCCGGCTCCAAGACAGACCCACTGCTGGCCAAGGCCGAGCCCATCAGCGACGGTGGTAGCACCTCTGGGATAATCTACTTAAGGAGGGAAAAAAAGTTGCTGCAGCGCAAAAGCCGCAGCCAGAGAGAGGAGTGAGAACATGTAAGAGAAACATCTCCGCAGACCCCCAGGTCAGTGCAGAAGGAGGGGGAG
>JAVKLA010000053.1:12874601-12886929 GCA_034782735.1 Sagittarius serpentarius | reverse complement strand
GTGGAGAGAGGAGCCCAGGCCGGAGCAGGTTTGCTGTCAGGGCTTGTGACCCCGCGGGGGACCCGCGCTGGAGCAGTTTGTGAAGAAGTGCAGCCCGTGGGAAGGACCCACGTTGGAGAAGTCCATGGAGGACTGTCTCCCGTGGGGCCACTGAGTGTCACAGTGATGGCAATGAATCCCTGTCCTTTCTTTCTGCATGTCCCCTAGCATGAACAAAACCATTTTTGTTCTGAAATCAATTGCAAAGCTTTCCTCACCAGCACTCTGGTGTTTTCTTCCTCTCAGTTCATTTCTCGTAAGTCATTTCTACATCTTGATGACAGAAGCATGGAGGAAATCATGAAGGGATCCTTTTTTAGCACTTTAGGATAGAGGCTCATTTGCAAATTCTATTTAACATGTTGATACTTTTACAAATATTCTCATATTGCCATCTGGAAACACACAATGCAGCACAGTACATCAACAATTATTTCAAAGTAGCTTAAGGACATAAATAGCTCAATTATTAAAATATCTAGTAAGCATCTTGATTTATTTGGACTCACTGGTCCACAATATCAGCCTCTCCCATAAATGTTTTCAAAATAACTAGTTAAAATCCTTCTGAACCAACCTCAAAAGTCTCTTTTGTTTACAGTAATCCTGACAACAGTTAATTTACTGGCAGTGATGCTTAGTCCCCTGCAGCTGACCAGCACAGTCTCACTGCTTCTGAATACTTCTTGTCACCAGTATTTATCTGTCTGTTTTGCTTATACACACACACACATTATGAAATCTTTGGAGGAGGAATTTTTTATTATGTACACAGAATCCAAGAACAAGTGTCCCTGAAAGCATTAGCAGAGAATTTAGGCTCTATTTATGGCAATACTTGATAACGGCAACAATAATACCCTTTAAAGATTTATATGTCTTTGTTGAGTAGAAATCATGAAATGCTATTGAACAGAAGAGGCAACAGTAACATATGCTGTGAATTTGACCAAGAAACCAAGTGCATTTAAATAAAAGGTGAAGAATGCAAATTCTTAATTTTCTGTAGTTTCTGTGAAAAAATAAAAATCAAAGAAAGGGGGATTTTTTGCGAAAGAATTGGATTCCTGACACTTCCATTGTAAGGGGAAGCATACCTGTGTGTGTCTTTCTACTCCTGTGCCTGTTTCAGAATTTATGCTAATTAGTGAAAGGGTCATCATGGTATTAAGAAGCCAAACAAAACATTTATTTAATAGCAGAATGAAATGCACACACAAGTAATCTATGGACGTCTCACTTAGGCTAGACCATATTACACAGACCAGCTTGAAGAAGTATTTCAAGATCTTAACCAAAGGGAAAAAGCAATTAAAAAAGATCAGTCATTGGCTAACTGTGTTCCTTTTTAATAACTGCCTAATTCACAACTGGAAATCTGAAAGGTGTCTTCTTACAAATAGATCATGAGAAAGTTTTCCTTGGGGTTGTGTGTGACATTTTTCCTGAATTTACTTTAATTGAAAATCAGTATGGATTTTTCTGCAGTTTAAGATTATGGTAAACATTTTTTTGATCTTGAATTTTGCTTAGGGTCCAATTCTGCAACAGTTGCTTACACTGGAATTTGCTTATGGAAGCAGTTTTTTTCAGTAGTAGTTACAGAATTTCTCCTTACGTTTAACCAGGTACCTTTTAAAAAGAGTAATTATTGTAGTAACCTGTGAATAGTCTGAGAAACTCAAGTCCTTGACGCACAGAGCGAACATGCAGGTATGGCAGTACAGGCTTCACTGTATTGCTGTCACCCACTTACCTGCACCTTCAGCAGAAACATTAGTCTTGTGATAAAGTCTCCAGAAGTATTCCTTTTTATCTTCTGAAACTTTAAGTGTGTATAACATCTTTTTTCTGCATCCTAAACACACATCTACACAGAACTAGACGAATTCACAAACAAATTTCTTACAGCCAGTGATGAAGTACCAGAAGGTAACTACATTCAGTCTCCACTGAAACGGGTCAGCTTCAAGGCAGTGACCTGGCAGTGAAAAATCCATTCTCACTCCCCTGAGCATCCATCATCTCAGATAGCCTTTTTACTCTGTAATTATTTATTTCCACTAAAATCTGAAGTACCCTGTGATGCTTGGTAAGATACAGGCAATTTAACTTTTATATTTGATATTTCATCAAAATGCAGAAAACTCTTTCATGGTCAGAGCTTTTATTCTTCTGTGCAGTGATCTTTGCAATTAGAACACAATTGGAGAAAATACAAAAGAAGAAGTACAGTCCACTGTGTGTGAAGATACTCTGGAAAAATATTTTAATCAGAACTGAAGGCAGCAGTCAGTGTTGCCAAATATTAAAAAAGGACAAAATCTTCATAACACATTTTACAAATACAGCTAACATAATGCAATCAAGTGGTGCTCACTTATAGCCATTGAAATTTAATTATGTAGAATCTTTTTTCGATGAGCCTACCTGATCGAAAACACCCATTTTCATCAGAAAGAAGGCTTGAACTAAACAAAATCATTTTAATAGGTACTTTTATTTACACAATTAGATAGTTGCACAGTCCTTGTCACCATATAGACTAAGCACTTAGTTTAACAATATATTAAACTTTAAATCAAGCAAGATGAGAAGAATTGTATAAAGCAATACACAGTTTCACATAATACAGTTTCTGCGGGCTGCCCCCCCGTAACAAAATAGGGAGATAGCCAGAATATTTCAAGTAGTTGAGTAAAAAACTTATCTCCTGCCAGCTCAAACATAGTTACTTACTGAACATACAAACTTATTCCATTGCTGTGAAAGTAGCGAGTCTTTTTCAGTCTGCATTTTACTTTCATTTTGCAAAGGATTATGAGAGAGTTATGGTAGTGACTTCATGAGAAACAATCACTCAGCTGCTTTTGATTCCCTGACATACTTCAATCCTGACAGGAAAGTACAGGTGATAAATTCTTGCATTTATTTTATCTCATTTTCTTTGGATCATAAATTAATAATTCTAGTATAAAAATGTTTCTAGCTCAACACATCCTTTCCTTAGAATTGTTTCACTTGAATAGTGTCTTGATAATATAAAATATTAAAAAGGGAGTGATGGGCTTTACAGCAGACAAATGGTTAAAAAATAATCTGGATTCACTGCATTTGTGGGAAGAAAGTTTCAAACCCAAAACCTCCTGAAAGAGAAAGGACCCTTATTTATATTGAGGAAACACTACATCAGGTATTCTGCTGATCTTGGGTAGATTTTCAGGAAATGTTCAAATGCAGGTTCAGTGGAGTGCCCCATTCCTAAACACTTATGGTGGTAACAGTAACAGGAGAGAAAACTGAGCAGGGAGAAAAGTCAATAACTTGAGAGCAGAGAAGGAGTTATCATCAAAGCCAGCCTTCCGTCGTGACTCAGATCATGATTCCTATTACAGTCATGGGATGGTAAGTACACAGAAAAGATGCGAGACAGACAGCATTAGCAGAAATATCATTAAAACCTGTTGAAAACGAAAAGAGGGGAAGGGAAGGGAAGAGAGAAAATATAAATAAAATGCCAACCAAGGAAAAGCAGGATTAGGTATGATTTTTCTCTAAAATTATTTCATTTGATACAATGCTTTGGAAATGCCAAAAGCCAAATTTAAAGCAATCGTTTTCTTCATTGTTTTCTTTTGCTACACTGCTCTTGATTAACTGAAATACATTTTCCTGTGGGTATTAATTAATCAGTTTGTGTTGGATAAAATACGTGTTGGATAAAATACATGTTGAAGTAAAATTCCAGTTTTTGGGCAGCGCTGTGATTTATTCAGAATATTGGAATGGGCCTGGTAGGGTCTTTGACTCAACAGCCTTGAACAATGTATCTAAAGTTCCATCCATAGGTCTGAAAAATTCCATTGGTGCAAGATGTATATAGAAGAATGAATCAGCACGAGCATTATTACTGGCTACATCTGCTTTCAAGGTACAAATAGAACTAACTACCTTGGCTAGTTGAAAAATCTGCACAAAACGTACAGAAGTTGCCTAGTACCATGGTAAGTTTGAACATCTTAACTGACTGTCACCTCTGTAGCTCGCATAGTACCTTTTCTGAAAGTGAAAGTATTTCCTTCTTTCCCTCTCATGCTTCATCTATTGAACTCTACCCAGCCTACCTCACCAATCTACTTCATCTTGCTTCTTTCTGCTCCCTGTGTAAGACCTTCTTGGCAGATATATCTGTGTCTTTCTATTTAGTTTGAACTAAAGCAAGGGTAAGCTTTTCTGAACTTAAAGAAACTAGTTAGGAGTTGAGCCTAGGTGGCGTACAAGTTTTATTATACAGCTTCAGTTTCTGAGACACTAGGTTTATAAAGATTGTCAATATAAAATAATAATACAGTAGAATTTCATTTTAAGGGCAATTCATGCCCGAAGGTATGCTCGGTAACTTACTGTAGGTAAGCAATGATGTTGCAATTACAAACAGAAAAGGACACAACATATTTCTCGTGACTGACAGATTTATATATGCTTATGATGTGAACATGGGATATATTGATATTGATTCTTACTTAGATCCTATTTTGATATATGCTTTTATTTTAGACATTGACCTTTATGTGATCCCATTTATATGAGGGAATTTTTCCACACATTCAGAGCAATACAATATTGGTCTGAGTGAACACTTCCACAGTGTTCATTATTTGGCTAATTTACATAGTAATAACCCTATCTCCTGTGCCATAACAGTACTGAAGATGGTATAGGGTACTAGAGATAGTACAAAGACTAGAGCTTAAATATGACATAGCTTTGTTATGGAGTATGGTGTGTTATATTGATCTTGGATGTTCTGTGAAGCTTTTAATGATTTAGTTATTTAAAACAATAAACTTTTAAAAAAAAAAGGAGTAAAGAAGGCAGCAAACAGTGTTCTCTATGTTTATAATGAAACAGAAGTTTTGTAAGTGCTGGAAGAGTAAGAGAAAAAACAGGTTGTCAAATCCCATTCAGTAATACAGAACACAGGGGAGAATAAGAACAAGTAGGCAAGTTTTATGCTGAACAAATATATTAATCCTTTTATTCTGAAATTTTGTTTTGGTAACACAATTTCTTTGCATATACCAGAAAAGAAATGCCACGGTTCTATGACAAGGGCTGTGATGGAAACCCAGATCAGGTAGAGCAGATAGACCAAGACCTTTCTCTTACACTGAGCTTCCAAGAAGGATAGCAAATTATTTTCAAATACAGAAAAAGTAGATTTTATTAACTTTTAGAGTAGAAGACTTGACTTCTTAAATGGGAAAAAAATCACAGTGACTAGGTAAGACAGAAAACAAATAAAAAGAGTTCATAAACAATTCTTTCCCTGCCCACTATGCCCTTGCAGGAGAGGCTCTTGCTTCACACGCTGGATTCATTTCAGCTAGATGAGTAACATTTTGAGAAGTAAAGAACTGCCCCCTAGTACACATAAAGCCAGTTTTCTTTCTACCGTCCCCGGCAGATAGCTGTGTATCAGCTCTCTGTTCCTTCCAGCAAATTCTCCTGAAAGCAGAGATTCTCATTTCCTTGCTATGACACTGTGCTTGAACTGAGAGCTAAAAGAAAAGGGGATTTCTTGTTATGCAGAGCACCTTTTGTTTGTTACTCAGGTATTCAGGCACTTGCAAGATCCAATAGGCATTCATTGAATTCAGATTCTTTTCACTGATTTAAGTTGGATTTTGATTAATAATATAGAGAAGAACACCATGTATGCAAATGAAGAAAAAGATTTTTCACATATGTACTCCTTCTGGATCAGGCAACTCAGTTTACTATAGGTAAGTCGTTACGTAGGATGGGAATGTCTAGCCACGAGAGTCCTGTCTTACACTGGATGAAATAATATTCCCGAATATATTGAACTCTGGAGGCTAGATGCATGTACATAAAGCTTAATCAGAAATTAATCCTAATATTAGTAAAATGGGATAAAATCATCCATAAAGACCAGGAACCTTCATCTTGATGAAATCTAATGGCTCCGAGCCCACAGTAAAAGAGGGTGTAATACTTTACACACACAGGAGACTAAACCTTTATGAGCTCTACAGCATACAGACAAGCACTAGGTTCTCGATTCTTTATTTTT
The DNA here is from genome assembly GCA_034782735.1 of Sagittarius serpentarius. Lineage (NCBI taxonomy): Eukaryota > Metazoa > Chordata > Aves > Accipitriformes > Sagittariidae > Sagittarius > Sagittarius serpentarius. Next base: position 12,880,793 of record JAVKLA010000053.1, on the reverse strand, counting down.
GAGAATCTTGAACTTAGCTGTAAGTCTAGATTAACTGCAGCAGAAGGACTAGGTATAGTATTCCACACTATGGAATAAAACTTTGAGCCTTCGTGATGATATAAAACAGCTTTCTTTCTAACTATCAGCTTGTCAAAATTCTGAAGTCAGCTAGGTTTTTAACTATTTGGATTTGCAAATCCTAAACCAAACCGTAACCTATGGTTAATTAAAGCTGGAGGAATAAGCGATACCTCTTAAAGAAACACGAAGCTTATGACATTGTAGATGCCTGCTCAATTAAAATCTCTTTGAGCCCTACAGTACACTGAACTCAATTGGGTTCTAGACTTATATATATTTATATTGCTTTATATATTTTAATGCTATAGATTTATAAGCTCTAAGTCTAAACCTAGTCTTTATAAAACGACTGATGACCACAATAAAAGGAGCATAATAACTTAGTCCCAGTAGAGACCTATGCCTTTCCTTCTTATGACCTCAAGAATTCTAAAGACATTCAGAGTATTAAATTCCAACATTAATCATCTTACCAGTCCATGAACACTAGGCAAATCCATGGCTTACACAGAGACCAACCTTATTCCTGATGTTCATGAGTACCACAATCACTGGGGCTCTCTACAGTTCTTCAAATCCTAGTTCTAGCTTTAGGACCAGTTTTAGAACAAAAAGCACTAGTACCTTACTACAAAACAGAACATAGTACTTCAACACCACCCCTTCTTTTACTTCATTCAGCTCTATGTAATACTAACGTCACCTGAGCTCTTAAAACTTTAATTTTGTGAACTCACACCAGCTCTGGGATTAATGGAACCTGGACAACTAATTCCAGCTACTCAAAACCAAGGAAGTTTAGTTCCCAATTTATCACTATCTTTTAGCACTATGATATATTAACATCATCTGGACTCCAACTTTTTTAGTTTTGAAAGCCCTAAGCTTCAAATTGCTAAATTTACAACTGAAGAACCAGCTCAAGAAAACAGGAGGTTTAGGACCAAGTGGAGAGCAGATTTCTTTCACCTCTTTTTGTCCTACAAAGTGCCAAAGTTATGTTGGCTCTGGGCTGGTGAGTCTGAAAATCCTGTTCCTAAATCCAGTGTTAAACCTGTGCTTCAAAAACCCAAAATACCAGCCTACATAGCTTAAAAAAATGAAAAAAAAAGTTTAATCACCATTATAGCCTAGCCCTTTTCTGATTTTTTCACACACTTTAGTTGCCCTTTAATTATTTAAATCTAAATTTAAGAGTTCCTCATGTTATAGGCATGAGACTGTGAACTGATGCCTTTCTGCCTTGAGTTCTGTGGATTTGAACTTGATAGTGCATTCCAAGCACCACTCAGCAGGAAGATGACAACACCTAACGGAGCAGCAGATGTATCCTACCTTGCTGAGCCAGACAAGACAAAAGTCCACTAACACAAGCCATCACCCTAATTTCAACCCAAACCTTTAACCAAAATACCAATACTGTCCATAATGGTGCAGCTGGTTCTGTTCCAGTTTGCCAGTATGGCACAGAGTAGGATAAATGCCATAAAAGCAAACTTACCTTATGTGGTGTTTTTTTATTGTTTATTATGCAGATACTTAAAGTAATCTACTTGACTAGCCCTCAGCCTGAGATGGATTGGTGAAGAAAAGTGTGATGTGGAAAAGCGTCTCGCTTCTGAAGTGAAGCTAAAATGCTTCTCAAAAGTTGACATACACAGAGGTAATCTGTAAGATCAAGATGTTGTAAATATGAGGCTGCCTGGCCCACTCTTGTTTAGAGAATGTATTTCTCATTCCTGCTGCTTGGAAAAAGAAGATCACTCTTTTCCAGATCAGCTATCTCTGCCAGTTCAAAGGCTCAGAAAATAACTATTCAAATATTTGGGTGTCCTCCTCCCATTAGTACCTGAACAACTAGTTGCACCCAGAAACATAAAATAATCTTTTAAGTATTTTTATGGTTTTTTTTAACTCTGCAGCTTTGCTCCGGGTTTTCTTTACTGTTGCATATGTGCGTATTTCACACATAGCCACAAATAGCTGTAACTTGTAGGTTTAATGATCTAGTTGCCTCAGTAAACTCCTCTTTAGGTTCACAGGGCACACAATGGATGTCAGTAGCTGAGATTGTTTAGCATTTCATTAAACTGACGCTGATATATGACTATTATTTTGACATTGCTGCCTTGAAAGTCTTGAAAAGCACTGCACCTAATCAAATAGTCAGTGATATTTTACACCGTAAGAATTCTCTAGGGTAAAAGAAAGTCAATAAAAATAATCAAACCACGAAAGGTTAAATATTTTTGCTCAGATTCTGTCAGATAAAGAGATGCATGCAAAGGCAATCCTAAAGATTTTCAGGGGTTTTGCAAAAGTTTGGTTTAGGTAGAAAAATGCCAGCACTCTGTCAAATGTGTCTCTCACACAAATTGCCCCCTTTTCCCCTCTAAAGAGAGAGGGTGGGAGGGTGGGGAAGTGGACAGCTGTGGTTCAGCCTAAGTTTGCAGAGAGTAGGCAAGACTATCCAGAAAGGCAGAATTGGTTTTTATTCCCCAGGCCTGCGTTTATAAGAGAGGAAACAAAATAGAGTGGTAAAGGAGTATACATCCTTGACTGCAGGCCAGGGAGAAGATGATTACCAAGTTTTGGCGAGTTGTTTTGTTTTGCTTTCCAAAGGCTACAACTAATTGAGATGCTGGGGAGTTCTTCCTAAGACATTGGGGCCAGATGAGGAAAAGGAGAATGGCCAGAGCAGAGCTTCTACTAATCAGCCTCCTTCTCTCTGTGTAAATGCGATTCAGACAGGCTACAGGTTTTGTGCCAGCTTTTTGTACTGCAGAGAATTTTATTCTTACTGTAACTGATGGAGAACTTGCTTGAAACCACGCCTGACCCCATTACTGAGAAGATGTATTTGCCCTCTGCCACAGAGGCTCAATGTTTATGGGCCCTTGATTGCCCCGAGTCACAGGCTGCCATTGTGTTCAGAAGTGCTTTTTTTGAAGCTGCACTTGGTGTAGCAATTGCAGTTGTTTTGCCCTCATAGAGACCAAGCCATAATTATCCTTACCTTTGCCACCTCCGAGGCAGTGCAATTCAAAGTGCCGATTTCGATCTTTAAAGCTTTATGCAGCTGAAGTCCCTACAATTTGAAATTAACTTCTGTTTTCCAAAATGGGAGCTGAGAGATCAGTCCAAAGTACTTGAGATATCATTCCCCATGTGCATACCTGGGGCTGGTAGCAGGAAAATTTCTCTGGAGGGCACTTGACTTCGGTATTTACTTCCGATCTATTGACTTATCCAGTTGATCTATCAGCTCCTGTTTGTTAAATATATAGCAAACAAGAGTCGAGATCTTGACTCGGCAAGGTTTTGAGGGAGATTAGTGAGAAGAGTATTAGTGCCATAATACCTTAGAGGGAGATGATGATGAAGTTGATTATGTGGGAATATAATTTCTGGATTGTCTTACTATTTTATGACACAAGTTCTCTAACATAATTGCTTGCTGGTAGTCTGATACCAGATTTCTATTTCAGTTTTGGGGAAATAATTCCAAAGTTGCGGGACCCATGTTTCCCTTAAAAGAAAACTGTCTAATCCAGAGAACTTTTGTTTTTTATTGACAGCTGAGCTAAAACCTGTTTCAGCTCAGGTAGTTTCGTAAGGACAAGGATATGTTAACAGATGACAGGGAGCACTGAACATATTTTGCTACAATGGTTGTAAGACTGGAAGTTTTTCAGAGAAGTGCACGGTGCCCTAGGCACTGAAGTGTGATTTCAAGTATTCTCTTTTGTACCTTTCCTATAGGTTAGCAAAATGTAACAGAATATATTAATTTTCTTTAGGATAACATATAAAAAAATACCCTGGGAAGATTAATCTTTAAATGTGACAGTCAACAATGATTATAACAGCTTTATTGACACTATTTCCAAGAACAAAAATCAAAGGGCAGAGAAAACATGAAATAAAAATGGAATATTCAGTAACTATCAGAATGACTTTGTCAATATTATTCATGATGTTAGAAACCTGTTGCAGAAGGTAAAACTACATATATCAAGAAGACTTATGAATACACTTGCCTGGACACCTTGGCTCCAATACTTTATCTGAAGTGCCAAGGACCATTACCCGCCATTGGAGAGTGACGGCATATCCCTTTATTCTTCATCTAAAGTACTTACTGTCAGCACAGAGTGTGTATAGCAGGAAATCCAAATCAGAAGCTCCCATTTTTTTGTTATCTTTACCAGCTACTTTTGAGAGATGCTCCTGTCCCACTTACAGGAAGTTACTGCAATTAACCACCACTGCACTTCTCCAGGCACTGAGGACTAAAGTTTAGACAAAAGTTTAAGCAATCTGCTGCTCTGGCCTTTTGTTACTTAACTCAGCAATCCACCACAATATGGCCATGAATCTGAAAGGCTGTACTTCAAAATTATGAAATATTTGCAACTGTACTGAGTAGAAGTATGGTTTACATCTGTTTCTAGCCCTTAATGAGAACGCCTTTAAAGTGTCCCCCTTTTAGCTCTTTTCTGGAATGCTATTTTCAATGCAGTTTACTTTATGAAGATCACTTTGAAGCAGTTTTCACAGAAGGAAAGATCATTTGGCCCAGTGGCACTTGGATAAGGACTTAGTGTAATTCCATTTAGGGTCTTCAGAAAGTAACTCTGAGATGCTAAGTAAATCAATCAGCTGTGTCTGTTGTGGAAATCTACAAAGGCAGAGAATTTTGACATTAAACTTTCCGGACAGGTTCATTCAAAGTGATCATTCCCAGGCTGAATTGGCTTGTATGCACTATTTGGAAATGTACTTAGTATCTATATACTGCAGTCTGTATCTGCTCTTCCTAAAACAGAACACTGCACGCTCACTTGGCTGATAGATTTTAGTGGTGTATCTTACAGGAAATAATGATCCAATGTCTTCAGAAGTCAATTTGACTTTTGGAGTAAGGCCCCCACTTTAAGCTCCTTAGGGATAAATGGTGTCATAGAAGAATACTTTACCTTCTGAGAATCTCAGAGTGCTTTACAAATTTAGTGTTATACTATCTCTCTCAGGTAAATAACTTTTAAAGCATTTTCAGTAGTTTTCCCAAAATTTTATAAACCCCACTGATCAGGACCTACTCGAGCCCCTGCTTTCAGCTGATCCCTGTCACTTAGCAGTGCCACCTCTCCTGGACTTTGTCAAGGAGGAGTAATTGGTTGGGGCTTACTTTGAATGAGGGACAACCACAGTAAAAATATGTCTTGATTGGTTATGATTTATTATTTTTGAGAAGGAGCTGTCATTTTGGCTTTTTTTTTTTTTGGGGGGGGGGTGCAGAAACCCTTTCCTGTGCCTTAAAAAGTACAGCTCCTCTGGAGAAAAGAAAAAGGGAAGGAAGAAAAAAAGTAAAAGAAGAAGAAGAGGAAAAAGGAGAAGAAAATGAAAAAAGAAAAGCGAAAAAAGGGGAATAAAGAAAAAAGGGAAAAAAGAAAAAAAAGGGAAAAAGAAAAAAAAGGGAAAAAAGGGAAAAAAGGGAAAAAAGGGAAAAAAGGGAAAAAAGGAAAAAAAGGGAAAAGGGGAAAAAGGGGAAAAAAGAAAAAGGGGAAAAAGGGAAAAAAGGGAAAAAAAGAAAAGGGAAAAAAAAGAAAAAGGGGAAAAAGGGAAAAAAGGGAAAAAAGAAAAAGGGAAAAAAGAAAAAAGGGAAAAAAGAAAAAAGGGAAAAAGAAAAAAGAAAAAGGGGAAAAAGGGAAAAAAGGGAAAAAAAGAAAAAGGGGAAAAAGGGAAAAACGGGGAAAAAAAGGGGAAAAAGAAAAAGGGGAAAAAGAAAAAAGAAGGCGGGGGGGAGGGGGAGACGAGAGGGAGAAGGGAGCTGTTCTAGCCTTAACGCGGCTGGTGGAGAGTGGGAGATTCCCGTGCTCAGCCCACTTGGAGTCACCCGCTTATTTTAGCGGCTGTGCCCCGCCGAGGAGGAGCCGCGGGGCGGGGGAAGCGGCGTCCCGCCGAGCCGAGCGGCGCTGCGGCGGCGGAGCCAGCGGGGCCCCTAACCGGCGGCGGCCGCGGAGAGTCGCCGCGGAGGGGGGTCGGGGGGGTGCAGGGCGTCTGGCCTGGCCGGGCCTGGCCCGGCCTGGCCCAGCCTGGCCCGGCCTCACCTGCGGGCGGCCGCGC
>JAVKLA010000053.1:12840710-12871420 GCA_034782735.1 Sagittarius serpentarius | reverse complement strand
CCCGCGGCTGGCGGCGGCCGGCGTGGCTGAGAGCCGGCGGGAGCTGAGCCGGCAGGTTGCTCCGAAGTTGCGTCGAGGAAAAGGGGTGGCGGTGCTACTTTCGCCTGGAGGCAAGGTGTCTTCGGGTGCGTGTGATGGGCCGTTGCAGACTTAATTCCCTGGTAAGCCGGCAGGGGCGATTCGCGGCGAGGAAGTACCGCGGGGTGACTTTCTTCCTTTGTTTGCACTTTAACGCCGCGTCCCTCGTTGCGTTCCCGGCCGGATTCCTCCGAAGGAGAAAGGGCAGCGCCCGCCGGGGCGCGGCGTTCGGCCGCGGCTCTCTGGGAGATCCCGGCTGAACCCGTCAGCCTGCCGCTGCCTCTGCCGCTTTTTGGCCTTCCTCCTTACGGCCCTTGAAACAAAACAAAGCTTCGTTTGAAAGGTGCGCTTTTTAATCTCTGGGTGCCGGTAAGTGGCGGTGTGGCTTACAGCTGGTAATATCGCCTCGTTGTAAACTTTTTTTTTTTTTTTGAAACGCATTAATGACTTTAAAAATGCTGCCTTCTAACAGCAGGTTTTCCTACTGTTTAAGCTACTTGCATGCAAGTTGTTCCTAGGGAGTTGCGTAGGAAATACTACCTGTATTCTTTTACCACCTTTGCTGTCTTTCTGTAAAAGAAAAGAACGCTGTGTAATAGATGTGTATTTCCTATTTACTTGTCTAACCATGTGGAAATACTCACCTATTTAGTGAGTAAAATGCCTTACTTTAACTCTGGGAACGATTTCGGTTTTAAGTTTTTGTTTCATTCTCTGTGAAATCCTAAAATCTCACTTCGAGGAGACTGGAAGGTGAGCTTTAGTAGTCGCCCCGGTAGTAGGACAGTCTCCTGGTTTTTAGAACTTACATGACTAAGTTATCACTGTTGTCTGTGAAAGTCAACAAACATAAAACCCCTTTAAACCCTCAAAGATTTGCACGTTTTAATTTTTTTTAGTCTAAAACTGAGTTCAAGCTCAGTAAAACTACTTTTGTCATCACACAATTTAAGGTGCCGTGTTAGATTTTGATCAAACTCTTTCATTCACAGAGATTGGAGGTCTGCTTTTCCTTGCACAGCTGGAGAGTTCAGTATTAGATACAGTAGTAGGTAACTCCCTACAGATAAGTAGTCAAAATTCTCTGTGTGAAACTTTGTTTTACTCTGGATTCAGAATCTTTGCATGCTGTTTGAATACAGCTGCTGCATTTTTCTTCTAACAGCAAAGATCTCAAAAGCATAAATCAAAGTATCTCATGAGATTAACTCATGATGTGGAGAGCACGAGCATAAAACTTACTGGACTTCAGTCACAAGCTGAAACTGTTACGTTAATCTCTGAGACAATGTACATTTTTTGAATAACTTACCAGCTTTACTAAAGTAATGTTACCATACGCTTTCATCATGTGTTAATTTTCTGAGTACCAAGACAGAGGGACACCCTCCCTCCCAGAAAAGCAAAAGACATTTAAGTTTTTTGATTAGAAACTTAAGCATGTTGGAACAGCTAAACCTGTTTATATTTTTTTTTCCAGACTACATAAATAATTGCTTTTAAACAATTGAAAGAGTAGGTGTAACTACAGTTAGTACAGCCCACAAAGCCACACGATCTCTTGTAGACTTCTACAATAGGAACCCTGTTATGACAGTTCAGTTACTGCAGTAATAACTTTTCACAGTGCATCTGTGTCAAATGGCATCAGTTGTGTATGCTGATCAAAATTGACCTTTAAATGGGTGATGGTGGAGACGTTTTAGTGTTAGTAACTTCACATTATAAATCAAAGAAGCTGGTGCACATATGGGGGAAACCTGCACTACGTTTGTTAAAAGTTAGTGAAAAGATTTCTGTAGACAAACATTGTAGAAACAGCACTAAAGAACCTCTTTTAGTCCTCGGAATGCTCTCTGATGTGTCCCTAGAGCGGTGTAACAGGCCATGTTCGCAATCTCTTGTTCTGCTAATGTAAATGGTGTAGCTTACGTCTTATAGTAGGTCCTTCTGGACTTAACTGGCAGATCTTGCGTGTAGAAAAGAGATGGCAATGGGACTAAGACTTATTGCGACTTCTGCTGTGTGGCCTGATTTAGTTGTTTGGTTTTTTTCTACCTGTGACTTTGATTGCTGGGGGAGTAAATCTCTCAGTGTATGCTTCCCATTGATAGATTATGTAGAATATAAGTTTGTTTTGTCTGGTTTTTGTTGGCTTCCTTGGCGTTCAGATTGCCATTTACTGAATTCTGTATTTCATGCTTAAAACTTTCAAATCTCAAGCTATAAACTTTGAAGTCAAGATACTGTAAACATACTAAGAGAAACAGGCTTTCGTATGACTGCTGTCTTATCCAAATCGTATTCATTTGTAAGTTATCAATTTGAGGTCTGCTGGCCCCAAAATTTTGCTTGTTCTTACACCTTTACTGTGAAGGTAGTTCATATTTCTAAGTTGTATTAGTAATTTTTCCCATATACAAATTATGTTAACGGTGTTGATGTGTTAATAATTTTGTTAACGTTGTAACTAAGTAGTAAAACTAACTTACATATCCTAGTGCTGAAAGTGCATATAAATAAAAATGACCTGGATATGCATATAAGTAAAAAATTAACCAAATAGTAATTTCCAAATAGTAAATCAAAGTTTGTTTGAAAGTAGCTTTTCAGTATAAATACGGTGTGCACTTCTTACAAACCTAGGGCTATGATGGTTTGCTAAGCAAACAGTTGCCTTATGTGTTGAAAATGGATGCAGAAAATCCTAAACTGGTCATATTCCAAAGATAATAAAAAATCTAGGAGTTCAAAGTGTAGCCTTTGGCTAAAATGTTCCTGAAATTCAGTCATTCTGGCTCACTGTAATGAGCCATCTGAGTTTATATCTAACACATTATCACTTTATCTTAACACTTTTGTACTTTCCCTTAGTTAGCTGTCTTTACAACTGGCATTGTTTAATACTTTAGGTATTTATAAAGATTATATTATGTTGATTTTTGGATAATCCTGTATCAACATTTTTTAGCTTCCAGTAGCTCTGTAAATTATGACAAGATGGATAAAGTGTCATGTAACAGAAATGACTAACTTGTTTTTATCTAACATGGTTAACTGTTCAGTTGAGAGATGCTCTTAAGCTCTCATCTGTGACTCAGCAAACCTTAGAAGTTGCTGCTAAGGAATGGATTCTCTTACTGGTAGTTGCATCATCGTGTGTAATACGCTGCCTGTTGCCAGTTCTGAGCGGACTCCACTTGAAGTTATTGCAGAAAAGCAGCAAAAAGTGCTTAAGGTATTATGGCACAGAAAAATATTTATGGTAGTAGTAAAACCTATGTGTGTGTTCAACTTCGAATTTTAATGAGGAGTTTGGATATGTTAATACAGTCTAATGCATCATAGTGTGGTGCACGTTGTGTCTAATGTGCCTGAGATGTGAGGAGCAAATGATAAAAGATACAGACAGGTACAATGTTTTACATAATAAATATACCACTTCAGACAGCTTGTTCCAAATGGTAAGTATAGGCAGTGACTTACTGTAGCATCAGAGGTGAAGCTGGGTTTTGGACTTGAGCATAAAGTTTTGTTTTTTTTTTTTTAAATAAAATCCTAGTGTAGCTGAGGGAGAGAAGAGAGAAAGATCTGATCATTGAGTACTTTTTGATAAGAGCTTCCAAAAATCCAGCAAGATGGAGTAAAAAAAATCTGTTTCTGTTGATTACTTAAAAATGATATAATAATTTCTTAACATGTCTTTTAGGAGAGTGTAATGGCGTCTTAAATTGCTTGGAGTTTTAAAAGTACTGATATCATTTATTGCAGAGTTTTGGTTGGGTTTTTTGTTTGTTTGTGTTGGTTTGGTTTTTTTTTTTTTTGATGAAAATGTTCATTTACTTGGTAATATGTTAGAGGGATGAAGCCCTGGAGACCCAAGTGTCTGTTTATTCCCAGAACAAACCATAGCCTGGGAAGAAAAGTAGATAGGAGAGGAATAACATTGTTAACGCATTGAGATGGTGGCTGTTCGAACCTCATGCTCGTTTGCCCTCCCAGCCTTTCCTTCATCCAGCGTTAAGACCTTGTAAGTAGTGGTTCTAGCTAGTGACTTACTTTTAAAAGCTCATTCACTTTTTATTGTTTGCTCATTCACTTTTTATTGTTTGCTATGGTTATAGCTTGAATCATGTAACTTAATCGCTAGATTTGGAAGACAGATGCGCTTTTTTTTTTCCTTCCAAAAGGATACTAGCTAAATTTTCATTACTCCTCTACAATATTTCCTATAGTTTGTGTGGACCTGAGTCTTAAATTCTCTCTTCTCAAAATCATTGACTTATTAATGGGTGTGACTGAATTAGCTGCTTCTGAGGTTTTGGAGTGAGCTGTTAACACAAGTAGATTAATTTGCTCTAATGCTTTCTAGTGGGCAGATGCAGTCCATGGAATTTCAGCCAATGCGAACTTCCATCTATCTACCTGAGCAGGTAGGAGTTAGGGGAGGGAGAAATAACTGTAAGAGAAAATGCGAGTGGAGAAAGGAAACAACATAATGTGATGCCTTTTGAGCTGAGGAAAACAGATCTAGTGTGAGGATAAGCACCGAGGAGAGGCTGACAGCCAAAGACAGCGTGAGGACAAACTAGGGCTAAAATGTGGGAGAAAAGGTCAGGAACAATGAAAGAAGGGTACAGTTAGGAATTAGTATGATTAGGAATTGTTACGAGGTGTATAACAGACTGGCCAAGGAAGAACATGCTAAAGGAGAGGTAAGGGAAAAATATTTAGCATAAATAGGGAAAGGTGAAAGAAGGGAATGTACTACTTAATCAAAGTAGTCAAGTCAAAGCTAGATTGCTTTCTACTTGCTGGAAAAAAAATTTTCCCCCAAGGTTTTGTTGAAAGCTTGGGCTTGTTGAGGAAGCATCCTGAAGCTTTGATTTGTTATCCTGTGGGGAGTAAAGACTGTTGCTGTAAACCCAGATGAAGAAGGTGGTCCCAAAGGTCTTGTTCCTCACGTTTCTGCCTTTCTTCCTACTGCAGTCTTGCCTTGATTTAGGCATTGGAAATGATACACTGACTTCTTCAAAAGGGAAAGTCAGTGAGGGTGTGTCTCCATGTCTGTCTTGCTGTTCCAGGCTCTTTCACTGTCATTTCTGAAATGTGTTTGAGAAACACATCTTAATAGTTCCTCCAGTTATTTTGATAGGTTCCTGTTCTCATAGCTCTTGATACTAATTTTTTTCAGAACTGTTCTGAGAGGGGAATAAAGGAATAGGTCTTATTTTTTTATTGGTTTTACAACTTACTGATGCTTGATAAAAATGTTTTTTATGATATGCACTACTTGTATAAGGGTACTCAGAGCTGGAGAGAATACAATACATCCAGAATTATTCTGTTCATAGTTTTTGTAGTTCTTGGAACAGGTGCTCATAGGATACTTAGAAGAATTCATGGTGATTTCAAGCCAACTCTTGCAGTTTACTTCCACATCATTGGACATCAGCCATTTTACAATCTAAGTGAAATGAGGGAAAAGAATTTTTTATCAGAAGACAATGTCGCATACGAAGTACAGGACTGGAGCAAATGTTCACTACTTCAGATTAGTTCAGATCTAGTTTGCTCACTTACAGCAGACAGCACTTGGCATATTTCTTCCGACATGTTGCTCCATGGAATTTTTCATTGGAAGTTAACTCTGTGTGTTCCCCTTGTGTCATAGTAGTAATTTCTAGACTTTTGGTCTTGTGGATTCTTGGTATTTTTTAGGAGTTTTAATTTTTATTTTATTTTTATTACTGTAAATCATGTTGAAACTTTCTGCAAAAAGGATATAACCTAGATGTGTATCTTCTAGTTTTATTTCAAGTGTGAATTCTAAACTAAACATCAAGGTTATTTGAATAATATTTGAACAGTTGTAAGTCTTAACACGTCTCTCTCTCGTTTCAGGGTTTCTTTGTAATTGCTGCCATGGGAAGATACTTGACTATGCTGTTGCTGCTGATGCTGCTGGTGCAGCATTTTGGAAACTGTGAAGGAAATCAAAGGCCACATCATGCTCCACCAATGCAATTTACACAAGTACAGTATAATGCCACTGTGTACGAGAACTCTGCAGCCAAGACTTATGTTGGGCATCCAGTGAAAATGGGCATTTACATTACAAATCCATTATGGGACCTAAGATACAAAATTATTTCTGGTGACAATGAGAACTTGTTCAAAGCTGAAGAATATGTTCTTGGAAACTTTTGCTTTTTGAGAATACGAACCAAGGGAGGAAACACTGCTATCCTTAACAGAGAGGTAAAAGACCATTATATGCTGACTGTTAAAGCAGTTGAAAAAAATACAAATGCTGAAACACGCACGAAAGTCAGGATACAGGTACTGGATACAAATGACTTGCGGCCTTTGTTTTCTCCAACATCTTACAGCGTTTCTTTGCCTGAAAACACAGCAATAAGGACCAGCATTGCAAGAGTCAGTGCAACAGATGCAGATATAGGAACAAATGGAGAGTTCTACTATAGCTTTAAAGAAAGAACGGATGTGTTTGCTATACATCCAACTAGTGGAGTAGTAGTTCTGACTGGTAGACTTGACTACTCGGACACTAAGCGTTATGAGATGGAAATTCTTGCAGTGGACCGTGGGCTGAAGCTGTATGGTAGTAGTGGCATAAGCAGTATGGCAAAACTAACTGTTCATGTAGAGCAAGCAAACGAATATGCCCCCATTATTACAGCTGTTACATTGACTCCATCAGAATCAGACAAAGATCCAACTTACGCAATTGTAACTGTAGAGGACAATGATCAGGGTTCAAATGGGGAAATAGCATCATTAAGTATTGTTGCAGGTGATCCTCTTCAGCAGTTCAAAACAGTGAGGTCTGTTCCAGGAGGTAAAGAATACAGAATAAAAGCCATTGGTCACATCGACTGGGAGAGCCACCCTTTTGGATACAACCTTACCCTTCAAGCTAAAGATAAAGGAAATCCCCCCCAGTTTTCTTCTGTAAAAGTTGTTCATGTGACATCTCCACAATTTAAGTCTGGTCCTGTCAGATTTGAAAAAGAGATATATAGAGCTGAAATAAGTGAATTTGCCCCTCCAGACACACCTGTGATAATGGTGAAAGCTCTGCCTAATTACCCACATTTAAAATATGTATTTAAAAATACACCGGGCAAAGGAAAATTTAATTTAAACACTCACACTGGTCTTATTACCACTTTAGAACCCATAAAAGCACAATATGCATCCCATTTTGAACTTGAAGTTGTGACAAGCGACAGAAGAGCTTCTGCAAAAGTGTTAATTAAGGTACTAGGCATGAACAGCAATCCTCCTGAATTTACTCAGACATCCTATAAAGCCTCCTTTGATGAGAATGTGCCAATAGGTACGAGTGTCATGAGAGTAAGTGCAAAAGACCCTGATGAAGGGGAGAATGGTTATGTGACCTATAGCATTGCAAACCTAAATCCTTTGCCATTTGTGATTAACCATTTCAGTGGAATTATTAGTACATCAGAACAGTTGGATTATGAATTGATGCCAAGGGTTTACAATTTAAGGATTCGAGCTTCTGATTGGGGTATACCGTATCGTCGAGAAGTTGAAGTTCCTGTTACTATTATTTTAAATAACCTGAATGACAATATACCTCTGTTTGAGAAAATAAATTGTGAGGGAACAATCCCCAGGGATCTTGGTGTTGGAGAACAAATAACAACTGTATCTGCTATTGATGCTGATGAGCTCCAGTTGGTGAGGTACCAAATTGAATCTGGAAATGATCTGGATTTATTTAGCCTAAATCCAAATTCTGGAGTACTTTCACTCAAACAGTCACTAATAGATGGCCTAGGTGCTAAAATGTCTTTTCACAGTTTGAAAATTACAGCTACAGATGGAGAAAACTTTGCAAAACCATTGTATATCAACATAACTGTAGCTACTAGTCGCAAACCGGTCAACTTGCAATGTGAAGAAACTGGCGTTGCCAAAATGCTCGCAGAGAAACTCTTACAGGCAAATAAATTGCACAGTCGTGGAGAAGTTGAGGATGTTTTCTTTGACACTCACTCTATGAATCTGCATGCACCTCAGTTTAGAAGCACTCTCCCCAGTAGCATTGAGATAAGAGAAGACCAGCCTGTGGGCTCCAGCATAATACTTATGAATGCTACTGATGTTGATACTGGCTTCAATGGAAAGCTAGTGTATGTTATTTCTGGAGGTAATGAAGATAGCAGTTTCATTGTTGATATGGAAAGAGGAGTGCTGAAAATTTTATCTCCCCTTGACCGAGAAGTAAAAGATAAATATACTCTAAATATTACTGTCTATGATCTTGGAATACCACAGAAGTCTGCCTGGCACCTTTTAGATATAAAAATTTTGGATGCTAATGACAACTCACCGGAGTTCCTGCAAGACAGCTATTTTGTTGAAGTGAGTGAAAACAAAGAGCCAAACAGTGAAATAATTCAAATTGAAGCTACTGATAAAGACTTGGGGGCTAATGGAGAAGTGAAATATTCTCTTCTTACAGATACAGACAAGTTTACTATTAATGCTGTGACAGGAGTTGTGAAAGTTGTAGGGGTTCTCGATCGTGAAGAACAGCATGTCTATTTCTTGAAAATAGAGGCTAGGGACCAACCTACTGAAGAACCTCAGTTATTTTCAACAGTTACTTTGAAAGTGTCTGTAGAAGATGTTAATGACAATCCTCCTAAGTTTATTCCTGCAAATTATCATGTGAAAATTCGAGAAGATCTTCCCGAGGGAACTGTTATTACTTGGCTAGAAGCCTATGATCCTGATTTAGGACAGTCAAGTCAAGTACGGTACAGTCTTTTGGACAGTGGAGATGGCACCTTTGATGTTGACAAACTAAGTGGAGCATTACGTATTATACAAAGACTGGACTATGAGAAGAAACAACTTTATAATTTGACTGTGCGGGCCAAGGACAAAGGAAAGCCCATTTCGTTGTCCTCTACATGTTACGTTGAGGTTGAGGTAGTTGATGTGAATGAAAACTTGCACCCTCCACGGTTCTCTGTATTTGCAGATAAAGGCTTTATAAAAGAAGATGCCCCTGTTGGCTCCTCAGTAATGACAGTAGCTGCTTATGATGAAGATGCAGGACGAGATGGGGAGATTAGATATTCCATCAGAGATGGATCTGGTATAGGAGTTTTTCGAATAGATGAAGAAAAAGGTAAGGTGGCTTTCTGTTATTTTTATATTCGAAATAAAATCATATGCCAGCAAAGAGAGAAGAGAAGCAGCGTTGTCACAGTTGAGATAGATGTTCTTGTTAGGACAAAAAAATGTCACCAATAATGTGCATAGTTCTAACACTTTAGTGAAATTATACGTATGCATTTGATAAGTAATTTTCCTCTATTGTCCTCATTGCTATCCAGTGTACCTAAAGCCATTCTTAGATCTTAAAATCTATGCTACCTGGCAAAAATAAGAATACTGATATCAAATGAAGGTCTGTCTCATATGAACACTATTGTCTTGTGGACAGTGGGACTGTGAAGCTAAGGGAGCAAACTGCTTTCTGCAGGGATTTGCATGCTTTTTAATCTTAAGTGACATCTCTGTTGCTTCATTTATTGGAGGTATGCATTGGTGTGATACTGCCATACATGCTGGTTTTGGTAGTTACCTTTCAGAGTTGTTATGGGTGCCCATCTGTAAGTTAGTAAGCAGTGCCGCCTTCATGGAAAGGCTTCTGTCAAAGAAAGCATAGATGCAGTCTTTAAAAAAAACCTCACATAAATGAAACAGCACTGTTGACTCATTTAATTAATAATGCATAAATTGATGAGCAACTGTAAGAATTATTCCAGTGTCATGTATTCAGAAGAAACATAATTATGGTTTCAGTAAAATTCTAGTGCTGACTTCTAACATTTTGATTGGACATCTGTGTAGCTAGCCATTAATTTATATCTCTGATAAAGATAGAACATTGATATTGTGCAACTAAGTGCTTTAAAATGAATTGAGGAATCTTGTGCAAAATTTGGCTATGGGTTACATGTAGGTAAATTATAACGTACTGGATTGATGTCTTACGGAAAAAAACCCTTGTAACTGAGAATAAAAATTGGCAATCATATCTGATTCATCCAGTAGCCATCCTGTGTATTCTGTATGCTTCACACAATTGCGAATGTGGGTAATACAGACTCACAATGTCACTTAGCTCTTCAAGGGTTAGATGAACAAACGGTTATAGGCGATGCTTTTTCTTCTACAGAAAGTCAGTTATTACGTTGTGTAGCTTGTGGCTAAAGAACCAACTCTAGAGCTTGAAATACACCATTGCTTCTCTGAGTTTTGCTTTTAACAAAGCACATAGTTAAGACTGTGGAACAGATTTTCTAAAAATGAAGAATTAAGTACTTTCCAAGTAGTTTCACTTTTAGGTTTTTGGTATGTTTGTAGACTATTCATTTGTATATAGTTATGCCTTTCTTTTGACGTAAGTGCACTCAAGTTTACGGTGCATTATAGTATCTTAGAAAAGTGTCTAGTTTTCCTATAGAATGAGTCTGAGTTTGCCAATTTGTTGTCCAAGTGATAGACAAAGTAATGAGAATGAGAGAGTGAAGTAATATTTTTATTTTGATACCAATATGTACATGTGTGTCTACTTATGTGTATGTGGACAGGTATGTGTATTTTTGTGAAACTACTACTGTGGCAGAACTAGTTGTCTGCGTATGTTGCCTTTTTACTCTTTTGGCACAAGGCTAGTTTGCTTTACTGAAGAATTGGTGTGAGTTTAAGTAAGTTCCTTTTTATCTGACAGATTTACAAAGTTGGCAGAACTTGGGGCAAAACCAGCTTCTATTTAATGATCTTGTCCAGGATAGTAGCTCTGTACTTTCAAGGCACAGGAGAAGCATTGTCTGTATTCATATCTGGTATCCAGTGTTTGCAGTTCTTCAGGGATGAAAGTAGAAGGATTTGGTGGGGAGGGGGTGGTGGGGAAGAGAGGTTGCTAGTTTTTAATCTTGGTGAACAAATCCCACTTGAGATGCTGGCATGGGGAAGAATGTTTGTGTTTGGTGGATGTGTTTTTTCTGTCAAATGTTGATTTAAAGGAACCAAGGAAAGGATATGGAGTATCTACAAGCTTGACAATGTAGCTTAAATTTTGTCTTGACACTTTTTGTTGGTTGTTGGGTTTTTGTGGGGTGGGGTGTTTTTTTTTTTTTTTTTTTTTTTTTTTTTTTGCTAAGAAGCCATTGGAATTGTTACAGAACGTGCTCTTTATACTGCAGTGTCTGAATATTTGTCAGATTTTTCAAAGTGGACTTGCCTCGATACAAGGAGCAGACTGATAATTAGCCAGGAAAGCACAGTAAAGAACTTACGAAGGAGATCTGGCAAGCAACTTGGTAACTTTTTCAGCTTGCGAAAGGGCTCTTTTGACTTTACGCTTGAGCTACGTGTCTCTTCCTGGTGTCTCTGAAGGCATCATACTACACTTTCAGTTGAAAGATGAATAAAATGGATTTAGGAAGTTAATTGGGAGTCAACACTTAACTGTTCGGTGGCTAAGAGGAATCCTTTTGTGCCTTGCTTCTTAGGAATCAAGGACAACAGTCACGTTTGCAGAAAGACTAGATGATTGATGGTGATAGAAGCATCAAATAGCTAGTTCCACGCATGGAATTTTTGCTGGCTTTCAGGTTATCTTTTCCACGTTAATGAGGTTTTTAATTTTACATTACAAAAGGTAGGAAATTGTATTAGTGTTTTGATACTTGCACCTGTAATTCTGGAATTTTCACAAGAGAATTTAATATGTCTTTGCCACCAACTCTTGAGTACTTTTTTTCTAAGGCTTACCTTTGTTTTAGGTCAGCTGGTTTTCAGAAGTTCTGTTTTCTGCAGTCCTGTCCAAACCGTTAGAAGTAAATCTCTTAACAGGGAGCCCTAATGCACCCATACTTCCAAACGCAGGAGTTGCTTTGATTACTTTGTTGCCTAATTGCTCTGATGCTTTTCGAGAAGTCAGAGGAAAAGTACTTTAGGGGTGAATTTGGTATTCATTCATATTTAACTTTCACGTAAGTGTTCTTGTTGTGGTTTAAGCCCAGCCAGCAGCTATGCACCATGCAGCTGCTCGCTCACTCTTCCACACCTCTCAGTGGGATGGGGAGGAGAATCAAAAAAGAAAAGTAAAACTTGTGGGTTAAGATAAGAACGATTTAGTAACTATAGTAAAATAAAATGTAATATTAACAATAATAAAAAATATAATAATATTAATAATTGTAATGACAAGGAATATAACAAAAAGAGAGAGAGAGAAATTAGACCCAAGAAAAGACAAGTGATGCCCAATGCAGTGGCTCACCACCTGCTGACCGATGCCGGAGCAGTGACCTGCCCCTCCTGGCCAACTCCCCCCAGTTTATATACTGAGCATGATGTCCTGTGGTATGGAATATCCCTTTGGTTAGTTCAAGTCGGCTGTCCTGGCTCTTCTCCCTCCCAGCTTCTTGTATGCCTGCTTGCTGGCAGAGCATGGGAAACTGAAAAATCCTTAACTTAGGATAAGCACTACTTAGCAACAACTAAAACATCAGTGTGTTATCAGCATTATTCTCACACTAAATCCAAAACATGCTGTACCAGGTACTAGGAAGAAAATTGACTCTATCCCACCTGAAACCAGGACAATTCTTTAGCCTGAAAAGGCACTAATGGTCAGGAAAGGAGAAGAGCCAGATGATAGAAGTCTATAAAATTGCAATAGTTTCTGTACCGCCTTCCTCATATCACTGTCTGTTTTTTGCAATGCAAGAAATAGGGCACACACAGTTAACAGGTAACCAACCTAAAAGGAAGTATTTTTTACATGAAGTGTAATAAAGTCATGAAACTCATTTCCCCAGGAAGTTACAGAGATCGAAAGTATGACTAAAGAGAATAAATGATACTAATGAGATTATTTTGAGGTTTGGCCTCATGCTATCTCCAGCTCATAAACTGTTAACTGGAAGCCAAGTGGGTAAGGGAAGGAGATCAGAGATCATCGCTCAATATATAATGATTCAGAAGTATAACAGTGCATTGTGACTGTTATTGTACAGAAATAAAATTACATAATTAATGGAGACTCTGGGTGTATTATAACACTATGAGGGGAAAAACGTTGAAAGATGATTTCTGTGCAGTGAATTTATACAACAAAGCAATTTGTTTATCCTTTAGGTATGCGTGTTCAGAAGTTGGAATTTAAGATAGCTTTTTATGTGTAAGCCAGACTGAAGTCTGCAAATTGAGATGATCAACTGGCTATATAAATTGCCTGCCAAAGCAGCTGTAAAATATTTTCCCAAAGAATTTGATAAGGAGTTGAGCAGATTGGAATGTATTAATAATAGGATGCATTGTGTTGATACAGATCTCAGTGTGCCACAAAAACCCACACGCACCATCTAAATCCCATTAGCACTGAGCAATAAAAGTGAGATAAATCATGTCAATACCATGCTGCTACTGCCATTTAGAAAAGCTCTAAGGAATGATAGAAGCAATTGCTGGAGGAGAACCTAAAGCAGAAGCTATATGGGACCAAGGCAGTTCTGAAACCTCTTCCTTCATTGTCCCAGTTTTCGTCCCAGCAGGCAAGCAGGGAAAAGGAGAATATCTTCCTGTTTACTTTTTGGTTGTCAAATATAAGGATAGAGCGTTTTCTTTAAGTATTTACACTCCTCAAAGGTGAAATGAAAGATGGAAGCTCTGGAATGTAAAATTAGAAAGAACTCCCAGTACTTCTTCCATTTATGTAGGTGAGCAAAGTCATTCAGTGTCGTCCACTGGGCTGGATGTGACAGTGACATGGGAGCAGCAGCATGTGGTGAGCAAGCTCCTGCATGGATTTTCAGCTGTAAAAATGAGAACTGTTACTGGCTTTGCTCAGTATCTGGCCTTCTCCAAAGAATTTTTGCCAAGCAGACTTCTCTTTTCCTTGAGATACCAGGGCTTCTAGCTTATTACTGAGAGCTGGCTTTTACCTTGTTTCAAGGTTGTCTTCTTTTGGGTTTAGTTTTCTTTCTAGTGCTCGAAATTTAGATAGCTGAGGGAGCCAGCAGACTTGGAGGGACTGTAGATGCCCTGGGTCATTTAGCGTAAGAAAGGTCTCATTGCAGTGTTTATAGAAGATGGGAGCCCGCCCTGGAAGCTGATGTTCAGAAACAAAGGAATTTTCAAGAGTCACGAATTCTGTGGTGTCCGGTGTGTCTAACCAGTTGTGTACTAGAGCGGTTGGCTTTGCAGCCCTTGTACACCCAGATGCAGGATGTTACATGTAGGCCCCACTGAGTAAAGTATGACAGTTTGTTTGAACTATTTGAATAAACGACGATGAATTTTACAAACACGTTGTTACCAGAGACTTCCCAGCTAGTTCAGCTTGCGAGGCTGCCAGCAGGCGATTTCTGAACTTCTGCAATTGAGGATATTTCCCAGCACATAACCGAGTTCCAGAATGGCGTTAAGGGTGATGTGGCAGTCTGAACTTCATGCGTGGTAACCTTATTACTCGCGTTTAATTCAGTAATACAGTTGGTTGTTACCAGGAATCTTACTGTTCTTTCCGTAAACTGAGTTTAAATTCTTAGACCATGAATGTTACAGAATAACAGTAATTCTGTTCTAAGAAAAACAACAAAGTTTAAGGAGATTAAACTAATTTGCTGACTTAAAAAGATGTTAAGTATGACTGTGCTTTATTAGAACAAAGGTCTGTCTAGCCTGATACGCTGTCTCTAGTAGCAGAAGGAAGAATAAGAGCAGGGCAGACACATGATACTTCCTTCTAATACTTTCCTAGTCTCTGGTTATTTTCCATTTGGGGAGTTTTTAAGTCAGGTGTGGTTTGTAACCTTTAGTTGATTTATCTTTCTTGTGTAATCATCCCCTGGAACCATGTAATTTTCAAGTGTAACCTTGCTACCATTATAAGGAAAGATGATTTGTTTTGGTAAAGAAGTAAAAAAAAAAAAAAAAAGTTAACAGGGGCATGTGGAGGTGCAATAAAATTAATTTTCTATCTCTGTGGATAAAATATCATCAGTAAAGCTTAATGGCTATGAGACACTATTTTTAATATTACCAGAACCATTTCTAGCTGAGAAGACAGTAATTCATTAAGGAGAATGAATAGGATTTTAACTATGTAAAGCAAAGTACCGAATTGTACGGTTAAAAGGTACAGAGCATTACTAACACATAATAAATATGTTAGCATTTCTTTGCAGTGTTCTCGTAATTGCATTAATTAAAATGCAGGATATGATTAACATTTATACATAAGGGGTAGCTTCAGGTTCTGTTTCTTCAGTGATCTTTGGCTTTTGAGCTTTTCAGATCATTCCACCACTCTCAGTTGTTGAGTTTTAATATGAAGACAGGCATTAGCAAAGATTAAATACTATGATCATCAGTGGAGCAGAACACTTAAGTACCTATTGGATAGCTATTAAACCAGCAGCATTGTCTGGAACAGAAGCCAACTGGCCTGCATCTATCCTAGCAACTCTCATACCTTTAGGCAGGATTGCTGCACCCAGACTGTCTGTCTGGAATGCTGTCTGCTGCATTTCGACTTCTAACTGTGCCCTGGTGCTCTTTGGAAGAGTGGTAGGCCAAAAGCAGTTTAGCAATGTAGAGAATCAAGTTCCAATGTGTGGGAATGTTTTCTGTTTGTTGTACTGATACAGCCATAAACCACTTAGAGGGATTAATCAAAACTGAGACTAGTGTGATTTGGTTTTAAGTTAATTGTAGCAGCCTTACAAATACAGGACTTTCTTCTCACTCTTTCCGTGAATGCTTCATGCTGAAGTTGTACCTTCCATATACTTCAGTTTGTTACCTCTTTTGTAAGTCGTGAATAAACATCAGGATATACAAGAATTTAGTTTCCCTCAGTTTAAATTAAAAAAAAAAAACACAAACAAACAAAAAAAAACCCCCCAAACAACCAGAAAAACTCCCCAGGAAACCAAAAAGTTCCTAATAATTTCCATTTTTCTACTATACATATTCCAAACATGCCGCTGTCAAAGCCATATGGTGACTGTGTGCTGTGTTTATTCTGATTTCTTGCAGATCTGTCAGATAGGTTATAGGTCACTGAAAACTGTTAACAGAAAAAGATGTTGAGCAAATCTTTTTGTAAGAAAGCTGTTAAACATTAAATTAAAAATTGTAATTGATTAGGTGATGTTGATAGTCAGGAAAGAATATTCCTGGTGGATTTGCTATAGGCTATGAGGAGGAGATGCTCTAAGATTTAGTCAGAGTTTGTGAGAATGACATTTCCTGCTTAGCTTCTGTCCACAGACACAGTCCCATTGGCACACAGGTTTTGCAGTTAAAATTCCTTATTGTGAGTATTTTGACCATTTAAAAATGAGGATTAAATGGGAAGAAGACCCTCTCCTATGACGAACTTCTCATAGTGTTTTCTTCTTGGAAAGCACGGTAGTTCTTCCCACTAGTGAAGACAGAGCTGGCTGGATTAGGAGATGCTTGATTTCTGTGGAATATTAAGTGGTTGCAGCTTTTTGCACAAGAAACTTTTACCCTAGCTAGTTTGGGTACAGACATGAGTGAAGCTCAGAGCACAGACTGTTCTCCCAGGTATCTAATTAGCTTTTCAGACAAATTTTTTTCACACTGCACTGAATTCTGTACTGCCACATTACATTGTACTGAAGTTAATGATTTGCCCGTATAGCTGTAACAGCTAACTTTCTTCAGTGGCTGAGGTATAAATGTGCTAGACTAAGAATTTCTAAAGTTATTCTGATGTGATTTGTTTAAAAAAAACCCAAACCAAACCCCCTTTTAGAACGATTAATAGGTTCTATAAACTCCAAGTTAGAGTTAGTTCTTAAGCCTGTGAATGTTGATTTGGAAGGTTAATCTTTTAAATAAGGGTCTGCATCAGCACTTCAGTTAGCAATTGAGAGAGCTAAAACCTGATTCTAATATGTATGCTGGAGATCTGAATGAAATTCTAGTCAGCAGAGAGGAGGTTTTTTTCTTAATCAAAGGACTTAATGCAGATTATTCTTGGATTCTGGAACTGGCCAGTTAGTTGCCACACTGACATCTGGAACAGAATTCCAGGTTAAAAACCTGGAATTCAAGCACAAACTGTTAAACTCATTATTTCTTTGGAAAATAATACAAGGGCAGACATCTTCTATTTGTTTGATTAGTGTATAATTAAAGCTTTTAAAGGAACTCAAGTAACACTTTCTGAGTTTGAGAGGCATTTTTTTTGTGTGTGTATCAGGATAAAAGTGTATGTTGCGGTGTTGGGGTTTTTTTGAGAAAAGTTGGGAACATATCTGTTCAAAAAATACTGGTTTATCGCTACTGAATAATAGTAATGATAATAATAATGCAGCTGTTCCTGTTCTGGAAACAAGTATTAGTTTAGGTCAGAGATGCAGAAATAGTCATTACCTTAGCTTTCTCTGTGAGGAGAGTTTAGTAAAAATAACGGTATTTTTAAAAAAAGGGGTGGGGGCAAGTAAAGATTAATTTGGTAGTTAACTGCTCTGGAAAGAAATTTTAGTGCTGATATATGATCAGTGTTTTTTCCAGTGGCATATTTATTTTGTGCTGTGCCTGGGCATTCCCTCCCTTTGGTATTGAATTGGGAAAGCTGAGCAGCCTGAGAACAACTTGAATTGATGTGAATGGGAGACAAGATCTACCCATTTCAACTCTTCCACCAGCAGTCTTGTGAATCCTTTGCAGAAGAGTCCTTACCAACCTTCTCCAGAGGCCACCCAAAGAAAGGTTTTGTTGTTACAATAAATAATGAAGCCACTTAGAGTACCATGCCCACCCAAACACAATAACCTGTTTTTTTAAAAACGCTTATTGTATGTTTTGATGACTTCTCTTCCCTACCAGAATTTTCAGTGATAGTTAAGCATGCAATACATGGAGCAGAGCTGAAATCCTATCTTAGTCTGCAAGATGGGAGAGACAGTTGTATCTGTGTGGGACACTTAAATTGAGGAGGCATATTTATGGTTGTTGATTACAGATATTTAGAAACTTGTTGTCTAGGCTGTTTTTAAAATGGGGTATTACCTTATTTTCTGCTTTCTAGTTAGTGATACCCAGCGGGTTTGAGTGTTCAGTACGATGTTGAAAGAGTGAAGTTGACACAGAGGAAGATCTGTATGGTTTCATTCTGTTTTTTCAGCATTTTTCCTCAGTGGCATTAAGCCAAACTCGGGCATTGTGTTTAAAAAAACCCCAACAAGTGTGCCTAAATTGAGTAATAATTTGAGTTTAAAAAGCATTTGCTTAAAATTTCATGCAACTAAAATACATTTTCCACCAATTTGTTATGGTTTTAAAAATGAGGCATTTGTCACATAGATTCTCTTTTATGAGACAGTACAAATAGCTGTAATAGCAGCTTACTAAGAGTAACTGTTGTATCTTTAGATCCCCTCTAGTATTAGAAGAAATTTGAAAACTTTTTTTTGAAGTATAGACCCAGTTCAGCACAATTTGTGTCTGTTCAAAGAAATAAAGGTAAGAGCCAGAGACTTGCTATCAGTTAGACCGAGGACAAGTCCTAAATTTGCTCCAAAAAACCAATCCAGAAAGCTTTTTCCTAGGAGATGACTAGCTTTTCGGGGTGTGTTATTTTACTTTATTGCTGGAACCGATTGCTTGACTGCCTGACATCTGAATTTAGTCATGTGCATGTAAGTACTCAAGTTCAGAAGAGGTTACCTGGTTAACCTGTCGGGGACCATCTGGTCTTGACTACAGTTTACAGCTTTGCACTACTGTACTCGGGTGTGATTATGTTCAGGCTGTCTGGCACTGATGGTGCTGCTGGGTTAACCTGTGGGGTCATGCTGTTGCATTCACTTTTCTTTTCAGGAGCATCAAAAGTGCTGGAGCATCAAAGTGCTAGAGCTAAGCCTGACGTTTAGAGCTCATATTGAGTTTCAGTTTGGCAGAGGTTAAGGAGGCCTGGGTTTGGACCAAGGTCCTGAGCATCCTGGAGCTACCTGATTACCTTTCTTTCTTAGGCTGGAAGGAAACTATATAATTTGCACTTGTGATGGCGGTAACTGCAAAGCGCTGTTAGGTAGTTAATGTAGCTTTTAGAATGTGTCTTTGGAAGAAGCTGGATTAGTTTTAGACAAACATATTCATCTTGTGTTTAGCTGTTGGCAGGGGGATCTTCCAAAGTAGTTTGAGAGTTTTCTTAGGTGTCCTGCTGAGTAAAACATCACCTTAGCTGCCAAATAGAGATCCCTTACAAAAGCTGGGGCTCCCCTCCTCTTCTGCAGGATGCTGAAAGTAAGGGATTGTTTTGTTGTGAAAGGTGTTGATTGGGTTACAACTTGGTCTGATGAAAACAGCTGCCTGGGGGCTGTGTCTCCGTAGGAGATGAACTGAGGCAGAGCCACATGCCGTCCCAAAGATTACCTTATAAACAGCAATCAATTCAGGCAGCAGAGTACATATTAAGGGCCTATTAACTTGCTTAGGCCTCTCATTGACTTGAAAAGTACTTGTGAGCAGAGGAATAATAAAAGGGAAGGGTTGCCAAAAGCTATGGAAGGTGCATCTTGCCTTATCACTGTTGGCACATCTGTTGAGTTGGGGATTTATTTCCTACTAAGCATCTGCTTAGCTTTTGAAGTACATATTAAGGTCAAAGGGGGGGAGCTTGAAATGATTGCGTAATGTTTATTCTTTTCTTTGAAGATTTTAAACTTTAATCCTACAGCATTTGGACATATTTAACAAAGGACAAACCTACATGCGTATTTGGCAAACTTCCATAACTTATAACATGCAGTAGTTGCAGCTTTAGAACTTGGATTTAAAAATATTTTGGGCCTTGCCGAAACTATGGTTTGCAGGTCCATTTTGTAATCTGTATATCAGTCTTATTGTATCTGTGACTTATTACACTGGTCATCTGAATGCGACCAAAACTTAATTTTCAATTTGTCAGTCTCCGTGTAGCTCAACAAAAGAAAATCTCTAGCATTCCAGTGCCATCAAAGAGAGATTTTTGGGAAAACAGAAGTGTCCAAAGAATCTAGGAACAGGACTGCAACAGATATTTTCTTTACTTAGAAATTAGATTTTTCCCAAACTCTTTGTGTTCTATTTACACTTATAATAGCAGCTTCTATTTCATTTTAAATTATTTGTGAACAAGGATAGATCAATACATTCATGGTTCTTACAAAGAGTTGTGAAATTTTGATAGGCATTAGGGTTAAAGAGCAAAGTGCTGAGCTAGCAGATATAAATTGTCTTGACCTACCAGTGGTGGTGATCATTAATAGTTCTTTCGGCTCAGAGTTCTGCATCCGTGCAGACTTGTCAGTGTGGCATCACCGATACCAGAACTGAGTATCTGCTTATATGACAGGGAAGGTTACACGTAGAAAATTTGGTAGTTACATTGTTTTATTGCCCAGTTTACTTCTTGGAATAATGCTCAGTGACATGGATTGCTTCCAAAATCTGCATGTTTCTTAAATCAATCATTTTGGGTGCTTACACAAAAGGCCATTTTTATTTTGCTGGTGCAAAAAGCCTCAAACTGCCTCTATACGCTAAAAAAATGAAAATTCCTGAGTTTTGGTTTTGAAGTTGCAGATCATAGTGTGTTTATTCATATTTTGTACAGGATTTAAGGATTAAAAGATTATTATATTAAAAATTTCAAAGTTTAAGAAGTGTAGTTATAGAATAGCCTTCTGATTTTAGTGTTACTGGTAAATGTACATGAGCGTTATAGAAATGCTCCAGTCGTGGGTAAAGAAATGAAGATTTTGGTAACATACTGTGCTAAAAATGAATACAGAATGAATGAATAATGTGCTAAAAATGAATACAGACTTCTCATCGTATGTGTTGCTTGTAGTCCTGGTTGTATTTATGCATAGAGGGAGTTTGGTAGTTCAGCTTGAAAGACTTGCAGTACAAAAAAGCTTATGATGAAATGTATGAATGGAATTATGTATGTGATCTTTAATGCTGGCACCTTGTCCCCTCCGTTTTTCCAAAGCTGCGAGGGTGACATGCATAGCTCTTTCGTGGAGAATACATCTCCATTCTACAGATTTTTTTTTTTTCATCCCTCCCCCTGCTGCCCCAAACTTTTGCCTGTAGATTTACCATGACAGGGTATATCCTGTCTCTATGAAAATTAGAGATTTCAGTCTAATGATAAGGGTTTAATCTGCAACGAATCAGACATGTGGAAACTTCTGTCTGTGGAATTTTCTGTTTGATCCGAGAGGAATGCCCTTGCTCTGCCCTTCCTGTAATGAAAGTAAGGTAGAGTGAATCAAAGTGATTCTAGATAAGATTGGAATGTGTGCATTGGTTATGCCTCTATTATATTTGATGTTGCAATTCTGGTCGTATGTATTATTTTACTACCAAAGAGATTAACAGCATAGTTTATCTTTTAAAAATATACCTCTTTCTTTCTGTTTTAGTTAAAGTTGCTGGGTTTTTATTGATTAAATTCCTGAGTTAATTACTTAGGTTTGAACATGGAAAGTCTTGCTCACAAAACCGGATATTGTCAGCAAAGTATTAAACGTGCTATGATAACTCAACAGGTTTTTTGTTACTGTAAATAATTTTACACTCTTCACTAAATCTTCCGTCTTAAAGATTTTTTTTTTTTTTTTTTTTTAGCGTACCATTGTGAGGAATGGCTAACAGCTTCTCTCCCTGTCTTTATTACACAAACAGTTAATGATTAACAAATGTCCAGCTGCCTGTACAAGGAATGTTAATTACTTCAGGGAGGGAGCCATAGGTGACTGTGCCTTTTTGTAAGTCTGGTATCATAGTTCACTTTGAAGGTAGCTTGGATATTACAGTACCACTTTTAGCAGATTAATCAGAAATGAAAAAATGACCTATGCCTCTCTCTTTGATGTCTGGATATATGTATGAGCTTCCATACCTGTGGTACTAGCTAGTACAGTAATATTTTGGGTAGCCTGCGTTTGTCCAGACCATTTTAAAGTAAAAAGTGTGTAAGAAGAGATGGCAGCTTGTTAAGGAGTGGATTACTTTGTGTGTGGATGTAGAGAAAACATGGGTAAAAAAAAAAAGTGATAAAAATCTAAGCAGTTCATAGTCCGCACTATTTCACACTGTTCCTAATCAGCTTTCTGAATGGGGACTTGGTGTTAAGTAAATACAGAGGCCCAGAGATCAAGAACTGTGCTTGCAGATATTAAAAAAAAAAAAAAAATAATCTTAGAACTTGCACTTTTCAGTTAGCTCTTTGCTTGCTAAAAAACGTTCATGCTGAACAGTGAAATTTTGTAGTGAAATTTTAGACTGACCTGAGTCCAGATACAGATAAGGTAGAGGAGGAGAGTGTGAGAAGGTTCAAAAACTGTTGGTGAAAGATTAGTTGTCACATTGTCATTGACTCAAGTTTAATAAGAAGTTAAAGGAGTGATGATTACAGTGAGAAGATTACTGTAGATTATGTGGATTAAATTTGGAGTGAGTATTGATCCAGTATGTGATGATAGGAGGAAGGGGAGTAAGAAATACATGCCATGCTGTGTCTGTAATTCCAGGGGTGATCAAATAATCCTTTGGAAATTGAGTTGCTCAGTCTAGTCAAACACAAGAATGGCCAGCATTTGAGAATATATTGCTGAGAACAGTCATGCACAGATATGGAGATTTGAGGTGGTCACCTGGTGCAACTGCATCTCTGGTCACTGCGGATTCTGTGAATTTCTTCAAGAAGGAAAAAATCTTCACTGGTTCAGGAGCAAAATGCATTTTGTGCCTAAATGGTCTACTAGTTATCTACAATATCATAGTGTTCTTTCATTTACACTGAATGTGCTAGTGTAGACAGAGTTGATCTACTTTTATCATGGCTCTATGAAAAACTTCTTGTTTGGTGGAGAACTATTCACCCCACTCGTTCTCTTTGGTATTGTTACTAAAGGTGCAGTTAACTTCAGCAAAAAATGTTTCTGTGAGGAATAATGAAGAGATTTCCAATGGAAATTACAGAGAAACTCTATGGTCTGTTCATCCAAATGCTTGGAGGTTCTATTAAGCAATAAATATAGAGTGAATTAAATTTATAGATTTAAAAAAAAAAAAAAACCTGTTAATTTGCATTGATTTCTGCTACCTTTAGTAATTTTTTTTTTCTTCCAGAAAATGTTGATTAAAACCATGCAGGCAGTTATCTATTATTTATGTGAAAAAAACTGAACCCATCTCCCAACAAGCATCCAGGGCACTTACAAATAAATATACTTGCCATCTAATAAGTAATTTCTAGTTTTCTAGTTGCAAGTCTCCTTTTTAGATGTTAAGTATTGATTCTTCAGTGTGCGTATAAGAATTTGCTTTCAAATGGAGGATTTCTCTTTTACTTGATACAGTAACCTTAACCAAAGAGAATGAACATTTTATTTTTTTTTTTTAATTCCAAAGTTCTTTGCCTTCATGACTCTCCTGTCCTGAAGTTTTTACTCAGAAACAAACAAGTTCAGAATAATTTCTTTGTATGGCCTTTTGTTTATTTTGCTTCATATGCAAAGGCAAATAATGAAAAGATGAATATAACAAGTACTGATCAGTGTGGAATCCCCTCTGGATACATGAATAGAAATAAAGTCTGAGTAAATAAATGTAGGTTTTGTAGGTTAATAAATCTGACTTTGTCAGAACAAGGATGAAAATGTCTTTTGATGCCATTGCATCCCTGATGCTTTAATTTCATAACTTCATTGATTTGCTTTGTTCTCCTAGCACTCGCATGCCCACAGGTACACCAGCTCTTCTTTGTACACATAAATCTGCTCGGGAGCAGCGTTTCTGTGGACAGTAGTTAAGTGCCATGGTGTATATAGCTACCTGGTGCAGTAATATGAACAGCAGTAATAGCCTGATTTCACATGTTCCTCAACATGCTACTTGCCTTTTGATAGGTATCAGTATCTTCTCTTGCTCAGAGCTGGTCTGGGAACTGTCATTGTTAACCAGCAGTTTCTGCAACTGGAAATAGTCTGGAGACTGAGAGCTTGAAGCAAAATTGCAGCAGTCCAGAACACAAATCAGAATAAATAACACGCTCATGCTAAATAGCAATTTTTTGCATGTGGGTTAGTCATGAGCCAGTGTTGCTGTGCAGCACAGCTGTAACTGCTTCTTATTAAAGAGTAGGACTGCTCTGTTGAACTTGCTGCGCCTTCAAAGTTACTTTTGCAGAAGTAAGATGAGGTAGGCTGAAATTGTTCGAATTGCAACCAAAAAGGGAATCTGAGAGAAATGCTGTGTATGCAGGAAAAAGATTCTTGGGATACATGGAACAATTTTCCTTATTTTTAGTGGTCATTAAACTTTGAGATTTACACACAAAACGTGAGTATACTTGTTGCAGAACTGTCCAGGTATTTTAATAGTTTGCAGAGGTCTAACCAGCTAGATCCTTCTGGATCAACAAACCAGTTTCGGTACAATTAAATGTGTTGCCCTTGTGCATAATTGGCTTCCCATGTGTCTCATTATTTTCCTTGTAGCCTCTTCTTCTGCCTAAGGGGGACCTAGGTTAATCTGTCAACTCCACTTAGTTTTGAAATTCCTGGGGCCATTTGCAGAGGAATTTCCCCTTCAGAGGCTCCCCATTTCCCAGTTGAATTATTAGAGTGGTAATATAACCACTCACATTGTCAACAATTCCTTAGTACTAGGAAGACTGACAAGTCAAGTTAGAGGGATCTTGCAGGGTGAAGCCAGAGTTCTAAAGAGCATATACGTGACCATTTCAGTGTGTATCTAAGAAATTCTCATAAACTTTAACAAAGAACATAGAAATCCATCCTTTGCATTTCATATGCACTTGCAAGTCCACATACATTCTAAAAATGTTACTAAATACATTTCCTTCTTTGTCTTTGTTCATAAGTGAACAGTAGACCTGTAGAACCCTTGCTTGTTTCTGCATTACCTACGTTTCAGTAGAAATTCTCTATTGGTCATAAAACAGAATGTAAAAGTAACTGAATAGTGTAACAATATTATCCCAAAGTATTTTTGTTTAAACATAGTTTTATGATACTGTGTAATTGTATTTCTTGGGGCATAGAAACCAGTTGCGTCTTTACCTGAAGACAAAAATCTGTCCTGATTAAGGTGATGGATGAGTAGAGAAATGATTTGCATCAGCTCCTGCAAACTTTGCTCGTGTAACGCAGTTCAGAGGAGCTGCTTTTGTGGGTAGTGAGAGCCCATGTGCCTGGCCCAGAGTCTGCTGGCAGTTTGTTCTGTTTTCACTAATGTTTTATAAACCTGCTGTAAACCTGATGTAGTAGCGTGGTCGTGTTTTTTCAGCATGCTTTCTCTCAAATCATGAATGACTGCTCGTGTTAAACAGCAAAGTTTGCTTTACTTGCTCTCTCTTCAAAGAAATGTGGAACATACATGGTTGTATTACAATAATTTTTCCTATTGGCATTGGAGTTAACATTTCGTTTCCCTAATGTGTACTCATCAGGGGGTTTTTATGTCTCTCCGTATCGAGCTTTAGCAACATGGTACTGTTCCTCCGTATAGCAATTATATTGCCTGTCTGAAAGCTTGACATACAAAGCAGCCTAGCTGACAGAAATAAGCTGGAGCTATTAAAATAACTGTAAATGAGGCTGACAACAGGAGCCGTCTGCCATTGTCCCAAAAGATCTTCTGAACTGGAAGTAATCAGTTGAGTTCTAAGGCAACCCCATCAGGGATCTTGTAATTGCGAAAATTCCCCCTCGCCACCCCCCAACTTCCTGAAAGCAAGTTCACAATCTTTGTGGACCTTAGCAGATTTATTACCTTTAGCCCAGACTACCTAGTACTGAATCATAATTTCTGGGCATAATCTTTTATCTAGACAATTCTAAGAACTTGTTTTCAGAACTTTTTTCTTTTTGTAAATGGTCTAAATACTGTGTTTTCCATTCATTTGACTTGGTTTTGTACAAATGTGCAGAAAGCAATGTGGCAGGAACTGGAAGGCAAAATGTTACTGGGTCTAATTGCAATTCTTTCTTTTGCCCTGTGTTTCGTTCCACTTTATGAATTTAACTAAGACATGCAAAACCTGTTTTCTCAATGTTTTAAAATATAGTCTGTGTTTGTGCAGAGCTTTAACTATGCATGTCTTTGCTTTTAGGTCTTTGTACTATCTCTAGATGCTTATTTAAGTGATAGCTGCTCTTATCTGTTGAACATTCTGTATTTCTTCAGATCTCTACCTACCTCGTTTATAAGCTGCATGTAGCAGAGATCAATAGTGACCCTCTCCCTCCACTTGAACACGATTCAAATTACTGCTGTCCGTTCATAGTGCCGAAGTGATGCATAAGCTGTTCTGTGTTTTATGTCAAGGTCTGGATTTGACCACATGCTGGGGCTCTCTGGATGCCACGTTTTTGCCCCCAAAAAAGTGTTTTACTATGAACGCATTGGTGGTTTCTATGCATTTACAAAAGTGAGTCTGGCAGGTTTGACTGGACACTGGTAGTATCTGATTGTTTCACCAACTGCTCTCTCTGTTGTTCCATTAGTGTCATATTCAGAAATTGTTTAATTTCAAATACGGTAGGTTATTTAATGGAATTTGGGAGTTTGTGCAAACTTGTACTCTATCAGATTTACTTAAGGTATTGGTACAAAACTGGATTTGGTTATGTATTTCATTACATCTAGACGGTTCAGTGAAGTTAAATTTGAGACATAAAACAGGTCATCATTTTATTATCGTTGAGGTTTTACTTTGTTTATTTTGGTTTCGTTCAGTTAAAATCTCAAATCTGTTCTGATGGTGGTTGTTCCTATACTCTGTTAAGGGTTCTGTGTGCTCTAGAGACCACGTATGCTCTGCAGTGATACTGTTCCCCTTTCACCTCCCCAAACTTGCAATAGCTAGTCCCTGGAAAGAGAGCAAGCAGTAGTGGACTTGACATCTTTGAAGGTCTTGCAGCTGCACAGTGAAATGGCATTTACCAATTAAAGATCTTGTGCAAATTCACTACAGTTCCATCAGCTTGCTGATACTGCTAGTGGTAAGTTATTCAAAACTTTCTAAGCCCTGATTTGTCAGAAAATTAGCAATTTGTCCTTGAAACAGTAATAAGAGTTGCTTTCCATTTAACAGTCCTGTCTAAGCATGATTTCTCAGCTGGTAGTACACAAGACACAACTTGAAATGTATACAGCTTTCTATTTCAGAGAGCTATAAATAAAATTTCATTCAATTTTCTGGGAATCTACCTTTATAAATGTTGACAAAGGACGTGTAATACCAATATGTTACTTTCAGCTTATTTTCAGTATTTTTTTCCTAGCTTCTCCTGAGAGAAATTTTTGAGTGTTCTCTGAAGCAGAAATAATAAAATTTGTTTTTCATTGCCTTTCTTCAGTACTTACAAAGCAGTGGTTTATATATGTATAAAAGTGTATTAAGACTACTGTATAGAAACTTACTGAATATCTAAAGAAATAAATAAGTGAAATCTAAATGTGTGACAAGTTGTAACTATTAGAAGGGTTGTTTATATTGATGACAGATGTTAGATGATGTTATATAAGGACTTTTGGGGTGCACGTGACAATCTTAACTCTATAGCCTGCAAACATAATTTGTTGCAGTTTTTCAGGGGTGGTTGTGGTTTTGTGGGGTGTGGTTTTGTTTAGTGGTTTTTTTTTTAAAAAACATTACAGTTAACCAGGATGCATGTAAAAGGTAAAGCCACCAAATTATTTAAAAAATAAATCAGAATGTGTTAATTTAAGATTCAGCTTCACTCAGGCAAAATAGAAGAATCATTGAGGGGTCAAAATGAAACTATTTCAAACTAGATTGAATTACTAGTTATACACATTCATATTCCTCAGACATGTTTGCAAACAAGTAATCTGAATTCTTTGAGTTATGCAGAATGCAATATTGATGGTTTGTTGCTAGGTTACAGTCTTTCTAGCTGTGCCTAATTAATGCTCCTGGAGGCGAGGAGAGAGCAGAGCAGTGAACACCTCTTGTTCATGTGTGATTCAAAGGCAAGCAATAGTTGCTAAAACTTTCTGCTCTACTTCAGGGCTGCAACCAAGGATTACTTGTATTCTGAAACGGTACAGTTTAGTCTGTGAATCTTCAGATGCAAGAAGTCGGATGTGTGAGTAGCTAGTGTTGTCAGTGATAAGCTTTAAATTGCTATGGAGTTGAAGTGCATAATGGTATTTCTCTGGGTGGCCGTTGCACTTTGTTCCATAGAGGCGTAAACACGTAATGCTTCCTGTTCGAAGTGCGTATATGATACAAGTAAGGAGGCTAGCACTTTTCCAGCTCAGTTTATTTATCAAAAATACTACCTCTTAAAAGAGAGATTGTATATACTTTTTAAAAGTTCACACTGCCTGCCGCAGGTCTTTAGTATTTCAGGAGTTAGAGTGCAGTGCCTCTCTTGGCATTCTGCCCTGTTTATAGAGTGGATGGACGAGCTGACATTTCACTTCTGCGAAAGGAATCTCATTCCATTCCTTCTTCAGAAGGAGATTGTTTCAGGGAGTTCACAGGATGTACATTTTGGTCTTTTCAACTGACATTTTCAGTGCTGAATAGTTCCTTGTCTCTGTGGCAGGACATACTTGAAATCTTCAGTGCTTAAGGATAGTTGGTTTGTGTAGAATAAAGACCAGTGTGATGTTGTGCTGCCTTTGTTTGTTTTGGTTTTACCAAGTGGTTATTACTTGACTTATCAAATAATTTTAATTTTTGTTGACATCAGTGTTGGATGCTATTTTAGAAGAACTGTAGGCTTAAGGCTGAGTTGTCCCTTACGCGCTGGTGCTTGGTAGAGGCCTGAGTTACAGTAGCACAGCAGCCTCAGGGAAAGAAATAATTTTTTCTTGGGAGTTCAATACGTTACAGGTTTCAAAACCTTCACTTTATAGAACTCTATGGCATGTAAGGTTGTGGCTGTACTTGGCTGCTGTTTCAAGGCATTTCCCAATGTTAGACTACAGTGGTGGCCAGAAGTTATCCAAAGTTAAGAAGTTGGTAACAGAAACATAGATAAATTGGCTAGAGGATTCTTCTTTAATTGCTCTAAAAGTGGAAAGAATTTGAGCTATGACACTGGTCACAATTAGTAATAGAATTACAATTTATACCGAGTACTACAGATGGGTGTAGTACTTGTAAATAGTGCACTCCAGTGAGCTGTAGTCTGTTTTATCTTGGGTGGGTGCCATAACTATTAATTTGCTTTTTTTTTAAAGTCACCTTGCTTTCTCTTACAATGTGTGACGGGGGCATGAAGTGGAGGGAAAAAAACCACAAAAACCCCATGCATAACACACAGGATTGCACTGGCCAACTGTCCTGATTTGACTGTACCTCTAGAATTTTCTCAAGGGGAAAAGGAGGATGGAAGGATATGGATGTGTTCCTCTTTGAGGTCTCTGGGAACTGCTGAGAAGCAGACAGGCGCTGTGTCTTCTTCTATGTCAGATGCTCTTTCCTGTTTGGTTTTTGGTTTGGTTTTTGTTTTTTTTTTTTAATCCTGTCACCTCTGCTATAGCCTTTGTATTTATACAGCTCAGGAAAATGCTTATCATGTCATGGCAGGTAATAATCTAAGAAAGAGAAGAGTATTGCAGGAAAAGCTAAAAGTAGAACATACAAGAAGAGACAAATAGGAACAAGAAGTCTGCCAAGGAGGTCGTTATGTGTTCATCTGCGTTCAGTCTGGATAGCTTGAAGAACTGCACTGTCACTAAGTTGTACCAAAAGGCAAAGTATGGGTTAGAACAAATGCTATAATAAGATGACCTCGTAAGAAATCAAAAGTTAACTAAAGTGGAAAATAACAGCTTTGTAAAATGTTTTTGTTTTTCTGGCCTATTCTGGTTGTGCAAGTGTAGAGATTTTAGTAACAACCTGAAAACTGTTCTGAATTGCTTAACATTAGAAGCCAAAGTATGATAATACTGTATTTAGTAACATTTTACTTAAACCAAAACAACCAGACCGCTAATCAGTGAGGCTGATGTGACTCTTTCTTTGTTTTAACAACAACAAAGCAAAGTTCCACAGAACGTAAAGCAGAAATTTGGCCAGAAAAACTGTTAACTTATGGGAGCTGGGGTTCTTTGGACCTTTGTCACATAAAAAGCTAATTTCCTAAATATTAATAACTTTACGGAAAATACATGCAGCCTATCTAGAGGTAGCAGAGATTCAAGTAGTAAACTGCAGTATGTGCTGAGCATTTCCCCTAGTTTTATTTTTAATTCAAAAGATTGCACAGACCTTAGTGATAGTTCATACTGCAGTGACTTACTGTTTGTTTAGAAATCAAGAGAAAGTTGCAGTCTGTGTTGCAGACTAGTGCCATTGAGGGACAGCATGCCTTTGTGTTTGTAACAGGCTTAATCCATTCACTTCTAAAACTTTGATTCGGATTGGTTGTTCATTGAAGGTCATATTTGAGCAAAATCTTCGTTCGTGCAGTTCTTAAAATACTGCCGGGGGGCGGGGGGGGGGGGGG
>JAVKLA010000053.1:12783419-12838856 GCA_034782735.1 Sagittarius serpentarius | reverse complement strand
CCCCCCCCCCCCCCCCCCCCCCCCCCCCCCCCCGAGATCCCTGTGTAGCTGTGTGTGTTTAGTGCTGATTGTGTTTTGTGACATAAGTGCTCATGCAGAACCAGAAGAAATTCAGGCTTTGATAGTCAGAGCTTCCCCCACCCCCAGGCTACTGGATCAGTATCTATTCCATTTTATTGCTGGGTGGAAACAACAGGAAGAAAGCTGAGTCATATTAATAGACCAGTCGTCTCTTCCCTTGCTGTGCCTGCAGCTTTGAGTGATGAAGGAGAAGTAGGTGTGATGGGCTCTCTTCCACCCCCCTCCATGTGCAAGGGGTGAAGGGGAAATTTTGCTCCCAGTCTTCCTGTCCCCTTTTGCATGGCTTTTATACTGGAGGAATGTTATTTTGAGTCTTCATTTTTAATATTGTCAAACTAATCCACTTACGTGTGATGCTCTAATAAGTTTTCCAACTTCCGTACATGCCTGTCTCTTCCATCTATTTTAAACTGTAAGTAGGGTACATGGAGGTTTTTTAAAGTACCCTTTATGCCTCTAGGAAATGTTCATTCAGGAATTAATCTGTTGATTAGTGTTAAACAGTTACATAGGCATTTTTGCATATCTGACTGATCATAAAATTGTTTTCCTAGGTGCTTTCTATTTCAGTTTGGACTTATAAACAGCATATACGGAAAAAATGTTCACCCAACAATTCAGGACCTTTTGGGTGAGAAACATGAGAAAAATGGAAAAATAATTTTAGTGAATGAGCTTTCATGTTGCTCTGACTAATGCACGCTTAGAGTGTGGGTGACCTTGTAGAAAATTGGAGACATTCTGAAAACCAGAGCTACCCTGTTGGGTAAACATCTGTTGTATGGGATGTTGTTCAATGGTCAGATGATCAGACAGATTACAAGCCTTTCATTGAACAGTTCTGCAAAAGTCAGTGTAAAATACACAGAAATAACATCATATATGCAGATCTAATTTGAAATTAAAAATCAACCAAAATAAAGTTGCCTGTGTGTGCTGTATTGTACTGTTAGTCACTATCCCTGTAATCTTTTTACGTATTTCTTTTCGAGATAGTATTGTTACTGTTTTTTTGCTGTAGTACTTTTTTCCCCTTTGTCCTTTGTGAAATATGTGACTTAAGAGAACAGATGCTTGAGAACTGGTAGTCCACAAAAGCAAAATCTGTTCAGTCTTCTTTTTTCCTTGAGGTAGGCTTTGATAACAAAGGTGGTAGAATTTGTAAGTGCCAGGTGAGCAGATTGCAGGAGGGCTCCATTACCACAAGAATCTCTTATGTTTCTTTAAAATCAGGCAAGGCTATCTTAAAATTAATCTGCCACTTCTAATGTAGCTACTGTTAAGAAAGCAGGACAGGTGTAAAATGACAGCAGTTGCTCAGTTCAGCACATAAGCCTGCCCACCGTATTCTGCACAGCTCGCAAGCAACAGAGCAGCATTGCTGGAAGCCTTGTCTAGTCTTGTGTTTGGTAGGACATGAAGGTTTTACAGAATTTTTCCAAGGCATACCTGGAGTCTACCCAGACTTAAGATGAAGTGCTTGTATGCCACATCCAGCATTTAGGTTTGGAAGTGAGACCACAGTAATTAACATACTTACTCCCAGGCAAGTCTCCTGGCTGAAGTAGAGAGGTGCAAAAGGTGTAATGTGAGTTACAAAAACAGCATCCAGGTACCTGGGTGCTCAAGGCTGTGTGTCCATTTTTAAGAGCAGATTTATGTACATTAACAATCAGAAACTATGCAGGTAACCACAGCCCAAATCCCGTGACTACATAGGTTTATTACTTTTTTTTAATAATAAACTTGCCGTCAAACATGACGTAAATACTGAGGTAAAGAGACTGGAAATGCAAAATGCTAGTATCCTTACAATTAACACTTTGGCTTAGTTTTCGATGATGTTCCTTGAGGGGGAAGGAAATTATAAAGCCACTAGTTTGCTTTCAAGAAAACTTTATAGACTGTATGTAATGCGTGTATATTTTCAAATTGCAGTGCCCCTCCTTTTTATCCCAGTTCTGAAGCCTCTGACAATATATAAAACCAATTTCCACACTGACATCTGGTGGTAGTTCTGAAATGCTGTGTTCCTTGAAATGCTGTATATGGGTATTTTGCAGGTCTATGCATTAGATGCTATCCCCTCCAGCCCTTCTGAAGTGATCTTACTGACATCTTAAAATTTCAAACGATCATCATCTTTTATGCAGCTTCTCACAAGGCAAAGAAAGCAATGAATAAATGAGTAATTCCTCAGTATTTATCTCATTTTGCTCAGCCAGTATAATGCATTAAAAAAAGTGTCTGGACTGTGTGAAGGAAATGATACTTAGAGTTAATTCCTTTCCTGAAGAACTCCTGTAAATGTACAGTGGCATAGTTTTATCGAGGTCCTATTTTACTGGTGTTTTAGATATGCTGTGTGCAGTAAATGAGATCAGAAGGGCTGCATCACACACAGTCACGTTATGTGGCTGTATCCAGAGTCCAAAAACGGCTGTCATGGTGATAGTTTGACTCATCCTGGCTCCAATCCCAGTTAGGCCTGGTGTGTGTCAGTATAACAAACAGTAAGAGCCATGACAAAGTCCTTCAAGATTTCCACAGAAATGGTTACGAGGGCTTGCTCTGTCCCTCACCCTGACGTATATCGGGTTCATTTTAAGTTCTATTTAGAAAATATCTCAAATCAGGCAACCTGTAAGAGCGACCGGATCAGGAAAAGGCAAGTGCAAGGTTTTATTGTGCCATGGCTCCGTGAATCCGTTTAATATTCATCCCCCGTCATATAGGTTACACCACATCACATACCCTTTTGACACATGC
Organism: Sagittarius serpentarius; assembly: GCA_034782735.1. NCBI lineage: Eukaryota > Metazoa > Chordata > Aves > Accipitriformes > Sagittariidae > Sagittarius > Sagittarius serpentarius. Next base: position 12,836,006 of record JAVKLA010000053.1, on the reverse strand, counting down.
ATATTATGACTATACCTGTAAGCTGCTTATAAAAACAGATATGTATTTCCTTCACAGTGGATAAAAAAATCTGAGTTCTTCATTCTTTATTTAGTTCTGGCTCAGACAAGGTCCTGTAGACTCAGCAGACAGATTTTTATTAAGTTTTTTAATTGTGTAGCTGTTCCTCAAATGATAATTCATTTTATGCGTGTAAAATTGAGCTAAGCACTGCTTTCCATTGCCAGAGAGAGTAAGGGCAGCTATTAGTTGTTCCTAATGCTGGAAAGGTTAGCTTCAGGTATAACTTTTGTTTTCTTTTCTGTGAAATTTCTGTGTGAACCCAAATAAGCACATTAAGAAAATTCAGTTAAATAATTCATTTGGGTGCACATAGATAAGAATGTTTCACATTTAAGTAGCTGCTCATTAATATGAATAATGGTAAACAGTTCAAGAGTGTGGCATCTAAATCAGATAGTTTAATATGGTATAAAATTCACTATAATCATTGAGGAGTAAAGAGGGTCATTGAAGTCCCAAAAGACTGTGAATTACTCATTATATTTAATCTTTTAGGCAAAATAGCTTTTATGAATAGTGCTAATTGATCTGATAAATCTCAAAGGATGTTGGAAAGGAAATCAAGTGTTTTATTGTTTTAATATCTGTAATGCATAATTGCTGAAAACTGTTGTAGTAATTTTATTTTTTGTGGCTTCAGGTTAGCCTCAATATGTTTCTTTGTGTATATCAACACAGGTTGTAGAATAATGTCAGTTATTTTGAACTTGTATTAATTTTTATTTATTTAAGCTTGTTGCTTACTCTATTTTTACACACTTCTGCTTATTTATTGAGCATTTTCTATTTATCTTTCTTCCTGTTAAACAGGTATTATTGAGACTGCAGATCGCCTGGATCGTGAGACTACTTCACATTACTGGTTAACTGTTTATGCAACAGACCAAGGCGTTGTGCCTTTATCATCTTTCATTGAAATCTACATAGAAGTTGGGGATGTTAATGATAATGCTCCTCAGACCACAGAACCAGTTTATTACCCAGAGGTCATGGAAAACTCACCTAAAGATGTATCCGTCATTCAGATTGAGGCATTTGATCCAGATTCTAGCTCAAGTGAAAAATTAACCTACAAGATTACAAGTGGAAATCCACAGGGATTCTTTTCAATAAACCCCAGAACTGGTAAGTACAATACAGTGTTTAATTTTACATATGAATGAATCAGCTTATGTGCATAAATACATAAACCAGGCAAAATCAAGATCTTTGGTTTAACATTGTAGCCATGCCTTCACAGTAGTTAGAGTTAGCCTGGTATCTTGGGCTGTGTCAATATTAGTAAGTTATATAAACAAGTCAGAAGAGGATTGAGAATGTAGCAGTTGGTTCAGAGTACTTGATATCCGCATCATGCATGTTTTGTTAGGGTTTACTTCAGAGTAGCTCCACTCTAGACTGGTCAACAGCCATTTGTTTTTGCAGAGCAGTAAATATATAGTAAAAATACATATTTTTAGCTTAGTTTCATCCAAGTTGTTTTTAGCAGTTTCAGTCTTCCAATTTTCATGCGTAGTTTTTTTTTTGTCAGGCTTTTTATTTTTGCGGGTAGTGTTAGTCTAAGCACTGCAAGCCCTTTATTAACTGCAAACTCACTTGTCCCACAGTCAAAAGGCACCATCTTTGTAAGTAACTGTTGCTGCTGTAAGAAATATAAAATCTGGAAGATAATTTGCAGGTGTGGTTGTTATGTAATGAAAAGAAAGAGTCTGAGTTCAGTGGTTGTTTGGAAATCTTCAGAAAAAACATACTGAGGTTTTAAGAGGAAAGTACAGATACAAGAAACAAGTGACCTTTTAGTAACTGTGAATTACAAATACTGAAGTGTGTGTAGGGCAGAGAGACAAGAAACCAATAAAATAATCCATTTTAACTGAAGCTACACAGCGGTTTTGAAAACAATGTAAAGGTTGCCTACTGTCCCTTGCTTCTGAATGAATGTAAGGAAAATAGTACATATACTGGATGTGTTTTCCACAGATTTTTCCTAACGGTAAAGAAAGGTTTGATTCTAATTAAATAATATTTTGCTGTGTTGGCACAGCTTAGCTTTTCATATGTTGCATTTAGGTACTGCTTCTGATTCACTCAGCCAGAAATGTCTTCTGAGAATCCAGAGATTTTTAGACTAGAGTTTGTGTAGAGGTGTAGGTAGTGACTTTAATCTGTAACAAACCCAGTAAGTAGAAGGGAGCAATAGAAGCCTTACTCGTTTAGCTCTTGCTCATTCGTGGAGGGAATTTCAGGGGATTTAAAGGAGCAAAAATTGGGTGAAAGACATGGTTTGAAGGCTGGGTTGACAGTATGGCCTTCATGCTGTTTCATAGTTGTTTCAGCTCAGGGTCTGAAAGACTTGCATGCTGTATCAGCTGTAATTGCTGGATCAAAAAAAGCTCTGAGTGCAAACACAGGTATGTTATTTGGGTTATTTTTGACAGTAACTTCTTTGTCAGCATGTGCTGTATCTGCTTGTGAAGACATTGCCAAGAGGGACATATGAAATAGCTATAGCAGCAGAAGATCTTTAGCATAGTTAAAGCCTGTATCTAAATACTGTATTTACAGAAGCATTGGTTTTGGAACAAAGGCAGCCTAAGAAGTAAATCAAGAAAAAGTCAACAGCAGTCTTCTAAAGTGAATGCAGAAATTCTCTGTATGTGTGCTTTATTTTTATTTGTGTTTCTCTGCTTACACATGATGCAAAAGGAAAAATTTTCTGCTCTTTTATCTTCTTCCTTGGCCTTTCTGTTTTTGAAAAGTACTGTTTGCTTGCTACTTTGATATTTCTGGTTGTCTCCGTCAGTGTATTGATAAAAATGGGACTAAAATTGCCTGTGAGTTGGGTGGAAAGAACTGAGTGACTGCAGTGCTCAAATTGGAAGTGAACATAAACTCTACCTACATTCATTGAGTCTTCATAATTGGCCAACTATTTCTGGTTGCTGTTTCCTTATTTTTTACTGTAGCTTATATTCTCTTCCTCTTTCCTCCTGTCCTTTCCTGCTCCTCTCTGCCTTCTGTATCATTACGCAGCATTTTCCAAAGTTTATTTTAAGAAAGACACTTGCACACTTCCGTTACCTAAGTTTTGAGGTGAAGAAACATCTTTATTCCTATTTAATGAATAGAAAAATTAGGGCAGCAGGAGATGGTGACTTGTCTTCAGACAGATGTAGTTTTCCACGTCAGTACCTTACTGCCGATCTCATTTATGTTAGAAAGGGAGCTTGAGGGAGCTCAACGTGCTAGATGGTGAAGTGATAGGGAACACTTAATAGAAAGCTAATAAAGATTTTCTGTCAAGAGTGTTTATTACCTGCCTTTATTGCAGCATGCATACTGTAGAAGCAAGCAGTGCGGTCCAGAGTCCTTCTCAGCTATGTGTTAAAGGAGTGGGGAAAAAACCCCACCACCCCCTTGCCAAAATGGAAATAATTACATAATTATATTTCAGAATACAAGCACTGAGAGGAAAATAATCTCCTTCTGATTTATGTTCATCAAAAGATTTTTTTTTTTTTAAATATGGATAAAATCACAGGGATAGGTAAATTAATTGATGTTTATTACTGTTAAAATTGTAGTGCTAGATAGACATAATAGAGAGAGAAGGGGAAGGGAAGAAGTGGGCAGAGAAGGAAAGGACAACCTCTTTGGCTGGTTTCTGTTGTGTTCCCAGAATGCACTCAAGTAAGTAAGTTCAATTGATATTAAAGAGCTAGCTCATGTATATTGTCTCCATATTAAATAGGACACTGGATTTCATGTGATCTAATGGGCTGTCTTGCTTTTCCTGTATACGTTTGGTTTGAAATGTCAATCTGTAGTAGGCACTAATGTAGTGATCAAGATGAGTTTTGACTGAGGTTATCAGGTTCGTAACTTCCCAAGTCTCTCTTCTGTCTATTAGAAATCAAATACGTTTAACCTGAATAGATCTTATTTGGGGTGAAAGCGCTTTCACTAGGATTGGGATGTTAAGGAGCTGAAAATTCACTTTAGAAGACGCTAGTCATTGTTCTAGTTATAACATAGTGTATTTTATCTTCCTCAATTATTTAAAATAGGGCTTAGCTGAAGAGTACGTTTGACAGAATTAGTGAGATCAAATCCTGTCTTGTTTGCTTGTGCCGGTTATGTTACCCTTGTTGGATCTCGTGAGGCTATCGCACTGTAAGGTATTTGTCAAAGGAAGAGAAACCTTCACAGGGCCCCAGGTTTCCCTTCCAGCCAAAGGGGAGATAGGGCTGGAATATGTATCAAGTCTTTTAACTGTATCCCATTGTGACATTGAAAGTGACAGAGTAAGAGTTAAGCACCTGTTATGTTTGTTACTTTGGGCTGCTGTGCGGCCTCAAAGGCAAATAGAGGACTGTAATGGCATTCAGTCCGAGTCAAGGAAAGGCTAGTGTTGGGATTCTTGAAATATGTGGCAAGTGTTAAAAATAGGTTTCAGCTGATAGTATGTTATTGTCTCCTCTCCAGGTCAAGGATCCATCTTCTTCTGTCTCTTCATAGAATTTAACACTATGGTATGGTGGTCCATGGCTAGGACTCCCACACATAATAGTAATACAGATTATAAATAGCAGTAACCTACATGTTACCTATGTCAAGTAAAATACTGCTTTCTGTTCTCTGGAAGTAGCTAATTAATTTCTAGAATATTATAGGCTCCAAACTTAAGATGTCTCTGTCTTTGTGCAATAATCCTGAATTTTTAGATGGTGAAACTGACTGACGTGGACCTATGTAGGATATAGTTCATCTTTCACAGAAAGAAGAGATTTCTTTTCACGATAAGATGTATTGATTGACTGATCTGTTTCTCAAAAATGCTACTAGCTGAAGTAGTATGTGTGCTTCTTACAGTGATCAGTTTCTGAGTATCCTCATCAGTAAATCTTCACTGGCATTTAAAAACATCTTTCTTATTTTAAGTAATCATAAAATAGTTAAAAAACCATTGCTGAGTTTTTCTTTGCATGCAGAAATGCTGTTTCACTTTTTGGAGCAGGATATGTAACACAGTACATCACAGGATATTTTGTAATCTTTTCAGATATACCTGGCCTTTCACTAAAGCAAATGAAATATCATTTTCTTTAGTTTTGGAGTTCCTGTGTAATGAAAAAAACCTGCTGTACATATAAGCTGGCCAGGTGGAATAAAAATACTTTCCATAATGTTATTTGCAGGAAAGAATAGAGCAAAGACTAATTGTACAACTTTCATGCTCAACCTGAACACAACTGTAGACAAATATGTAAATTATGATAACTACTTTATATCTGCTTAACTTCTTGAATAGCTGTAATTAAGTACAGAAGTAATTGACAAAATGGTAGAGTTCCAAGGCATTATAATATGTTTAGATGGAAGGAGTTGGAGTTGGCAGAATTTGATAGCTATTCAGAACACACATCCTGGGACGCTATAGTTAATCTCACCACTTAACCCTAGAGCTATTGCACTGAGGATCAGAAAAGATTGGTGCTTTTAGCAACACTCATATGAAGCAAAGGATTATATAACAGTAAACAAGTTCTGGGTTTTAGTGCTTTGGAGCTCATAATGTACAATGTTTTCTCTGGTATTTATAATAGAAAATAGTTTAGTATTTCATTGATTCTTGTGGTTGTGGTTTATTTTCTTGTGAGTTACTCGGGTATGTTTCTTTTTACATTTCATAATTACCTTGTAACAAGGTCAAAGACTTTGAAACTTAATTATCAAAATACTTGTATTTGCTAGTTTCCATATTTAATTGGATGCATTTGGATATGTTTTATCTGAGAAAGCAATGAGATGGACAAAAAATGGGTGCTTTAAGGAACAAGTAATGATCTGTTTCACTTAAAAGTCAGTGATTCAGCTCCAATCTAGTTGTAGGACTGAAAAGTTCTACAAATCACTGATGTAAACTCTATATTTACAAAATACAATTGAATATTGTATTTTTTTAATTAAATTACTGAATATTTTTATTTTTACATGAACACAATCATATTGACTGGACAAATTTGTATTTGTTTCCATCTTTGATTCTTTCACATTATAATATCTTAATTTGCTTTGTTGCTTTTGAGGAGGAGTATTGGAAGCATGACAGTTGATAGCAGGATTGCAGTCTTAGAGAAAGTGGAACAGGTACTTAGTATGGCATCTACTAATAAAAGCTGATAATACCATTGTATATAAGTGTATGTTTATGAGCTGTTTATGAATTACGATTATATAATTCCTCATCTATATTGGATTAACCAATTAGAAATGGACCTGTTAGTGCCAATTCAAGAGAGTTATTTTATTCTTTTTACTAAGAGCTTTCAATCAAAACTGTAATTTCTTCCTGTCTAAGACAGGAGAGTGAGACATGCATTAAATACAAGCTTTTTGTTGTCCCCAGTAAGAATTGTAAGGGTAGTATGCAAACTAGCTCCCCAATTTAAGATGTATACTTACAGTTCCCCAGAGTGACATTGTCAATGAAATTCTTTTTCTATCATTTTTTCCTTCCTACGTTTTGTACATTTCTTCTATTTTCATTCTTTTAAGTTGTGCGATTGCAAACTTCATGTCAAGTTAGAAGCAAGGTATTCACCTTTGACCAACAATAATGGCTCAGCAAGTCATATGTAAAACGTGAATTTAAGAGCTAAGGAGAACATCCTAAATTGCTGCAGAACTAGAGCCATTAGACTGAGCTCTCTAAACAAAAGGAGCTCACTGAATTCCCCTAGGCTCTGTATCCGCTTCTATATGGATGGAATAGTTTTGCCATGCCACTATTTTAAAATATGGCTGCTACTCAATGATACAGGCTTTGTATAATTAATATCTCAAAGATTGCTGAGTTAAGGTGCCAGAAAGAACCTTATACTACCTTGTAAGTGGCAGTATGCGCATTAGAATGGTAAAAACTGCATTTGCATAGTCAAAGGAGTTCCAGTTCTCCTTAGTATTACTGAGCAACAAACTGGAATCCTAACCAGATATCCATATAGGGTGAGGGAAGACCCTTGTACTTTTTTTGGATTACCTTGCCCGTGTATTCAGGCAAGAAATATTTCTGATCTTTTTGCCAAATTAGTATGCTTATTTTCGCTTATTTTCACTTATTTTCACTAGATTTGGCTTGGGGAAAGAATCAGGGTTGGGTAGTAAATAACACTTTCTCCAGAAGCCATGCCTTGCTTCAGAAATTTAGAACAGTAATAGCAAATGAGGCAGGGAAATTCTTGACATTACTCCATATAACAATTTTGAGTCAGATTTGCAGAAATGCTGATTGCAAAAACAGCTTTCTATGCCTTTAATGCAACTTGATATGAAAATGATGCGTACTTCCAAAAATGAGACTTGAGTTCATAACCTGGACAGCCGAATGACAAAATTAATTTTAAGTGTTAATTTCCCCATACTTCAGTTTTGCAGGTATAAAATAAGAATAATTGCACAACCTAATTGCTTGGGAGTGTAGTGAAGATACATTCATTCATATTTATGAAGCACTTGGGTATTATCATGAGAATGCCACAGACATGCCTTGAGGAAATAAGTAATCCTGTGGTGTAGGGGTTTGGCCATTTAGATAAGGCCTTTCTTACATAGGGAATTCCAGCAGAAGCATTGAGTAATTACCCATTTCAGAACATACTGTATTCTGTGCTCCCAGTGAGGCCTGAGTCTGTGCATCTTAATGCAGACATGCAAGATAGTCAGGTTAAGATGATGTGTCAGTCTTGACTCTGGAATTTCCTAGTTTGAGTGACTAAATCTGAAGGTAAGTGTTTATCTAGGATTTAGTATTATTTGACATAACTTTTACTTTCTTTTTCTGTGTTCTTTTCTACTCTCTCTTTGTCTGTTTGTTAGTCTCTAGTAATCATTAGAGCTTTGTGAAGTTACAAAATGCTAACTGCTCATGGGCAAATCTGCCTCACGTAATTTTATCATTTTACACTGTTTGTAACCTTCAAAGCAGTATCTTTGTGTCTCTGTGTGTGTGTGTGTCTGATTTGGAGACTGAAGTGAAATAGGAAATGGGTACAGCTGCAAACAACTTCCATGGGTTTCCGATAACACTGGAGAATTACTTAGAGAGGAAATGAAGGGCCCGTGACCACACAATAGTATTGGCTTCATTTTAACAAAGGAAATCTTTGTTGTTTAACCACTTGTGGGTTTTAATCCCAATTGACCTAATATTTTAGAACTTGAATAAAACCAGTATTACTACATTAGTGTGCAATGTGATTTAAAGTTAAATAAAGACCCAGACACTGAAATTGTTCTTGTTACTTCTGTAGCTGGCAAACAATGCAAGGCTTGATTATTGTTCATTCATGTTACACAGCTTGAAGCATACGTAGCAGCCTCTATGTGCCCAACTATTTACCTGTCACATGCAGAGAAAATGAAATATTTGATTACACTGTCTCTAGAACAGATTTTTTTCCTTCCTTTACCTTTACTGAAAATGTAACCAGATTTAACCCAAATGTTTGTTAAACTCCTGCAACCAGAAAGGGTACATGAGTAGACAAAAGTTTGTGTAGACATACATTTGGAAAGAGAGTTTAATTCTGCAAAAAGCTACTTTTATTTTCCTTTTAGATACTGTTTAAAGCACTTGTAGTGCTATTGGACTAGTGGTTTTCAACCTTGTCTTTTTTGGAACTGGTAAAAACAAGTTCATATCTGAAATTTCTAGTAACATCTTCACATCCACTCAGTCTACAATATTTAGGGATTTAGCACTTGAAAAGACAGAAAATTTGCTATAATATAGGCAGCTATTTTAAAAATTATTTGCAAGCATTTATGTAGAGATCACTTTTAAATTTTAGGTGGTGGTGTTGGGGCATTATTTATGTATGTATGTATGTATTTATTTACTTCTCTTGCATCTCTTTGGAAAAAGAGAAATGGTAGGAGCTGGGAAAGTAAATGGGAAGCACAGCAGTCCTTCCCTTCCCTTTCTGTCCCTGGAATGACATGAAAACTTCAGGTCATACTCTGCATGATCTATATTGTAAAGCAGGAGTTTAAAAGAAAGTGAGCTTTTCTTTCAATTTTCCCATACTCTGATGCAGAAAAGGTGATGGAGACAGACTCCTTCTATATCATGTGTTCTTTTGAGCTGGAATATATAATGTACGAAATTGTAATTCTAGCCAGGGAAGAGGTGGTGATCAGGTATGAGACACTTGCATAGTAGCACCTTCACACAGGCTTTCAAAGATACCAGTCTTGCCTTGATAAGCTCTCTGAATAGCGTAACTTACTGGAGTTTGTGTATATAGCACTACTATAACATTAGTATTGATTAATTTCCTGTTAAGAGAAGATTACTCGGAATTAGTGCCCTGATTCACATCTAGCTTGGCCTGTTTTTTAAGTGATGAAAATAAAAAGATCAGTCCCAGCAAAAATGTAGTTCTATGTGAAGTAATATTATTTTTCTACCTGAAAAATTCCCAGTGGATTCACAGTCAAAGGCTAACTAGGAGTCAGCTATTAAATTCTTCTTTGGCTTTTCTGAGAGCTGAGACAAGACCTTTATCAGCAGTTTATTCGGTCTTCTGTGTAATGAGTGTTGCATGGAGGTCTTTACATATGGTTCAGTTACAAAAGCAGTTCCCTTTAAATCAGTAGATAAAAGACTGCAGTGCATTCCAGGCTTGTTCTAGTAGTATTCTGTCTTGTAAATGTAGGAAATAACATGCAATTAAAGCAAAAGAAAAACAAAAGGCATCAGGATTGTAGAAATCTCCACATTCTCACTTAGAAACTAGTATATTAGGATTTAGATGTATAGGGAGTTAGGGGGCCTCATAAGAAAACCTGCAATGGTGTTCGAAATATCCTAATATTCTCATAGTGTTAGATCATACGATGTTTTTTCTGGCATGCTACTCTTAGCTCCTGCCTCAGTTCCTTCAAGATAAAAACTTTTACATCCAGTGTCATTGCTATGATAAATGTTGAAAAAGCCTATGCCAAATCACATTTTTTAATTCATCTTTCTCAAGTCTTTCAAAAATTTTCTGTATTTCCATAACACAAATACAGTTCTGTTTGTTGGCTTTTTAAGGAGACACATTCTTGAACTTGTCTACATTTTCAAATTTAGAATACTGTATTTTCAAATTGGATGGCCACTTCTGAAGTTGACAAAGCAAGACCAAACATCTCTTGCAGCTGATGAGCTTTCTTAAGGAAATCCTCATTGTTTGAATTAATAAAAACCAAATAGTAAAATAAATAAACCATATAAACACATACACAAAAAATCTGGTGATAAACATTTAGGTGAATTTCCCCCTTCCATAAGCCATATCTTCAGAATTTGGAGGGAATGGGTTTTGTCCATAAGATTCAGTTAGCTAGTTTCATATCCGTTCTCTACAAATCCATTAAATAAATATTATTTTTCATATTTTATATTCTAAAATGTAACGTTAGTTAAATAAAACGTTGTGACTTTTGCAGATGAGTTTGTCTTTCATGAACTAATAATTTTATTTAGATTGAAATGAACATTTTTAATATTAAGCTGTATTTTGTGTGGCTGCTTACTCCCCGGTTTTGGTGGCATCAATTACTAGTATGATGTTGTAATGGAATTATTAGCTATATCTCAGAATGAAAGACTTCTGTTTTGTGCTGGCAGTATATTATGACCTGTACACGTTTAGTTCCAGTGGGTGGTCTCATTTGTCTTTGTGTAGATGGAGTCTTAGATGTGCTAAGATGACTGAGATCAAAACCTCCCTTTATGGTTTTGTTGCAAGGTTGTTATAACGAGAGAGACCACATTTAAAACTAGTACTTCTGTTCGGTTTTCTGGCATCCTGTAGGGTTAATTGGAAACTGTTTTCCCAAACGATACTTCCTTATTATAGTATGCTAAATACTAAGAAACTTCAACTAGACATTTTAATTTCTTATTTCACTTAGAACATATCACTGTAATTTATCAAAAAGTTTTAAACAGCTCTTCTCACACTCTGCCAAAAAAAATACTCAAGTAGTATCAAACTTTCTACTCTTCCCCCATAATACATTTTCCTGTTTATAGAATTTTATTAAATACCAAAAAGAGTTCAGTAATTTCTCATACTCTTGCAGTTGTTCTCAGCCAATGCTGTCATTAGTTATATGCTGTAATTGCAACCAAAACACTGTTTTGTGACTAAGAAACAGTCTTAGTAAAAACAGTTGAATTGCATAAGAGCAATTTTGACATCAAGACAATAGCCATCATGGAAACCTGCTCTGATATTTCTCTTTGAAATCATGTATTCTTAACTCACAGCGCTAACTTTTTAAATCTCCGTTTTAAAGTTTAGGTTGTCTGTGTAGCGAGGTGTAGTTGCAGTGAACACAGACTTTGACTTCATGTTTGTTGCTATTTAACTGTAACTACAAATCTACGTGTTGATGAATACTTTCAGTTAACTCAATGCAAAAAGTTCAGAATTAAATTTTGTGTAGCTACCTTGAGTTTCAGAGATGGTATTTACCAACTGTAAATAGCTTTACCAGCAGAGTAAGTTCCAAAGACTAGATATGTTCTTTCTTTGTGAATTTGTCAGTCTTCCTTAATCCACCTGTGTGTTGCAACAGTTTTATGGGAGATTAATTGTGAAGTTGTAAAAATTCTGTTGCACAGGAAGTCACCTTAAAACTAACCTCAATCCTTTAATAATCAGTCTTAAATACTTCTCTCAACTCATCATGATTTTTTAAAAAACATATAAACAACTCAGTGCTGGCTTCTTGGATTTTCTTTGTTCGAGGCGGGGGAAAGCCAAGTTTGGAAAGGAGTGTGGGGTTTCTTTCTTTGTTCAGGCATTTGAAAAGATCTTTCAAGATTATGTGAGATTTTATGGCAATAATTCTATACTTAATTATTGACCATGATATGTCTCAAAATGAGATAATAAAGGTGAGTGATGAAGATCAGGTTACTTAAAGAGTTAATTACTTAAAGAGTTAATTACCGAAGGCATGTGAGCTTTGAATTGGTGTGGCTTTAGTATACCAGAGGGTGCTGAAGGCAAGAGTATTTTTGAAAGGTAAGCAAAGAGACAACAAAAACTTCATGTTCTGTTGATAGTAAGATCAAAGTTCATTCTACAGGAAATTTATCATCACTTACTAGTTTTCTTTCAATAATCATGCTGGGGTTTTGTTATATTTTCCATTCAAAATTATTTTAGCTAGTTTTTTATTATTTATTAAGTACTTTTTTTGGTGATTTCATCTTATACTGGTTATGACTTAGTTCTGTTTTTTATCTACTTATGTATGAGAGAAATAAACTACCAAAAGAATATGACTGACAATGAAACTGGACACATCCTAAATGCTTTCAGGCATTCGGAATGCAGCATCTTAGACTTAGTTTTATTTTTCTAGTATAGCTGTTTGGGGGTGTGTGATTTTGTTATATATTTCTTTTTATTATTCCCCAAATAGTTTTACTAGTAAAATAATCACTGCAGAAACAGTTATAGTATTGTCTTAGTAAATCCAGACTGAAAATAATGTACTCCGTGACTAATTAGAGTATACAAAACTACATGGTTTACTCTTGTAGGATACATTTGAGCAGTTTTCTATGATACGATCGCTAAACACAGGTTTTGTACTCCATTTGAAATCTAGCTGAAATTGAAGCTCTACCATGTTTATTGGATTGGGTGACTTAGTTGTTTATGTAAAATGTCTTTTCCTTCTTATACCCATACGTTAATAATCTTCGGTGGGTTGCTTGTCTTTGCTTCCTACTTGGAATCACTAAAATGATTAATGAGTACTCTGATCAGCAAATGCCATGTCTTTGTATTTGGATGGTGTTAAAATAGTTCAGGGAAGTGACTCTTAACTTCAGATGTGCACCTTGCACTTACAGTTTGTGGTAGTAGGACTGAGTAGTTAAACTGCCTGGTTACTGATTAACATGGTGTTATGAAATATCAGCCATAGAATTAAGTAACTTACTTTTTGACCCTATATACAAGGCTTACGGTCTGTCTTGGCAACAAGTAGCAATCTCATAAACACTGATATTACTGTACTTCAATAAATGTCTAATGTGCTGACACAAGCACGCCCCTATGGACTAGGCTAGTTACCCCTTATTTGATGCAATGCTGACTTGGTTAGGACTGAGATCTCAATTACTGCTTTACTTTTCGTGGACTACCGTTCAAAGGGCAAGACATTTATTCAGCTGGGATAAATGTGCCAGAAATGTTTTTTGTGGATGAAATCCAGAGCATATGCATCAGCATCTGAAACGGGAATAAGGAAGTGCCTAAATAAAAAGAAAAGGTGATCTGAAGAGCAAATAGAGTGTGTAGTTCTATAAAGCATTTTAGATCTTTTAGTCCAGAGTTTGCCTAGGTGCCTGTGCACCGCAGGAGTGTCCTGCTGGCTTTTGCCTGGATGCTGCAGATGGGAGTTGAAGGGGGAAAGGCACCAAAGCTGTGAAAGACTGCGCTGGTTGAGTGCAATCATGCTATACTTAACAGAAAGGGAACACTGATTTCGGCACCAGGTACGGCAGTAGGTCTTCCTTTTAATTTTTCTAAAACTATTATAGGGTAGTGTAAATCATTTTTGTGAAACATCCTGATCAGAAAGTTCATACATGAAGTGGAAAACTACTCCTTTAGTCCCCAAAGTGGTTTTAAACTGCCTAGAAAAGTCTGCTAAGCTACAGGCTGTAATGTGTGCTAGACAGAACTAATCTTTGCTCTACCTAAATAACTGTATAGTAAAGAAAGGCGAGATTCAAGAGGCCGGAGAGAACGAGCAAGCAACAGCATAACCCTGTAGCTAATGGATAGAATACTCAGCTAGGAGAAAGTGGAAAGAGGAGCTTGGGCTCTCAATTTCTCTTTAAAAATGGTATTGTTTTTACAGTCCTTATTGAAAGAACAGAAATTATTGCTTTTAAATGTTTTAATTGAGCAGAAGAGGCATTTGCAGCCACTTAATGTGCTTGTAAATGATATTGCTAGTTTCTTTGCGGACTGTATGTTTACAATCATATTTTCAGCACTTGGAAATTACTGGTGACAATTCTGTTGCTGGTTTTATTGAGAGCTATTAAAGTGCTTAGGATGACAAGGAAGAGCTTAGGAATGAAAAGCAAGTCAAATTGCGAAGGAACTATCTTTAGGACTATGTAAACCAAGGCTGTTTGGTTCCTTTATGATATGCTTTCTCCAGTATGATAGCTGGTTAGGACTATGATCTTGTTTGTTTTTTAACTTAGCAGCCTGCCTTCATGGTGACATGTTACAATGGCACACTGTCTAGCTTATAATCATCACCTGTACATGACTGGTAAGACATGGGGTTTATATTTTGTCAGCTGCAAAGCTGAAATTTGTTCTTAAATCCCTCTGCTATTATTTTTCATTGACCTGTTTTTATTACTATTTATTTACTTTAGTTGTGAAGCTTTGTCTTGGCTTACATAGAAGACAAGATTTGACTACAGTCTTGCCAAAAAGCTTATCTGAACATCTTTAGAAAGGAAATGTGGGCCTTTTCTGATGGTCACTGATTGTAAAGTAAGTTAGGTGTAAACCATAATTAACTTCAAATCGATCACTTGACAGAAGACTGAAAAAAAAGAGTTGTCTTTCTGTGGCAGTGATGAAACAATCATGGATTATTGTGCTTGTCACTCATTTTATCTGTATTTTAGAAAGCGCTGAGATATTGGAAGGAGTTTAAAACAATGTTGTAAGAGATCTTCCTGACAGTGAAACTTGGTGCTTGCTGTATTATCAGAGATGTCTTAAGACATGACTTGATCACTCTAAGTACTTTCATGAGGAGGAAGCTGCTGATTCCAGTAGATTTCTTACCCTATCAGACAAAAGAAAGATACATTCCTCTGTCTAGAAGGGAAAGCTGCCTTGAATTGGATATCATACACTATTTCTTACATGTGGATGATTAGTAGGAAATCCTGCCTTGAGGTGTGACAGCATCTTTATCGCTTGAAGAGACGTAATTGGTCTTTGACTTACAGAACATATGCTGTAATTTGCCCAGTGCTTTAGGATTGTGTTATGCAGTAGTCAAACTAGATTATCGTTACAGCCTCCTGTGAATTTAAAATCCATACTTCCTTCAGCTTTTACACTGATTTATGTAGTAAGACCTTGTAAAGAAAATACCAAGATAATTGTTCTTAACATTCATTAGTAATTTGTCATTTTGGAGGTTGAAGTGGGGGAACAAGAGCTTACATAGTAATACACTATATGTAAACTGATCTAAGCTTTAAACTGATTGAGTTGTATTAATGCAGTCCAGAGAAGCCATTTCTGCTGATTGGTTATTGTTTGCGTTCAACACAGAAGACAAAAAAATCTCATCAACAAAATGTGATCTCCCTTATATTTAATTCCATTGTCTTGTATCTGTTGATGTTGGTGATAAAAAAATGTTGTAGCCGCTTTCCTTAAACCTTCAGTGCCAATGCATTCAAAGACCAGAGAAACTGTATTTCTTTTCATACACTATAACTCAAATAGTGTTACACTCCATTCAAATCAAGCCTGTCGGTTCAAACTCATTGGAGGCAGCTTAGTAGACTTGGCATGTGCCTTAGTCTTTTCGATCGTGGTGTGTTAGCCCTGGCTAACAGCCAGACTCCCATCCAGCTCCGGAGCCTTCATCGTCTCAAGCTGAATGTGCAGTTGGAAAGTCTGTGTATATTTGTCAAAGCACAAACGCATGCGTTTGTAGGTGTGCCTGTAGTAGGGAATGCATGATGTATACACAGCGAGACAAAAATTTGGAGCCTTCCTTCTCCCCTTGCAAAGACCGCTTCTTCTGGTGCTACTTCTTTTATCACTGAGGTTATCCATGCCGTAAGTTTGATAATAGCATGTAATTAATATTAACATTCTTAACATGGTGCCCACCTAATGTTCGATGGTTTTTTTGAAGAGATTGTCATTTCAGCATTGAGTGGAAGTTGTTGATGTACTGTTTTTCAGATACAGAGGTAACGATGTAACTAGGCACTGAGATGAAAGCTTATATGGGATAAAATAAATCCCTGCTAATGTCAGCTCCATTGTGCTCTTTTCTGTTCCAAATATAGCAGTTGTATTTATATTTACATAATTGAATGCTGTAGCTGAATTTTTGTCTGTTTTAATACTGTTTAAAATAGAATCTGAAGTAAATTTTATTTGAATACAGTTGTAACTATTTTGATTTTTCAGTAGAGCTCAAACAGACAGCAGACATCCCCAGAATGTAAACTGAAAAGAGGAAGGAAGGGAGAATACGATTGTATTTGTTACCTGATAGGGGTTTTTTGTTTTGTTTTTGTTATGGATGTTTACGGTTAGTTTCAGTTCATTATAGCACCTCTCCAGCTAGTGAAGCAGAACAGCTGTGGTTTATCCAGAATCTCTCTAAATTATTAAGATGCTGTTATGAAAATGTTTCTGGTGCGGTGAGTTTTGAAACATTACTGAATAGAAAAATTGCACCAATTTGCTAGAGATACCATTTGTTCATCATTATCTTAGAAATGTTTGTTATAAACTTCCATTTTCCCAGGGATGCTTGACCCATCTTGCCATAGTGTACATTGATTTCCAGGTGGAATAATAGTCAGTAATGTGAATTACTGGAGCTCATGGTTCCTGTTGGGTTTGGGGGTGGGGGGCGGGGAGGAGGGGTTGATAAGAGAAGGCAGAAGGAAAATGGGAAAATATGACAGCAAAACAATGCTCTGTGAGTCAGTTTTGCTTTGAAAATGAATGCTTTGTCACAGTGATCTGTTTCTCACACACGCTGTCATTTCTCTCATTGAGCAGTGAACAGATTCTCCCCACCTCATAATAAGGATTTCGAAACTGATTATGTTACAGACTTCTTCAGAGTTAATTGAAATAATCTTTTACTTGTCACTTTCCTGGGGTTGTGGTGTATGCAAAGGTGTGGCTATTCCTTTATTTGTGTAGAGGGAGGGGTACAAGAAGATCTCCAAACTGTTAAAGAAAAGAGAGGGAGCTCAGTCTAAAAAGTTTGAGAACCTTTGTTTTCAGTAGAAAGAGCAGAGTGGTGGCTCTTGTTCCAGGGAGCTGACTTACCTTAGGTCCAAAGATTCTCCCCAACCCTCTTAATGGGCACTTGCAAAAGCCACACTGCATAGAACACTCAACCTTATTATCACAGCCTTAATTCAGAAAAGCTCTTCAACGACTGATGAAATCTGTCGGTGTGGCATTAAGCATTTTATAACATAGAAAAGCTTGGAAAAAATGGAAAAACTTGGTGATTGCTGTAATCAAAGCCTTTACAATCTTAAACTGTAGTGAAACACTTCACTGAAGCTAAATTTTCACTTAGGAAAGTGGCTAGCAGTAAAGAGTTAAATAAAAAGAATGTCATGCATGTGTATGTGATTCTAAATCCAGAAGTGTTACATTTCCTTTGTTGGCTTTAGTTTCTGCTGAATATACAGGATATATATGGTGAAGACTAAACCCTTCTGTTATTGGTCTGAAGTGTTTTAACAGAAGTGTGGCATGCTTGGTTGAAAAGACTGGAAGTTTTAACAGATCAAAGCATACGTATTTTGTTCTTGCTGGATATTTTTCTGCTTACCCGTTTGAGTTGTTTTGACCAGCTTCATTAACAGTAATTATATGTGAAATTTCTTTAACAACCTGTCGTATGTAGAGTAGTGGTGCATGGTCGAATTCTCTCTGGAGTGCTTGCAGCAAAAGCGTTTGGTTGGATTTTTTTCCCTCAAATTATTAGTTGTCATTTATTAGTGGTGGTTCCAGTCTTAATGGCTCTTGATGGGGGGAAAAGTGGATAGGCAACTGTGGAAAGGTGCCGTCTTTCTGCTCTCATGTGTTAGCAATTATCTTGTTGCTGCTGCTGTGTGAGATGGAATCTAATATTGTCAAAGGGTGTAGACTGAATATTGACTATTCAGAGGAATGCAAGCATAATGAGATATTTCTGCTGAAATTACTTTATTCTTCCTGTGCTTTTTGAGATCCTCCCCATCCTCAACTCAGCTATTCAACAGCGAACTCCTTTAGTGGCTATGCTGGAATTTACTCTTTTCCCTTGCAACTGTGGTGAGTCTCAGGGGATTAATACTTCATGGGAGGGCTTGTGCTGGCTTTCTCCAGAGGTACTCAATAGAAAGAGGTATTTAGGAGAGCTTGTGTTTCTTGAAGACACCAAGTCCTTTTGCTCAAGGGAAGCAGATGAGGCATCAGCTCTGCCATTTTTTCACTTGTAATTAACAGTTCTGTGCTGTTCCCCATAGAGCCTGTGAAAAGAAAAGGTGTGGCTTGACCAGCCTCAGCCAGGAAATTAGGAGAAAGCTTTGTTTGGAACATGTGGCAATAAATATTGTCAGTTGTCGTTGTTCACAGCTCTGTAATCTCTATGGGAAGATACTACCTCAAGGAGGTTAATAGAAAGTTGTCACACCCTTTTTTTCTCTTTTTTTTCCCTCTTCCTAAATTCACAGTATTAACGCAACGTTTTTTCCTTGGTTTTTTTTTTTTTAATTTTCTTTCCCACTTTCTTTGTAATTAAGGACAATTACTCCATAATACCAGAAGATGTATCCTAAAAATAACATCCATGTTTTCTATGTGTCGTAAAAGCATAAAAACATAAAGTACGAGAAGATGGTAGATCTTTATGTCTAGAATATTTTTATATATATATAAAAATATAATATATAATGGATTTGATACAATGGCAAACCAAATTGCTGGAAAAACAAAGGCTGATTTGACCATAATTGAAACAGCCATTTTTTGCACTATCTGTTTTTTTTGAAGAACAGTTGTTTGAACATTTGACAGCTGTAATATTGCCTTATATAAGTTTTGTTCATATTATTTAGTAAAGGCTGTCTATTCTGTTGGTATATGTAGACTACAGCTGTATTTTGACAGGAGCATTGAGTAGCTATGCAGTGGTGGTATAAAATTCTGTTTCTATTGGCCTTTCTCTTTTAAGAGAAATTGAAATCTTTATTGCTCTTCTTACACTATTTTTTATCAGCTCTGAGACAGAATTGAAGGCTTTTTTTATTGTAGCAGATCAACCTTGAAAACTTTATAAAGGCATTTAAATTTTGTTTATAAGAGGTCTTATTAATAAAAAGCTTATGCTATAGTTAGAAAAAGGAACACGAAGTATGTGGCCGATGTTTTGGTCTCTATTTTGTCCTTAATTGGGTAATTGCCTGTTTTTTCAGTTTGACAATTAAGGATCCAGAAGACAGTGCTGTCCTGTCACTGTAAAAAGCTGGGATAGTTGGATAAAAGGTCTCATGACATTGCAGCATCTTCTGTGTCTAGCATGTGCTGGATTCCTGCTGCAGAGAATATGGGATGCTTTGGCTAGTAGTGGCTTAAGTTCGGTGAATCCAAATCTTGGTGTTTGCTCCATGAAAAGCCAAGTTGAGTCTAGGAGGATTTTCTAGCACAGACTCAGTGCCATGTGAACACAGCAATGGTATTTGTGGGGCCAACTTGCACCTGCAAACAGGTTAATGGCTTTTGTGCAGCAAAGAAACCAAGTTATCTCTTGTGTCTGCATCCATGGCACAGTAAACCCGCACCATAGCAAGCTATTCAGCTATACTTGAGGGCTGACTGAGTTTAATTTTCATGAAACTCAGTAGTTAAAATTTTGAACCTACTGTTAGGGGGACTTAATTCAAGTAAGACCCTTTTGTATTTAGATTTCACTGTCTTTTTATCAGCTCTTACTCTGACTTTCTTCATTTAAAGCAGAACTCATCACGCCTTCCTAATTTTGCATCAAAGGTATATCAAACTCTTGTAACAAAATCTAACATCATGCATCAAAAACTTGTGCTCATTCTCTGCTACTGCCAAAAGCAACTGTTTAAGTCCTTGTCATTGCCAAATCAAGCCTACACACACAAATTGCTCTGGTTTCTGCCATTAATGTATCTCTTCAGGTCATCCTTTTTCCAGTGTTACTATGAAAAATCAAATAGATGTTTCTCCTGAAGAAATTGGTAATTATTCAAATAATTTGTGTAAGCGTCCTTTGAATAAGGCGTATGAACAAGACTTCATGTGAGAGAATTGCATGCATTACTCCTGTCAGAAGCATGACATGGGACAGATGTGTTGGAAAATTGAACTGTCTGTCTTAAGGGCTACAACAGCTTAGCTTTCAGATTGCAAAGAGTATTTTCGTGGTCTGTAAGGACTGGAAATCCCTCACCCCTTCCCTTAATGAAACCATAAGTTCTACAAAACTAGAAGAGACCACCTAAGAAGAAATTGACACTGGGTATATCAGTAACTACTGGTTTAATTCAGATTATTTTCTTGAAGGATCTGATTAATTGTTCTTTTATGTTTACAGGTCTGATTACAACCACATCTAGAAAACTAGATCGCGAGCAGCAGGCAGAGCACATACTCGAGGTAAATAATTTCTTTAGTTCTCTGAAAAACAGTGTAAGTTCATTACTCTTTCACAGAGAGTTAAGTTTACCATACTTGATTACTATAAGAAGAATTATGAGAACTGGATTTCAGAAGCAATTTGCTTCTATGCTCATTATATTGCAATGCAGAAATCTGCCTATCTTGTAAAAACAGTGTGTTGGAAATTGGTTGTAAGAAAAGACTTCAGATACAGATAGAAGGCATTTTTTTGTTTTTGTGTCTGTAAACCAAGATTTTCTTTCAAACAGTACAAAGGCACAATTGTTAAAAGGAGGAGTATGATTCTTTTTTTTTTTTTAATCTTCCTGTGTAATTATTGGAATAGCTATTTCAGCCTGCCTTTTGCTGAATATAGACCTCTGAAAAAGAAGTGCAGAATCTTCTTTTAACATTGAGAATTCAAACAGATTGTGAGTAGACCTTTTTTCTGCACAACATATTTATCAGTCACGTAAGTAGATGAGTTGTAATATGCATTGTAGTCAGAGTCCCAGAGCATGAAATTTGTGACATAATTCTTTTATTTAGCTCCATTTAATTGGTCGCCTGGAATTTATATAGTAGCTATTCTCATTCTCTTTCAAACAACATGAAAGACAAACACGTAGACAACTGTGAGTCTTCCAGTTTCACAATGTTGTCATGCAGTGTGACAGCATTGTACTTCACCTGCAATGAAGACTTAATATTCACAGTGATGCTTACATACTAGGTTTGTCTGGAACCTTTATTGTGCCCCTCCTCCTGGATAATATATAAAAGTCTGCAATGTGAGTTGGCAAAACTAACATTAAAACTAGAGAAACAAGTCTGGACTTACTCAAAACTTGTGAAATCTTTAAAAAGGTTTTCTAATGGGAATGCAAGGACTGCATAGACTTGGAGGTGAATGTATTTCTTGATAGCACAAACTATCCTTTTGCAGAACTCCAGTGTACATGCAGTCTTCCTGGCCCTTTTCTATCCATTTGGTGCATTGCAGGCTGGATTAATGCAGCTGTTGGACCAAATTTTTATCATTATTTTCATTTCTATATCAGCTTTGGAAAGAACTCTGCACCTAAGTAGCAATAGGGTAGAATTTCCGCTGCAGTGTTTTTCTGGTAGTAGTAGTAGCAGCAAAGTTAATTAAGTGGCAAATCTGATTTAGTACTAAACACGTTATTCCTGTAAAGTCATTATATTATTCTCTTTTTAAATTACCTCCTTAAATCCGCATGTGTTGGTTTCCCAAAGCACTTCATGTCAGTTATATCCTGTTTCTTGACCACGTTATGTATATGGGGGGAAAAATTGGTATTTCATGGCTTTTAATCCTATGCATATTGTTCCGGCTTCTGTATTAGATTTATACAGTAAATAAAATGAGCTGTGGATCATTCTCTTGACCCTGAAGCCGCCTGGCACAGTATGGCTTTGATTGCTTATACCTTATCCCTGGAACAGGGTGGCCATGTCCAAGCTGCCCATTGAGAATGGTGCCTGAATTGTGTGAATTCTCAGGCTGCAGCTAGGCAATGTGCGGGAGTGTGCTGCTTGTTCTGGGCCAAAACTTGTGCCAGAGATCACACTAGCAGTGTAATGTTATGGGCAGTTGTCTGCTAGCAGTCATGCCTGCTAATTTAACCTTAAGTTATAGCAAGATAACATGTACAGAACTCAAAGTTTTTCTAAGGTTACAGTATCATACAATGGTACATAAATCTTTCTGGTTTCAGCATTCTCTGTGAAGACAGCAGATTAAGCTGATTGCTCTTTAGCTTGGAATATTGGTTATTGCCTGCTGGTATCATTTATAATTCTTCATTCTTCCTTCATTTTGAATCCCAGCTGGTTGCTGAAGTTTTAAATACAAGTCTGTGAAGTATCCAGTACAGAGCGATACTGACAGACAGCACGCCCAAAGTAGCAGTTTTCCCATTTGTTAGTTTTATGTTTACAACTTTGAAAATAGGTGTGAAAGAAACCCAGAAATGCACAGAGTGATGGGCAATATTATGAGCCAAGTGCTGAGCATCTGGCTAATTAATTGAGCATTGAAATGTTGACCAGATGGGTTGGTGGGTTTATTCCTTGTTTGCTATTAAATTTGATCCTTGATTGCACTCCTGCTTATAAATAGTAATTAAGATGCCCCATTCTTTTATTCCCAACTTGTAGCTATTTTCTGAGTGCCAATTGGCGGGGTTTTTATGCAATTATTTTAGATTAGCTTCATGTTTTTCTCTCATATCTCAGTATTCTTTTTGTTATGTCAGTAATGCCTTGAAAACTGATGATGCATTCAAATCAGACTAGATTTTCCTCAAATTTTCCATTTTTTTTTCTGCTTGGCTCAAGGCAATGCTAATTTTATGTTTTACACAATGGTCTTTTAAGTAACTGAAGTTAGGGAATTACTTTACAGTTGTCAAAGGCAGTTGCAGGAAAACCTGATTTAAAGAGCGTTGTTGGAAGAACCGTGAGTGAATTGAGCGCTAACCATATCCTTTTTAATAAAAACAGGTGACGGTAACAGACAATGGTATTCCTGCAAAATCAACAGTTGCACGGGTGATTGTGAAGGTCTTAGATGAGAATGACAATAAGCCTCAGTTCTTGCAAAAGTTCTACAAAATCCGGCTTCCAGAGCGTGGTAAGCCGGAACGAGAGAGAACTGCTAGGAGAGAACCGATCTATCGAGTTATTGCTGCAGATAAAGATGAAGGTCCCAATGCAGAGATCTCTTACAGCATTGAAGATGGTGATGAACATGGCAAATTCTTTATTGAACCAAAAACTGGAGTGGTTTCATCAAAGAAAGTTTCTGCAGCGAGGGACTATGATATCCTTTCAGTGAGTCAAGATCTTGTATATCATGAATACATGAAGTGTTCTTTTATCTGTATTCTCATCACTTCTTATTCAGTAGCTGGCAGATGAGTGACTGCAGTATTTGGAGGAAGAAAGCTTCAACAAATCCAGAAGTATTGTTTTGTGTGTGTGTTTGTTTTTAAAAGATGATTTCAGATGTTTGTATTGAGAAAGTGAATCAAGAAATTGCTGTGCTTTTCTAGAACTTGACAGATAATGAACATGATGAGGGAACATAAACAATCAGTTTGACTCCCTTTCAGGAAGAAAGCAAAATAAAAGTGAATTTATGGTAACAGTTTTTGTGCTACTATCAGGTGCTGCACGCTTTTTCTCTATTTGCTGCCCCGATAATGAAGGGCAAGTGGCACTCTGAGAGGCACTTAACCTTTTTGGTTATATCTCACACAAGCAAACATGCTTGGAGCTTATTACTACTTTTCCATTTATGTGACATCATGATTTATGTGATCCTGTAGCCTAAAACATGTGTCTGTTTCACAGATTAAAGCTGTAGATAATGGTCGTCCACAAAAATCATCAACTACACGGCTTCACATAGAATGGATTCCAAAGCCCGTCCCACCCACAGAGCCCATTTATTTTGAGGAAGCATTTTTTTCTTTTACGGTGATGGAAAGTGACCCAGTTGCTCACATGATTGGCGTAATAGCTGTTGAACCTCTTGGAACACCACTTTGGTTTGACATAACGGGTAAGGATGCCTTAAGGGCTTTTATTATTAGAAACAAATGCATGTAGTCTGAGATACTGGAGGGCTCATTGCAGCTTAGTTTCTTAATCGTTGTTCTAAATAATGCAAGGTTTTGGCATTCTTTAGCTGTAGATGCTTATTTTTTCCCTTATTTCATTATAAATTAACATGACAAATTTTTATCAGTGCTACTCTATATCAAAGATTAAAATTACAATGCAAAATCTCTTCTGTGTTGCAGTTTTGGAAGTAACTTACGAACACTGTGTCAGTGAAATTAAAACTAATCAAATCAGTCTCATAGACTGTAGAACAGGGAAGGAAAGAGAATGCCAGTTTTCTGCAAATCTGGATAGTACACCCGAAGAGAGATTATACTGTTCACATTGATTTCTTGTCCTCTGGGCTGCTTCTCAGTTTGCTGTCCCTTGATTCAGTACTAAAAGGAAAGCTTGCAGTGTTCCTAAGCCCAGCAAACTTCTTCATGTACGTGTTCTTACTACTGTATCATACCTTAGCCTCTACCATTGAAAGGAGAATTCTAATCAGTCATATGGCCATATGTTGATGCTATGGTGACAAAATGAATAGTGCTTTTTAATTTTAGACTTACTAACTAGACCTATGAGCAGCAGGAATACACAGTGTTCACTGTATAGCTGATAGTAAAAACAAGTTCTGTCGTGTGTTATGTGCTTTAGAATCAAGGAGAATAGCACAGCCTTGTTTCAGGAGAGGTATCTTGTAGTGAACTGTTTCTGGTCTTAAGATAGCCCTATCAGATTGGGATTTTTCCACCACATTCGCAAGAGAGAGAAGGATCTTTTTCACATTGGTTAGTACTGCAAATTTTAGCCATGATTATGGTGTTAAGTTGTTGGGGAGAGCAATTTGTTTAATTATTTCGCTAAAATTTAATTATTTTAAAGGTCTGTTGTGCTGGTATCTATTTCCTAAGGGATGTGGAGAACAGCAACAGTTAAAAACAAAGTTTGTAAAACTGATACATGTAGCAGGAATATATAATGCCAAATACTTGAGGGTGTTCTCAGAAATGTTTCAGGAACGTGAGAACAGACACAACTGTTCCCCAAATGAATGCTTCATGTGTGAACAACCTGTGATGATATTGATAAACATTGCTAATGTATTAAATATTTACACAGAATTTTTTTAATGGTTATTTGTAATGTATTGGGGGGGGGGGGGAAGTAGTTCCTGTCCAAATAGATCATAGTTGAATAAAAAGTGTTTGCATTTAGACAAACCAAGGTGTTAGACATCTGTACAACTATGTAGAGGGAGTAAAGGGTTCAGGATGCCTTCTTGCATCTGATAGGGGCAAAGCTTGCTGCATTAGAGATATGTTGGAACTGATGCTGCTTTTTTTCTGTTCTCCCAAACATACACACACATAGACATGGGAGTAGAAAAGCAGAAAATATAAAAATAACTTCTAAGTGAGCAGGAGAGAGGATAAGGTTCCGTGTGCTCCAATTCAAACAGTTATCCAGTCAACAGCAAACAGAAACATCTGTAGACCAGGAGGAGTGGGTTAAAGGAAAGGTTAAGAAAGGGATATTGTCAGAAAAAGGCGAGTGGTCCATGGAATTGAGAAAGAGTGGATAGAAGAGGCCTCAGAGGTCTTGAGAGTTTCCATAGAGTACAGCAGTGGTGTTTCCTGGGGTCTTTTGTCAGCAAAATTTGTTAGATTGGGGATGTATTTTTCTATTGTTCTTTTTAGTTTGCTTCAACTGCTGTGCATTCTGAACAGTGTGTACATCTGAATAGAATTCTGGTGATAGTATTAGTATGATTTGCTCCTTCTAAGCATGTAGCACAGTTTGGACATTTACAGAATTTTTACTGTATGCTTAACACAGAAAATAGGTGATCTTTTCCTGCTATTTTTAGAAAGACATATATAGAAAACTCCAAGGGGAAAAAGCAGAACTTGTCCGTGCACTGTAAAATAAACCATTTTATTTTGACTGTTTTCTTAGTAACAGTGTTTTGGAAAATTTGATATATGATCATGTTGTGAAGTTATCGGCTACTCTTACAGGTGGTCACTTTACTGCCCTCTTTTACTGTTTCTAATAGCATGAATTAACTTGATTGACAGCTTTCCTTTGTGTTCTGTGCTTGCTTTCCATGCTTTCTTTCTTTTTGGCTGAGCCAGGAGACAAGCTTGCTAGTGAAGTATTTTACATCTTTCAGATGGCTTGTGACCTGAACTGTACAGCAGAAGGTATCTGCTGAGATCACATAATTTATTACCAGATTATGAGATCTGAAATGAAAGCGTACATTTATAAAATATTTATTTTATTAACCTTCGGAAATCAAAGTGCTCACAGTTGCATTTGTGACAGGTTTGTTTTTGTTTTGTTTTGTCATCATTACATTTATACAGCATCAATTCAGAGCATCCAGTTTTGGCTTTGGCCAAAACTTGCTGTTACACTTTCAGTGTACCAGATGCAGAAGTTTGGGTTGAGTTCTGCTTCAGCGGATTACCAGATATCACCACTACTACAAAAATTAGGCAAGGCCTTTGTGATTTCCTTGATAAGGAAGAAAAAAAGTTGGTTAGAGAGCTTGTCCTTGTATCAGGGAAACTGAATGAATAGATTCATACCCATTCACCCTATTCTTCCCTTAAAATGGAGACGACTTCATCGAGACATCTGTGAAAATGGTATCTCATGCCAGCTATAAAAGAAAAGTTAGAGACTCATTTTCTGAAGCTGACATCTTACACAAAGCCCATTAAAAAAATTTTCATGTACACCTGCTAAAAAAAACCCAAAAGCTGCTGCCTTTTGTGCTGTCCAGAAACTGCTGCTAGGCCGGTAAGAGGAGCTGACTTTCAGTGAAACTAGAAAAATGACATTATCTTTGTCATTATCAAGTATCTTAAATCCAGTGAAGCAGAATCCAGCCCATCTTTCCTAAACTGATATGTCTGTCATGCAATGGAACCTTCTAAAGGTGAAATCCTTTTTACATGTGAATGGTGGCCCATTTTGGTATTTACTGTTCTTTCTTGGATTAAGTGTAAACTTGCAACCTTTGGAACTTCACCTCTCACTTCTACCCTTGGCTTTACATAAAAGGCATTTAGTGATTTGCAAAACATAGCATGTAAAAACTCTTTAAAGAAAAAAAAAGCACTCAGCTGATATCTGAACGCTATCCTTGTAAAATATAATTAGAAAAACACATGCATATAATTAGGAGAAATTGGTTTGCCATATCTAACATGGGCTTGTCCAAAATAAAAATTGATTCTTCCATTTTAGGCAGTTTATTGAGAGGTCTAAAGCAGTTGTAGTTAAATGGCAGTATTTATCATTGCTAACAATATTTGCCCTTAATGGACACTGTATTCTCATGATAGTCTGCTCAGGGTGGCATGATGATGATCAATTAAATGTTTAAACGACTAAGTGTAGCTATTGATCTACACGGTTATTTTGCTATATTTCAAAGGGTAATTTGAAAGTTTCACAAGGGAACTTAAGATAATTTGCTTCAGAAAAGGAGCTTGGCCATACTTAAAACATTGGGCATTTAAACTTTTAGTGCTCATCTGAGTCCTGCTTTATCTCAGTAGGAGTTAGATAGTGAGTTCTTTATATACTCATGATTGAGATGACAGTCCTTTGGAGGTACGGTAGCTTTTTCAACCTTATCTATAGTCATGTATGAGTATAGTAACTTGTAGTCTTTGCTTGTCTGATTTGGGATTTTCATTTATTTTGATACAAAGTATGTTTTTCACTAATTAGCCTGACAGTCTGCACAAAATAAACTTATCACACTTCACCTAGTAATTCTCAGTTTCTTGCTATTTGGAATCTTTAAATTCCGGTTAAAAAAAAAGAAAAAAAGGTAGAGAATTTGGTTAAGAATCTACCTGCTAACTTTCCATGAGTCAGACAAATCAGCTTTGTCCAAAACTGATCAGTTTTAATTAGCTGCAAGTAGCAGCATATCACATTATGAGAAAAAAACCAAAGGGTTTAGAATAAGCTTATATATAAGTATATGTGTTCCACCTCCATTAAGCATCTGAAGAGAGAACATGATCATACATGTAAACAATGAAACAGTGCTGTGTTTTATGAACCTCTCCCTCTCCCAATTTCCTGAACAAGGTGGCAACTATGACAGTCGATTTGATGTGGACAAGGGCACTGGAACTATCATTGTCGCTAGACCTCTTGATGCAGAACAGAAATCAAATTACAACTTGACAGTAGAGGCAACAGATGGAACCAGATCTATCAGCACTCAGGTAATGGACTTTTTAATGAAGCACTTACAGAAGAAGGAATTTGTAGCTGGGGGGTGGGGAGGGTGTTGCATTTTCTCCTTACCATTTTTTTCATCATGGACAGAGAATATGGTTTATATAAATCAGGGACTCTGTCTAAAATACAAGTGGATTCTGATATTTGTACAGCCATGTTGTTTGGCAGTCCAGGTGGAAGGCTGTGTGTTGTTATGCTGTAATCTGAATCAGCAGCTTTTAAGTTATATCATGTTCCTACATTAACTGAGTAAATGAAAACAGAAACTAAGCCCTTCCACGCGTGGTTTACTCACAAGAAAAGGATTAATACTTCTTATCTGAGTTACCTCTCTTTATCCAGCTCCTCCTAAAATCACCAAATAATACGATTACTATGCTTGAAATTTAAAAGAGGGCTATTATAAGGTTGTTTGGTGTCGTGTCCCCCTCCAAGACCTGTGGATGACAAATTGTACAATGTCCAAGTACAGTTTTATGAAACTGAGCTGCTCCTTCTGCATGGTATACATATAGAAACAAGGTTTAGTTGATAACATCTCTGTGTATCTTCCTGAGTACTTTCTTTTAGCTTCAGTGGAGGTAGAGATTGCCAAACACTCTCCAAAAAGCTGCTATCTCAGACAAACCAAATTTTTTCAAATTATCTTGTCTACTAAGGCTCCATGGTGGTGGCAGTTCTTTGCACTTAGATCAGTAAGTTCACTTTAAGGCAGAAGCATTTTGTGACACTACTGGAAATAACTCGCAGTAAAGTAGGTTATGATGTATACCCCTCCTATTATTGCCATCTAGTTTCTCTCCCCAGCCGAGAACCTGAATATATTTGGAAGTAGGGTTTAGCTGAGGTTGCTGTGAACGGAGCCATGAGCATAGAGGAGCTCCACTTTTCTTCCCAATAGAAAGGAAGCATTTATTTACTGATTTGTGTTGAATTGGGACAGTGGTGTGTCTGTATCACCTATGTCTGTCATTGACCTACCCCTCAGGAGCTCAAAGAGCAGTAAGTGGGTTGCTGCTTTCTTTTTTGTACCTGGAAATCTGTGTTATGAATGCAATTTCTTGTTCAACTTCTGTGCAGTATGTATGTTTTTCTGTCGTCTTTTCTAGTGTCTTATATGTTGTCTTTCTCCTTTCGGTCAGAGGGAAAGATGTTTTTTGTCAACGTTCAGGATTTAAAACAGAATCTTTATTGAGCTGACTGCATGTCTGGAGGCTTGATAGGTCAAATAGACTAAATTCGATAGTAGAAGATGGCAAGGTTTTTCCTTTAATGGTGACAATTGTGAGTGATATTCTAGACGATGAATCTCCAAACACGACAACATGTCCCCCAGTCAGAACTTGCTGCTATCGTAGCTGTGGTGCCATTGCTTCTGGTGCTGATAACCACCATAAAAGGTTTGGAGAATCCTGCTGTAAATTTATTGCCTAGTTGTAGTAAAAATATTGAGCAGATTCATTTCTGCAGATTACAGAATGCTGGATAGAAGGCATGAATTAGTTTGGAAAAAGATTAGAAGAAACCCAAAACCAGCTAAAAGATAATTCTTTTTGCCAGGAAAGTCAGAAAGACAGCAAGATGCTTTTCACGCAGAATTCCTCCCCTTCCCAAGAATGCAGTCAAAAATGCCACTATGCAGAGTGTGTTGGGGTAGCCTGGGAACTAGTAAAGGCCAAGTATGTGGTCTCGTTGAGTGCAGATATTCTGTCCGCTGCTGCTGCTTATATAGCTGAATTTATGCGGGCGATCTGAGCTGTCACAGTTGAACCATCATCTGCTTTGTCTTCTGGAACAACCAAGAATTGGAAAGTCACAGAAATACTTTAACCCTCACCCTTTCTTTTCTTCTGGGTTATGTGATTCATTTAGTTCTTCTTGGAAAAGTACAGTGTAGGTTTTGTCTAAGTTCTTTAAATGAATTTGTTATTTTAGCATTTTGTAAAGCTGAGTGAACATTATAAACATTTACCACAGCGGTCTTCTGCAGAAAAATTGGAGTAGTAGTCTCAAATTTATTGTCTCTTATTTCTGCAGTTGCTTTTTGTATGATTTTTTTTTCTTTCCTGTCTTTCCTTTCCTCTCAGCTAGAGTTGGCAGGAGCAGAGGTTGTGGTTTCTGTTACAAGCGAGCACAAAGACTTCCTTTGCATTGTCTTCCTTTTTACCCTGCTTGTGGGATAAGCACAAGTTACGCTCTTGCTGTTGGAGTCTCACGTTACTGTGGCATATAGATTGAGGAGCATGGATTAGTTCAGACTCTGCAACTGCTGGTGCATGAACAGACTCCTGATTTTAACTGATTCTCTTACCTCCCCTGTAACTCCTGGCCCACCCAAATGGACTAATCCGTTAAGATAGCCCTCATGACTGTCGTTAAGAAGATGAATTTCAGATGAGGCTTAACTTCAGGGGAATTAAAAATATTGATATGAAGTCAAAGTTGAAGGTGTGATTTATGGCTGCCAGTCTGTAAATTCCATTACTCGCTGCTGAAATAATGATGGTTAAAGTTTGAGTGTTGATGTGGTGTTGGATTCTTCTAAGAGCTGATAAACAGTTAAAATGGAGTGACAGGCAAAAGAAATTCTAAATACTGAGTGCATGCATTAGGAACAACAATATGCCATACACAGCGTTCAGTTTACAAAGTAATTGCTGTAAACATTGGAAATACAGTAAACAACAGACCTTGATTAACAGCAGATTAAGTAATTTTACATTTAATTTGAAAAAGGAAATTATATTTTCAAGACATTGGGGAGCGGGACAAGAAATGAAAATCTTACTGTCTAAAAGCAGAGTATTGAATCTGACTTTAAACTAGAAGGCATTTGCTGGCCTCAGGCCATTAACATCTGTAGAGCATTTGACTCTTTCAGGACTTCAGTTAAAGAGCTTTTTGAAAAATACAGCAGCAGTAGGCGTGGAGGCTGTTAGAATTTTGCATGCATCTAAATGCCAAATGCATGATGCAAAACAAGGACAAACAAATTCCAGGCCTACAGTAGTGGTGTTTGACAGATGATGTTGGAGATGACTAGTGTCACGCTAGGAAGGAATATCATTGAAAAAACAAATCAATGTACTTATCTTTCAGTTTTGTAATGTTTTGGCCTGGAATAGAAAAGGTTATTCACAGGCTGTAAGTAGCAATATATGAACTGTTGATTTGCTTTGTGGGGGAAAACAAAAAGAAAGAAAAAAAAAATCCTGTTTCTAGCTCTAGCCACTTCCAGTCATTGCTGTGTCTATCAATTTTCTGCGCTGGAAGTAATACTTAAGATGGTTTAAAGCTAATTGCAGCATTTTACCTATTGATGTGCTGTTGCAGAATGTTTAATCTTGCTTTATGCAAAATTTGTATGGATATTATGCTTTGGGAATGAAGGATAGAGTATTCTTCATTGATTAAATGTGCGTTTTTCCTTGCGATCACCACAGTGCTCCACAGAGACATTTTAGAACTGGAATGCAGTTATATTATGTCCGGATAATACAACTTTTTGGTTATGAAAATGATTATAAACGCATCAGTGTAACTATAATGTAATTATGAATGGAGAGAGGAGTAGATTTTAAACTCCACATAGAATCAGCAAATGAAAGATTAGATTAAAACAATCCAAAGGAACAGCATGTTTAAATATTGCACACTTAGTTTTTGTCAATAACACATCTCCTTTATAATTTGCTAGTAATCAATGTATTCCTATGCAAATTTAGGTTTCACCTGTCAAATAATTAATAGATTTCAAGTCCTTTGCCTTAAATAATCCTGGGCTGCTTTGTTCTCTGTCTGTATAACCAAGTTGCATTGCTCTCAGCGAGATCTCCGAGTAGACGGCAGTTGTGCAACACAACCCTTGCATAGACTTGCAAAATGAGTCAAATTTCTTTAGTTTCAGACCATTTTGTTTCAAAGATCACATTACAGTCTGTTAATGTCAAACTTTTTATAGTGTGCCTCTTTACTATGCAACTTCTTAAGAGATAATATTAGTATATTTCATTTGAATTTAATCTTATAATTTCATTGAGAAATGCTCAATAACTGTTATTATTGTGTTACACGTTACTTTAGAATAGCACATGCTCTTCACGTATTTTGTTCTCAGGTGCACCAACCCATATTTTTCTCTGTGTGTCTTTAAAATTGCACTCAAAATTATTACTTCAGGTGCCTTTCATTTAATTTGAAGGCCTTAGAAGTTTACATGAAAATTTGGTCGTCTTACATTTAAAAGGAAATGGCACATCTAGCACCTGTCACTTAGCATCGGTAAGCATCCCTGTCTTGAAAGTAGGGTTTCCTTAGTACATCTATTTAATAGTTTAGATTGGAAGGAGCCCCTGGATTTCATCTAGTTAAAACCTTTGCTCAAAGCAGAGCAAGCTGCAAAGTTGGATCGAGCTGTTCAAGGACTTGTCAGGTTCTAAGTGCCTGGGATGACAGGGTATGACACCTCTTCCTTGAACATGCTTTTATGTTAGTTATTAACAATCCTCCCTGAAAATAGTTTTTTCTTATGTCTGATTGAAGTTTCCCTTCTTGGAGCTTGTGAGTGTTACCTCTTGTCCTTTTACTGTGCATCTCCAAGAAGAGTCTGGCTGTCTTTCCTGCAGTCCTCCCTTTGCACAGTGGATGGAGAGCTTTTAGATCCCCATTGATTTTAATGGCCTTTCACTGGGTTCCTTTCAGTTTGTCAAGATACTCTTGGACTGCAGGGTCCAAAACTGTAGTGGATCTACAGTCCCAGCAGCGAGTGTCAAACAGAGGGGAATAATTCCTTTCACCCTACCAGCTGCTCCTCTTATTAAAGCAGCCCAGCATGCAGTTAGCCAAGTTACGAAAAGGGTATCCATCGCTTCACATTATGCTTGTCCACCAGAATCTGCAGAGGTGCATAAAGTAACATCAGTGAGTGAGAAATGAATCCTAAAGTATACAGGTAAAACACCTTTCACTTGAGTCTAAGATAAACTTCAGATTTTAGGTACATTTAAAATGATTGCACTAATAGATCAAATTGTGTATTTGTAGTTGTGTTTAAGTGTGGAGAAAAACTGCATGCCTGAGCAAGTAATTTGACAAGTAATGGAATACCTGAGCAAGCCACTCATAGTGGCTGAGTCATTGTTGTTTATTCCTTAGTAATACTTTTGTTAATAATTCGTATTTAATAGTGCTGTGTATTTTGAGGAGCTGTCTCCTTATCTGCTTAGCCCAAGAGTACTGTTTTGGAGGATGTCTCCTTACGTGTTTAGCGGTAAGGTCATTTTAACTGCTTTACTAGCTAATACCAGAGGAAGTTGGTGCTAAGTCCTTCTGATGGTATGATCAACAGATCACTCCTCAGTTAAGTTGGTTCATTGGCTGTGTGGTTAGCCTTGCAGGTACCAATGTTGGTTTCACAGTCACTACATTCCTGGCATTTAACTTAGTACTTTGCACAGTTTTTTGTGGTGCTCCATTCTAGAAGTGCTGTTTTCCTGTATTCATTTTGTGTAGTACCAGCAGCACAGGTGGCCATGTCTTCTGCTCTGAAGATTCACCTAACACAGTCGCTCTGGAGTTGCATTCCCTCTTGCCTCTGATTTTGACCTAAGTTTCTGTATTTCCTCTTTTGCGGGAAAATAGGCATGAACTTAGATAACATTACATCCTCTCTAATCATGACAATCTAAACAAAAAAAAAAATCACATATTTACGGTCATATTCTTTTCAGTCTTGCTGTTCATTTTCCAGTTGAATTTGTTAGTGAATATATTTAAAAACATGACCTACTATGTATCCTGGGTCACCTACCACTGTTTTTTCTCCCCACTGACAATCAATATTTATTCCAGTTCTTTGTTTCCTTTCTTTAATCAGTTTCTAATCCATGACAAAAACAAACTCCTTAGTTTCTGTAGCAATATCTTGCAAGGGATTTTATCGGTGTGCCAAATTATTAGTTTATTTCCTATTTCTTCTGTTTTCTGAGAAATCAGGGTTGGTGCAGGACTTCATTACTTAGATGCAGAAGTCTTTCTGTTGTTACTTAGAATAAAACCCTTCTAACAGTCTCCTAAACTCTTGGTAACATTTGTAGATTATATCCAAGAACTGCCTATGTCTGGAAGTTATTTAAATGTTTTCAGCCTGTATTAAACTTTGCCATTATGAAGAACTTGTTGTATTGGAGCTTAGGTAGTAGCTGCAATCTGGGGTAATATACCTGTATCTGAAATAAATATTTTAGGAATTGATATGACTCCTGTTGGTACACTTAACACCTGTTTTTACTTGGTACAAGTTTTAACATAAGGTGCTAGTTTTGCAGGGTTGAGGTTGAGGAAGTTTTCTCTTCCTGTAGTGAGATGTGTGGCATTTCCCTGTTATTTAGCACCATCAGGATTCATCTCATCTAGTTTCTACCGCGTGCAGTTTGGTACTTTGTCTAAATTATATCTCTAGACTCCACCAGGTATCAATGGAAAGCAGTAAGTATCTTCAAAGAGCAATTTAACTCACTTATGATATCATAAGTACTTACTTTAACACCTACTGATGGCACTTAACTGATTTATAGGGAGCAGCTAACCTTTGGATGGCTAAAAGCATGGCTGTATGTGCAGCACATGAAGAACTTGAATTTAGCCATGTGTTCTTGGAACTTTGCTGTCCACCTGCCAACACTTCTGCATTACTTGTCTGATACCACTGTTGAAGGAACAGGATGGTGGCTGAGTGTCTTACTCTTTGTATACAAGAGTTCGATGCTGTGAAAGGCAAGTGAGTGTGCAGGGATCTTGTGTGGTTCCAGTGAACATTGTTACTCAGACAAAGAGAGCATTGCCTGCATAAGCACATAGGTGAACCCAGCTGAACTTCTGTAGGAAAGTACAGTTTGAAGCATCGAAGTTAGTACAACTGTAACTACAAACTGTGATGGTGACCAGTTACCTATGCTGAGATTGTGCTACGTTGCTGAGGAAAAGCAAACAATACCTGTGGTTCTTTGAAATAATATACTTTTGTGGGAACTCCACCACTTTTCCATTCTTGCCTAGGCTTGGAAATGTGAGGAGCTGAAAGAGGATTGTTCCTGTGTGAGGGCAAGGAGGAGTACGCTGCCTTGGAAAACATTGCTTAGAATTCCAAATTTGTACAAGTAAAAGGGATTTTTACTCACCCTGGGATCCATATTGAAAATTCTTTTTTTTTTAATTCCTAAAGTACTAAGGAATTCTTTTTCATCTTGCTTTAAACAAATATCATTCCCTTTAAGATACCGCACCCTAAGGCATTTCTGATCGTATAGATTTCTGGTTTGACTTTGGGGAAGGTGAGGCAGATCTGGGTTTAGTGAGATTCTTCTTCCCTACACCTCTTAGATCTCTCCCCCTCCCTGAAAAAAAAAAAATTGTCTTGAGGTGGAAATAATTCAGTATTATGGTCTGATTTTTAATGAAATATCCTCTTTGCACCTCTGTTTCCCAAATACCATCAACGCTTTCCCCTTTTCATTTTATCATTTCAGGTGTACATCAAAGTTATAGACACAAATAATCACAGGCCTCAGTTTTCTGCTTCAAAATACGAAGTTGTTATACCTGAAGATACGGTACCGGAGACAGAAATTCTGCAAGTCAGTGCCACAGACAGGGATGAGAAGAATAAATTGATTTATACTATGCAGGGCAGCACTGATCCCATCAGTCTTAAAAAATTTCGTCTGGACCCGGGAACTGGCTCTCTTTATACTTCAGAAAAACTGGATCATGAGACGATGAACCAGCATATTCTCACAGTAATGGTAAATAAACACAGAATTTCTTCTGTAGTCCGTAACAAACAGATCTTTTTTTAATGTCTTTTTAATTTGTCCCCTTGATTCAAATGTTTATTTGTATGTTTAATTTGTATGCAGTCTTTGTCTCTGTGACTGGTACAGATTAAACCATGAATTATTACTAATATTTAATGAACTACTGAAATAACAGTGCTAATTACTAGTAATATGCTAACTGTTTCAGGTTCGAGATCAAGATGTTCCTGTAAAGCGCAACTATGCTAGAATCATCATTAATGTTAGTGACACAAATGATCATGCTCCGTGGTTCACCAGCTCTTCCTATGAAGGACGGGTGTATGAGTCAGCAGCTGTTGGATCCGCAGTACTCCAGGTTACAGCCTTAGATAAGGACAAAGGAAAAAATGCAGAAATTGTGTACTCTATTGAATCAGGTATATTGACTTTCTTTACATCTTCAGTTACTTTTGAAACAGTGTTTGCTGGTACTTTGTTTCGACTGTAGACATGTAAAAAAACAGCTATAAAAAGGAGGGCAGTACAGGCGTATGTGTCCTATTCTGTGAGATCTGTTTAAGATACAGCCTCAGAGCATTTAGAAGAAAACTACAATGACAAATACTCATCTCCCTCCCTTAGCTATTTATGTTATCCTTTAGATACATTAGGAATATTTTAGTAGTAGTAGTAGAAGAAAAAGCTACCTTTAAACCCTGAAGGGGAGAGTGTTCTTTAGAAATTACAGAAGCATTAAATCCAGACCTAAAAAAAACATTCTTTTTTTGGTAATGTTAAGTGATATTTTGTGGCGTAGGCAAAGCAAGGATTTGATGAAAAGAGTAAGAGCCTGAGACAAGTGCTTTCATGTTTAGCACAATGTGAAAGAAAGGAGCTCAAAAATAACTTACAAATAAATATCCATATACTTAACCACTAAATAGTCCTAGTTTTTAAGTTAAACTTTCTGACAGATGTAGTAAGGAAAGGGTTGCTTTGCCTGTTTCCTTGT
Source organism: Sagittarius serpentarius (assembly GCA_034782735.1). Lineage (NCBI taxonomy): Eukaryota > Metazoa > Chordata > Aves > Accipitriformes > Sagittariidae > Sagittarius > Sagittarius serpentarius. The sequence goes on along the minus strand of JAVKLA010000053.1, from coordinate 12,798,720 downwards.
GGCTGATTGTAGATAGTGGGACTGCTATTCTAGCTCAATAAAATATATAAAAAATTCTTTAATAGCTGGTCAATTTGGCATTAAGGCTCCTTTCAGATTGCAGGCCAGAGAAAAGCATTGGGTGCTGCTGCATATTTTTAATGTCAGAGTATCTTTCTGAACTTGCCTATAACAGTGCAATTCAAATGATGGCAATTTTGAATAATATGAAAACAGGATGACATTGACTGAGTTCACTTACCAGATGGAAGTGAGTTTTCATTTAGTCCATTAAATCTAGATACAAGCCTCCCATTATCAAGGTCCTGAACTATTTAGGCACTACGACTGGAAAAAAAAAGTTGCTTAAATCTCATCACCTATGTGAAGTACTACTTTCAAGGTAAAAAGTAATTTAAAATAAAATTCCCAGTAATAAGCAGAAGCAGCTGTATATTAAAGAGAACAGTAGGTAAAAAGTTATTCAGTTACTGTTGCATGCAAGGTGACATGTGCAAATGCTTTTTTTATTTGACATAAGTTGCTTTGTAAAGCATAGGAATTGTTTACTGTAAATATTTTCCTTTTCTTCCCCCAAAGTGTTGTTTTGATATGTAAGCATACTTTAACACTGTATTAAAACAAAGCTGTGATTATGATACTCTGAATAGTAAGAATGTATTTAAGTGTCTCATAAGTTGTTTAAAATACATATTTGTTTTCTTTTATTTGTAGAAATATGACCTTTTTACTAAGCAGGACACTAATGTCCATGAAGCTTTTCTCTTGCCTTTTCCGTTTCAGTAGTGCTTGTTCTACAAATGCCAAAGCATGGCAAGAAAAAAATGTCTGTGCGTGCTGTCTAGAATGAAGTTATACCCTGTGCTCTTTCTTTCTTTTAGCTTGTTGTAGGAGTAAATGTAAGACTTTCTTAGGTTTGTTTTACAGGACTGTGATCTACTGGGAGGTTAAAGCATTATAATTGATGTTCTAAGCATGTGGAAGGAACATTCCTTAAATGTTTGTAATCGCTGCTTAGATTTGTAATGGGATATTCTAAGAATGCCGCTGTGTTTAGAGCCTCCACTAAAAAAAAATAACCCAAACAAAAAAACAAACAAAAAAAAAAAAAACACAAAAAAACCCCAACCCTTTTGCCTACTTGCATGCATAACTCAGAAGTTCTTAATGAATTTTTTCCATGCTGAGAACATTGCTTTAGTAATGTAATTTTTTAAGGAAGTAAAATGTTAAATCTTACCATATTTAGTACATGAGCTGAATATTGTATGCAGTGTAGTTCAGCTATATATTTGAAAATATACAGACAACAAGGGTTTATCAAATGGCAGCTGATAATCCTCAGCAGGTAATGTTTTCTTCCTAATAATTTCATAGGGAATAACTTGCATATGTATTAATAGGAAGTTAGGAGAGAGATCACTGTTGGTCCAATTCAGAAAGATTAATTCTGAAGCAGTGATTTAAACAATACTTGCATAAGCAATTAAGATTCACAAGTGTGAATTCATTAAAACACTTCTTTTTTTCAAAGCAGTCTACTTACTTTAGATCATAGAATGTACCTTGTATTCCACTAATGTTAGCTTCTGAATATAATTTTCTTTCAGCTTCAGTACATACTTAAATTGACTAAAACAAGAACTCAATGACAAAGATAATTTGAAGAAAATGCCTAATTTATAATGTTGAAACTTGCAAAATATTTGTTATCTTTTTAAGGTTTTTTTAGTGGAAGATGAAACAGGTTTTTTGCATTTGTTTTCAAGGCTTGGGTGGCTTTGCTAACTTTTATGCAATGTTTCCACAAGTAAACTTAGAATTAGTACTAACTCTTATTACAGAAAACTTTTCAGAAAAGCTAATAAATGCTTGTTAAACAAAACTAAGAAACTTTCATATTCTGTGCATTCTTGCTACGTGATCTCTTTTACTGTATAGCTAAATAAGCAATCATCCTTTAAGTTCCATATACCTCTTTCTTAATTACTTTTCTTTTTCTTCACAGGGAATATTGGAAATTCCTTCTTTATAGATCCCATTTTGGGTATGATTAAAATTGCAAAGGAATTGGATCGTAGTAACCAGGAAGAATACAACCTGATGGTAAAAGCTACAGACAAAGGAGATCCTCCAATGAGTGAAGTGACCTCTGTGCATATATTTGTTACAGTTTCTGATAATGCCTCGCCAAAATTCACAGCCAGAGAATATTCTACAGAAATCAGTGAAAGTGCCAGCATTGGCAGTTTTGTTGGAATGGTTACAGCATACAGTCAGTCTTCTGTAGTTTATGAAATAAAAGACGGTAATATAGGTGATGCCTTTGCTATCAACCCGAACTCAGGTGTCATTGTTTCTCAGAAGTTACTTGATTTTGAAACTTTGCCTGTTTACACTCTAACTGTGCAAGGAACAAACATGGCTGGCTTGTCCACTAATGCAACAGTTTTGGTACATCTTCAGGATGAGAATGACAATACACCAATTTTTATGCAGGCTGAATATACAGGACTCATCAGTGAATCAGCTTCAATTAACAGTGTGGTTCTGACTGACAAGAATATCCCATTAGTAATTCGAGCTACAGATGCTGATAAAGAATCTAATGCTTTGCTTGTTTATCAAATTGTTGAACCATCTGTCCGCAAGTATTTTGCCATTGATTCTAGCACTGGTGCCATTCGAACAGTAATGAGTCTGGACTACGAGGAGACAAACATTTTCCACTTTTCAGTGCAAGTACATGATATGGGGATACCACGTTTATATGCAGAATATGCAGCTAATGTTACTATTTATGTAATTGACATCAATGATTGCCCTCCTGTGTTTTCAAGAGAGTTGTATGAGACATCCATTTTGATTCCAACCTATAAAGGCGTGAAAGTCATCAGTGTAAATGCCACTGATGCTGATTCAGGTGTTTTTTCACAAGTAATTTATTCCATTATTGAAGGCAACATTGGAGAAAAATTTTCAATAAACCATAAAACTGGAGATATAACAGTACAAAATACAACTCAGTTAAGAAGCAGATACGAATTAACAGTGAGAGCATCTGATGGCAGATTTGCAAGCACTGCATCTGTAAAAATTAATGTGAAAGAAAGCAAAGGAAGCCAGCTGAAGTTCACACAGAGTTCTTACTCTGCAACAGTGCAGGAGAATTCCACAGAGGCAAAAACAATAGCTGTTGTTACTGCTATAGGGAATCAAATAAATGAGCCTTTGTTTTATCATATTCTAAATCCAGACAGCAGATTTAAAATAAGCTCAACTTCAGGAGTCCTTTCAACAACGGGAATACCATTTGATCGTGAACAGCAAGAATCTTTTGATGTGGTCATAGAAGTGACAGAGGAGTATAAACCATCAGTTGTTGCACACATTGTAGTTAAAGTCACAGTGGAAGATGTAAATGATAATGCTCCATTTTTTGTCAATCTTCCATATTATGCTGTTGTTAAAGTAGACTCTGAAGTAGGCCATGTTATTCGACGTGTCACTGCAGTAGATAAAGATACAGGCAGAAATGGAGAGGTGCATTACTATCTCAAAGAACATCATGAACACTTCCAAATTGATCCCACTGGTGAAATCTCGCTGAAGAAGAAGTTTGAACCAGACACACTAAATAAGGAGTATCTGGTGACAGTAGTGGCAAAAGATGGAGGAGACCCTGCTTTTTCTGCTGAAGTTGTAGTCCCGATTACAGTTATGAGTAAAGCTATGCCAGTTTTTGAAAAGCCTTTCTACAGTGCAGAGATACCAGAAAACATTCAGCTCCATAGTCCTGTGGTACATGTACAAGCAAACAGCCCAGAAGGACTTAAGGTGTTTTACAGCATCACAGATGGAGATCCTTTCAATCAGTTCACTATCAACTTCAACACTGGAGTTATAAATGTTGTTGCCCCTCTTGACTTTGAGTCTCATCCAGCCTACAAACTGAGCATTCGAGCTACAGACTCCTTAACGGGGGCGCACGCTGATGTGTTTGTAGACATAATAGTGGAAGACATCAATGATAATCCTCCTGTGTTTACAGAGCAGTCTTACACTGCAACCCTTTCTGAGGCATCTGTCGTTGGAACATCTGTTGTACAAGTGAGCGCTACAGACGCCGATTCTGGAACAAACAGGGGGATCTCCTACCACTTGGTTGAGGATAGTAGTGAAAGTCATAACTACTTCCACATAGATAGCAGCACTGGACTCATTCTGACAGCAAGATCTTTGGACTATGAACAAATTAAACAACACAAGTTACTAATAAGGGCCATAGATGGTGGCATGCTGCCCTTGAGCAGTGATACTATTGTAACGGTTGATGTAATTGATCTCAATGATAACCCCCCCCTCTTTAACCAATTGTTTTATGAAGCTAAAATTAGTGAACTGGCTCCCCGAGGGCATTTTGTGACATGCGTGCAAGCCTCAGATGCAGATAGTTCGGATGTTGACAAGCTGGAGTACTCCATTCTGACAGGCAATGACCAAAAGAATTTTGTAATTAATAGTAAAACTGGCATTATCACCATCTCAAACCTACGCAGACAGACACTCAAGTCACATTATAATCTTAATGTGTCTGTTTCTGATGGGGTCTTCAGAAGCTCAGCCCCAGTCCATATAACCGTAACCAGTGCCAATATGCACAGTCCTGTTTTCAGCCAGAATGAATATGAGGTTGAACTAGCTGAAAATGCTCCGTTGCATACTTTGGTGACTGAAGTTAAAGCAACAGATGAAGATTCTGGTACATATGGCCACGTCACGTACCACATTGTGAATGACTTTGCCAAAGACAGATTTTACACAAATGAGAGAGGGCAGATATTTACGTCTGAAAAGCTTGACCGTGAAACACAAGCAGAAAAAGTAATTGCCATTAGTTTAATGGCCAAAGATTCAGGAGGAAAGGTTGCTTTCTGTACTGTTAATGTAATACTCACAGATGACAATGATAACACTCCTCAATTCCGAGCAACAGAGTACGAAGTAAATATTGGATCTGATGTTCCACGGGGTACTTCTGTCATTAAAGTGTGGGCCTCTGATGCTGATGAGGGTACAAATGCAGACATCACATATGCTATTGAAGCAGAGTCTGAAAACGTTAAAGAGAATTTAGAAATTGATTCAATGTCTGGTATAATTACTACAAAAGAAAGCTTAATTGGTTTAGAAAATGAGTTTCTGACCTTCTTTGTTAGAGCAGTCGATGGTGGATCCCCCCAAAAAGAGTCAGTTGTTCCCGTGTATGCTAGAATACTCCCACCAGAAGTGCCTCTTCCAAAATTTTCAGAGCCGTTTTATTCTTATACAGTTTCTGAGGACATTCCCATTGGGACTGAGATAGATGTTATCAAAGCAGAGCATAATCAGACTTTAGTATATAGTCTGATTAAAGGGAACACTCCTGAAAGCAACAGAGATGATTTTTTTGTGATTGACCGGCAGACTGGAGAGTTGAAACTTGAGAAGAATCTTGATCACGAAACAACTAAATGGTACCAGTTCTCAGTTCAAGCACAGTATGCAAATGAAGATTACAATGTTGTTTCCTCAGTAGAGATAAGCATTCAGGTAAAAGATGCAAATGATAACAAACCAGTTTTGGAGTCCAATCCATATGAAGCATTCATCGTAGAAAACATGCCAGCTGGAACAAGAGTCATCCAGGTTAAAGGAACTGACTTAGATTCAGGACTCAATGGACAGGTTACTTACAGCTTGGATCCTTCTCAAGAACTAGACGTCGTAGAGTCTTTTACCATAAACATGGAAACTGGTTGGATTACCACTCTCAAAGAACTCGATCATGAGAAAAGAGACAAATACAAAATCACAGTGGTTGCATCTGACCGGGGTGAAAAAATTCAACTGTCTTCTATGGCTGTGGTTGAAGTTACTGTTACAGATGTGAATGACAATCCTCCACGCTTTACTGCAGAGATATATAAAGGAACAGTCAGTGAGGATGACCCTCCTGGTGGGGTAATTGCCATCTTGAGTACAACTGATGCTGATACAGAAGAAGCCAATAGACAAGTCTTTTATTACATTACAGGTAAATCTTTTTGAGTAATGTCAGAATAATCATTTGAGTGGTCCTGCAATGATGTGAGATAGAACTTAATCTTTCAAATTATTGAAAAATATTTGAAACCATATTGCTGCAAAGAAAGAATGTGTGTATCTCAATACGAGTATTAAAAACTTCAGGGGGGAAAAAATGAGTTTTAGAAAACAGGTCTTTGGCTTTCCATTTCATGTGTTCCTTGCTTAAAATACTTTCCTATGTTTGTTGTTTACTTATATATCAAATTTTATTTTACAAAATATACTAACACTTGAATTAGTGATGTGGTTAAAGAACGAACAACAGAAATTTCACAAAATAATAGACTATTAATTTCCAATGGAGTATTTTATTGGTTTTGTTATTTAGTATCTATCTTGATATGGTGTTATTTCTAATGCTATATGAATTTCTACAGTGATTTCTATAGATTCTGAGGGCTGCAGTTAAATTTTTTGTATGAGCATCTACTGATTGTTTATACCTGGAAAATGAAGCTGTTTCCCTATAAAGCTATAACTTAACGTTGATAAAGTAATAGCAGTAATCTCTCTTGTCTTTAATTAAATATTTCTTCTTGTATTTCAGGAGGTGATCCCTTGGGACAGTTTGCTATTGAAAACATACAGAATGAATGGAAGGTCTATGTCAAAAAGCCTCTGGACAGGGAAGAAAAGGATAATTACCTTCTGAACATTACAGCTACTGATGGGACCTTTGCAACTAAAGCTGTGGTGGAGGTTAAAGTCCTTGATGCTAACGATAATAGCCCTGTTTGCGAAAAGGTAGGCACAATCTTGTATCTTCCGTGTCCAGCTGCTTCCATATAAATAAAATCTAGATTTTCTCTGAAGTTGCTTCTCAGGAGACTGACAAACAGATATTCCTTTTATGTTTGTAACAGAGATTTGGGCTATTAAGATAGAATGCTGTCAAAGAAAAATTGTTTCATGGACAGGTTTCTTAAGTAAAAATCCAAAACCAATCCATTGATGTCATTTTAACACTGGATGTAATTTTAACATGGAAGAGTATAAGGAGAATTGTAGTACGTCTCCTGTGTTAATGCGTATTTTTCCAATAGGAATTGTTTTAAGCTGCAGCCATGATAGTTTATATTCTCTATTTTCTGAAGGAAGCAAAGTCTCAAGGAAGGCTGTATACTATCACTTTAGTTGATGTATTTGTGCATTTCTTGTGATAAGAGTTGAAAAGACAGGAATATTATCCTGCAGTTGCACTCAACAGCAGCAAAAATCTGTAATCCATAAACGTTTTCTTGTTACAAAGCTATCTACCTTACCAGATCTGATAGTCTGCAAAAATGGACATGGAAAATAAAGAATGGAAAAAGACCAGAAACGTGGACCCTGCAAGACATATAATTGCCTTGCAAGAAAACCCTGGGTTTTCATACTCAGCTTGGTTTTTCTTTTGTCTGTCTTTAGCACATTTGGACTTTTCATAGGCATCTTGTTGAACACAGATTTGATGTTACCAGGTGGAAATCTTTTCTTGTTCTGGGAAGGATCAAATATACAGTGAGCATTTGGTTCTTTTTCTTAGTTGGTGTTTATGTTGGTTACTTCTATATAAATGATTGCAGTTATATACAGACTGGTAAGTCAGTGTTCTTAGCTTTTTTCCTTTGTTGCTGTTGGTGTTACAAGGCTCAGTCCTTCAAATTTAATGCGCATCCCTGACATGTATGAGCTGTAAGGGTGCTTAGTGCCTTTAAATTCTGGGCATTTTTTTCTTAGTTTTTATTTAAACTGGAAACTTTTATTTCATGCTGTTACAAAAAAGGCAGGTATCAATTTCTTCTGGATTGAGTCAGACCTAGAAAAGATGATTTACCAAAAGAGGAAAAAAAATAAATTATGAAAAATTTATAACTGCTATTTTGGGAATGCATTCAATTATCAGTTAATCAGTTACAAGTGTTTACAGTTCTTAGCTATGCAGTGATACTTATGGTTGCAGTATTAATTACCTTTCTGAATAATCTAATAAATTAATTAGAAAATCGTAAGTTCTTTTCATTTTCAGGTATTTAATCCTCTGGTTCATTTCGTATGTTACCATGCATTCAAACAGGATATTATCTTTTGTCATGCCTTCTTCCCCTCCCCTTTCCAAGCCGTACTTACTTCATATGTTTAGTCTTTCATTGTAACTTTAAAATCTTGCAGGCTTTATACAGTGATTCTGTTCCTGAGGATGCCCTTCCTGGCAAACTGATAATGCAGGTATCTGCTACAGACGCAGATATTCGTTCCAATGCAGAAATTACTTACACGCTGCATGGGACAGGAGCAGAAAAATTCAGACTCGCTCCAGACACAGGTAATAATACTTTATACAAAATTCCAATCATCACCTCATTTTATAAAATGTTTTACTATTACATTAAGACATACATAAATGTCAGTACTTTAAGCTTTCCATTAAGGGTTAGTTTATTATATAACTGTTTAAAATGTGAGTTTCTACTACACAAATCCTAATAATATATTGAATAGAAGTCAGGGAAAAGGCAAGTATTTTAATATATGAGGAACTAAAGAGTAAATAGGGTAATTGCCCTGAAGCCAGAAACTTCCACACTGAAGTGACTGGAGTAAAAGTATGCTATAAATTTTGTACTTTTTATATTCATTGTAATAGTAGCAGTAATGGTTTATAACTGAAAATATCTTCATTCAGATTCTCTTTGCCATCATTTGGTTTGGCACATTAAATAGGATGAGGTTAGATGGAGCAACAAATTTCCTTTCCATAGTAAACACCAAAAGTGCCTCCAGTTTTATTGGAAGCATTATATAAATGAGATTAACTTTTAACTTGCCTGACTTTGGTTTTCATGGCATTCGTGTGTTCTGGGTTATAATACATGTCAAAGCAAATGCCAAAATCCTATGCTCTGCAGGCTGCAGTAGACAAACAGTAGGAAGGCAGTAGTAAACAATATAGAAAAATTTAAATAAGATAAATACAAAGATACAGTGGAAATACGGAGAACAAGATTAGAATACTTCAGTGGCAAAATAAATAAGATGATCTTATTTCATGGGTTTGTTTTTTTAACTTCAAATGTCATCTGTGTGCTGTGCTAGCATGTCATTACATAAATTCAGAATCGGGGGGGCTAGAATGCTCATAAACAATATTTCAGAATACTTTGATTTGGTTAAAAGGAGACGATGGCTACACACTGTGCCTGTCCTCCTGTTTTCTGTCACGTTGGAAAGAAAGTATGTTAGACTTCTAGAGGGTTGTCTGTAGCAGCAAGTTATATTTGATAGTGTGAATAGCTCTGTTTATTCATTGAATGTTAGAGGAGAGTCAGCTCAATAGCTGTGGAAGGAACAAAACTAATTAACCCAGGAAAACCATATGTGGATTTCACCTTGCATTTCGTTAAAGCCAGAGTTCTAGTATTTTAATTTTCGTTACACAAAAACGTGGATTTGTGCATGTATATACATTCTCTCTCTTTCTGCACCATCAGATAGTTTTACTTTAGCTAATTTTGGTTTCAGAGGCATTTGAAAAAAAAGGCAGAGGATTTTAGTACTTTATCTTTTAAAGCTGGAAAAGGCAGGCCACTGACATGCTTTGCCCAAAGTGGAGCTCATTAGTGCAGTACAGCTGCTGACTTAGCCAATGATGAAATTACCATCAAAAAGAAAATTGTTGTTTAGTTTTTCTGAGTACAAAGATTTTAGAGGAAATGTTATGGATACTTAAGTCTTGCAACTCACATCAACTTGTGTAATTCTGTTTATAGGTGAGCTGAAAACATTAATGCCACTTGATCGTGAGCAGCAAGCAGTCTATTATCTTCTAGTGAAAGCCACGGATGGAGGAGGAAGATTCTGCCAAGCTAATATTATCCTGACTCTGGAAGATGTGAATGATAATGCCCCAGAGTTTACAGCTGATCCTTACTCCATTACAGTATTTGAAAACACAGAGCCTAGAACCCTGTTGACAAGAGTGCAAGCAACAGATGCAGATGCAGGTTTGCATTCTTTGACCGATACTTTTGTCATGGTCTCAAAGTTACAGTAATGTTTATTTAGTCTTATCAGTAGAACTGACAGATGTTCAGTACTGCTCAGGATTAGACTCCTGAAAGACATATTTAGGTCTGCTAAATCATGTAACACCTGACTTCTGTGTGCGAGTAGCTTGGAAGACATCCCTTCTGTGTCTTTGCAAAAAAGAAGAGGGGGGAGAGAGGCAAAATGTAGGATGTTTTTAGTGTGATAAGCTATTAATGTTATGATGCGTTAGGTCCATCCTTTTACTCCTGGTGTAAGTAAAAGGAATATCAAGCCGTGTCTGTTCATGTAAATGTGCGTTCATAGATTTTTTGAACGTGTGTTTCTCAGGCCAGCCATCAATCATGATACCTTAAAGAGAACCCTGGTCGGTTGTAGCTTTCGGTATATGCTACCCATTAAGATTATGCTGTCTCTTTATCTTCGCTGTTTAGTTACAAGTATTTAAGTGAACATGAACTGAAAATGACATTAGAAAGAGTTTGTTCTTAGGCTTTTTTGTAAGGAATATAACAGCATAAGGTCTTTTTAAAGGTGTGTAATTTCCATATATCATCAGTTTATTAATCAGAGTATTAATTAATAGTTGCCTCAGTCTTGCGAAACAACCAACCTGCTTTGTGCTATGATAAAGTTAGGTTGCTGAATTGGAAGGTAACAGACAGATGTTTTCACACTTCACTAGTCTTTGAGGCTCAAGAGGAGCAAAATACTTGGCCCAAAAATCTACGGGGTTTTTGTATGTTTGGTTTATACAGAAAGGTTGCCAGAAATTCTGTTGCTGATAATTTTGGCATATGGTTCTTTAATAACCTTACTGTTGTTGAGTCTAGTTATTTGATGCAGCCTAACTCTCCCATATCCTCCCGTGTTATTTATAAGCCTGCTAAGCAGATGCTGTTGCTCCGAAGTTATAATTAGATTTATATTACTAATCGTTTCATATTAGATAGTAAGTACTGTGACTGAAACAGAACCATGCTTCATGTTTTTTGTGTGGCAGAAAATCAGTGCAATGAAGTGTTAGCTTAATTTTTTAAATCAGATTACATCTTTTTGGAAATCATTCTGCCCTTCACAAGACCCTCTAACTCTTGCTGCAATTTAGCTTAACGTGAATGATAATATTTAGCACGCATGTTTTATTTCTAGCTATCAGATCTGTTATGTCGGTGTATTTTAACAGCTGCTTCATACTCTGCAATTGTTTTCAAAATGCAGGGATGAACCGTAAAATCCATTATTCACTGGTGAACTCTGCAGAGGGCCAGTTCTCTATTGATGAATTCTCTGGAATCATTCGTTTGGAGAAGCCTTTGGATCGGGAATTACAAGCTGTGTACACTCTAACTTTGAAGGCTGCAGATGAAGGTTTACCTAGAAGACTGTCTTCAACAAGTAGTCTTATAGTTTCTGTTTTGGATATAAATGATAATCCACCTGTATTTGAGCACAGGGAGTATAGTGCAAGTGTATCAGAGGACATTTTGGTTGGAACTGAAGTTCTACAGATCTATGCTGCAAGCAGGGACATTGAAGCCGATGCTGAAATCACATACTCAATAGTCAGTGGGAATGAACATGGAAAATTCAGCATCAATTCAACAACAGGTAACAGATTACAACTGTGAATATGCTTGAGGCTAACCAAGCACAGTGCCTTATTGTATGCTTCTGTAATTCAACCAAATAGGTTGTGTATAATCTGTGTGCATCATCCTGGCTGTAAAGCCAGTGCTATTCTCTGTTCGCCCATTTTGCCAGTGTGCTTACTAGAGGAGTGCAGTAGAATGTAGATAGGAACTTTATTTGTTGCTGCTATTTATTGTTATTTGGGTTAGATTCATTTAGCTGACCAGAGTAAGGGTTTCCTAGCTGTAATATTCCCCACCCTCGGAGCAGAGAGGGTGGAAAGACAGAGGTCTGTAATCATAGAAGCATAATAGGCTTTTCAAAAAAGCTGTATAATCAGAATGAGTGGCCAGACTTGGTAAAGATCAGAAATTAAATTGATTGGGAAAACTGGTCATTGGTCCTCAAAGACAGTAATCCTAGAGGGGTTTGTTAGGGCATTAAAGAGAGGCTGGAATATTCTGTGCAATCATATATCCAGCATGACAGGGGAGATTTTAGGCTTGCATGTTAGTCAGATTTAGTGTCAGGGAGCGTTTAGGTTCTGTACAGAATTTTTCCCTATTAATGACAATTATTTATTTAAGATCAATATACACCTCAATTCTAGTTTTTTTTTTTTTTCTTATATAGTTCTTTTTCTAGAGTTAATTTCTGGTAAAGTTTATTTTTTTTAAATAAGATTTCTACCCAAAAGTTAATAGTAGTTAATTGTACCAGTGTAATTGAATTATAATTCTTGCAGCTGCTTTTTCCAGTGTGCGTGCTGGTACTATGGTATAGAAGTACTTTGCCAGTTTAACTTCTTCACATATTTGAAAGGAGGAAAAAGGTTCCAGGAAAACGCTCTTCCAGCAGTAAATCAGCATCTGTGTTAGGGACTGCACTATCTTAAATAGTCAGTTAAAAACTGACGCTTTAACTCAGATACTTCTATCAATCAAAACCATGGTCAGACACCTTTCTTACTAACTCTGCATACTCCGTGCCTGACATTAATGCTGGTTGCAAGGAAGGTCAAGTTAAAGGTCATTCCATATTTTTGGTTACTTTTAATTGAAAATTAAGAAAAGGACATTTTCTAAACACATTTTTTATTATTCTTCATTTTTTTCATTACGAAATGTGAGCCAGGTGGTTTTAAAGTATGGTCTTTTGTGGAAGTAGCAGGAACTTCTCACCTCTTTACTTTTATGTATAAAGCCTGATCATTCCACTGTGTAGCTCCAGCTTTGCAGTGAATAATCAAGCCCTGAAGAAGCTGAGTATTTGTCAGACCAAAATCAAAAGTTGCAATATATAATATTACAGTAATAGCAGAGTTTGTGAGAAGTTTGTGGTTTTTTTCTTCCCTAGGAGCCATTTTTATCATTGAGGGCTTGGATTATGAAAGTTCTCGTGAGTACTACTTGACAGTGGAAGCCACAGATGGAGGCACACCTTCATTAAGTGATGTTGTAACAGTGAATATTAATGTAACAGATATCAATGACAATACTCCAGTGTTCAGCCAAGACACTTACACTGCAGTAATCAGTGAAGATGCTATGCTTGAACAATCAGTCATGACAGTACGTATTGTTGGTTTTTTCCTTTTAAATACTCAGTCATGACAATCATGCTTTCAGTCTTTAAGGGATAAATACTGATTTGAAGATGGACATAAATGAATAGATGAGTTTGCCACCGAGTGAATGAAAATTTATTTTGAAAAAGTTTCAGAACCCAGGACTTGAGATCCTGTGGGAAAGCAAATGATATTTTGTGATATATTTGTGTTCTCATGAGAAATTGACTTAATTTTCAGAAGAAATTCAGGAAATTAAGTGATGTTGGTATGTTCTATTCGGATGGCATGTCTCCTGAGAACTATGAAATGTGTTAGACCAAAGCAGCTGTGCTCGTCTTCAGGATGAGTTTATCTGAAAGGTGATGGAGTCTGTTTTCAACCTGTTTTAAATGAGGCTGTAATGTCCCTTAGGTTATGGCAGATGATGCCGATGGACCTTCAAACAACCGCGTTCACTATGCGATTATAGATGGCAATCAGGGAAATCCTTTTACAATTGACCCTACCAGGGGTGAAATAAAAGTGACTAAACTTTTAGACCGAGAAAAGGTAAGTTTTTGACACTTTTTGAGCAGCTGGGATTAATTTAGCTATACATAACTGATGACCACTCTTTTTTTATTATATTTGTAAATTGCCATTTAATGTTCCAAAATTAATATAGCCATAATAAAGTGAAAGCATCTATTTATGTCAGTGCTTTTGGGAGGCAGGAAGGGGAAGAGAAAGGATTCAGTATATGAAGGCAAGCTTTACTGGGAGTTTGCACTAAGATACTTCTTCCTTAAAACAAAAGCTAAATTTGATACTTTTTGCTCTTTCGTGAATGTTTGAAATTTTTTTTATTATTTCTTAGATTTCAGGATATACCTTGACCGTTCAAGCTTCAGATAATGGAAACCCACCTAGACTTAACACAACCACAGTTAATATCGATGTTTCTGATGTAAATGATAATCCTCCAGTATTCTCAAAAGGAAACTACAGTGTTATCATCCAGGTAAATACAGATAGTGAAGTAGCCAAATCAATAATATTATTTGAGTGTTAATTTGTGACTTGAAAAATTCTGCAAGATACGATAAACCTAATGCTTCAAATTTATTTTTCTTTATTTTTCATTACTTAAGGTTGTCAGTGAGACTGCTTACCTGAATATGCATTAAGGGTTACAAAATTCATATTGTACAGTCTATTTAGAAACTTACTTCGCAAGTTGTGTTCTTTTTTCATGTACTTCATGTGTGTACATGTATATATATAATACATTGCATTTATGTTTATAACGTTCTTAGCATTATACAGGTAGGTTAAAGTACGTAATAGTTTTGCTATTTGTTTTTAATCTTAGAGTTACTGCTTAGAAAAAGATATTTTAGGTATGTGTTACTGTGAAGCAAGCGTTGTGCACCACGACACATAGGTCAAGACTTTGTTCCTGTTGGCCTCCTCTGGGATCAGAAGCAGTTAAAACAGGAGTAGTATTTCATACTACTACATTGCACCTTAGGATGGTAGTAGTGGGCCAGATTCTCAAATGGCTGGCATGTACTTCCCTGATTCAGAAAACTCTGCTAAAGCAAAGATAACAGTGGCAGCATCTGTACTACTCTTCTTGAATCCAACAGAGAATAAATGGAAGGGAGCAAAGGAATTGCATTAAGACCTTTGTAGTAGTAATGTAAGTGAGCTCAGTCCCTTGGGTTCTTTTGCTGTTGCTGATGCCTGGCCTTGTGCAATAGATAAGTGGGGATCAGGCAGTGTTATCTGGTGCCCTGTGCCATCCTCACATACCCCTTCTGTTGGAGACCAAGTACGTGATTTCTTAAGGTAGCTTTCCAAAAGAAAACAAAGTGATTCATCTCTACCCAACATATACAGAGTATGCAAGTAAGATGTCCTGGATCTTTTTTTTTTTTTTTTTTTTTTTTTTTTTTTTTTTTA
>JAVKLA010000053.1:12767396-12780031 GCA_034782735.1 Sagittarius serpentarius | reverse complement strand
GTGTCATCAGCGAACTTGCTGAGGGTGCACTCAATTCCACCATCTATGTCATTGATGAAGATATTAAACAGTACCGGACCCCTGAGGGACACCACTCGTTACTGGTCTCCATCTGGACATTGAGCCGTTGACCACTACCCTCTGGATGCCAACATCCAGCCAATTCCTCAGCCACCAAACAGTCCACCCATCAAATCCATACCTCTCCAGTTTGGACAGAAGGATGTTGTGGGAAATTTAGTTGCACCTTCGGCCCTTCCTGATGTGTCTGCCTTCTCTTAAGTATGAGGCACCTATCTAACACCTTCTTCTGGGTGAAATCATGCAATTCTTTCATTTCCAAGCCACTACCTAGGCTGTAGGATGCTTGGAAACAGCCTTTCAGTGCTTCAGCTGTCTTTTCTTTAGCACAGCTCTTGAAAAGTGCCTTTTTTCTAGGGAATGAATAAGGGCTATTTTAATGACATCCAGTAGCTAAACAAGTGTCTTAAAACAAATGTACTCATTTAGAACAAATGCTTCTCAGATACTGTAAATCATTAAAGCAGACTATAATAATGTGCATTTTTTGTGTGCCATACTACCCAATCTCAGTATTTTGGACCTGTCATCCCTTGATTTACAAGTTCCCTTTCTGGATTCTGGAAATATGTCACTGTCTTTTAATTGCCATTTGTCATCTTACACTATGATAGCTTTTTTAAAATAGAGTGCTATAATTTGCTATTATCTTCTCCTCAGTGAGTCACTATACATGAGTATGAAGGCATCTAAGACTAGAACTAGCATTTCCATATCATAAGACTTCAGTTCCAATGATGCACACAAAAATAGATACATGACTTCTGTGGAAAAATATTCTTCCCCTGTTCATTTAAAAGAAGGATTTTTCAAAGGCTGTAGAAAGGCATCTTCTCAAGTTTGCACTATCTTTAATTTCTGCACTTTCATCTTGCAGCTCACAAGTTAATAGCTGTATATGATCTCTTAATACTTGTTTTCGTTTTTTAACTGACCTTCACTGGTGTGCTTTTAAGTATTGACAGCTTTCACCTTAGTTGTTCTGAATGGATTGCTGAGGCAGAGGTCATCTTATGTTACAAGCCTACTTTAATTGGGAAAAACAAACAAACAAACAAAAAAACCCCAACCAGAAACCCACAAACAACCCCTCCCATACACACCCCATATGCCCACTACCACCAAAAATCTTTACTTAACATGAGCCTTTCTTTTACTTTACCTTTGTGGTTTTAATAGAAATAAGGATTTTTATTTTTTCTTTTCCCCAACAGCCACCTACATGTGCATGCCACTCAGATTTGCTTTCCCTCTTTCCAAAGGAAATAGATTATCCATTAACAAATGTCTCACAGCATTAGTGTGTGAAATCTTCAGCTATGAGTCATACAGTCCTTTGTGCCACACTCTGAAGTCTTCAGTTTAAAACCACAGCAGATTTTTAAATATCTGCACTACTGAAAAGTTATTTCTCCTGGGGGTCTTCCTTCCTACTTGCTGTCCATTTGTTGTAATATTCCTTGCCTGTTTGTTTTAAGCCTTTTCTTGTTACGCTTGGGCATTTCTCCTGTAGCTAAACTGCCTGCCTTGTCTTGTTTCCAGGCAAAAATCTAGGCAAAACAAAACTTTGCCAACTTGAGCGCTCTCGCTCGCTCTCGCTCTCTCTCTCTCTCTCTCGTTATTTATGTTTGGGTAACTAGAAGGCAAGTTCCTAGCCATGTCTGTCTTTTGGAGTTAACAGATGAAGACATGTAGTTCTACGAGACATGCATTACCTTTTAAAAATGCTACAATTACGTGCACATCCACAGATAATCTTGTGCCTGGAGTTTTTCCTCTTTTGCTTAAATTTGTATGAAAAATCAAAAGTAGCTTCTCTGCATAGATCTTCAAAGTGTACCTACTACCTGTTGTCATCGTAAAATTACTGTCAAATCTTTTGAACAATGCAGGGTATCTTCTACCTTCTGAGCCCTGTGTATCCCCTCTGTCCCTTCACATCTCTCCAATTCTTTGCCCATTTCTTTAGTCTCACTTTCAGTAACTGGGAAGGAGCTCTGGGAAAAAGATAGATGGGGAAAAAGAACTGAGAAATAGAAAGAAAGTGAACCCAAGGGAATGCTCTTTTCTACTCTTTTTTTTTTTTTTTTGTCCCTTTTTGATGCAACAGCGCATGCATTTGTCAAAAAGGGGTGGAGGACAGGGAATGTGATGTTTAAAAATGCTTTAAAATTGAATTGACCTGATTCTGTTAATTACTTTAATTGTCTGAAGCAAATAGCACTACATGTGGGGTTTTTCCTCTCCACGATCACAAATCACAGAAGACAACATAATTGTAACTTTCTACATGTATTGTTTTACTTTCAAAGTACTGTTTGGCATACTGCATTTAGATTGTCTTCGACCACCTCCTAATAACTGTGGTGAAGCATGCTGTGAATTCCTAGGGCATGACTCATTTCAGGTTTGTAATGTGTTTCCATGCCTGAAATAAAAAAGCTTCAAGCACCATCTGCTGTCTGAAATCAGCTACTGTGCATTTCCTCTGTATTTGCTAGAAATGTTAGCATCCTGGCATTTCCAGGTATTAAGAGCACTGTAGCCTTTTAATCTTGGAAGAAGTGAAAACCTGTTTGTGTGTGCCTGCTTATATAAGCTTTTTAAATTTTCAATGCTAACTTTTATGTCAGGATCTGTGTTACAAAATTTACATAAAGCATTTTCCTGTAGGAACTTTTTTTTCGTAGAAAAATACAGCTCTACTGTATACAGTACAAATAGCTACAGTAGAATTTGAGATAAAGCAAAAATCTAACTCTATCCTCATCTTCCTTTAGGTGGCAGATAATGGAAAACCACCGTTGTCATCTTTGACTTACATTGATATTAGAGTTATTGAGGAGAGCATTTATTCTCCAGCAATTCTGCCTCTAGAAATCTTTATCACAGCCTTTGGGGAAGAATATTCAGGTGGTGTCATTGGAAAAATTCATGCGACTGATCAAGATGTTTATGATACTTTGACATACAGTCTGGACCCCAAAATGGAATCCTTGTTCTCCGTTTCCAGTACTGGTGGCAAACTAATAGCACATAAAAGGTTAGATGTAGGACAGTACCTCCTAAATGTCACTGTTACAGATGGAAAATTTACAACTGCAGCTGATATTACTGTACACATCAGACAAATCACACAAGATTTGCTAAATCACAGCATTGCTATACGCTTTGCAAACCTTGCCCCTGAAGAATTCATCGGTGATTACTGGCGCAATTTCCAGAGAGCATTAAGAAACATCTTGGGCGTGAGGAGAAATGACATCCAGATTGTTAGTTTGCAGCCTTCTGATCCTCCTTCAAATCTTGACGTCCTCCTGAATATTGAAAAGTCTGGTAGCTCTCAGCACCCAATGAGAATTTTGCTCCACAAGATAAACTCTTCTGTGCCTGATCTAGAGGAGATTTTAGGTGTCCGGATAATTGATGTTTTCCATAAGCTTTGCGCAGGCCTAGATTGTCCTTTGAAATTTTGTGAAGAAAAAGTAACAGTGGATGAGAACATCATGTCAACCCACAGCACAGCCAGGTTGAGTTTTGTCACTCCCCGTCATCACAGAACAGCAGTTTGTCTTTGTAAAGGTAAGAAAAGCAGTAAGGAAAACTGTATCCTTGAAAAGATAGTTTTGGTTTTGTATAGCCATAATCCACAGGGGAAAATTTATATTACAGGACAGTCTTAATCTTGTCCTGTAACCCTCACTGCAACATTTGCCTAATTCTGTTCAGAGTAAGGAGTAATTCTTTCTTGTCTCATTATGTCATTTTAAGAGTTTACACAATATAGGCTTATGGGAGGGGCTTTTTTTTTTTTTTTATAATTACACCTTCATTTCCCATTTTATGAAAAAAGTTCCTTTTTTTGTTGCCTGTTCTAAATTGCCAGCCGTTTTCAGTCTCGTATGCAGGAAGGCAAGTTCTTGCAGAGTACCTGAATACTTCTTGGTTTCTGCATAAAGGAATAGCCCAGACAGCTTCCAAACTTGGCTGGGAATGACAGGGTGAACTGGGAAATAGATATTCATTAAGATACATATAAGTATACAGATTTATAACAGAAGATAAATTTGTCTTTAGCTCTGAGGTAAACAACATTGCTTTTTAAAATCATGATGACGTTGCTGGGTGAACTTGCACATCTTAAGTAAATATTTAAAGCCCGTTCCTTTTCTGTCCAAAATACAGACACACTCCTCTCTTGCTGTCCCCAACCCCGTCTTGTCTATGTTTAATATCTACATGTTGGTTTTTATGGTGTATGATAGTAATGCTAAACCTTAAACCACAACACCAGTTTCCAAATTTTACCAGTTGAATTGTTTGAGTAATCAAGATTACTGTGACCATCAGCCACTATATATGCCATTTGTCTAGTCTTTCTTTGTGCCAGTCATATCCCGTAACTGTTACTTCACTTCCTTGTCTGATAGTTAGGAATATCATTTGGGTTGCTTTCAGCTACTGTACTTAAGTGTCCCTTTTCACAAAATACCGTTATCACCAACAGAAGAGAAATAATGTATTTCGTGTTACAGAAGGGAAGTGCCCCCAGGTGAATAGCGTGTGTGAAGGAAACCCATGCCCTGAAGGTACCGAATGTTTAGGAGATCCAAAGGAAGGAAAATACACCTGTGTTTGCCCAGACAGCAAAGCTGGACAGTGTCCTGGTAAGAAATTAACTCTAAAAATCTCTGCGTAAAACCATATTACTTTCCAAATACAAATTTTATTCCAGTCCCTTGTTAACACATTTTATGCTTTTCTCTATTCCTAAGCATCAGCTGGCTCTGCTGTGACATTTACTGGGAGCAGCTATGTGAAATACCGTCTCATGGAAAATGAGAACAAAGAGGAAATGAAGCTGACAATGAGACTTAGAACTTACTCTGCTCATGCAGTTGTTATGTATGCTCGAGGAACAGACTACAGTATCTTAGAGGTATATTAAAATATCCTAGGGCATATCTCCTCCTCTTTTCTTCTTACCATCTTCTTACAGTTTTTTGTGCCAAATTAAAAGACTGAATCATAACATCTCTGTAGAATTGTTATAATTGAGAATTGCCTTCAAGGTAGAGTGTGTTATATACCCAGGTGACAAACTTACACAGAATTTTTTACTGTGTAAAAAGAACTAGTTTCCTTTAATGTTTTAAAAACAAACAAAAATACTGAATGATCTATTTAAAATAACAACTTTAAATTTATTTGCTTATAGTACTCATTAAGTCCATACAGAGAAAGTCACTTAAAGCACAAGATGAAAGGTCGTCTTGAAGTACTGTAATCTTTTGATGATGATCTGTGACTTCTTTACTAGAGGAAAAAATGTACAAAGTATACATTTTAATTAAAAGAACCATATGGAATGGTTCACAATCACTGTGACTGTTTGGAATACAGTGTTATTAAACTGCCTTTTATGAACACCACCAATCATCCTGTCTCTCCAGAAAACATGAACTTCTATAGGCATCAATATTTTACACTCTTTAAATGTGCAGCCTATTTGTTGACGTTGTGGCTTTCCTCTGTAGATTCACCATGGAAGGCTGCAATATAAATTCGATTGTGGCAGTGGACCTGGGATTGTCTCTGTTCAAAGCATTCAGATTAATGATGGCCAGTGGCACTCAGTATCTCTTGAAGTGGATGGAAATTACGCACGACTTGTTCTGGACAGGGTGCATACTGCGTCTGGTACTGCTCCTGGTACACTTAGGACACTAAACCTAGACAATCATGTGTTTTTTGGTGGTCACATTCGGCAGCAAGGTACAAGACATGGTAGAAGTCCTCAGGTTAGCAATGGTTTCAGAGGCTGTATGGATTCTGTTGTGCTTAATGGACAAGAGCTGCCCCTAAACAGTAAGCCACGAAATTACGCACACATGGAAGAATCTGTAGATGTGACTCCTGGATGCTTACTGACTACCACAGAAGGTTGTTCAAGTAGCCCATGTCAGAATGGAGGCATCTGCAACGCATTGTCAAATGGAGGTAAGTTGTGCTATATTCTTCTGCTGTTAGTTTTCAAAACTGCTTTTCCACTTTCCTGCCTTGAAGGACAAAACTTTGTGAATAATTCTTGCTTCCCAGAGAGTTGTAGAAGGCTGGTTGTTGAGCAGGTGGGAAGGCTGTGTCTGCCTGTGTTTTAGACTCAGTTCCTTGGGGTATGAGGTTGAGAAAGCCCATCAGACAAGGTGGGGATTTAATCTTCGCTGTGAACACCTGAGGTCTGTCTTCTTAACTGCCTGCTTTAGTCTTCCTTTTAAAATTCTGAAATCATTGTGACAAGTTTGAGTTTTGTGAGGAGATGTGGAAGTTACACTTCAGTCATAGTCAAGAAAAACCTTGCTGTCAGACTACCCTTCATCTTTCGATAAAAGTATTTCTGTTTCTTCCCATTCTCTCTCTCTCTCTTCGAACAGGTAGGTGGGTAGGCAGGATTTTATCTTAAATCCATAGGTGGGCAGGGAGGATTTTATCTTAAATCCAGTAAAGCCATATGTGTCTTTCAAAAAGACTGTATTTGATTTCAGGTTACTACTGCAAGTGTGCACCTTTGTTTATGGGAACTCACTGCGATGTGAGTGTCAACCCGTGTGCTTCCAACCCCTGCCTTTATGGTGGTACTTGCATCCCCGTCAGTGATGATTTTGTTTGCCAGTGCCGAGGACAATACACAGGCCAAAGGTATGTTTGTGTGGTGTATTGTACCAATTAACCCCTTAGAGGATAGGCTATAAATGTAACACTTTTTCTATTTGCTTTTTTATTTGTTTCCTACTTAAAGCTCAGACTTTGAAACCCACTGGAGTTAGCTGACATTAATGCCAGCCCCTATGTTACAGCCCTGAATCCCACACTATATACTCACTTGCAGTAAGGTAATGGTTCATTCATGCTTGGGGTTTTTTTTTAACTCTCCCGCCCCGCTTTTTTTTTTTTTTTTTGGTCTTTGCAGGTGCCAGCTGGGTCCGTATTGCAAAGACAATCCTTGTAAAAACAGTGGCAAGTGTATTGACAGTTTGGATGGACCTGTTTGTGAGTGTGAAGCAGGCTTTCGTGGAGAAAGGTAGGTAGTGTTCCACATATATTGAATTTTTAATGGTATTACTTAACAGTTCAAACTGGTTGAAATCTGGAATGTTGATAAAACAGCAAATTGCCTTGGTAGTGTACAGTACTGTTTATTAAATATATCTAGAATTGTTGAGAACAAGGAGACTACAACAAAGACTACTAATGTAAACTAACCATCATTGCTCTGTTTCTGTTTCTGGTAGGTGCCTGACTGATGTTGATGAATGCGTAGAAAACCCGTGTCTTAATGGTGCCCTTTGTGAGAACACTTATGGTTCATATCACTGCAATTGTAGCCGTGGATTTGGAGGAAAACACTGCACAGACATTGTTCTTAACAAATACGTTTCAACATCTTGGAACATTAGCTTAGCCGAAGTGATTGGGATTATTGTTTTCATCGCAGGAATATTCTTGCTAGTTGTGGTTTTTGTTATCTGTCGCAAAGTGGTTCGTAGGAAGAAGAAGCACCAGCCAGAACCTGAAGACAAGCAACTGGGGGCTACAACAGCTTTCTTGCAAAGACCTTATTTTGATGCAAAACTGAATAAGAATATCTATTCTGACATCCCACCACAGGTTCCTGTTCGTCCCATTTCGTACACACCAAGCATTCCAAGCGACTCCAGGAACAATCTTGACAGGAATTCTTTTGAGGGGTCTGCTATCCCCGAGCACCCAGAGTTTAGTACTTTTAACCCAGATTCTGTACATGGTCACCGGAAAGCTGTAGCTGTTTGCAGCGTAGCACCAAATTTGCCACCTCCACCTCCCTCCAACTCTCCTTCAGACAGCGATTCAATACAGAAACCCAGCTGGGATTTTGACTATGACAGTAAGAAATGTTCTTGTTTTGTTACTTCTCTGTTAAAGGTGTATGCTGGTACAATTTTAATATGAGTGCAAAGTCTCTGTCTGCCTGTTAAGATACAAAAGGCATGATGACTTTACTGGCTTTTGAGTCTGATTGGGCTTCGTGCTCTATGAAGTTTTGTAAAAATGTGTAGATCTCAGCCTTATATTTTATAGACTCTTTAATCTAGAATGTATTAATTGTCTCACTTGAAACTTTTTCTTTCAGCTAAAGTAGTAGATCTTGACCCCTGCCTTTCAAAAAAGCCTCTGGATGAAAAGAACTCCCATCCTTACAGTGCTAGAGAAAGCATGTCTGAGGTCCAGTCACTCAGCTCCTTCCAGTCTGAATCATGTGACGACAATGGTACGTTAAATACAATCTTTCTGTATTGCCACTCACATTCATTTGTTATGTCTTTGCATCTATATCTCTTAGTATCAATAGGACTTACATATATTGAATATATATTAAATAATAACTTATTTAATATATATCTGTATTTACTTATGTTAATACCCAGATACGTTAATTTTTTAAAAGTATTTTGCCTATCTTACACTTCGTGTTAATTACCTTTAAAATTATATCTAATCATCCTGCTGTTAGAATATTAACAGTGAAAATGCACCACAAGGTGTTCAGAGCCTTGTGTTTAAAAGGTGTTAAAAGCGTGTTCAAATTTGAGAAACTCTCTAGGCAATCATTAGTTACCGCCTTATACAAGAATACAGTGAATTTAAAAAATGGCCTCTGCACAAATATAACTTTCGCTTTGACGTTCAGCTCTCAGTAAAAAGCTTTCTGGTGTTACAGTTTCATTTGTTTCCTTCTCTTTTTCTTGCTGCGACCTCAGCTCCCATATGGATCAGATCAGTTCTGAGTGAGAGCAGAGTTTAAGGGACTGCTTGTAAGTTTGATTACTTTAGTAATGAAGGAAGCTGCACAAAAAGGAATTTTGTTGTAGTAGAACAGTATATTTGGCTTTCACCATGATTAAAATGAATTCATAAAAGAATTTCATATATTGAAAAAAGCCAATCTAAAAATAAAAATATTTTGATCACAACTCCAGTCCATCAAAATATAATCAGCATACATATTTGCGGGTTTTATTATTATTAATTGGAAGTCTTTTACTTTTCCATTGTGATGACAGATGCTTATACAGTTGATTTGAATGCATCGATGTATTCAGAAACATTTCAGACTGATTGGACAAAGCCATAGTTGTCTCATAACTTAATTCACTAAGTTAAGGTGTTTTGACGCATTATTCCAATTTCTGCTTTGGTCTCTGTATGGTAAAAAGAATTTGAAATTCCTTTAGCTTAGGAATAAAGAACATTCTGCTTCTCAAAGAAGTAGAGTGATTTGTTCTTAACGGCATGAAAAGAAACATCTGTTAATGATTGGTGAAAGTAAAATGGTATGCTTACAGTACTCATCATTTTGTCAGTAGACCTGATACCAACTTCCAACTTTTTTCCTGTGGTATTAAGTGTTGTGCAGTACATGTTGTTCTCCCCTCCTCTCCATCCCATATATTTCATATATTCTTACTCAACGTTTCTTGTCATGTATTGATTACTTGTTAATACATCATTTTAAGAGAAATCGCTGTAGCACCATAGATATTGTTCCTTCCTTCCTTTTTGGTAGATTCTGAATTTATTTGTTTGAAATTTAATCGCTGAACCATGCAAACAAATGGCATGTGCTTACCTCATCCTACCCTATTGGAGTAAATCCTTCTCCCTTCCAAAAGTATCTTGGGAAAGGAAAGATATAAAAAATGCATTCATTTTGGCTGTTTTTAAATAAGAATGTCACAACCCGAATTTGGTATTCCTACTGTGATACCACTGTTCACACGCAACTTAAGTAGGTCAGCAACAGAAATTTTCAGTAGATATTTTTCATATTCTAGCATTTTAGTTCATTTCAGTGAAAATTTCTCCCCTGGTCTTCCATTGGCGGGGGTCGGAAATGTAGTTTGCAGTCTAAAAGGGGAAGCCTAATGCAATATTCCTTAATTCACCCAACACAAACCTTCAGAAGAGCCTAGTTTATTGCTGTGTAGATGAAGTATCATGCAAATGGTATGTTTAGGCAACATTTCAGAAATTCTAGAACAAGTAAAGCAGCTTTATGCTTGTGCAGAATTTGCTTCAGGAGTAGTTACAAGTACTTTTCCATGCTTATCAAGAATAAAACTCAAGTTTAGGGATGTATTTTATGTATTATATGCAACTGCTTTCTAGATAAAGAGTAAATGTATATGTACACCAATGATCTTGCTCTATAAAATAGTAATGAACTGCAATTTCAGAGTGTTTTTTGTGTATCTGTATGCTGTTTAAAGTGATACTAACTATAGGTTTGTTTTAATTTGCTCCTTTTATACCTTTTACAAGCTTCCGTAGTGACTGTAATACACCTTGTCAATGCTGTCGTTGACTCGGTGGAAAAAGAAGGTATATACATGTTTTCATATTTATTTACTGCTTTGGCAGAATAATGCACGTTTGTCTTCTAGTAATGTAGCCCTAGTAGATGGGAGTTATATTATTTACTTGAACTTTCTGATAAGTTTTAGCAAAGAATATATTTATATTGTATATCTGTTTATATTTTCATCTGCATGCTGTAGCTACCCTGTGGACAGGTTTCCAAGTGTGATTTCTTGGAAGAAAAAGTATTGGCATAAAAAGATCTTGGTGCTTACTCTCTTCTGAAAATATTCACACTAAAGCTCCCAGCAGAATTCAGACAGCATCAAATGCAATTACATACGCTACTGTAGATGAAAAAGCAGCAGCCCCTGCTTCCTTTTCTTCTCCCACCCACACTGTTGGCACCTGGTCCAGCCGAGCAGAATGGGAGTAGTCCGATGGCAGTACTCGCTTCCTTGGCCTTCGGATCAATCTGTCTCTTTAGCAGAAAAAACTGATTTCTAGTATGCAGTTGGGGTATATAGGCATACAGATCCCTATCAGTTTAAGTAGTTACTTACTACCCAGCCTTACATCAGTATCTGAAAGGTATCCTTGGGTGTATGTTTGTACACATGCATATATTTGTGTGTGTGTGTGTGTATAGTATGTATTTGGAAGTTAGAGGTGAAGTAGACATTTTCAGTGGAATTTTTTTTTCTGCTAACATTTAAGAGCTGACCACTCTGGAAAACACACTCTTTACAAAATAATAGTAATAAAGGTGCCAGTGAGTCTATGCAAATGCTAACTATTGTTTTAATTGACTTAAAAATCTTCAAAATTCCAGTAATATGCAAGTAATTCACTCCATGACCATGAGTTGGCCGAGGTTACTTCTAAAATAACATCCACCGTGTATGTTTCCTATTTCTTAATACAGACTAGGAAACCCTACTTTTTTTTATTAAGTCCACTTAAAACAGAGCCATTTTAATAACATAAAATTAATTATAGTAGCTGAAGATTCTCTTTGGTTTGTTATTTGAAGTACATCCTGTCTGGTGTCTACAAAAAAGTAGACAAATGCAGAGACTTCTAATTACATGTGAGTATTTCATTAATGTGTACCTATAGTCCATAGTCCTCAGTGCTAAAGAATTGTAATGCACAGTACTTATGAAAGGGTGAATTATAAGACTAGAAAAGGCAGAATCTATTGGGGAAATAATAACTTATTCAGATTTTCTCTAAGATTTTAATTGGTAGAAACTAAAAAGGATGGATGTAGTTCTCAAGTCAAAGTTGAAAGTATTCCTTGGTGGTTTAGTATCACTGTAAGATAAATACAAATATTTTATGCGTTGCAGAATATTTGTAGAGAGATTAAAGATGTCCTGCTCAGCTACTTCTTAACACTTGGGAATTTCTGCTCTTAATAAGCACTCCTTCCTTCAAAGCATCTTAGGTAAAGAGTTCTGCTTTTGAGCACCCTCAGGAGGGTGGCAGTTCAAGCAGCAGAGATCCTTGCTCAAGCCTTCAGCAAGGTCAAGTTCTGGGACAGACGGGCTTTTCCTTTAGTCTCCCCAAGTGGTTCTGTCCAACAGGTATCCTGGAAGCATGAACTATAGCTAGTCTCACCCTAGGGCAGCTTGTAGGCCTGTGTTTTCTGCACTGCTCCTCAAGGAAGGTTGTAGCTCCGTGCAAATCAACAGTGCTGAGTGCAAGAGGAAATACAGCTCCAGTCTAGTAGATTGTCACCTAGAAAGACGGGCACATCAGGTTCTAGTTTGTGTTTCTGTATTTTATGTTAAACACTCTTTGCCTCAGAAGAAGAGGACAGAACCAAGATCTCCCCATTCCTTGGTAAAAGTGCTCTAAATCATAAGGCCACAGTGTGCCTATTGGCTTTAGTTTTTGCATCCAGTTTCCCTAGAAAAATGAATAATGTAGTCTTCTAAGTAGACTAGTTGTCAGACCCTTCTCCTGGAGGTGAGGCCAAAGATGTTTGAAGAGTCTCAGGTCTTGGACTGATACCTCCTTTATTGTGGACAGTATTTTTCTTGTCTGGGCTAGGCAAGCTTAAAAAAAGAAAAAAAAAAAAAACAGGACACACCCACACCCGCCCCGGGGGGGGGGGGGGGGGGGGGGGGGGGGGGGGGGGGGGGGGGGGGGGGGGG
>JAVKLA010000053.1:12739341-12751783 GCA_034782735.1 Sagittarius serpentarius | reverse complement strand
TGCTCAGGCATCAGTCAGCAAGTGGTGAGCAATTGCATTGGGCATCACTTGTTTTGTGTATTCCAATCCTTTTATTACTATTGTCCCTTTATTTTTGTTGTTAGTGTCATTGTTAGTTTCTTCCTTTCTGTTCTATTAAACTGTTCTTACCTCAAGCTGCGAGCTTTAACTTTTTTCCCGTTTCTCGCCCCCAACCCACTGGGGGGGAAGTGAGTGAGCTGAGTTGCTGGCTGGGGTTAAACCACAACACCAGGTATGTTGTACAGTTCCACATGACACCAAATGCAGAACCGTTTTCCTGAAAGAGCAATCTAATAGTTGTAAACAACATAGTATTTGTATAGTATGTGCTCTGAAGTGGTTGCTTCATTTAGAAGATGAAGTATTACATGAAATATTTTTTTGGGGGGGAGGGGGGTGACCCTCCCCATAAGTATATATTTTTTGTGTATGATGCCATTTCTTTGGTCTGTAATATTTTCTTTGTCCATTTTGTTTTTTTACACATGCTGCATCGCTCAGTGAGAAGTGAAACGCATCTCAGGGTTTCATTGGCTCTTTGCTGTAATTGCTAATACTCTGTACCATCATGAAGGATATCTATTTACTGTACTGTAATATCCTCCTTAAGGGTGCACAGAGAATACATATTTAGAGAGAGAGAAAATTACCTTGAAAAGCAAATACAAAGACAGAGGTAGAAGAAAGGCTACAGTAATAAGAGATGGTCCACTAAGAAGAAAGTTAAATCAACAGGGAAAGACAGAAAAATGGGGAAACACTTCTAGAGGACCAACTCTTGAGAACATGTAGTTGCAAGGGTCAACTTCATCAAGTAGGGAAAAACACCCTTTTTTTAAACTTTTGGCTATTATGTAACTTCTTTAGAGTTAAATTGTGCCCAACAGGCTTTGTCTGTAAGAAAGGGTACAGAGCTCTGCTTGGAGAGCATCTTGGGACAGTCTCACAAGATACACGGATGCTACGTTTTCAGGGACACCTCAAAGCCACTAAGAAAATCCCCTAACTGACAAGAAACCAAAAGACAAATACAGCTCTGGATGTGGCCAGGAGGTACAGTCAAGAACAGATGGGACCTCCCGCCACCAAACACACATGGAGCACTATGCTAGAGTACCACAGTCAGTCCCAGCCAGCACAAACGGGCTCTGCTGCCCTTCCCCTTGCCTCCCGCTGCTAAATCCAACTCCCCACCTCTCCGCTACCTTGTGCTTGTACAGCCTTCAGCACTGCCACAAACCAAGGAGTTCATGTGAGACAGCAGTTGAACTTGCCAACAAAAAGCAAGTACTCTGTTTCCCAAGCCAGTTTGCTACTTACCTGCAGAATGATAGAAAGGGCTAAAAGAACAAGAGTGTTTAGGGGGCAAAAAGTGAATTCCTATTTTTCCTTACAAAGAACATCATTGTCTTTGTGGCACTCTCAAAACCAGTGAGGCATTGCTATCATCCTGTAACCCACAAAGATTTTGGAAGTGTTTTCCTACCTTCCACAGGTGTCTGATCAGAAAAGATGCATTTTCTCCACCCTACATCTACCTTACTTCAAGCACGCCTTCCTCCTTCTAACTTGTAACTAATGAGAGGTCTTTGCCACATTCTTCTACCGTGGAAGATTTCCTCTTCCTCCTTGAACGTAACATGTGCAAATCATCAGTTGCTTCACCATAGTCAAATCTGACTTTACCTGCACTCTCTTTGCAAGCTCATAGATGCTTGTCCTGTGACAGGAGGCTCCATGAATGCAGAAAATTAGCTATAGCTAATATAGCTAATATAGCTATATTAGGGCACTCTAGACAAACAGCCTGTATGCCTCCCACAGGCTTCATTCCTTCCGTCCTTATGTCTGCTTTGCAGAGAGCTACAAATTCTGGAAGGTATCAGAAGGAACTCTGTGGTTTACAAGCTAAATTAAATGGTACAATGTTTCATAAAATATTTATGATTTTTTTTTTTCTGAGAGCTAATTATTATGTGGCAACTGTATTCACCAGAGGACAAAACCGTATTTCCTCGATAACGGGACTGAAAAAACAAGGTGATACAAGTTATTTGTCTTTACGGGCTCTTATAACTACAAGCTGCCATTCATAAAGGTTAAGACTGCATTTGCTCTGCAAGCAGACTGAAAATAAAAGCATCCTGGCGTAGTCCATTTAATAATATACCTATGACCTCAAAGTATTCAATGTTAACAGGTAAGCCTATAACAGCATACACCATACTACACAAAAAGCAGTTTAAGAGAAGCATAAAAACAACCTTTCCAACCAAAACAGTGTTTCTTCTAGTACATGTCACAATAAAGTTAAAGCTTAGTTTAAACATTTGTCTTAAGCATTCTGCTGTGCATATTGATCTAAGCTTTAAAGTTCATCTGGTGTATTTTAAAATTTCCTCCAGAGCCCTGGAGGAAAATACAAGGCTAATAACAGAGGGTAATAAGAGATGGCAAATGCCTGTCTTATCGATTAAATATATATTTATGCTAGGTTTGTCTCCCCGATTTTGCTGTTTACTTGAGTTTAAGCAGCTAAGTTTTTTTCCTTGATTCATCCATTTTTTCCTCCCCACCCCCCCGCCCCCCCCAGACGTAAGGTGTGTCTAAATACAATAGCTGTCCAGAGTTAGATGCATAAATGTCTCTGGTATTTTAACTGTCTCTCACACAGCATAGGATTTTCTTTTCCAACTCATCTATCCATCTCTTTGTTTTTCAGTTCCCGGGGGCAAAAGGGGCTTTAGAGGAGAGGATTGCGAGATGCACATTCCCACTGTGTCCATATGCCATACATCTAAATTCCATTTGAAAAATCCTTCACTCTAGTCAAAAACAGGACATAACAGCCTACTGAGGAAGAGCCATAACAAGGCTCTCAAACTGGTAACGAGAACACTTCACTGCAATTAAAAGCCATGAATCTTCACACAGAAGATTAACTGTGTTACTTCATTTGCTATTAGCAAAAGCAACAGGATAGGTGTTAGGAATAATATGACAGAAAAGGCAGAAAGATAAAAGAGGACATGACACCTATCCAGGGCTTATCCCTCCTCTTCTACCTCACTGCACTACTTCCCTTGCAATATTGACGTCAGTACGACTGACCTCCTGATGGAGGTCTGCCAGGGTCTCCGAGACTCCTTTTGCCCAAGCAGATCCTACCCCTTGCAGCATGACAGGAATTGCACATTTCTGAGAGCAGACCTGCCTCCTTTCCCTCTAGAATAGGTCCCCCCAGCAGAAAAGTCACCTTAAAGTCCAGTCACCTAAATCACCTTACTTCGGGGGGGTTTTTTGTACCTGCTTTTATCAAGCATTGCTTTACACAGGTACGTGGAGCAGCTCATTCAAACACAGCAGGAACACACACCACAGCTGGCAAGTCTGAAGATGCTGCAGTAATCAGAAATGAGTGAAAGAGAAAAGGAAGAGCGAGTTGGATCTTGTCCAGCCAGTGACAAAGAAGTTTTTGTTAAGTTAGAGCACTGTCTTTTCCATATTTATTTGAAAAGAGTGTTTATCTCTCAAAAGAAAATTACTACATGTTAAAGTGATTTTAAATGTAAACAGAAGACACACAAAAAAGAGACAGGGCACATGTGAGAAGAATGCTTTTCCAGGTTTTTCAACTTGCCACTCCAGACAGACTCCAAAGAAGCAGAAAGGACCTTAAGAAGAAAACTTACCTCACTTGGGCTACTTCTCCTGTCCATCAACTCCATACAGTGAAATGAGAAGACTCAAGCAAAACTGCCAGGCTCTGGCAGCTAGGTTTTCCACAGGAACAGACCTTCCCCAGAAGCACAAGCAGCAAAGCATCTGAACATGCAGGTTCTCTGCTTTCACCCAAGATTTCACTTGTCTTTTAAAAGCAAAACGTGCACGGCTCACAGCTTGACACTGAACTCAGACGCCCTTACCTAGAATGGGGACACCAAATTTTGCTTCAGTGTGGGCTCTGAGCCGCCTATCATAGCGAGGACACGGTTGTGGAGTTCAGGGTCTCACAGAGCCCCCGTGCAATCCCGCAACTACCCTGTGCAGCCCCACAAACACAATTTTCCCCATTGCCAGGGGAAGGCACCAGGCTTCACACTGACCTGGCAGTGCAGGGTCTCAGGATTGTCTGTGCCTTGGCCAGAGTCGGCTGTATCTCGGCTTAACAGTTGTACCGTGGTCAGTGACTGTTGCGTGACCCGTTTCAGCTTGAGAACCAGGAATACCCTGTGTGGTAAAGGCCCGACAGCCCCAGCAGGCTCCAAGACCCAGAAGGAAGCAATTCCCCACATCCCATGTCAAACTTCTCCTTGAGACAAAGATTATCTGCTTTGACACCTCCAGCCTCTCGACTTGAGAGTTACTGGTGCCATCAGCTGTAGGACATAGAGCATCATCGAAAGAGTGACCACAACACCAGAGAAAAGGGGCTGATATTAGTAAGTTTTCTAGCATAACAGTTATTATTAATGAGAACTCTCTGACTTAACGAAGTCAGAGTTCACTGTTATTACTGGATTAATACCCTTGCTGTATTTTGACTAGATTGTTGAGATTTTGATCAGGACAGCAATAAACTCTTGGCTCCAATGTATATGCGATGTTCCCTTTTTTCCCCGTAGTAAGATTTAAAGCCCAATATCCAAAATGTGTTTTCAAATCTCATTTACTAGTCTCTATATACTATATTACACTCAGTATACTGTACTCACTTCTCACCTCCAACGCTACACTCAAAGAAGATACTGCGCGTACTGTGTTGGATCTCCAAAAGGACAGTTCTGAAGCCATGGCTGCCCTTTGAGGATTGTACAGAAAAAAACCCACAAAAATAAAACATGAGTCACTCTTGAAAAGTATCTCCATAACAATATTTTCAAGAAGCTGGGAAGGGAAGAAAAGGAAGCGTGCACAGTTTCCAGTTTTGGAAGTAAAGAGCAATATAGTAGTAAATAAAAAAAGAGGGTAAATTCACCTGTTCTAGAGGAGAAATGGGTAAATCCTGAAATAAGGAGATATATTTAATAAAAAAAGGTAAAGAAAATATGTCAGTCTTTTCAAACCAAATTAAATTACCATAAGAACATCAATGACAAGAAGCAGATGAGGACAGGAGGGAAAAAAAATAGGAGGGAAAAATTCAGAATTCAAATGGAGTACATATAGTAGGAAGAAGAGCAGAAGAATAGGTTCAAAAGTCAGTGGCAGAAAACAAGATAGCATATACACGATGAAATGAAATGTACTCTAAGAAAGACGGCACAGGAAAAATAGCAGTAAGTGCCACCCTTTGCTTTGAAAAGCTAGTCCCCATATTGTTTAATCCATTTCTGGTGCACAGAGTAAGAAGCTCACCCTGCACAATCTCGGCTTTTCTCACCTCCTTTCCCACAATAACTCCTCTTAGCCAGGCCTCCAACAAACCCCAGGCTCCACACCCTGCTCTGCATAACCCTGGGGTTCCCTTCTGCTTGCTAGTCTACTTATACGTCCAAAGCTCGGTCACACGATCTATTCTTTTTGCTTAAATTCAGAGTGGAATTTGGAGAAAAACAACATATACAAAACAATAAAAATTCCTTCCTCCCCCAGCCTTCTGTATTACCCATTGCAGACAGTATGTCATGTATTCCTTTTTTTTTTTTTTCCTCCACAGACTGGGAATACGTATTATCATCTTCATTATAAGTTTTGATTCCGCTACACTGAAGTTCACCTTGCGCTTCACTGACAACATATTTTCTGGGCTGCTTCCTCCAACTTGTCTCTGAAATAAGCCAATAGTGCAACTAAAGCACACAATGCATGCTGATTAAAGGCAATGACACACATACACCCCACCATGGTCATGCAAATACAGGTTAATCTGAACAAAGTCACACAGAGGAGAGACATTAAACAGCTGGTGACTCAATGAGAAAAACCGACTTCTTTTTTTTCAAGCGTGGAATTTCATCAACCGGCATTAGAACATGCCTAACAATACTGGAAAAATAGGCTCATGACCTCCCTAGGCAGTCCTCTAAATCTAGGTAGTCCCTCCTATGCACAGAGAAAAATGAGGCACAGATGCTCTCTGGACTCATCAGTAACGGGTGTGTCTATGAGGAAGACATAGCAATTTTGCCCTGACTCTTCACACAAGTTTTCCGTTTGTTCTTTCTGCACTGCGCAGTAGGAGCGCACCTTGCATCTCGTGATTGCCACTGCTGCAAAAACCATACGGGGAAGAAGGTGGTAGAGCAAAAAGTCTCTGCTCCCTCCTTTAAAAGCCA
This sequence comes from Sagittarius serpentarius, assembly GCA_034782735.1. Classification (NCBI taxonomy): domain Eukaryota; kingdom Metazoa; phylum Chordata; class Aves; order Accipitriformes; family Sagittariidae; genus Sagittarius; species Sagittarius serpentarius. The sequence continues at coordinate 12,745,484 of JAVKLA010000053.1, read as the reverse complement.
CCCATGTTTTAGCTCCAGTTCTGCGACGTAGTGATCAATTCCATCAGATTTATTGGTATTTTGTGTGCAGATTTTGCTAGACTGGAAACAGATGTTCCCAATCCACCTCTACTGCCCACGGTTTTATGTCTGTAAGCGAAAGCATGACAATGGGAGAGACACATCTGAAAATGATTCTAGTAATCACTGAAAGGGTTACAGCAAAACTTGGAAAGGAATTTTCCTTTGAACAAATCACATTATAGATGATGAAAACCACTGAAATAAGAATAAACACTGCGGCAACTGCACATAATTTTCTGCTACTTTCAATATACTGGTAATCACGCGAAAGGCACGCATCAACTAAATAAGGGTATCCATAACTGCGCGAAGGATTTTATGAGTCACTCATTCAAATTACAACTCTACGTCCACTGTTCCTTTGTTTTCCTCCTTAAAAATTTCCAACTATCACAAGATCTGGCAGTCTCTACACTAAGGTAGCTCAGTGCTACATAGTGAACTTTCTTAGTGATTCCTGAGGCATTAGCAGCACTGACAAGAAGATTACTAACAGTGCATAAGACAAATGCACAGTGAACTAAGCCTGACACTTGTTTTATTTGGACGCCACAGAGCTATACCAAATTAAGGTATATTAATAAATAATACAAAAATCTCAGCCCCCTAACTTAGTGAACGTTGTTGTATCTTAGCAAGAATATACACGGGGGAAAAAAGGGTACCTTCAGTTGGTAATAACTTATTTCAGCAGGTCAATCAATAAGAGAAAAAAGAGCATCTTTTTACTAACTATGGATCTTCTCTCTATTCTGACAGTTACTTTTCTCTATCCTGACAGTTACAGGTAATTATAACAGATTACCTTTTTTTGTTCATTTTCGTATCTGGAATACTTTGTGACAGCCAAACAAAACTCACCATAAAGCACACGCTGATCCCAAGTAATGCCACTGAGATCAGGGCTTGAATAACCAAGTCTGAAAAGAACCAAAGCAAGAGATACGAACAAATAACTCATCCTGTATGCTAGGAGAGCAGGTTCTTCATAAGTAATGAATCTGTATGTCAGGCACAACAACAGATACGTTTCTGTATGGTAGGTCAACCTGTCAATCCATTTTCTCATATAAGAAAAACACCCACGGCAGCTGAAACCTGCCAGACAAAACCAGAAGGGCTGGTAAACAGCACTAAAAGAAGTTCATAGAGATTATATGCAAATACACGTGGAAATATCATGATAGACTTTAAAACTGATTCAAACAAAATAACCTTTGTCAGACTGCTGTCAGAAAAAACACACACCAAAATAAAAACACATAAATCCCCAAACCTTGTACTGGCAAGTGAAGTAACACTTATTTTATTTAGTTTTGCTTTATTCAGCAACCAGCTTTTTACCGTCTGTATTTTGGGTAATTTCCTCAAGATATATCATCAAAAAAGCTAATCTAATTGACCAAAACTAGCCAACAATACTAAGTAAATCTTGCCAAAAAGAGGTAATATGTGCTCAAATTATTCCACATCATTTCAAAAGTGAAAAAACTTTGGGTTTTGCTTTCAGATGATGCCTTCTCCCATAAAGTCACAAGAGCCATTTAGTTATGATGAAATAGCTGCAAATTCAATTGTCTCAATTAAAACATTTTAAGTAATATTATGTCTGACTTCTTTATTAGTCAGATAGTTGTTCACCAAAGATTATTTTAAGTCTGCAAGTAAATTGCTAGGTCACTAGACACACACAGAAGAAAATCTCTCTACAGACCAATTAAAAATAGTAATAACTACTACTCACACATGCTAGCTGTAACCTCGAGTTACACTCAGAGATGAGAGGGCAAGCCATTTTCCACCTCCATTACTTTCTTATTGTGTCAGCTGAATTTGCGATAAAATGCTAATAAAAGGTTTTTTTCTTTGCAAATTGCTTTGATCTATTACCTAGATGACAAGCACTAGTTTATTTCATATAAAACACTGAATAGTGAACACTTATCAAATAACTCAGATGGAATAAACATAAGGAAAATAAGTCTTTTTAGGGGATGAGATGTTTATATCACACCACAGCTACAGGAGTTTAGAACAAGCTTCGCTGTTTAATACCGCTGAAGTGTTATTATGTATTTGTCCCTTTATGACTGATGCTATAATACTAAAAAATACATCATGCAACTTTCAAAATCTCCTTTCTTTTTAACAGCTCCATTGTTTCCTCATCCATTACACAAATAATAAATACAACTTCCAGTCACTGGTATTTACCTCTTACAGTGTACAGACCAGCTCCTCACACATAAATAAGGGGATATCACAGGAATCAGAGTCAAAATATTCATCACCCATTTTCACACATGAAATTGGCAAATTTGTTCAAAAAATAAATCCAAAGGATGTGTGCACCTAAGAAACAACAATGATGGAAATACAGCTAAAATCTGCTATGAAATCCTAAAGCAAAAGAGCTTCTCTGAAACTAATCACAGCATCAGCTTTGGTACTAATTCAGGTAAATTCCATAAAGTCAACGCACATTGCACACAATATCATAGCCACAGCATTTATTCAGTGTCCCAGACCACATAAAAAGTATATGACAACTTTATATGATGTTTTACTATGTTTAGATATGAAAATAAGCTTAAAAGCAATACATACCTTCATAAAGGGGATCGCAGTTACATGGAAAGTTGCAGAGATCTTACAAGTGGTAGAAATTTCAGCTTAAGAGAAGAACATACCTTCAGCAGACCTCGTAGCAAATCACTGATGAAATCAATCAGTCATGTCAACAACATAAATGTAGATATAATCAACATAATTGAAACTGATGGTACTAAAAATTGCTAGCTAGCATATAACTTTAGCACAGATGACTTCTGAACGCAATCTCTGCATTTTCATATTTAGGTTATTGCTGCAGAATTTTTCATAGCTGAAGTCCCAGAAGGTAAAAATTTAGATATGATAAAACCGATAACACAAAGCTGATGCAACGCTTCATCCAGTACATATTCCCCATACAAACTACTGTAACAATCTGGAGCCTCCAAGTCACATCAGCTTCCTTGAAAAGATGATAAATATTAACTACAATAAGCTTTCAATGAGCTTGGTCAGCTAAAAAGAGATACATTACAATTGAATGTAACGTAATGAAGCTGCTAACACACACTATGACTGCACAAGAACCCAGGACACATCTGACACCTTTTGTTTGGTGGCTTTATAGATGTTAGGAACCTGCATACAGATGCAAAACTCAGCTGTGACCAGTTTACCCCGATGAGCCAACCAGGTGGGCCTCCTTAACTTCAGCTAACAGGCTGGTTGTAAAAATATCTTAACAAAAGGGAGTAGAAAGAATGGCAGGCTTTTGAAGATGGAAGCTTTAAGATGACCTGGCATCAACCAGTTCAAAGCACTGGCTGCGTAATCACGTCAGCGATACCGATCGATTAGCGAGGAAATCCTTCGTCAGATTCACTCACTTTCAACACATGGTACCAGAAGTAGAACAAACATTAGCAAATAGTGCTAGTGGAAGAGCAGTATAACCAAAAGCCCCAACAAAACTGAAATTGTTGAGGAAGGTGAAGACTACTAGAGAAGAAGGTATTTATTTGCAGATCCTTGTTGCTACTTCGACTGGAGCTGCTACGGGTTGACTAAGATCCTGCACCTGTAGCAAATTTCTCTAGAGCAGAAAACAGTGTTATGGACTCATCTGCCAAAGTGGACTTGACCAGAAGTTTGCTCTAAAAGTTTGGCTTCTAGGGGATCGACTCCTTTTCTGGGTATGAGAAATCCAGACGAATTTGCTGACAAATGTCAGCTTATGTAAGATCAAAGCGCAGGACTTCCCCTTTACATGATTATATTGTAACTGTACCACAGGTTTCAGTCCTGCCATCGTCTTCTTAAATAATTTGAATGTATTGGTTTTGCTTGCCCCTCTAGGAATACTGAAGGGGATCAAAACATGTCAGTGACGAAGAAGAGCGTTCATACGGCCTCACGTATCAGGTTGAGTTCTGACACTAGACAAAGTGGCAGCAGTACAAATTCCTTTTAGAAATACAAGAACCCAGAGGTCACGATAATCATCTCAGTCTGTGCAGCTTAGCAGACATTCCTGATGCTGCTCTGGTTTGACAATATTCAAAACCAATACAATTCATATATCAGGAACTAGGCATAAAGTATACCGTAATCTGATTCTTCTGATGTCAGTAGATATCGCCAATATTGTGATCGTATTCTCCTTAGGGACTTGAACCTTCAAAGTTGCTTATGATTGGCCAGCTAATTATTTAATAAACATGCAAATGAATTATTTAAAAGAATGATCATGTCCAGATCGGTTTTCTTAAAACCACTCCTTCCAATGAAAAAAATTTAAGCATGCAAAGCTCATCTACTGTTAGTCTCAAACAGCCAAATAATTCTAGGTTCAAACTAGGCTGCAACAGCTGTTAGTTTTTCACGCTTATTACTAAACAATTCAGTACTCAGTAGAACAAACAACCCTTGGATGTTTGGGGGTTTTTTATTTTTTTTAATCTCAGGAGATATAAGGTAGTCTGCACCTTCATCTGTTACGAGATTACAAGTAGGAGGAAAAATAAACCTTTCTGCAGTTTGTTATCCATCTCAGCTAGGCATTTGACTAGAATACGCATGCTGTGATTTCATAATTTCACAACTGATGCATATGCAACGCAAGTTAACTATGTCTTTCTTGTGAAAGTGGACCTGTCAAAAGCTTCTGGGCATAATGATCTCTCTCCCTCCATGTACTGAACACTCATCCCAGGCACAGGGCACTCTCCGTACAGATAAAAATTTTTTGAGGCACTGAATGAGTTCCCTAGGCAGAGTTGCCCCAGCCTTTGACTAAATACATCATACGATACCTCAGCCTGCCAGTGCCACGGCTTCACAGCTCCTCACAGATGAAAGACAGACCACGCTTTACCCACTTTTCTCTTGGTCCAGTACTTTTTCCACTGCAGATGTGACCACGAACCACAGCAGTTCATTGCAGGTTAGCTAGCCACTTTTATGAGAGCAGAATCAAGCCCATAATCTTTAGTCACGTCGTAGTCCTTGTTCTGCCTGCAGCCTCTTTGATAACGATAAATTCAAACCCACACCAAGCAGCAATCTGAGATATACTGAATCAACAGTTTGTCAAAATAAAACCTTAGTAGTCACAGTCCCTCAGCCCATTTGAGAAACAGCTCTTGGCAACATACATCAACATAGGATACGTAGGACTGGTTTGTGTAGACCGAAAGAAAAGGGTGAACGAGGAAAGCTGTTGCCCTCCCTGTTGTGAAGTTGCCCTGAACAAGGCCTCTAGCACCTGCTAAGCAACTTAGGTCTTTCAAGGGCTTGTGTTCTGGCTTTAGCCTGCGTTAGTACATCTTCACGCTGCTGTAAGCGATGCTAATTGCACAAAGCCTGCACACACCTTCATTTGCTGATTAGCTATTCTCAGCACAATGTTTTAAAGCCTGTCTTTAATATTTTCCAGATGCACCTTTTTACTTTTATTTTGCCTTTGCTCAGTCTTCATCAGTTATCCAAAATGAAAATTGTTCATAACCTTTTACTGCTAGACAGGTGCACAGTATTTAAGTGTAGTATAAAAAAAAAAAAAAAAAGGTTGAGAAATTATGCAAAGACTCTTGAGACCAAACAGAGATGGGAGAGGAAAATACACAAGGCAATTGAGTTTCCATCAGTGCCAGCTGTGATCACTTATGACTGTTCTTGTAAGCTAAAACCATTTCTCTCATCATCTAAAAAAGTAGTTTGTCTTTATTTTGATTTGTTTAGTTTGGTGGGTTTTTTTTACTTTTTTTTTTTAATTTCATGCTTCATGCCCTCAAAGAAAGCACGGCCTTTCTCTGCAAGGAGTAAGGTCAAGTTAGGACTCAGTAAGGGGAAAAAGTGTCTCATGGGATATAGATGCAATAGTGACATTATCTTACTTTTCACCAAGTGTATGTAAAATTCCGAAATTTTTACGAGTCATTACTGAGGCTAAAATTTTACTGAACTGAAGGTTCATTGTGCTTTGGGTTGGGTTTTTTTTTTTTGGGGGGGGGGGTTGTGTGTTGGAG
>JAVKLA010000053.1:12700498-12725842 GCA_034782735.1 Sagittarius serpentarius | reverse complement strand
GGGGGAGGGGGGGGTGCAGGGTGAGGGTCAGCTCGGCCCCTGCCCCCCCCAGCCCCGCCAGGCACACCGCGCCTTGGGGGGGGTCCTGGGGGGTGCAGCCCCCCACCTGCAGCTGGAGGGCCAAGAGGCGGCGGGGCGGGGGTGGGGGGGTGCGCCGCGGCTGCGGGGCGCAGCGCCGGGGTCTCTTCGCCTGTCGGTAAAACTTTCCCCGGGCGCGCAACTCCAGGGCTGGGCGCTCCTTTGCCTTCGTCCCCAGCTAGCGGTTATCGGCTGTGACAGATGCCAAGGGCCTCGTCTTCCCTACCGAGACGGTGGTGATGGAGCGGGTAAGGGTATTTTTAGCGCCCGCCACCGAATCGTGGTGCTATTTTTAGCTCTCGACAGTTCCCACCTAGGAAAAAGGAGAGGCAAGTAAGCCTGATTTAAGAATGAAATTTAGACACGGTACTGGGGACGCTGCTGTGGCGTACAGCGTGTGTCTGCGCATGCTGGGTGCTGTTCTTCTGACTGATTTTCTCTGAGTTACAGAAATGTCGCCAGTAATAAATACTACGGTTGGAGCTTCAAATCAGGCAAATATTAAGTTACAGACATTGCAGGATTCGGGGAAAAAAATAAAACCAAACAAACCAGCAAGACAGTCGTTTCACTTTCTTTGTTCGCCTCCTGCTTGCTATCTAAGTCTTTGGGGAATGGGAAACATCTGACAGAAAACAGATTTAGGCACATTCTTAAGAAAAAAAAAAATCTCGAATTTTGACAGGATAGAATCTGTGATGGTCGGTTGAGTAAATCCCTCTTAGTTCATGGATTATTGGTCAGACAGGCAGGAACTTCTTCAGATTCATTCTGCTTTATCATGTCAGACCAGCTGCTGCGCACGTGTACCAAATCTGTGCACTCAAAACCCTATGCATCTTTCATTGAAAGAAATACGGGAGCATGTGAAGAGAGCCGCCTTGTTAATGAAAGCAGAATTTCACTCCGTGATGACTGAGATGCTGCCTTTTTTTTTTTTTTTTTTGACAACTCGCTGTCAGGTTCATTATTGTAACTCCACTACGGTCATTAGCTAGTGGTTTAAAATTCAGCAGAGGGAGAACTTGAGCCCGGGCTTTGCTGTAAGCTAGCCTCATAAAGGTGGCTAATATTGGACTCTGGCAAACAGTGGCATGCTTAACTTTCTAAGGTTGAGTCAAGTAATTGAAATGGATTGTACATTTCAGTTTTATCCAGGCATAGTGGAATGCCGACACACAGGATCAAAACAAAGAGTAGCAGATTTTATTTTTTTTTCCTCCCTATGGTTGCCACTGATGTAAATTCTAAAAGCTATAGTCTCTTCTTGCTTTCATTGACAGAAGTTTGATTCACTGGAGCTGGCAGGGTTGCAAGCTTCAATACTATATATTTGAGAGGAGAATCAGACTCTGGAAGTCCAAGTCAGTGCTTGACTAGCCTTGTTCCCTGGGAGACTTTCAGATGGAGGGAGAAAGGGTCCAGATAGGCATATTCCTGGGGTTACTCCAGGGGAAAGGGTGATATTCCTCTCCCCCTTAATTGCTAAATACATACTTAAGCACTTCTGCGGGGAGTTTGCAATACAGACATGTCTGGTAATAAGCCTGAAATAAATGTGGTGCCTGTTTTCTGGAAACATAACTGAATCACCGGGCTCTAGGCGTGCGCATATTCTCTACTGTAGATCTCGCATAATCCCTCTTGAATCCCGACGTGCTCACTCGCTCACTCTTACTGCATTTCTTGTTCTTGCCTTTTCTGTCATAGTGGCTGTTACGAACTGCAGCAAACTGGCAACAGTTATCTCCTACAGCTAGGAGAATAGAGCATTCTTCTGAACATAAATTATTTTAGACTGGAACATGGACTAGCTACTGGTTTACCTTCTGAAATTAAGGATTAATTAAAACAAGTAGACACTTGGTACAAGATGGGAAATACTTTTTAGTCTGTTTTAGGAAAAAAATAGTAACAAGTTTTTAAAGTTTTAAAGTCTTTTTTTTCTTCAAAGTAAAGATTTTCTTAGTACATGGATAAAAGGAAACTTTGGAAAGAACATAATAAGATTCAAAAAGGTGTGCAGAGTGTTTTTGACTAATCCTCCAAAAACTTACGCCTGGGCATAGCTTTACTTGTGTAAGCACCGCTATTAAACTTGGCATTGAATTAAGAAGGGGTTACTCAGGTGACTAAATTTATGATGAGGCGTAAGTATTTAGAACACTCTGGCCTAATACTTGTGAGTATGAAGAAGAAAGTTTCCCGAGTCTTGTTTACACTAATTCAGATTATTCAGGAAGAGATTACATTGAAAATGATCTGATTTACGCATACAACTAATTTGCAACTTGCTAATTATAAAGACAGGTACAACTTTTTACAGAGCTGTAATAAGAAAGAAACTTCTGATTTAACAACAACCTATATTAATATAAGTCTTTTGCTGGCACATTTATTGAGGAAAAAGGACACAGGATGAAAGTTCCACTGGAAAAAGGTCAGGGAGGAGCAGAAGACACCTCCTGAAGAAAATGTATCTCACTGAAGACTTTCTTCCTTCTTTGCAAGAGAGGACTAACAGAGATAAGGAGTATTTAACACTTTACCAAAAAGGTGGATTTGGTGGGGGAAAACATCTTGCATCCCTGTCCCACTCTCTGTTATATAAATATTTTTGGAAGATAACTACAAATTGAACCTATGGATTTATGAGTAAAAAAGTGCATTGGGGAATAGTAGGAAGGCCTAGAAAAACCTTCTCAACAAGTGGTGTAACCTTCCTGACAGTGAGAAGGTTAGTAAAAGACACTGATCAAAGCAGAGAAGTCAGTATCTCAAAGAAGTTTCTCTCAGCAAGCGAGGAGTGTCTGATACTACAGACTCCTTCATAGTCACAAGCATGGCTTCAGTAGATGCTCTTCTAGACACAGAAGCTGATGATGCAACTGGTAGGATCCTCTTTTATTTAATGTACTTGACTTGTAATAAGTTTCATAGTTCTGGTCTGTTGGTTTTTTTATTGTTTGTTTTTTTTTTTTTAACGATGGCTTTGTAATCTAACAGGCGCCTGACACCAATTCAGTCCTGATGGGACAGCTGCGATTTAATGCTGGCCTACACAAAGACTGAATTTGGTTTATGACGTCTGTGATCTTTTAACTTTGAAACAAAGTTCAAGGGAAACATTCAAGGCATAAGGATTTCAGTGCCCATATCTTGATAACACATTCATGCAGCTTGAACTTTAAACTGATGTGCTTTCCTTCATAAATTAATTTTAAAAAGAATAAGAATAGCACATTTTAAAAAGAAGTTTGGTGTAAATCATTCTCCTGTGTGTCGTTTTCCACGGCTAATATTCATAGATCAGAAATAAGGTCATTCAACAGTTCCACCCTGAAAAGATGAAATAACTAGCCTTAGGGAAGGTGAATTGAAGAACTACTAGTGCTTTTTGCAACAAGTGGAGTTTTTACTTGAAACTATCAACACTGGATTAGAGCATCTCAGAAAACTGAAGAGATCATTAAAAGTCATTTATGTAATAGTACACACAAATTCAGTGATTGCTAGTATCCTTATGCCTTTGTTGTTACCCATGCCAAGAAAAACAATGCATCAAGAACAAGGTGAGAAAGCAGTTCTAAGTCTTCGACTGTGACTGCTTGTTGCATTAAAATGTCAGTTAACACGCACCTGTCATTTTGGTGACAGGGGGATTTGGGTACTTGGTGATTGCAGGACTGGACCGTTCTTAAGGTCAATGAAGGAAGCTCTCTTGAGTGCTGTTACACCTCTTGCTTTTCTTTCTCTTCCTTTTGAAACTGTTCTCTTGGCCTGGTGGGTTGCTTTTTCCTGGGCGCTTTATGTGCTGAGGTCCAAAGGTGCCCCGACTACCCCTCCAGCAGGTCCCTGTGTTGGAAGGAAGCCTCCAGCAGGCAAGAGGAGAGCCCCAGCAGCCTCACCCTCCCTCTCCTCTGCCTGCCCTGTCTGCTAACACCTGACACGAGCTGGGGTACCACCAGGACTGGTGCCAAGCTGGTAACTAGCACCTACCACATCAGGGCAGAAAGCTGGATTTGCTCCCTGCTCGCCCATCTCTGTTCTGTGCTAGACGCATTTGGTTTTTTGTACTTTTTCGCAGTTTCCCATGTCCTTGGCCCAAATGCTTTGTTGCTAGAACTTGTTTGTGTTACCGGTGAAGAAAGCAGAGAGCCAGTCTGACATTGCTGAGGCCCCCAGGCCCTAGAGCAGCAAGTTACAGTTAACCTCACTAGGACTGCACACATGCTTATACTTAAGTGTGTTAACTACTTTTCTGAATGAGATGGCAATGAAAAAGGGGAAAAACAATGTTTGTGTGCTAAATCTGCCTCAGCTGCGTTAGGTCCAGACAGTTCTGTAAAGACAGCTCTGTGAGCGCTCAAAAGCGTAAGGAACTCAAGAGTAATCTCTGACCCACATCTGCAAGATCAGTGAAGTTACTTATGGAGGAACTAAGGAAAACAGCGACTTATGGGGGGTTTTTTTTGGTTTGTTTTTTTTTTTTAAATCCAATATTTGTTAAATAGTACAGCCATTGCAGAATTGGGGGATGGGATCTGTCAGTAAGAATTTTGTTTTGGAGGCTTTTTGAACTGGCCCTGCGTTTTGGTTTGAGCAGTGTAAGAATCTAGTTAAAGAGTGTTCCTCTCAGTGCATTTTCTAGAATATAAATTTTAAATATAAGAATGGAACTATCTTTTGATAATCAGATTGGAGATCTCATCAGCCTTTTCAGAGTATGATTGTTCTTGATGATGTTTTTTAAGTTTTGAAATGATAATGTTAAATGCTCTATTAAAGATTGTTTTATCTAATAAATGAAACTCCTGTTGTGAATTCAGACTAATGGAATCATTCTTTTTGTCACAGGTGGTCCTCGGACTTCTTTTTGTGCCCCGAGAGACAATGGGTAGCCCGACAAATGTTTGACTCAAGGGAGATAACTTGTAGAAGATCAAGTGGTAGCACAAATTCAGGGTTCTGATGAAAACTGGGATGTTGATGGCAATGAGCGTTATTTCAGACATGAATAACTTCCAGTATTAAAAATGGTAAGCTGTTTGGGAGAAGGGAACATGTCTAGTGGAGATGCTGAACTTTGCCAATTGTTGAACAGAACTGAGCATAAAAATACAGTTTAAATAAAGCTGTTCCTCAGACTGGTTTTGATTGAATATTTTACTAAATCAAAAGTTTACTTCAGAAACCTGTTTAAATGGCACTGTACTGTCAGTGACCGAAGGTAGAGATGAGTGTTTCAAATAATTAATGCTCTATTCTTACTAATATGTCTGTCAAACTCAGCTATTTATTTTTTCTGCAAGATTCTTCATTCTGAAGTTTTTAGAGGCACTGCTTTTTCTAGTTTGCTGCTGTCAGCAGACAAGGGTACTGATAGGCTGTACTATCTGCTGTCTATTTTAGGTTATTTTTTTGAGGCGTTTTCTCTTCTGTCATTAAGATTTCTTCATCTTTAATCTTTTCATTAGCAATTTCCAGTTTGCTTCTACTCTTATCTCTTTTCTGTTTCTTTTTACACTATCCACTTTTCTGTCTTGTTGTAAAATAGATACTTCATGTCTTTCTAGCATAAGACATAATCAGCAAGTATAGTTTAGTGACAAAATATGTTACCAACAGTAGGCATCCAGTGCTGATATGACAATGACCGTTCTTTTGTACAGTGAGGCTTGCTTTCCTAGGGCAATAAAAATGTTACTGTGTCAATTCAATGCTATGCATCACAGTTTAATTTTGCAACCTCAAGAAGAACCTTGTCACCCTTGCTGTTGGCAGTTTTTCTTCTACTCATGTCCGTGAGCTGCCTCAAACTCCACATTTTCAACTCCTGAGAAACAATTACCAACCTCTGTTTTAGGAGGACAAGTGTTAGTAAGAATTTTTCAGGATAACAGAACACAATTTGTTAACGTTTTAATGTTTGCTTATTTAATAAACAAATGAACTTGTATTTACGTGTGTCATTAAGTAACACTTGGAACTATAATCAAGGTTCCTACCTTACATGACAGAATAAAGGTCTGATTATCTTCTTACTTAGTTTTAAGAATAGATAAAATATACAAAAAACCCCTTTACCAATACCCTTAAATTCAGATAAGCATGCTGCAAACTTCTTAAATCTTTTTCAAGTAGAGCAGAAACTAAGGTATAGTCAGTAAGTCTATTTACAGCTTTTAGATAGTGACTTCTGTACCTTCTAAATAGTTTTGTGGTAATAACTGACCAGTAAGTGTACAGAGTTTCATGTCCTATAGTTCTTTTTTTAAGAAGTTTGTGATCCGTAAAGAGAAGGCAAACTTATACCCCTTCCTTGAAGAAACACCTTGCACCAGAAGTAAAAGATTTGCAGGTCATTCTTTTGATTTTATAAATGATCTAATATAGTACCAGGTCCTATAGTTAGATACACTTTTTGAAGAATAGTTATTACCTTACTGATGATCATAAAAATGCAGCTCTTGATTATCTCAGAGTCCTACACTTGAGTTAGGGACTTGAATTAGGTTGTCTGGATTTTGTGGAGGGGGTTGGGTTTTGTCGATCACGGAGGACTCCTCATTTTTTCCATTGCTAGAGTTCTAAGTCCTTCAACACTTCACTCAGACCCTCTAATCTCCCCTAACTCCTCAGGTCCCCTGCTCTCAAAACAAAAGAGAGAATAGAAGCAGCTGATTTTAAACCCTGCTGTGTGTGAGCGGGCACTGGAATTCTCTATTCAGATACATACTAAGCAGCTGGAAAAGTTTATGGATGATATCAGGTTAATTATATTTTATTTTTCTGTCCATACCTGTAGACAGACTTTGCCTACCTTTGCTGTGTAAGTTGGGCAGGATATGTGATTTTTCCATTTAGGCCTACAGAAACCCCATTCTGCATGATGTGTACATGTGATTCTACCTGTGATGTTGAAATATAAGGGGTGCGGGTGCAAGGTTAGCAAAACTAACCGGTTTTCAGGGAGAGGTTACCAAGCAGAGGTACTTTGCTCCTGTGCTGACAGAGGTCAGCTCCTCCCTTGGTGCTTGGTATTGTGCAAGGTCAGTCAGTAATACTGTTTTTGTTAGTCGGCCATTTCAGCTGCACCCAAGTATTAGCCTAGTGTGGTTATAGTGCAACTGTCGGTAGTATGTTGTTTAAGCCAGACAAGATGGCCAACTCTGTAGCCATTGGCCCAAGTGATGAATGGGCATGAGTACAGGGATCAGCCCTGAATACTGGTAGCCAGTCACACCATAGAGAAGTTTCAGCAGATACCTATCTTTTTGTGTGTTTTGAGGAAGAATCACGAATGTTCTTTCCCCCCGGTAGTAGCTATGGATTTCATTTGATGTTCCTGTTTTCCAGGCTGAGCGATGAACAGTTTTCTGTTCCTCCTTAGTCTTACTTGATTTTTAAAGACACATTCATCTCCCTGTCTGTGTTTGGGAGAAAGGAGTATTCTTGGCCCAACACAGTTAGGGTATGGACATTTTTGTGTTAGAGATATTGAAAGGAAGGTACCTCTTTCTGTGAATTTTCTTCATAAACAGCCACTATTGCCCCTTCAGTCGAACATCACAAAACCTCTCGTAAAACGAAGAATTGCAATGCCTTTTTATCCTCCTTCAGCACTCTGGATATTTTTTTTTTCTTAAGTAACAGCATCCACAGACTTACTTTGAGACTGGATATTGTTGAAAATATGGGACTTACATATTATGAAGAATCAAATTTTGCATAAATGTGAATGAATCATTTACTTCAGTTGCATTTTGGTTCATTTTGGATGAAGAATTAATGGCCTATAAATAAAAAAACCCACCTGTTTTTATTAACAGTTTCTGTGTATTTTGCATTAATATGTTCTGTCTTAATTACAGTACATTAAAGGTATGTCTCCAGATTATCTCTGGCTGTGTAATTCTGGAGTCTGCCTTCTGTAATTTGAGTATTGTAATGTACTGTAATGCCTGCACCTAATTGCATCTTACTTTACCAAACCTAGGTTCCTCCCCACATTTCCATTGTGCCATATTACATCTTCGAACCTTCCCTGAATCTGTTACTGAATTAGTTCTCACTTAGAACAAAGGATTGAAAGGGACCTTCTCGATCATCAAATCCAATTTCCAGGTGTAGTAATTGTTCACACAAATCCTTTCAAAATCACCTTTCACCTCCAAGTTACAGCTTTTTCTCCTTATTCCAACTCAAGAAGGGTATTCTCACTGCCTGAATGTATTTTCTGTCGGTTTATATGCTTTTGCTATTGTACCAGTATTACTTAACATTACTTAACATCTCTCTGTTCTTGTAATGAGTGGGAATAAAAACCATGACCTCTTGGCTGTCGTTTTGCTAGTCCGAAAAAGTTGGCTATCAAATTCTGTTAGTCTATTTACAAAATAACCTTTCCCCTTCTGTGAGAGACCACTACCCGCAGGAGTATGTGTCAGCTCTGGAAATACCTTCCCTAAAAGTGAAATCCTGGTTTTACTGAAATCAACAGCAAACCTCTTGCCTGTCTCCTTTCATTTTTTTGGCTGTGATGCTTGCCCATGAGAAAACCCAAAGTGTGGTAAGCAGAGAACTCTTTACCACAACTTTGGAGTCAGAATAGGATTTTTGTTGGATCATTGATATCCTTGTAATAAAGCTGATTACAGATCAGGGTCCTAAGCGCCTGATCTGTGTTCCTGAGGTGGGTGCATCATGGGAAGCCACTTACAATTTTATGTATGGTGGGTATGCAAGCTATTAAGTCTGAGAAGTGATGCTTCAAGAACATCCCTGGTAATAAAGAAGACACAAGAGACCCTCTTCTACTGCAATGCTGTACTATCCAGGGTTGTGTGTGGCGGGGTGCAGTTAACAAACGGAAATTCTGTTACTTAGGTCAAGGACAGTTTGCTTGTACTAGAGTTGTCTGGTCGTATCAGTTTATCCTTGATATTATCTTTGTCCTCTTCTGCTTTCTAGGAACTTGTAGTTATTTAATATGTTAATTAAGCAGAATAAATTTCAGAATTGGGGTTTCGCTGCTATAGCCTCATTGTACAGATTGTCTAGTGGTTCTGTTGCAAAATATGACATCATCACTTATATGTATGATGTTTCTTTGGAAATTTCTTTTATCAATCTGATTATCTCCAACCACTATCTTTTCAGCTCTCCTTTTGATTTTTTTTTCTTGTCTAAAGAACCGTACTGTTGAGAATCTCTGCAGCGCCTCACAAACCCATCTTATTCTCCCATCCTGATGATGTAACACATTCCAACACTCGTTGCTAAGGATTTTCTTAGCATTGTCTGTGTCTTGTTTCGGGGATATAGAGAAACACATTTCTATTAAAGCATACGTAAATCCTGCTGGTTTTTACCATGTTGCAGAAGGTACTCATACCAGAGGTTGTTTCATTTTGTGGTATACTTTGGTTTTATGAATTTACAGATACAGATGCGTCTAGAAACGTTTCCTCTAATTATTTGGGTATTTTTGCAGAAAGTACCTTTTCATTTTCCTTTTTCCTTTTTTTTCCTACGGCAGCATCCACTGGCACATTGTAACTCATATTTTTGTATATTGCTTGCGAATATACACACTCTGTCTAGACATGAGGATCTCTCCTATGTAGGAGAACAATATTCAGCATGTCTGACAGGAAGGAAGGACAGTAATGTTTCCTTATCTTTCCTCCACCTAGACACAGGTGGTGGGTTTAGTTCATGGTATAAATTAGAACAGTTTCAGTGTTTCTGTAATTCGTACTTACCGAGACACCTCCCACAGGGATTTACGTACCAGTGAGTGTCATGTCAACGTAGCTTTCACTGGCCAAGCTCATTCTAACTCTTCTGCGTGTAAGTGTCCAGGACTACAGAGTTAACACAGTAATCCTCATCAGTCTGGGTAAAACAGCTCTTCATCTCCTCTGTATGCTGGTAAGTACGGAGAAGACAGCAGAACCAAGTTTGTGTCTTGGCATATATTAAATACCTAATGTAGAGCTCAAAATGCTGTCGGATTTTCTTGCACTTTCTTGCAGCAAAGGTTTTTGAACGTTGCTTTTAGCAAATAACGAGGCATTTCTTTTGCAGCTTCTCTTACAAATTTGTGTACCTCCTACTTCTGGTTTTGATTTTTTTTATTATTTTTTCCTGCCTTGATTTTCGTAGTTTTTATGACATAATACTTGTCTTGTTCATAGATGCTCTCTTCCGATAATATTTTGTATCTACCTAACGTACTCACTTTTGTTCAATTATTTTTGGACATTCCTAGGAATTTGTCATGCTTTTGTTCATCATACGTTTGCACTTTTTCTTTGGACAGTCCATACCCGCTGGGTATTATGCTGAAGATGACATGAAGATGACCACTCCTGTATTGAAGAATAACTGTGCTATCCTTGTTAAATTGTTTGCTGCTGAAGTTTTCTTGGTTTTTTTTTCTTTTTTCTACCTCCATTTTTCCCTTGAGGGTAGACCTCTCAGGTTTTGTCTGAAAGGCTCTTGTTTTAGAGCTGTTACTGGCTTGGGTCTCTCCTTTATGGGATCCATTACATATTCTGTGAAAGCTGGTGTTTATACACTCTGTAATAATAGAATACTGAGATGGCGTGCTGTTCTTAGGGGCATTTCAAATACTGGCATTTTAAAAGAGGTTGAGTGCTACTTTTGCAATTATTCCTGGTAAGAAATTCTGATGCATACTTAGCGACAATCTAGGGGAGACGATGCAGTTGTACAAAGCTTGCATTTGCACCCTGTTAATAGTGCTTGCAGCAACCATTATGTAAAAAGTGGCTGTCTAAAGATGTGGCTGAATCTGACAAACATGTAAATGCAGAAGCATGAATAGAAAAAAAAAGAAGCAAATAAGCTAAGTTGAAGCAACCTAGTGGATGCAGAATTTGCAGTGCTTGTTTTGTCCTGGGGTATCCCATTTGTCACAAGAGTGGTGCCTCCCTTCATTGCAGCTTTTCTAGCGGGTCTTCTCTTTTACTTTTCTCAGGCTATTGGAGTGGCAGGGCTTTGGTGCCAGAATGCTTACTGGAGTCTAGCTGCCTGAGCGCATCTTTCTTGTGCAGAGATAACTTCATAGACTACCACCAAAGCAGTGAATTGATTTCTAAGATCTGTTGCTTATATTCAGATATTCCTATTATGTCCCGTCCCCATATTTACTCAGAAAACTTTATTGATCACATTCAGCTTTCACAGAGATTTCACCTGTTCCTGCCTTTTGAATTGTTGACCATTCCTTGTGATGACTGGATAGAATGTTGGCTTGCTTTACTCAAAAACATGAAATTTGCTTGTCTTGCAAATAAATCTCCAAATCATGAATTTGCTTGTGTCTTTTTTTGGTCTACTCTCTTATACAGGTATTCCAATGAAGTAAATGGAATTTCCAATAGTAACGCTGGGGGGTATATGTTTAATTTAAGCTAAAACCCATTCTGAAGACATATTTATTAGCATTATTTTAAGAATTTATTTTGTAGGAGCATTTCTACATATTCATGTGATAAGTACAAATGTAGTATGTGGCCATCTACTTTTTCTAGAAACACTAAATACTGACATTTTTAGTACATTGGAATGTTACTGGAAATAAAGGACTGTCTAATGATCATCTGTAAATTAAAATAATACTATGCCTTCAATATTCAGAAACTCTGAGTCTCTACTGAGGTAATTAATTTATTAATTAGTTAATATGCCAGCTATAGTAGGGCACTAATTAGGCAGTAATCCTAAAACCAACCTTCCTCTCACAGGTGTTAAGTGTGGAGTTAGTTATTAGAAGTAAGCTACTACTCTCTTTGCACGTGTACCTACACGGTTACTTCGGGCTGGAGTCTGTCTGTCCTACCTCAGGAGATCCTTCTTGAGATTAAAAGCCCCACACCCCACCCAGTGATTACAGCTGCAGTAATTGCAGTACTCATGGTGGACAGAAAGGTCCTCACTGCAAACTTTCAGTCATTGAAGGCGATTCTAGTCCACAGGGTGTCATTCAGCTAGCACCTCAAAATGGTGCTGTTCCCTCTCATAATTTCTTGCTTTCTTTTATTTCTGTTGCTCCTGGAAAAGAAATTGGACCCTGCAGAGTGCAGAACATTTTGAGTTGAGATTTTTTTGCAGTTACTGTCTTTTGATAAGTATCCTGATTTTGGTAAGTACCCTGACTTGTTTGCCCTGAAATTAATTATTCAACTTAGTTTTTAGCTCAGACTTGGAATTCCCCTCAGCCACCATGCAGAACAGTAGAGCTACTTCAAGGATACCTTTGCACCATCTGTGAGAGATGGACGTGCATGGTACTATACCCCATTGTAATCCTTGTCACAATGAGTCTTTCCAGAAGGACCTGCTCTTTTGTTCAGGACATCTCGATTCCACCAGGCTTCTGGCCATTTTAGATTGCAGTATTAAGGGAATCCATTTGATTCAGATCTACCTGTTCATTATCTGACAAGGATAATGAAACATTTTGCTGCTCATAACTAAACCAAAACTGCATGTTACCCAGCATGCTCTAAAGTGCTGAATAATAAATGCAAGTGGGCATAGTTCGTTTTGTCATTTTCTCTTGCCTTTTATTTCTCTGGAGTTTTCAAGCAGCTTTAGGTTGTTTTTCCAGCTCTTCAACAACAAATGGCAGCAAGCTCTCCAATGCTGTTATTTGTGCTCCTTCAGAAGATCAGACAAAAAATCTTCTACTGAAGTTCTAATGAAAGGGCATCAGTTGCCCTTTTCCTTATTGTCTTCCAGAACCATCTTCCCAGTCCTCTGTGGACTTCATTGACTATAGCCATACTCAAAGTTCAGAAGTGACCTTTTTCTTTCAGTCTGTGTCAATCTATTGAACACTAAATTTCTGAGCACTTGCATACATGTGACCTCTGTTTCTTGTTCTCCCTGGGACTTTTGCTCTTAGTACTGTTCTCTTTTTTTTTCCTTCTGTCTGTCATGACTTTCCTTCCATATTTGTTCCTAGCCAAAGCTTATAATTAATTACATTTCATTAGATTCCCTCATAGATCTTGCTTTGTGTTGTGATTTTCAAGCTGTCAGTGTAGGAAATAACTAAATTCATTGGCTTCTATTGCTTTTTGCTGTCCCTAGGCAACTTTTTCTACATGTGTTTTCTATGTCAAACCCTATGTCATTTTAAACTGTGACTACACTTAGGAAACAATGACTTTAATTACATTTTAGCACTTCATATTTATTCTGCCTCTACATCAAATCCCTTCAGTTTAGAAATCATTGTGAAATACCAGGAATGTTCAGCTATGGAGGTAAGTCTTTTCTACATATGTAGATAGGCTTGATAGCATTCCAGTTAATAACTACTACTAATAGTATCTGAAATAAAGTGCAGCAATAACATAACTTCAGTCAAAACAATTTTAAAAGATAAGAATTTTATAGTAAGTAGAGAGAAAATAAATTTGAACCATCTGAAATACAGTATTACTCTGCAAGTGTCTTAGAAAGATTTACTGACAAGTGTTCTTCACTTCTTGCTCTCTCAAGTTCTTGTTTGGATTATGGCCACTGGAAAAAGAAAGTCTGCTTGGAGTTAAGCTGTTTAAACCAGTACCTAATGCTCTGTTAATTATCCAGACAGATTACTTACTTTAGTGACTTGGCATTGCCTTCAAAATTTCGTCGTGTACTGGCACTCTTTTGAGAGGAGGAGCTGTGGAAAAAAGGATTAACATGAGTCTTGACATTAGGCTCAGTTAAGTGGAGCAAATGGTAGAATAATTTTGAACCTGAAACTTGTAGGCGCCTGAAATTCCCATTTGCTAGTTTTGTGAATCCAGGAAAAAACTCACTGCAAGTTTCCTCTGTCACCAATGACTTTTACTTACACAGCTAACTATTGTTTGGGTCTAAACTGTTTTCTTCAATACACTGTAAAGCCCTTTGAGCAGTAATAGTGTATTCATTACACAAACTACTGACACCAAAAAATAGGTGACAGAAGTATGTAATGAAATAAGAAGAGTAAGGCCTTTCTAAGTATGGAACAAAAAATTCCAACCGTGTGAGATTTTTCAAAATTCTACTATTAGAAAAGGAATTACTGTCTTTTAAGTACCTGTGTATTCCCTGGAGATGATTCTGCCCAAGCCTGATTGGACACAAGGCCTTTGGCTTTGGAACTGAAGATGCCACAGATGCCAAAGGATCGTCTAGATACTCAGTTTTCAGAGCTCGTGAAGTGCTGTAAGAGTCTCTAACACTTTGTAAATGAGACTTGGACAGAGTATAAAATTAGTCCAGGACAAGAAAGATATTAGATCACATGCTGATTTAAGATACAGACGGAACAGGCAGTTATGTACAGGAACACCACAGGCAGTTAGTCGCACATTTGAAGAAGAAAAAGGACTAGGGTGACCTCTTTGATTCCCTTCTATACAAACTTTTGTTATGACTTTAAGATAATTTTTTTTTAACTGAAATAATTCTTGACATAACCTTGGAAGTATTTTCCAAGAAAATTAAATATCATCTAGAACTGACTGCAGTCTGTTTTATTTTGACCCATATTGTTTATATATTTGTTGAGGCATATGGAATGACAAGTAATTTCATCTCAGCTGAGAATCTATTTTTTTCTTATGTTACAACTATCTATTTCCTCTTACAACTACTGTTGTAATATTGTAAAAGCCTATTTCCTAAGCCATTTTTGGACTTCACTGAATGATACTGGCTCATGTGTAGCATCCCAATTCTGCTGTTGAATTTACTTGTTCCAATACTTTGTTATGTTCCCATGAACATTTCCCAGCTTCATTCTGGAACAGTCTTTTGTCTCAGCAGGGCAGTCAGTGATTCCCTATCTGAAATAACTGTGCAGGGAATATAATCTTCCACAGTGCCTCTGTGCCATATAGAAGCCTTGTACCAGACTATGCAGCTTTTCTGACAATTGGCTTGGTTTTCCATGGAGAGAACATAGTTAATGCATTTGATTTCTTTCACTATGTTCTCAAATGTTATCTGACCCAACTTTCTATTTTCTGACACTGCTTTCTTCAGTGCCTCCTCATATTCTGAGTTTGTATCATGTCCTTAGCTATTGCATGGATACCTGTAATGTCTCTGAATTAGTCTCTTAGTTCTTTTGCCAGAGTATTCCAGTATTCCACCTTTGACTTTATCCCCAAAAGAATATGAAAAAATGTATAATACCATGTATCTAGCGTGCCCAGTTTAGTTGATTCTTCATCTTTTTTTGTCAATATCCATTTTCCTTATCCAGAATAGTTAATTTGTTTTCACCACCTATTTGATTATTTGATCTTAAAGGTTTGCGGTTAAGTATATAGACTCTTCTTACTTCTTAATAGCTATGTTAGGATCTTCAAGATCAATAAAAGTTGTAGTTGGAAGGGTGCCTTAGGGCTGTGCTATTAAGATTTCTCATGAAAAATTCACACTACTTATGGTTCATCCCTTTCTAGGTGTATTTCTGAGCCTATTGACCAAAGTCCTTTTTTCTGAAACTTGTCTATTTTAAAGGAGTATATGAATCGTTATAAATGTACAATGCTCAGGAATGCCCCTAGCCCCTCAAAGAATTTCAGACACTGCACGATTAGATTTATTTCAGTGATGGACGCATTTGTTCAGAGCATGCCTAATTTAGCATACTTAGGCTTAGCAAAAAGGAAGTTTTTCAGCTTCAGTGGCACTGTAGAACTTTTCAAGAAAAAGTATTAAGAACTGTTCTTATTCTGGACTGTTGCTTCCACTAAGGTCATCTCACCTCAGGCTTTTTGGATCCCGTCACGTTTTACAAACACGATGTCGGACTACCTTATCTGAGGGAGACCTATTATCTCTATAAAGTGAGTATCCATAATAATGCAATACATTGGCTTCAGTCCCTTTAAAAAAGCTTGAGAGATACATTCTCTAAATACAGTGAAGGATACTAAGTTTCTCTGAATTCCAAGCTTTATATATGTGATTTATTCTGTAGTACTTCAGAGCTGAGGCAGAAATCTGTCAATTTATCTTTTGCGTAAGTCATCTGTTCTGAATATGGCAGGTTGTGATTTTGTTTTCCACATTTCTGACCTATTACTTCAAAACTTGTGCCTGTATATAGACTCGGTTGTGTGGACTGCTGTACATATTCCATATATATAATTACATATATTCATTTCTGACTTTCAAGTTTGGTACTCTCCCTGCTCTTTTGTGAGTGGTCTATGAGTCTGTCAGTATGCAATTCAGTCTTGATCTTCCCATAGATTTTTAAAAGAATTTTGGTGCAGCTTGTGAAATTCTGAAAATGTACCTTGCATGTTGCAAGAATGATAACTTTAAAAAACACTTGAGTTTTTCTCCAAATATCCTTCCTTATAAATGCCTTTTTTTAACAAAAGTTGGTTTATTCAGAGAGCATGTCCAATACACCTTCAAAAACTTACCTTGAAATGAACTGTGTAATTAGATGTCCTTTCATGATCATGTACTGAGACAGTTTGCTACATAGTTTGCACAGCTGTTTTTGGATAAGATGTTACAATGAAGATAAAGATTAGAAGATGCTGGCTTTATTTTTTCTGGAATTGTTCCAGAACGTTCGGAAGAACTGAGAGGTGGAAAGCAAGTACCAGCTTCTCTATCCCAATGTGGAGTAGAGAGAACAGCAGGACAGTTTTGCTCTACAGGAATATTCTTCAGATAAACTTTCCAGCTGAAGGGTGTGCGGTGCATGTGCCTCCTGCACCCTTATGGGCATGCATGGAGTTCTGAAGATCTGTAATTATTAGTGACTGTCTTCTTTTTATCTCCCCTAGATGGAGGGATTTTTTTGTGTTGTGGGAACTACCAACTGAGGAAGAGTTCGTTCTGTCCACTTCAGAAAAACCTGGGTAGTTAAGCAAGGCTTTACAGTTCGCTACGGACCTTTTTAGAAACTTGGTTCCTGCTGTCTTTCAAATACAGTCACTCACAGTGCCTCACAAGGCACTCCGATGAAGGTTATTTGTCTTTTTTCACATGACCTTTTTTTGTACAAGTGAAGAAGGGGGAAGGTGGCCACTGCTAGTTTTTTTGTTGTTGTTTCTTGAGACAGTGTTCTTTTTCTGTGCAGTTCCATTTCAACACAAACATTTTAAGGATGTGAATGCCCCAGTCAAACAATGCTTATCCCTGAAGCTGACTTATGTTTAAATGCTTTGCAGGTCTGGGGCTCAGCTGTGTATGTCACTATTGGAATGCCTGGAACTAAAAGTCTAAACTGAACTTAGGATTCAAATGTTTTTGAGAGCAGAAAATATTTAGGGGACACAAAATGCTGCCACTGAATTTGCAACAAGTCTCAAGAATACTTCAGTTACTTCACATAATTCTGTCTTCATCTTATTGTAACACCTCCAGAAAAGCAGAGCATGACTGATGTATTAAATATCTAGGGAAAAAAAAATTAGCTTCAGTGCCAGTTACACTTGAGAAGAAGAGACAAATGTATTTTATTTTCTACTCAGATGCTCAAGGCACTTTCTGCTGAAATGACTCAACTCTTCTTCTGATAAACAAAGTATTCAAAATAAAGTTCCTAAGACATGTTTTTAGCAATGGTAACTGGAAGATTTCTTATGTCACTGCATCTACATGCCTAGTATGTCCATGTTCCAGTCACTCAAATCCATGGATTTATCTAAAATCAAAATCAGTTCCAACACACTGCATTCCCCTTTGGCTTATCCTTAGCTGCTTGAATTGTCACAAAAGTCATATTAATAGAGGCAGCTGCTTTTCATCAAAATGAAGTTTGTGATATTGTTCTTTGAGTACTGACAGGCCAAAGCTGTGCACATCAATTGCAATCCAAAGTTCAGAAGCAGCTTTCAGTGCTAAATTTTCTGGGGCTTATATGTCTTTGTTGTTTTAAATTTCCAGGTGATTTACATTCCACAATTTTAGTATCCATTGAACCCCGTCTTTGTATGTTTTTCATATGAGAGCTCTTATTGATGTTATTAAGCAGCCAGGGTTTTTCTAGTTTCTAAAGGCAAATGGATGGTTTGCAAAAGACAAATTTGACTGTTTCCAGCAAGTGAAAGACTTCACTGTTTTGTGCCAGTGGTTCCTTTCACTAATCATGTGTTTTAAGCTAAATGGCACTTTTTGCAGACTTTTTCCTCCCAAAATTTCCAGGAGCATGACTGTCATAAGAGAACATCATGTCTCTTCAGGAAAGAGATGAGGTTACTACCTGTTGGACTGTCAAGCCGAATCTGCCTAACATGTATGCTTTGCCAGTGATATCATTAACACGTGCACAAAGCAGAAAGTCTTTTTAGACTCCGTTTATATTGTAGTTATCCAGAATGGAAAAATGTCTCACATCAGTATTTTCAACAGTTTGGAAACTATATAACCACAGTGATTGCTGTCTGATTTCTACCTGGCAGATTGCAGTGGCTTAAAAATAATCTATGACATTATAATGGCACTTGAATTCTGAACGGGATACATAAGCATGACCTTAAAACAAATAATTTAAGGTGCTTGGGAACTTAAAATATGTATCAACATTTTTTTCTTGTTGGAAATTTTGATCTGTTCCACTGTATCTCCCTTCAACCTCTTAGTCTTCTGTGCACTCAGAATGAAATATTAGTAGCTCTAAAAATACTAGATATGTCAAATTATATAGGGATGAGAGCAACTAGCTGTTGTAAGAATTTCAAGGGGTCATCCAATCTGCCTCTTATCCTGCCTAACACAGGATCAGCTCTACCAAAGTGACCCTGAAAAAGTATCTCCTATGTCAATTCCTTATTGTATTTCAGAATCTGCTTGCTTATTTCTGTGCAGTAAGGTTATGGAGTAAAGACTTGACTTTGCATCTATGCATACAGTAACTACTTTCTCATTCTCTTCAGGAAGTGGTGTTTCCCTTCCTGCTTCTAATGGCATGTGGAATTGATGAAGAGAGCTTAGAAGTATGATCATCAGTCTCTGAGGAGCCTATCTTTGTCACATGTCTGTGTCGCATACAAAGATTAAAAACACATAATCATTTTTCCAATAAAATAATATGAGAAATTGCCCTGTATCCTTCACCGAAGACTTTAAGAAGAAAATTCTCAAAAGAGTTTGACCAGTTAGAATCCTACTTTGGATTATGTGAATCATCTTATTGAGGTTTATGACAAAAAAATTCTGCATATGTTGGAGTGTTTACAGTTTTGGAAGGCAAAATCTTTAATTTCAACCTATATTACATTTTTATGCTTCCAGGTAGATTAGCATTTCATAAAAGAAAAAAATGACTGTTTACATCCTTTTTGAGAAGAATAAGGGGGTTTTGTCTATAGTTTGAGAGCATTAACATATGGCTTAACCTTGAGTGTTAACAGTGAATGTTCCATACTTGTCCACTGAAAACAGGCTTTGTCTTCTTGTTGAAGTTTTGGTTTTTTTTTTCCCCTGAAAGTTGTTTCCAGCACCCTACTGATGTTATGATCTGTAACTCTATCAGAAATTTCAGAACCTCATTATGAAAACTTGTTAAGTTTGATGTCTTGCCAAATTCACCTTCAGATTCAGATTCTGTTTCTTTTTTTCTGGTTTAGGTTTGTGGAATTTTTTTTAGTGTTTGTAATCATGACCAAGAAAAGCATCTTGGTCTGTTGATATTTTAGTAGTGATAATAGGATCCAGCCTTGGTTGATTATACAAGTCTCTGTCTAGAACAATTCAGTGTGCTTTTTGCAGATGACATCTAAAAAAATAACAGAAAAAAGGAAAGAAAATAAGTATCTTTTTAATTGCTTTTCATTCTGCTGATGATAGAAAGGGTTAATGTTGTTTCTTCTATTGCTGGTTTCTGAGAGATTTAATTAATCTGTTTTATGCATAAGCTAAACAAATGAATATCTGTAGAAGCAAAACTTTCTTTTCTACCTAACAAGCCCTACATATTTTTTACTGATTATAGGCCTGACAAAAGCCATCCAGCCTGTTCACATATGTCTTGCCACCTTTCTAACACAAAGTCTTAGTTTCATCAGCCATGATTTTAAAGACACAAAATGACACATCTGGAAGATAAACTGTATAACAGTTCTTTGGTAGACAACTCTTACTAGTATTTAATCTTGCTTCATCTCCTGAAATCTGATTTCAGGCACTCTGTTTTGAAAAAGTTTTCCAGCAAATTATGCAATAATAACTCTTTATATCTAATTGAATCTGAAGTTATTTCAAAGACAGTGTTAAGATGATGAAGTAAATTTTGTGACCCTTCATAATTGGAAAGGAGTGAATGGCAATATTAGAACAATCATTAATTACGTAGCAATCGTGATACCAGTGTAAAACTTCAGATGCTTGAATTGGACTAACAAATCAATCTTTAGTGAAGAACCTGAACCCCTGCAGTTCAACCCCTAAATCAAATAAATCATTCCTTTTGATCCAGTTTTGTTGGGGTGTTTTCCTAAAGTCTTAACCTTAATCAGCTTCTGCTATACAGTCAGTGGACAGCTCAGCGGACAGCTCAGCCCATTATCTTTGCACCATTCAACCTGTCAGAATTCATTAGCTTGCCATCTACAGAGAATTCCCTCTGCAACCAATTGCTTGTTAATTCATCTACAGCAAACTCTGAGGGATTTTGTTAAAGAGCCATTTTAGGCAAAGTATTTGGTATATACTTCCTTTGGCACTATTTAGCCAAAGGTTCAACAAACATCAGGTTTTTACAGCTCACCTAAGCTTGGTGAGATTTTTTGCTTCTCAAGATTTTGAAAGTAATCCATCAGCAGTGATTTTGGCAGTGGATAAATATCACAATAAAAATCTTGTGTGTTATTGCATCAAACTGTTTAGAACCTTTTTCCCTGTAGGGAAATTATCTTCATTAAAAGACACTAAAAATAATAAGTTGCAGCATCTGTCAATTTGCAAGTTCCATAAGAGACATTAATTACTTGATATACATAAAGCATATTTTTCTGCTACAGGGCACTGAAACTTTCTTCTCTTTGAATAAAATTTCTTCATTTTTGTTAAGCCTGATATACTTTCGTAAGAATGTCTCCATTAGGATGAACAATATACTCTTTAACGGAAAACTAGCTATTTGATTTCATTGTTACACTGGAATGCTAAACACTTTAAACAGTAATGGACTTCAGTATTGTATTTAAGTTTATAAATTGTCTCTAAAAATTGTACACCTTTTCTTGTTGGCTTCATAGGACACTCATAATAAAACAATCTGTCATATGTAGGAGTTCTTTCTCCTGAATATATCTTCCTCCACAAATATTTTCTAGGCCAGAGAATACTTAGGCAATTGCATGAACGGGGAAAATACAGTGTTGTATCAAAGGACTAGGCTCCACAAAGTCTACAGATCTGTGGCAACTACATACTTTTGAAATTTGAGTAATATGTTTGGGAGATTAAACAGCAGTGTAGAAATCTTATCTTAGACTCTGTTTACTGGTTTTGTTTGTTCATTTGTTTCTTATTAATTTCAAACTCTTCTGTCTCTGCTTCTTAAACAAGAATGGGCAGTATTTGGCATTCTTATTTTCTTGTATCCATGATTTATATCGTAGTTGCTCTCTTTTTTGGAGTGTCATTCAAGTCTTCTGCTGTAAAGTACCAACCAAAGTACCTCAGTTAGGAGTACAGTATCAGAAGCCTCTATAAAATCGATGGAAACTCCTCAAGAAAGCTGGTCAGCTGAGACAGAATTCTCCATCATCTTTTTGCACAATGTCTCAGAGGTTCCTAAGAGTGCCATACAGATGGTTGATAATAATGAGCGGTATTACGACTTTTCTGAGAGCCATCTTTCTCTCATTAAACAAACATCTGGCTGCTATTTGCTCCATTCCACTAGTAACTATTTTGGGGTTTCAGTTTTGTTATTAGGATAACTACTTATTCTTATAAACGTATGGCATGCCTGAACGACTGAGAGGATGAGGAAGGCCTATTAATTATAACAAAGAAGGAGCAAGGTGAGAGGTTTCATTGAAAAGGTATGAAGTTTCATCTTTCCCACTAAATATATGGCAATACGGGACAACATATGAAGATATCAGAAGGCAGAACAATGAATGTTAGACGTACAAGTTAGAGCAGAGGTACAGAGGGACAAAGGACAGAAAGATGTGACTTCTTGCTTCTCTTTACTCTTTTTTTTTTTTTGTAAAATTGATTAGAAAATAAAATAATTGGAGCTGGCACTCTTATTTTTCACCCCTACAATCTTGCATGCAAACTTTGGAGTCCAGGATAAAGACTTTTCAGAGCTTCTTCCTTTATAAAGAAACATTTCTGATTGCAGAATATATATTTTTAAATAAATCATTGGTTTTGACAATGTTCCTCTCAAATAATGTGAAATAAATATGACTACTTCTTAAATAGTATGAGCACTTTTTTTTTTCTCCTTACTGATGATCAGTTATATTTTATACTGATCTTTTCCTCTGCTTAAAAGCAGAGAAGTAAAAGGAGAGAAGTAATAAGAGAAAAACACATTTTTTGATAATCTAGCTAGAGAAGCAGGTTGACAGGAGCCTTATGAAGTTCATCAAGGAGAAGTGCAAAGTCCTACATGTGATTTTAGCTCACTACTGCATAGACAAAAAAAGATCACTCTATTACCTGATGCCCTTCATCAGCCTGAGAATGGGAAGAAGGAAGAAATGTATGCGTGTACTCATGTTCTATGAACAAATGAATATGAATGGTTTTCCTTTTGCCATTACGGAGAAAGGTCAGCTGGAGAGTAGGCTGGGTATGCAAGAATGAGCTCGCTGTCTTTGATAGTCAGCACATCTTTAGCAAAAAAAAAAAGACATTTCATCAAAAAAAAAAAACCAAAACAAAACCAAACTCCAAAAAACCCAACAGGAGAAACAATGTTCAAAAGTTGCTGTTAACACCAGTTTGGAGAAGTTACAGAAATTTAGTTATCTGAGGTAAGATTTGTGCAAAGGGATAATAGATTTCACTAAAATAATGGCTGGAGAAAACAGACAGACTTCCAAGTGTAGAGCCCTCTCCTGAGATCCGACCAGAAGCAGCAAAATCCAGGCGAAGTCCCATTTACACACAAAGGCTTTTAGTTTCATGTAAATATACAATAGATTGTAAATTCTGTGGGAATATATGCTCCATGCAGAAGATTAGAAACATTCCATCTTTTAGTCTGATTTCTTTTTAATAATATTTACCACTTACTTGGTGTATTCAGAGAACAGACTCTCAGGCCTATGAGAAAATCTGGTCACTATAGTGACACTCAAAGCAGCAATTAATGGTTCTGACTGTCTGTTCTCCAAAGCAGCCTACACAGACAGGAAAATGCCATATGCAAAACATCTACTATAATTTCCTAGATTACATGCCTGCTTTTCTCTATTGGCTCTATAGGACTTGGATATGACGGATACAGATAGCGCTCACTTTGAATTGCTCTTCTTGATTTCTTGAATTTAGCTGCTCTAGTAAGTGCCAGTATCAGTCTATGGCTCCACTGTATTAAATTTATAGAGGCAAGCTCAGATGGGGCAGAGCAGGCTCTGACTGCAAGTTAACAGATGTTAGCTGTTCCCAGAAACCATTGCTTGGTGACGCAGATGATAGTGATACATCTGAAGGTGTAGAACTTCCAAAAGTTGAATATCCACATTTTCAATATGTGTTCCAATCTATATTTGCTATAATTGCTTCTCTGTAGCATGATGTTACTTTAACTCATCTGAAATTTATGAAGACGTATCTTTTCCCCAGTTTCTCATTTTAATAAGGAATTTAAAGCCCATTGATATCAACAGTAAAACTTTCCTTGATTTCAGTATGAGAATTGGGTCTGATATCAATTCTTCACTAGGAAATAATTTCAAAATAACCCATTAGGTCTAACTAAGACTTAACATGTTCATAAGTTAAACATCTTTATAAATTAACTAAAATATTGCAATTATTCAAAAATGCATTCAACTAGTTGTAATTTCCACTACCAGACACTAGAGGGGAAAAATGTTCCGTGTTTTTAGATCATTAAGATGCAAACCAAACTGTAATGTATTCCATTTTATGCATCACTTCTCAGAATAAGAATGCAGTTGCTTATAATAACATTTGTTCAAGATTTTCTAGTTGTAGCAGGAAGTGATTAATTATACTGTAGTAATGTTGTTATTGAGTCATTGAATTAGCACTCAGATCTGAGAGAACACAGGATTCATAACAATATTCTTTAGTAAGCAGTCAGCTGATATTAAGGTGTGGTACAGTCTGATTTTTAATCCTTACAGAAGCTGAAAATCCATTAAAATACAGTAACAATTTTGTCCAGGTAATGGTAGCTGGTTCATTTCCTTCCCATCTACAGATGAAATTCTCATGAACATTTTATAGGTGCATGTTCATTCACAGAAACTGTGGTTCATCATTGCTAGGAAGCATACCTTAATTTTCATAAGCACAAAGAATTCTTTTGTTTGTGACTGT
Organism: Sagittarius serpentarius; assembly: GCA_034782735.1. Classification (NCBI taxonomy): domain Eukaryota; kingdom Metazoa; phylum Chordata; class Aves; order Accipitriformes; family Sagittariidae; genus Sagittarius; species Sagittarius serpentarius. The sequence goes on along the minus strand of JAVKLA010000053.1, from coordinate 12,701,233 downwards.
CTTTCTCCAAGTGAGGCACCCAGCTTTTTTCTTGAACTCCATACTCTCTATGTTCTGCTTTTCCACACACACAAAAAAACCCAAACAAACCCAAACAGCAACAACAAAACAAACAAAACCGAGAAAAAAAGGAAACTGGGCATACTTAGACCTTTGCAGAATCCAAATATTTTGGATATATATCTCCAAATATATATCCAAATACATTCTATTTTGAAATAATCTGGAAATTTTAGAAAATTAAGTGGTGTTTTCTCCCAGACAGGCACACAAAGCAGAAGTGTGTAACAGTCATGGGTAACAGGGAGCACAACAGTTCTGAAACTAAGCCAAAAAACTTCCTAACCCAGATGTTGGAATGTCTCCAATACTAAAAGGCATATGGCATTATGGGACAGTGTTAAAAGCAGTGGGATGTTATCTGCTCTCTTTCTCTATGTACTCTAAGTTAAGGTTCAGTTATCTCCAGAGTTTTCAGAACCATAATTTTTTATTCATAGTTGCTAGTAATTTCTTTGCTCATTCCTTATAATTGCTACAATTTTATAAACTGTCCTTATGGTTGTTTCTATTACAACTGCTTAATATAGTGCGGGAGAATAACGGACTTCCACAACTCTATGAGAGTTATAAAGCGAAGCCGTTTATTAATCTCACTCCAGCGGTTTATATACTTTTCATGCCTTATCACGCTCCTAAAGGTTACATCTTATTGGTTAAATGCTGCTGTTCACA
>JAVKLA010000053.1:12688350-12700398 GCA_034782735.1 Sagittarius serpentarius | reverse complement strand
ATTGGTTAAATGCTGCTGTTCACACGCCCTAAGCTAACATCAGACTGGCTATCTAAATATCAACACGTTGCCGCCCTCATCCAGCTTCTTTGGCAGGTGTTTCTCATTCCTCTGCTGTTTTACTGCTTTTCTTCCTCATTTAACGGTCTCTTTCAGGAGTTATGCTTGTTCAAGGTCGTACACAGCCTACTCATACCATCTCTATATAGTCTTTCTCAAAACAATGTCCGTTAGCTTCCAGAAAGTTTCCGACAATATAACTTGCTGTTTGTACTGCTGAAAAATGTGACTGAGATTCTCAAGCCCAAAGAAATTAGATTTCTGGTTCCCACTGAACTTGCGTGAGATCTGGGCATCCATGTCGCTAAGGCCCATTTTAGATCCTCAGTCCTAGGTTCTCCTATGAAGACATCTGCTGCCTTATTCCTTTGATTTCTTTGCTGAGATGGACTGCATCTCAGTGGGTTAGTTTCAGGAAAAGGTGTAGGAATACTCTATATAGGGCAGAGATGCATGTTAATGTGTTTTTCATATTGATAGATGCAAGCAACAGAGTAAAAGAGAGGAAAGATAAATAGAAGTGTCAGCTAGGAGAATTACTCAATGTAAGTCTTGGTTACCCCTTGTCTGATTGCTCCAGCACAGTGAGAGATGATGCTGTGCTAATTCTGCTAGGTGACAAAAGATGAACTGAGAAGTGAAGAATAACATGAACTTTCGTTTGATACTCATTTGTTAGGTGAGAAGACAAGGATGCAGCTACATTCAGGGGCTGGGGGTGAGAAAAAGATGCAAGCAAAAGACTGACACCTTTCCCCAAAATGATTTGGGGTTGGTTGGTTGGTTTTATTAAGAAGAAATATAAAAAGGAAAGAATGGCAAGATCTTCAGAAGTCCTCAAATTCTTGATAAGGTTATATCCTAAAGTGTAAATATATCTGAACATGAAGGAAAAGAGCTCTACAAACAGATCGGTTGGTTTAGTCATCTGGAAGTAGATCATTTTATACAGAGACAGCCAAATACAGAGTTTAGACAGGATTCTACACAGCTACTTTAAATAACTGGAAAGATTTATTATTTTTATTTATCCTTTTACAGATGTAACTTTATAGAGAGTTTTCTGACAGTTCTCTTAGCAATAAAATTCCAGTGCCTCTCACAAAGTAAGGGCTTGATTATTAACCAAAATGTGTAACTAATTAGATAAACCAAGGCACCACATATGTAGAAGTAATGTATCTATAATGGAATGATATATAAAAGGGGGGACTTCATATGTTTTGAACAGCTTCATACATAATGTGTAGCAAACATGACTGCTTAGCAAGGCTGAAACATTCCAGACAATGAGTTCCAGAAATGAGTAGTTGGCTTATCTGAACAGATATTCATGCAATTGCTGATGCAGTTATTAAATGTCATCTTCAGTTTTAAACGTGTATAAATCACTCCAGTTAATATTAATGAGACTGATGTATACTCAGCAAGGGGAAAATACATCCCTAATGAATGAGACTTGTCACTGAGATTCTGAATATGTTAAACAGCTTAATTTTGTACTATTCTATCACATTGTTTTCTAACATTATTATTCAACAACTTTGGCTATACTATGAGTTATGATCAAATAAATATACCTAAAAAAATTAACAGAGTTCAACTTGGTTTGTAATAGGCTTCTGCCATAAACTTGATATGGACTTGAACTTCTCTGATATTCATAGAGCTATCACAGCTACCTGCATTTTGTTTCTTGTGCCATATTTATACCAGAGACAATTTGGCATTATGTACCTCTGTATAATACTATATATGTGTATGTAAGCATGATTATGTATATTTGTATAATTAAAGACTTTTTCTCCTGCAGTTGCATAATTATACATAGAAGTTGTAAAATCATTAACCTAGAAGGGGACAAAGAGAGGTCCCTATGGAAAAGACTTACATATACAGAAAAAACTTTATTTTGTACTGCGACTTCTGATTTTTTGTGTCTTCTTATTTCCTAGAGAGTTTGTTGATTGCAAATATAGTGTTTTCCCGGTGTTGAAATCATAACCAATAAAGCTTTTGTTATTGAGCTCTAAGCTATGTCAGTTCTTAATCTCTACGAATATTTGTATGTAAACTAGAAGAAACAGGAAAATATATTTTTTTAATCTACTAACAAAGATTAAGTGCAATTCAAGCTGGATTAACCTGCATTCCACAAAACTGAACTCTGCTGTACTCGGGGTTAGGCCTCCTGTTTTATAGTACTACAGATAATCCTTAATAGCACAAAACGTTACTGAGAGAATTAGTAGTGCAGTAGCTGAGAATCAGTACAGAAGTGTAAATGAAAGATCTGGCATAGTCTTAGTTTCTTCATGTTGCTACTACAGTGTTCCTTTCTTTTCTGATGCAGCAATGTGACATACATACTTTATATAGAAATATTGATTTCTCTTTGTCTATTTTAAATACTTTCTACAAAGAAGTACTTCTACAAAGAAGGCTGTTTCCTGATATTTTGGGAAAGTTTATTTTGAGTCTAGTCCATCTCATTTTTCCAAGAATGTCTCACCTTTGAGTAGATATGGCAAACACACTTGGTTGCTAAGATCCTAGAAGTTCATGCTTCTCTTTTCAGTATTTTTTGGGCATACCTCTTTAAGCCATCTCAGACAGTGCATGACGCTAATTTTCTGACAATTAAGAACATAAAAAAGGAAGATTCCATTCCTTTCTATAAATTACATATTTTTCTTCTCCCTGTCTGTTCCATAGCTTTTTGGGGAATTCATCTTACTTTCTTAAGATACTTACAAATGAGGTACTCAAACCTAGGTGCCATCTGAGGTGCCATACGGTATTTGAGACAGATGTCTGCACAGGGCTGGGACATATAAACAGAACCTGCAGGGCAACCATCTCCTGAGGCAGCAGCAAGAGGCTAGCTAGGCACCCTAGGGTCTTAGAATGACACAAGATCTCTGTGTTTAAGGAACTGAAGACCACCTCCTATCAGTTTTCTGAGTGTTCATTATCAAGGAGATGATGCTTTTTTGTTAAGTAACAGAAATTCATGGAATCACAGAATCATTTAAGTTGGAAGGGACCTCTTGAGATCATGTAGTCTGACATCCTGTCAAGCAGGGTCAGCTAAAGTAGGTTGCCTAGGGCAGTGTCCAGTCGGGTTTTCAATATCTCCACAATCTCTCTGCCAGTGATTGACCACCCTTACAGTAAGAAAGTGTTTTCTTATGTTCAGAGGGAATTTCATGTATTTAAATTTGTGCCTACTGCCTCTTGTCCTATCATGGGGCACCACTGAGAAGATTCTGGCTCCCTCATCTTCGTTCCCTCCCATCAGGTATTTACACGCATTGATAAGTTCCCCCTTGAGCCTTCTCTTCTCCAGGCTGAACAGTCCCTCTGGTCTGAGGCATCTGAAGGCTGGTTTTACTGGTAAAGACTGAGGCAAAGACGGCACTGAGCACTTCAGCCTTTGGCATTTAATTTGCCACCAGTTCCCCTGCCCCATTCAGCAGCAGGCCCATGTTTTCCCTCATCTTCCTTTTGCTGTTTATGTACTGTACTTGTAGAATCCTTTCCTGTTGCCCTTCACGTTCCTTGCCAGATTCAACTCCAGCTGGCTTTTCTAACCCTATCCCTACATGACCAGACAGCAACTTTATAGTCCTCCTAGATGACCTGCCCCTGCTTCCACTTCTTGTACACTTCTTTTTTACGTCTGAGCTCAGTTAGTTTCTCCTTGCTTATCCATGCAGGTCTCTGCCACCATTGCTTGATTTCCTAATTTTCAGGACAGACCTTTATTGAACTTGGAGGAGTCAATCCTTGAGTATCAGCCAACTCTCCTGGACCACTCTTCTCTCCAGGGCCATATCCTCTGAAAAGGTTGCAATCTAGGGCTGTGATCCTGCTTTTTGCCTAGTTCCTCCTGTTAGGATCCTGAACTCCACCATCTCATGGTCACTGCAGCCAAGGCTGCCTCTGACTTTCAAGTTCCCAACAAGTTCTTCCTTGTTCATAAGTATCAGGTTCCGGATAGCATCTTTCTTTGTTGGATCCTCAACTGCCTGTGCCAGGAAGTTGTCTTCAGTGCACTTAAGAAACCTAGATTCCTTGAGCCCTGCTGTATTGTCTTTCTGGCAGGTATCAGGGTGGTTGCAGGCTTCCATGAGGACCAGGGCCTGTGAATGTGAGGCTTCTTCCAGTTGTATGAAGGCCTCATCTAGTTTGAAGAAAACCTCATCTGCTTCTTCCTGATCAGGAGGTCTGTAGCAGATACTGACTACAACAGCAGACCATGTTGGTCTGCCCACTAATCTTCACCCATAAGCTCTCAACTGACTCCTGACCCATCCCAAGGCAAGACTCCATGCATTCCAGCTGCTCTCTGTCACGTAAAGGGCAACTCCCTCTCCTTGCCTTCCCAGCCTGCCCTTCCTAAAGAGCCTGTATACCTCCACTGCAGCCACGTGAGCCATCCCACCATGTGTCCATTATACCAGTGAGGTCGTAGCCCTATAGCTGCACACGGACTTCCAACGCCTCCTGTTTGTTCTCCATGCTGTGTTCATCAGCATAGAGGCATTTCAGAGAGGCACCCAAGTGAGCTAATTCCCCAGTACAGACTTAACAGTTTTCCCCACAAGGCTGTTCTGCAGGCTATTCTTTCTTTACATGGCTATGCTCAAAGGGATTCCACTTCAACTCTGTTGCTTCATTGATTGCTGTGTGTGTGCCTTCTCTTCCTATCACCTTGGGCACTTGGCTTGCACACCCTATTCCTTTAGCCAGCTACAATTTTTCACACAGCTTGTAGAAACTTTGCAGCAGTGTCTTACAGACGTTCTTTCAAATTTGATTGAAAAGTTTCAAACATTGGAAAAGGGGGACATCCAGACAGCAGCGTCTGTAAAGCATTTTTCCTGAGGCTTTATGATATTGAAAGATCTTATCTAAAAAGGATTTCTTAATATTTAGAACCCAAGTTTGATCCTTCTGCTAGCAAATGTATTTGTCAAATTTTACCTCATCTGGTTTTTCATCATAGTCTGTACAGCAAAAGACTATCAATAGTTATAAAATATGAAACATTTCCAGAAATTTTCTACTTTGCTTTCTTCATATAGATGGGAAAATATTTTTTCTTCTGCTTTTTCTTGTACTGTCATTTTGGTTCTAACCCAGCAGCTTCAGAATAGTGTCTAATATAGCAGCCAGGACAGTCTAACACAAGCTACTGGTAGAGTAAAATAGTAGTTGGTGGGCAATATTTGTAAAGCCACTTCAAGCTGCTAGATGGCCAGTTCCAGTTAAAACTGATGGACAACCTGATTTGAAACATTAAATGCAACTTTCAAAATCTGAACTGAAGTTATGAAAAAAGGGCTATGATTTAAACTTCTGTAGCTTCTTATCACTGTTGCCTCTACTGTTGAATCATTACTAAACCCGCTCTACAAATGTTGTATGTTGGTTGTGTAGCCAGCCTACACGATTGGTTCTGTATGTACAAAATCAAAGCCTACATTATGCGTATTCCCATCCTTTCTGAGATCTATATCATATGTTAGGGCCATTTCAAATGCAGCTAAATTGCCTGCAGACTCTGTTTCAGCCAGTTCCCCACAGAGTAGTAAGAATCACAGTGACGTCCGTGTCCTGGCTAGCAAATGGGTTGGAGAGTACTTCTTTTATAGAAAACTTATAGCCATCTTCCTACTGCAGCTCACAGTGCAGGAAGCGTGTTTGCTTGCTCCTTAGAATAGCGCACTGAACACTGTCAAGTATTACACACAGCTTTCATAATACCTTCGTTTGAAAAGTAATGGTAAAGATTCAGTGCTACCATACACTGCGTTACTGCTTGTACACCTATTTGGTCAGTTTTGGAGTACTATTAAAGAGTTTTTCATAGTAATTTATTTTAAAAAAAGTACCTTGTAGATAAGTTCAATTTATTTTTTTTCTGAGAGGAAAGACTAGTGACTACTTGATCAACTGGTATCCAGTATATCATTTCTCTTACCAAATATCAAAAACATCCAGTTACTTCTGCATATTCACAAGTCATCTCTGCTGACTGTGATCTTTTGAAGATGAAATGCGTTTAAACTAAAGTTGCAAGCATTATGAGAGAGCTGCACTATGTTCAAGTCATTAAGTTACCACTTTATTAAAATATTTTTTGTGGACTCCTTCATGGATGCGCATTTAAAATGCTAATTTACAGAATATTGGCTCAGAAAAGATTCATGACTTCAACTTGGACACCCATCTGTTTTTCCAACAAGGTTTTTTTTTAGAGATGTCATCACTACTTTATAATTCATTTTTCTTTGAGCATTTAATTTTGAGAGCATGCTGGTTATTAGTCTCACTTGAAATGAGTGAAGCTTGGCAGGTATGTGAATACTATGTGTAATTTATTGCATGAGAAAAGAAGTGCCTAGAATAAGGTCTTCCCATGTATTTTAATCCACACTGGAAAGCTATCTAGGAATTTTTTAAGCATTACAAATGTAAATTTAAACTTCATGAAGTAACAGAAATCTTCTTTATGGCAAAATTATTCACTGAATTAATGGCATCCTTGAATTAAACAAAACACATTTCTAATGATGGCTCTGGCTGGCTCATTGCAGAGTTTTTCACAAGTAGTATGCTATTAGCTCTCAAATAATCAGTGGGCAGAATTCTGATGTCAAATATGCAAATTCAGACTGATTTGATAATTTTGTCTCAGAAAAACTTAAAACTAACTGAGGATCCTGAAGTTAGTCTCCCTTGGATGTGACTAATTCGAGACATATTTTGCATATAGATATGATCTGGAGTTGAACCAAAGCCTTTACCTGTACACTTTGTAGCTTAATGGAGAAGGAAAGGGTTTAGAAGCTTAAGTAAACTTCCTCCAACCTTGATCCCTGTCTATATCAAATATTTAGGCATACTGTGGCTAATAGACATACTTTGAGAACCCTGAACAGCTTGCCTCTACTGGGTATCTCTTCCCTCCACGCAGATCTTATACTGAGTCATTCTGATTTAGCTAACTACAAGGACTGTTTATTATTTTCAGTGCATAACTCTTTGCTCCAGTTCACAGTCACCTACCAAGGAGAGTATAATGGATTAGAAATAATGGCTAAGAAAATAAAGATTTTTCCTAAATTGTAATATAAGCTATCTCTCTCTTTTTAAAATTATTTTAATTTAAATATACAGAGTAAGATCTGAGCCAAAATAAAATGTTGCTAATGAACAGGATTCCAGCTGTTGACATAATTACAATATCCTCTGAAATACTATAGTATTTTTATGTGCATAGCAAATAAATAAAAATTATTATTTCACAGACCTGTATCTCAAACAACTGGCCAGAAATTTCATATATGTTGAACTGCTGCAGCTCCCAGTAGCATGGGATTTATGAGTACCAGAAATAAATAGGCTTCTAAAAGCTCAATGTTTCATAAAATGAACATCTGCTCAGGTTATAGAACAGAAAGTTGTTCCTATGGTGAAACACTGTAACCCCTGATGTTATACTTATTACGGTAGGTAGCATATCTCATTATGAATTGAGAATTACACATGCTTCATTTTTGAGTTCTTTTTTGTTTCTGGATATCTCATATCATGACGGATAAGGTGATTTAAAGAACATTCTCACCTAGTGTCTGCACATACAAAGAACAATACAGCTGAGAAACAGGCCATAGAACCAGTGGATTATTTACATCCTCTTAACTTTCTGAAAATGCAACATGCACAGATCTAAAAATGCTTCTGCTAACTTTATTTGAAATTTAAACTGATTTGATTTGTTACATAAAAATTAAAAGTTAAACTTGTCGAGGGTGTGAACATCATTTTTAGTAAGAGTTTCTATTTTCACCCAGACATTATGCTGAAATAATAGGATAGATTTCAGTGTAATAAAATTATAGCACATCTGTCTATTTTTTGTAAAGTGTGTTGGAGAATAGTAATGATTGATTTTAGGCCTTGATAAGGACACATTGTCAAATGTATGTGACTTTAAATTTGAGAAACTGCAAAATAGTTTTATTCTCAGTGCCTGTAAATGTGTATGATTTCCTCAAAGTTACCGTGATTATGCTGATTAACTCAAGCAAACCCAATTGGACCTGAAAGTTTTCCTCCTATACAATCGTAAGAAAATACACAGAAATGGCATGTAACAGAATCGCGTATGTTTGTCTTGTATGTACCAGAAGGTGAACACATATCCAATAGCAGTACTTTTCCTGCAATGATCATCGCAGTTAAAATTCCTGTCTAACATGGACCCCTTTTTAGAGATGGTAACATGAATGCATATTAGCATAAACACTGGCTCTTTCACTTTTTATTTTCTTTTATGGCTGGTCTGTGCCATAAGAATACAGGGCTCTAACTGGAAGATTCACTCAGGCTAGTGAATCTACTGTGTTACTTGTATTCATTCTTAAACCCAACTGAGAGCAAATAAGTCAATTCTATTCACAGAACAGTTAACTTTGCAAGAGAAGATGTCACACTTGACAGATTTGTTAACTTCAGTGACTGCACCAACATTAAATGACATACAAAATATTTGCCAGTTAGAATAAAAAATACCTGAAAGATCAGAAGTAGGTTTAATGGTAAACTTTTGCTAGAAAACATACAGATTTTTTTACTCTTTCAAATATTTAACATTTATAGTAATTTTTATAGTAATTCTAGTACAACCTCCACAAAACATTGCCATGTGTTTACAATGTTAAAATCACCAGTATAGCATATTTATGTTGCAGTTTCTGAAGATTTCCAGCAGCTATATAAGAAATACAATCAAATTCACTTTAGCTTGACACATGCCATTGTCAAACGCACCTACTTTTTCTTAATTGCATGGCATAAAATCTTCAGGACAAAAAAGCTATCCATCACTCTGATGGACACTGATATCCTTTCACATATCTGCTAGACTAGGGAATATGAAACATTTGTCTTCAGAGGCGGTATTTCCCCATATACCATCCACCAGCAATTTATCAGTAAGAGAAAGAAAGGAAGCAAAAGAGTTAGTCCTAGTGTGCTTAAGGTATCTCCAAATGCCTCATTCCTTTTGGATTTGGAGCATCTGTGCCCTGGAAGCAGAGCTAATCTTCTAGAGCTAACATGTTTTCCATTACCTGTGCTTCAAACTGAGGGAAGAGGAAGGGGAGAAGAAATCAAAGAACAGAGAAGGAAACAGAAGAATGAAAAAAAGCCAGCATCATTTTGGAAGCAATCCATTAATTTACTGTCTGTAGAAGTGATACATCTTCAATATCTTCTGCTGGCTTAGGTCAGGCTGGACATGACCATGCTGCAGCTCTTTTAAGATTACTGGAAGCCCAGGATTTGTTACAGTTCTGTCCTTATGAATGCCAACATTCGCTTGAAAATAGAAGTTTTCCTTTTCCGACCTTTCAGCAAAATCTACAAGACACAAAGATGGCTGTACTAAACGTTAGATTTTTTAAATTAACCTCTCAATCCAGCCTAGTGATCATGAGATTTTTAAAAAATAATGCCTTTGCTCAGAAAAAGAACTGTGAAAACTAGGTGAAGTTCTACAGCAAGCAGTGACCTTACAGTACAGCAAGGCAAAGCACCATCCATCAGCAAACAGTGTATAGTGTCTAAAAGACACTTAAAATAAGCACTTAAGCAGGAATTTATCTGAAACACGTCTTCCAGAGTGAGGGACAGGTCTCCATCATCCATTTCTCTGGTATTCTTTGTGAGTTTTTTCCACATAGAATTTCAATTTCTGCATACAATGTTCAGCTTAGAAAGGGAAATATTTCTGCTTTCTGTAAAAAACACTGTTTTATTTTCTTTAACTTTTGCCAGGAAAAGCAAAGAGTTGAGATATCTGGTTTTTTACCCTTGAATTTCCTTCAAAAGTTTGATCAGAACTTTATATGAGTGAATCTATTGGGGTGCTTTTATTCACTCTTAAACACACTTGAGCGCAAATAAATAAATTCCATTTGCAGAATAGTTAACTTTACAAGGAAACAGGTTATGCCTGATTTGTTAATTTTGGAGACAGTATCATAGTGAATTAGTATGTTGAAACTTAAAAAGATACTATGTTGAAATTAAAAAAAGAGAGCTATTCAAGTCCCATTAAAGTTTTTTTGTAATCATGCTACTTTTTCTGAATTTGATTTAAACAATTCTGAAGCAGTTGACTACAGCAACATTTTAAATAACCAACAGCTAATATTTTAATTCTATTGCTTCTCAGAATTTTCTTCCAGAAAATCATTGCTTTGAAATCACTGCACTCTAGTTATTTTTTCTTGGGATGAAGTGACTAAAAAAATAAAATGCAGCAGTTACTGCTAAAGGAAATTTGCAGGTGTCTCCCTTGAAGGGCTTGATTGTATGCAATAATAATGAGTGTAGGAAATATAAAATACAGGATGTATTCATAGTGGTTTGAGAATTTCACTAGACTTATATCATTGGCTTTTTGGGGGATTGGGATTCCCTCTCTTAATTTTTGTGAAAATTAACAGTCTCAATGAGCGAGGTGCTGTAGGGAAGACTAAAAGATCACTATATAGTAACTGGTGTTCTCAGTGAATCATTTTAGGTATGAATGATAGGCTTATGACATTAAAAATACTAATGCACTTATTTAATACTATAAACCAGAGTCCACATACTCTATATTTGCACAACTAACTGAAGTTGCTGTGAGGTTGATTTGTAATTTGAACTCATGGATAGCAGGATTTTTAAATCTTTAATCTTGTACTAACTATAATCAAATTTACATTAAAATTTAAATTTTCGTTATGAACTAGAGGCAGAAGTGATTTCTAATAATTTTCCCTATTTATGGAACCACAAATGCATTGCAATCCATGCTTCTTTTCCATAATATAGCTAAGATTATGTCCAGCCTTGTGTGGCCCACATTTGTTCAATAGTCGTCATTACATGTCTACACATGGATATAGCTATTCAGCTCTATCAATTATTGTTTGTAAACTCATTAGAAAGCACACTGATACAAGCAATACATATAGATCAATATCTTTCAAACTGTATGTACATATTCACAGAAAACAATGTCAGCATATTAAACATGATAAACTACCATGCTGAGCTTTACCTCCTGGATGCATTTGTGATAGGAAGATGGAGAAAGAACTGCACCACTTCCCTCCTGCCCCAGGGAACTCCCTTTTAGAAAGTCTCTCCACAGGAGAAGAGCAAGAGCAACCAAGTTCACTGCGAAAAGTCAGACTCTAATGCTTGGATTCTAGCATTTCTCAACAGTGAGCCAGAGGTTGAACAAAAATCCATGCAATTAATTAGTATTACAATCCTGATTGTTACTGCAAACTGCAGAAATATAATTTCTATGTCCTTTAAGGATAACAGAATTTTATCATTCTTAGGTGATTAGCTTCCTGTGCATTTTAGCCTATTTTGGCTCACTCAGATATAGGTAGAACAGGGAGGAGAGCTTAATTGTCACAAAAAATGTTAATTTCTCTATGTTAAATGTGAATTATCTATATGAAGACAGCAGTGGAATTGTAGTAATAAATCAAAAAAGTGTTTTTTCTTAACTGTATACTGTTAGATACAACAGCGTATGTAACATTAAAAATAGAGATTTTGCCCACAGAGTGATTATAAATACATAATACATAGATATTGAAAAAGAGGACTGTGGGAAAAAGTTCAGAAAAAGAGGAATAAAAATGCTGGGCAAGAGTATAGTTTCATAGGACAAAAAGGAATTATAAAGTTGCACGATAAGGCAGGGGCAAAATCCAGTCTTATGTCTGCCAGTTATCACTGGTCCCATTTAAGACTGTGTCATGGTTTAACCCCAGCCAGCAACTAAGCATCACGCAGCTGCCCACTCAATTCCCCCCACCCCCCACCCAGTGGGATGGGGGAGAGAATCGGGAAAAAAAAGGTAAAACTCATGGGTTGAGATAAGAACAGTTTAATAGAACA
>JAVKLA010000053.1:12659580-12682668 GCA_034782735.1 Sagittarius serpentarius | reverse complement strand
ATGGGACATCATGCCCAGTATATAAACTGGGGGAGCTGGCCTGGGGAGGAGCACTGCTCGGGAACTAACTGGGCATCAGTCGGTGAGTGGTGAGCAATTGCATTGTGCATCACTTGTTTTGTGTATTCCAATCCTTTTATTTTTATTGTCACTTTATTGTTGTTATTAGTGTCATTGTTAGGGTTTTTTTCTTTTTGTTGTATTAAACTGTTTTTATCTCAACCCATGAGGTTTACCTTTATTTTCCGATTCTCTCCCCAATCCCACTGGGTGGGTGCGTGGGGGAAGTGAGTGAGTGGCTGCATGGTGCTTAGTTGCTGGCTGGGGCTAAACCACGACACCGTGTTATTTTCAATAATATAAAGTGAAAAAATATGCTAATGCTTCTAAGCTTTTGACACACTTAAATTGTCAGGGCTATCATTTTAATTGCTTGCTGCAGCAATCCTGAAAAGATTTCTCACACTGACATGCTGTAAGAAAGTTGCCTGAAACCTAAATTGTCGCTTTGTCATATTTTGAATTTGCTTGACACTCAGTGTAACCAGTTTGGGTTTAATTTATATTTCTTACCATGTTTTCACACCAGTGTGGCAGGTACAGAACCCTGCAGTTTGTGCGGGTGCTCACCAAATTACAAAGGCGCATGCCAAGAAAGGGATTCTCCTGGCAGGCTGTGGATATAGACAGATGCAGGAGGATAGTGTAGGTGTTCCAGTGTTGGACTAGATCAGTCTATTCTGGTCCAATAGTTGGAGTAAATTTCTTAGCGTTTATAAAACTTTTTACAGAGGAAAGGAACTACGCATCATGGAGTCTTCACTGTCTCTTAATCCAGAGTTGTTGTTTTCTCATTTCCTTTTCATAAAGAGGAATAGACAAACATTAAAGATGACAGGTATTAAGATCCTTGGCCTTGCTGCCATGCATATACAAGTTCTACTTCTTTGTCCTTTTAGTTGCCAGTGCTAAATGCATTTCTGATGCTATGGAAGAGCAAAAGCTCGATATCACCAGTTACTTTCATCAACAAAACCCACTAATACTGCAGTTAGAATAGCACTTATTCTAGTGAATTCCCCATGATACTTGATACCATTTCACTTGCCCCACTGTGGTCTGGGACCATTTAACTTCTGGATTGTTGCTGTAGCACAAAAGAGAAAATGAAGAAATGAAAGGGAGGCGGGAAGAACTGGAGGCAGCTGTGTCTTTGATAATGATACAATGGAATACCCCCTAAAAATCATCAAACTGCTAAGATGGGAGTGTAATATGACAGTCTTCTGTGCGTTCTCACCTTTTTTAAGGAACTTGGGACAAACAAAGTGAGGAAAGGAGGGGAAAGAAGGGAGGAAAAAGGCTTCTGTCAGAAATGTAAAAGGTTTTGGCTTGTAAGGTGGTAAGGAGAGAAAAGATGTGGTGATAGAATAAATAAGAGAAGGAAAAAAAGGAATACAGAAATAGAGAATGGATAGAGGAAGGGAGAGTAAATACACATGTATTTAACTATATATAAGTGATATTTTCTATAGTGCTTTTTCCAGTTTCCTGGTAGATGTTCTACCATTGCTGATTTTAGGAAAAAGAACTGGGAAGACTGTTTTAAGAACGCATTTCTTCAGTTTTGCTGTCTGCTGTGGACTCTGTAGTTAAATGTGGGATTGCCTGAATGATGACCTATACTGTTATTAGTCATAACAGAAAGAAAATGGATTATTTTATGCTCTTGAGAGTTTGTTTAACTTCTTTTTCTTCCCATGAATAATTCTATGGACAAATTCAGCCACAAAATCCTGTTACATAAAACTGTGACTTTCAAAGAGATTCAGGAAAGGGATTTCATATTTGCAATATTATATACAGTATAGAAGTCTGCTGTCAGTTATGTGGTTGCACCTTCACGGTCCTGTTTTCTCCTACTTGTTTTCCCAAAATACATATTAGAACTTGGAAGGGAATAGGCTGTATCTTCCCATTTTCTAGCACTGATGCTGACTGATCTATGAGATTTTGTACAAATACAAAACATAATTATATTTCACAAGCATCTCTCTGCCTTTTCCTGCTTTTTCCCTTTCATTTGTTTTAGTCTCTGAACTGTATTATTAGTTTTATTTAGAACTGTATTATTAGTTTTATTTATCTGAGCTGTGATATTACTATGATAGTACCATTTTTGTCCTTCCATTTATTTCCAGTCTCTAATGCAAATAGAGTTGAAGGGGGAAAAACTACTCTTAACGCTGATTCTGCTGCGGTGCAGTTCAGTAGCGTGATCCTCTGACATCAGCAGTATTATTATTCTAATCAGTTTCGTACAGCTTGCCAAACTGTGATGACAACCTTAGTGTTCTGTAACATCTAGGCAATACCTTCTTGGAAAACAGGCTGTTCCACAGGATTTTTTTCTTCCCAAATGAATCATAGAAATTAGAGATAGAAAAGATCAAATCAGAAGCGGTAATATAATTCCCTTCTGTAAAAGTGGATAAGTTACTCAGGCAAATCTATTTGGTCTCTGAAATATTGTCATTACGGTAGAAGGGGCTGATGTTCAAAGGGAATATATGTCCTGACCTTGAAAATACACCAGCCCGGTGAACTGTATAGACAACAGTTGAGGCAGATACCAGAGCCAAAACCAGGGTTGCAGAACTCAAGACATCCACCACTACATCTGCCTGCTCTGGTTTCTAACTTCCACCTGCAAGACAGCAGGGTTTGTTGATTCACTTCAATGTCATTACAAGCCTTCTTGATATTTTATGTTATGTCTGAGTTCACCCTTGGCTGCATGAACAAAAAACCCCTAAGTTAAGAATGATGTAAATAGAATTACATCTGACTGGATTAGTTATCATGGCTTCACATTTTGGTGAAAAATGTCCATAGAACTGAAAAAAAACTCGTATTTAAAAACTGGATGGGGCACATAACTACAGCAATATTCATTCTGAGTATCAGGAAATACGCATACGGCACTCCAAACTTTTGTCAAACAGCAATTAAACTGTTTATTTTATCAACACCTACTGGAGATTTGTGGATGAAGCATTTAAAAAACTGAATTGTTCAGTTTCAGGACTATTTATTTAACAAGAGTCATTTTCATCTATTATTTCTATATTGTAAAACTACAAAACTGTATGACAGTGCCAGTTTAATACAACCTTGTTACCAAAGTAAATATGTATTATCTAGATATTAGTTTGATAAAATTTTAGAGGTTTCCATAAAAGAACAGAAGTCTTGTTCAATTTGCTGCTACTTCTAAAGCAAAATATCTTGGACATAAACCTCCTATGTAGAGTCTCAAAGCAAAATATTTCATGGCACTGCATAATGTAACAGAAAGATGAGTGTATCTTGATGTTCACTGGTAGCTGCAACTGCTATTAAAGTCATTTTTAGAACTGCGTGTCTTAAAAATCCTTAAAAAAGACCCAAACCCTGACCACCTCTAGATTTTTAAGTTTAGGTCCACAGAAGATCTTCAGTCAACTCCTGTCTACTCCTACATTAGGTGCCTAAATGTTCAATGGTAGTCTAGGCTTTTTCTTTACTGCTGTTTTTCTCAGGTGCTTTACATTTCATGTCATATAAATTCATCCAGTGGATAGCACTACCCTTCTTGGCATACCCAGAAATACCTCAGTCTTGCCGGTACTGAGGTATTCAATATCCCATGCACCTGCTAAATCTACTGCCTAGTACAAACTAAGTACTTCTATCGTGTGAGAGGTCCAATACAAGAGACATTTTCAAAGCAGCCCTGACATGTCGTACAAAACTGCCGGAGGCAAGGTACATCCCCAAGTCTGTAGCACTCATCCAGCATATGGATTCAATTCCTTTCTCTGCCTGACAGTAAAACTCAAATCACTTTCTTCTCATGACTGAACCACCAAGAATAGCACTGCCAAGTATTTTTAGACTGTAAGAAGGACAGCAGTAGCTGTCTCACTCATGTGTGCCATGGGACTGCAGAAAAAGATGACAGGTGATAAAGTACAGAAAACTGTATGCCATTTGGCATATCTGCGAAACTCCTTAATCCCATCTACATACTGTTTGGCTAGAGTCAACTTGGACCTGACACCAAAATCCTCCATTGCTTTGTTCTGAGTATTATGTAATTCCTCACTGCCATTTTCTGCCAATCACTCTTTCATGCATCTAATTTTCTTGGCCAGAAGATGGCATAGGCATTTCAAATTAAATTGTTGCTGCAGCTTCACTGGAAGTTTCTGTATGATAATTATTATAATCTAAATACAGTATAACATTTTCTTTTCAGAGTGCATCAGTATGATCTTTCGTTTATACTGTGCTGCTTATGTCAAATTTTCCTCAACTTGCAGCACACAGGGATAAAGTATTACAATATAGGTTATTCTGATAACATTGTCTTTAACAAATCTATTCTTCCATATCTCTCAAATATACTGTTATGTAGTTCTCCAGCTGTCCAGACCTGTAAGATTCAGCACCCTGAATTTCTATCAAGTGCAGTTTAAAGTTGAGGTTACTTAGGTCATGGCAGTATCTGAACTTGTCTATAACATTCAGAATCTCTACCTTAGTAAGATTATAAATGAGCTCAAACCGTAAATATTTAATACTCCTCAGTGCTAACAAGCTACCTGCCTGACATCATTACAGCTGTAAGCAATTGCCACGTCTGTAACTACACAGCTGGTTTCATTAGTATCCCAACTAGATGATAAAGGGTCTGAAAATCCCTTCTATTATGTGACAGAGGTCTCCATTTGAATGAGATTTTAAGAAAATTGTTAAATACAAGGTCTTTTTTCAGCTTGAAAGGAAAGAGAAAGGTTTTCCTATGTTTGCTTAAAGCTAAAAGGTTCATTGTGGGCTTTAAGCCATTCAGATTTCCCTGCATCACCACCTGCAGCATCAGGGTTAATTTTCTAATGAGAAGCAAAACCCACAGGCCCATCACGCTCTTCAAATTTAATGTGCACGTGGACTTCTTTATTCAGGCCAGGTTTATAAATAGTGCCTTTAGTTTAAAAATAGACTTTTCAGATCTAGGGGAGTTGATATTATGATCTGTAAAGTGAATGAAGCTCCCAGGAGTAACTGGAGCTTATGTAATATTTATTCCTACATTTTTGCTCAGTTGTTTTGTGCCATTTTGATGCTGAGCAGCAAGGACTGTTAGTTTCTTAAACCTTTCAGATCTTTCTTCAGTGAGGCTGGGACTGTATGCATGCTTGCTTGTCTACGTAACCTTACTTGGCTTTGGGATTTTGCCTAAAAAACAGTGGTCATTGACCCCACTTACAGGTATTTTCATTTAATAATTTTTATTGCATGTGACATTTCTGGAATCCCAAACTGTGCTTCTAAGTACAGTAATTTTCCAATATTAAATTGATCCTCTAAAGATTATGGACAGGTCTTCTTTTTCTTGAAACATTATGACTGGTTAAGGTCCCAGGGAGAAGGGTTACTGAGCCTGTAGAGCTAAGCTCTGTCTCCAGATACATGAACAAGGATATTTTATTAAATTTGCATTAGGCACTCACAAAACCAGCGTTCACTCCTTGATTTTGTAGTTGTTTGTGATGTTTTACAAGTGAAATACTGGTGCTAATGCAACAAGATTCAGGGCAAAAACGCTCATGGAATATGAAACAAATCTAGTGTTAATGTTTGTCACTGACACACCATTTTGTGCATGGAAACAGCCATGAGAGAAGCAGAGGCCTAACAAAATGCCTTTCTAAGGAAGAAGTTCAGCTCTTAGTGGCAAAACAAAGCATATCATACTGAATATTATGCTTAGCCTTCTAATTTTGCTTTCTTTATAAACTAGCCCATTGCCTTATTTCATGTGATGTCTTATATTCTAGAATCAGGGACTTAGTCACTCCTACCATTCAGCTGGGAAGAGGATTTACTAGTTTTCTAAACCAGGTATTTTGCCAGCTATCTAACAATGCTGTCACTTTTGCTAGATCTAAATGTGTCAGTATGAGGCTCTGCTCAGTTATAACTATAAGGTACCACATTTAAATTTTCTACTGCTGCAGATACTCAGTGGCATGTACCTAACCTTAGCCTTGTTTTCAGCTAGCAGCATAAAACCACAGATTAACATTCTGAGCAAGGGCTGGATTAATGAGAAACATTTCAAAATGCCAAAAAAAATCTGTAAGCTATCCTCGAAGAAAATCAGTAGACGTATTAGAGTGATCAGAAATTGGTGCTTTAAAATGTAAACAGGAACTTTGGTGCCATTAAATATATAAAAATTGTGGACATAACAATCTTGGCAATATAGTATTTGAATACATCACAACTTCTAGAAAACCTGAACTAAATTTACAGCAAAGCATCCTGTTAATTAAGCCTAGTTATGAAACGATCAGAAATGACTGTTAGCATATCTGCAATATCTGACAGGTGATAAAAAGGTAGTAGATAAGAATGGCATGGACCTGGTAGTTAGAAATTAAGTTTGATCTCGTTAACAGGTCCAACACTGTAAGTGTTTACACTATCCTCTTTCCTTAAAGATACACTTAAGAAGTAAACATTAGAGGTCTGAGCCGATGGCCACTGAAACAAAAGCTTTGTACATTACTTCAGCGATAGCTGCCTGTACTGTTTAACCTTACCTAAAAGTAAAAGCGTCTCCAGTTAGCATAAAGACTTCAAATGCCTCTTAGCTAAATTTGGTGCAACCTGAAGCACTAATGCATAAACAGGAAATATCATGTTATATACTTCAAAAATCCAGCAACATGATGCAAACACAATGGTGTCTGGAAAGCATTTGTTGTAAGAAGCCAATATATTATCTATACAGGAAATAATTTGAAATAGGTGCACAAAAATAGTGAACTAGCAGCCTATATTAAAAGGTACAGAAATATCGTGGAAAAAATGAGGAGAAATAGTAGCCTTACCAATGTTGCCAGCAAAATTAGATCTTCTCTAAAATTTATTCAGATTTCCTTAGTACCAAAAAATCAGTTGGAGTCCCTAATGCTTTAAAACACTGTTATTTCGTTCCATAGGTAAGCTGTTTCCCTTTTTTACAATATCTTTTTTTGCCCAGGCTAAAAGTTTTAGAAGAGTTAAAATACTTCACAGTCTCAGCACTTGAGGAAAGAGCTCTGTAGACCACATCTCCCTCAGTTCTCCTAAAATTGCAGAAAGAATTAGTCCTTTTTGATCTGCTGCTAAAGCACCCAGCGCTCCAGTCCAAGTCTATGGGAGGCATTCAGCACCACTTAGACTAAGTAACTGTAATTTTTTTCCATTGATGTTCTTCACTCATTTAAATTGCTAGAAATTTTTGAAAACTTTCTAATTCCCATTACCTTCAGGACATACTTAGCACTAAATCTAGGAAATAACAACCCACATAGTAAATTGTATGTTATGCAGTTATAAGTTGCTACTGATACAACTACATCATGTAGTTCTTATTTGATACTTTACATATTCATTTTGACATCACGACAATTAATCCCCTAAACATTTTTTTTATAACCTGTCAGGGTCACAGTTTTTACACTCAGTTTATGTTGCATTTTGTTCTTGGAAAAGCAAAATTTTCTAGGACAGCACTTGTTTGTTTTCTGTTGCTTTAACGCAGTTTTTATTAAGCAGGTAGGTCTGATGTTGCTATGTGTTTGCTGAGTAGAAAGGCATCTTTTTCAGTAAGGGTGGTGAAAATATTTAATGGCACATTGCTTTAGACAGCGTCTAAAAGCACAGTCTGCTAAAGCTGGTTACCTTAAGAATATTATCTTTTTTCTCACATACATCCGTCGCACAACATCTGCTTAAATTTATTAAAGTGTATTTGACTTATGTCAAAGTCAAGAAATTCAACCTCTACCTTCTCACTTCAGCCAACTGGTGTTAATGCACAGTAATGCATTCTTTAGTTATATAAATCACATTTTTTTCACAGCAACATGATCTCACTCTCTAAAGAGAATGAATACTTATTGTTCAAGGAAGAGCTATTCAAGATTTTGATTTAGTGGCTTTTTTAAAGGGTTCAATATGGAGCTTCAGGCTTCATTTACAGCATTCTGTTCAAACCCTACTGTGAAGATAAACATTTTTTCATGTATCTTTTTTTATGGTACTCACCTCTACAGTACCAAGTGTTCCACAAACATAAGAGTTTAATTTCACAGTATGCCATTAAATATATGGGAATTTAATAAAATATATTTTCACTAAAGGTGGGTGCCTAAATCTAGGATTATATTTTAAAATTGTATATTATATAACATATGAAACCTCAACATCATTTCAGATCTGACTTCAGAGTCTAAAATAATGAGCCTCAAAATATACAACAAACATACTAATTCCAAATAAATTTTTACTTGAATTTTCTATTCTATCTTAACGACAAAATTTCTGTACTTGCAAGGAAAATGTATCCAAACTCAAGTTTGAAGACAACCCTTCCTGAAAGGCAGGTTAACAGTCCTGTCTGCAAGCAGGTATCTGGTTTCCAGGCAGTTTCTAGCCCAATGCTTCGGTCATCCAGCTGACACGCTAACTGTGAGCTGGCAGCCTGGGACTTGGTTTCCAAGCTCATGATTTTTTTAAGAAGACAGGCTCCCAGGATATTCTGCTAGCCTCCAGTTTCCATATGAAACAGCTTGTATTTCTAGGACTTCCAGTTTGTCGTTCTACACCAGCTGACTGAGAAAATAAGCTGAGACAACCATGGAGCACCAGTTTATGGAAGCCTGAAATTTGGCTGGTTCAGAGACAGAGCACCTACTCTTCCCAGACTCAGTAGTTTCCAAAGCATGCGGTTGCTAAAAATATTCGGAGAAAAGTATACCACCTGTCTTCTTTCGACAAAGGGAAAACCCCCACACACTTTTAGCTTTGTTCTTATAGCTGAATCTTTTGGCTCAAGTTGGTAAATAATGATAATGTTAGCAATTTTAATGGAGAGCAGCAGCAGAAGTTTCAGTGGATGGCAGAGAGAAGCTTGGGATGGGCAGTCTCCAGCTAAGCAGAAAATTTATAAGCAAATATAAATAGGATTCTTTTAAGTATTACATTTAAATAAGTGTCCTGGTTCTTTGTCCCATCTGGAGTTTATATGGTGCCATTTCATCAAACCTGCAATACTCTGGGCAGGGAAAAAAAACACCTGCCAACATAAACTTTCCATTCACTTTCCACTTCTTGAGTCATAAGATAACCACAGAGCCCTGAGTTTCATACAGTCTTTTTATCCATTCTTGTATCGCTTGCCACTATATCAAGGGTAAATTCTGAAAGCAATGGTTTTTTTCCCTTGTCATCTTTTGCTTAAAGGAGCTCTGCTGTTTGTGCTGAAATGATCTGGAATTCTGCCAAAGCCTTCAGGATAAGCATATTTCAGTCTGGCACTGAATTCCTAAGCAAAAGAAAAAACAACTGCAGACACTATCAAGAGAAATTTATTTATAAATCCAGATACAAAATCTATGAAAACTACTGTAGCAATCCTTTAACTGAGACCATTTCTCCCAGCTGCTATTAGTATAAATATCAAATGTGGTATTTCATGCATGTATCAAAATTTAAACAAAAAAGAATAAGTAGCATCCTGAGCCAGATAATTTCTATGTTTTTCTCTGTAGATGTTTGCAGATTTAATATTTCTACCTGGCTATTTAAAGCATAAGATTAGTGAAAGAATATGCATTTTAAGATGCTTGAGATAATATATTAAAAAAAAAAAGTTTTGAGAATTATAACAGCTAAAATGCCCTGTTGGTCCACAGAGACTTTTACCTTTTGTTTTAACCTATTTTTATCTATTTGTATTTTGTCTGCTCAAAATAAATGCATAAAACAGTCCACCAAGCCCACTTTGGACTAATAATGAAATTCTACATCATCTAACATTAGTACTATATTTTCTTATAGGTTGCAATAGGAGCTTGTATTTCATTTGCAGTGAATAATCTCAGAATTCCAAAATATAATCTCAGACACACACATACCTATGCATACATGCATACACATGCATCTTTCTATAGATATGGACATGAATAACTAGACCAATACATGTAGTAGTTATTTTTAAAAATGAATAAAAGCTATATCAATGTATCTTGTGACCTTCTTAGAAACTAGAATGGCTGGGAGGCATTCAGATGAGTTATCATTTAAGCAACTAAAAAAAGAATATATAATTATGCTCAAAAGATTAATTCAAAACACAGTTATGATGGGTTCCATTGTCTTTGAAGAACAAAGAGGGGTTGTATCAAGAACTAACACAGTCTAAAATAATCTCCCTTTGTTTTAATTAAAAAATGAACCAAGAGAATGGATCATAACTTAATTTTCCAGTTTGGAGGCAGAGAAGAATATGGCATCACTAGTGTCTGGGAACCGTCTAGGTCACTGCCTAGCATCACTTCTTTTACTGAAGAGTGTGTCTCACAATTTAGGAAAGACAACTAAGTTTGTGTTCAGCTAGATTCTTAGAAGTTAAGTTTAGTTAAGTGCTAGCCAGAAGATTCAAAAAGGGTCACTTTAAAAGTCACGTTAGAGTCATGGAAGCTTGAAATACAAATGGGGAAAAAAAAAAAAAGACTTTCATTTCAGGACTGGAAAAGTTCAGGGGTAATGTAAGGAAAGAGAATTAAATTAAATATGGAAGGTAAATGAGAGTTTTGAAATTTATTAGTAATCATATTATTTCCGCTGATTTTTCAAGAGAAACTATCTATTTAAAACCAAAGCAAGGTTTAAAGTTATGAATAATTTAATTTGATATGAATTCTGAGTCTGTGTGATTGGAAGGTTCCAAATAGATGAGATGATAAAAATATTAGGTCATGGTAATTAAACTCAAAGACAGGGCTTATTTAAGAGGTGCATCTTTAAGTAAAGCTACTTCCTTTTTAGATTAAAAATTAGTGTCTCATTTCTGATATATGACAATGAATTTTGATCTAGAAAGTGGAAACTAATTACATTTAAAGTGTTCCACTAGGGCTGCTCGTTAATATATTGAGAGCAGAAGCGACAGAAAAGAGCAAAAGAAAAAAACTAATACTTGCCTTTTTATATTTATTTTACAGGAAATGTGTTTGTTGTAAGCCTGGCAGTTGCAGACTTGGTTGTAGCAATCTACCCATATCCACTGGTCCTCACATCTGTGTTTCACAACGGATGGAATCTGGGATACCTTCACTGCCAGATTAGTGGCTTCTTGATGGGCCTAAGTGTCATTGGATCAATCTTCAATATTACAGGCATCGCTATCAATCGATACTGCTATATCTGCCACAGTCTCAAATATGACAAGCTGTACAGTGACAAGAATTCATTGTGCTATGTTGTTCTTATCTGGGTCCTAACATTTGTTGCTATCGTGCCCAACCTGTTTGTGGGATCACTACAATATGACCCCAGGATTTACTCATGTACATTTGCACAATCTGTGAGCTCAGCATATACAATAGCAGTTGTGTTTTTCCATTTCCTGCTTCCCATAGCCATAGTTACTTTCTGTTACTTGAGAATATGGATCCTCGTTATTCAGGTAAGGCGAAGGGTTAAACCAGATAACAACCCCAGGCTAAAACCACATGACTTCAGAAACTTTGTAACCATGTTTGTGGTATTTGTACTTTTTGCAGTCTGCTGGGCTCCTTTGAACTTTATAGGCCTTGCTGTGGCTGTCAACCCAGAAACTGTAATCCCTAAGATTCCAGAGTGGTTGTTTGTATCCAGTTATTACATGGCATATTTCAACAGCTGCCTTAATGCTATCATATATGGACTCCTGAACCAGAACTTCAGAAGAGAATACAAGAGAATTATTGTCACTTTTTGTACAGCAAAAGTTTTTTTCCAGGATAGTTCTAATGATGCAGGAGACAGGATGAAAAGTAAACCTTCTCCATTGATTACAAACAACAATCAAGTGAAAGTGGACTCTGTCTGAAAATGGGAATCTTATTATTGTCACTCAACAGCATCCAAATAAAGTATCTGTTTTATTAGACCTACTGTTAAATATTAAGGTGAAATATCTCTTCTACACTGAAAGCACTTGATCAAATTCCTTGCATGGTATTTGGGAACTGAAGTTACAGAGCCTTGACCTACAGATCCTATTACACAATGGTATAGCTCTCATATAACAACACAATGATATCCTTGAGGGAATTACAAAATTATGCATGGATTTTTTTTTTTCCTAAAATGGAGATAAACAACTAGCAAGAAATTGAAACGAAAGTATCCACATTGCCTGTCTCAATAAAAGAAATCACAAAACTGTTCCTACCAATTTCTGCCTGCTTCTTCTGGCCAGGTTATGGTCCTGATTCTAAAACCTCTGAGAACTTCTTTTAAAAGATGAAATCAGACCTTTACGCAACATATTAGGAAATGTGAGGTGAGAAATCAAGGTAACTGAAAATTCATTAGGTTGCTTTGCTCCTAACATGGACATGATTATACATATTTTGGAGATTAAACCTTGCCAGCCCTCCTAGGAATGGCATTCTCATTTGTCTTCTCAATTTTAAAATAGTTTTTAGAAGGAGAAATATACTTGACTGATTATCTTCAAAGCTACAAGGGCAGAAGGATAAACAGCAAGGAAACAAAAGAGCCATGATTCATGAGCTTGAGCCATTTGAGCATGAAAAAAGTGTAGGACAGTCGGTAAGAGAAATATAAACCACCATTCTTTCTGATGAGACAGTAATTCACAAAATCGCAAAGTGCCCCAGAGGAGTTTCTGGGGAAACACCTCCTAGAAACACAAGCGAGGAGGGACTGTTATTTCTCACTTGTGTACAGTACAGAAGTTCGAAACTTCTGTGAGAAGAAGATTAATGCATTTAAGAAGAACGGTGGGTGAGGATGACAGTTTTGTCTGGTTAGTGGAATCTTAACCTCATGAAACCCTGGGAAATGAGAAATATTTACAGGATGAGTATTTAACACATTTCTCAACTTGATCTCCTGAGAATAGCCTGAGACTATAGGTTATTTTGTAATCTGCCACAGGTAAGCTTTTCAAAATAACAATTAGGTGTTTACCAACAGTGATGAACATAGCGTAACAACCTAGAACAATTAGACACCTTTAAATAATAGAAAAAAGAAGATGCTACTTATGACAGTGGTACGAGGAGGAATATGTAACTTTCAGGACAGGACCTGTTATGTGGACTTTGCACAGACAGGAAGCACCTCTTCAGTAAAGGGAAGCATACTGTGAAGTGAGGAAGAATAGCTAGACAGGCTGTCTCCTGCAACAATGAGTCTCTGTTTATAATTAAGTCCTCTGGTGGAGAAAAGCAATTCACAACAATAGGATTCACCTTCAAATTGACCTTAAAAAGGAGGAGCATTTAGTTCCAGAAAGATGCTCCAACTGTCATACCTTTTAATGCTCAAGTGTTTATACCTACACTGATGTTCAAGTACACTTGAGCTTTTCCAAGCCTATTCCAATCATTTCAACTGGACTAAGAGTTTCTGAATAGCGATCAGACTTCTGTTAATCTGTATTAAAACACAGACCTTACCTGAACAGTTCATTTAAATTATTACTTGCTGTACTGGAGATTTTCTTGAGCTTATATATCTTAGAAACCAACAATCACTCTATGTCATATAATTCCTTAGACTGCATACAAATCTAACAGCATTTTGTCTTTCTTGGATCATACATCAATGTACCCTTGACTTAATAATGAACTAAAAGGGAGCAGATTCATGTTTACTTGAAAACCCCACTGACACTTCATCAGCTGACCAGTTTCTTACCTTAAAAATAGGTGCCTCATGTCAAGTTGACAATGAAACTCATGAACAACATTGTAAAACCCTGGAGATGAACTAGCAAGTCAATGCATTGCTGAGGTGCTTGGCTCATCTTTGTTTACATTTGCCAGTCTGAACCACTGTGTAAATAACCAGCTATCTTCTGTTTTGGTATCATCATATGATGCCATATGATACAACATGATTAACAGCATAAAGTATATCACAGCTTTCTTCACTATGATGTCATCCTTGGAGGATGCTTAGCTCTGTAATTTTATTGCTTTGTGTGTAGGGATTTCAGAATAGCAAGGGAGGTACCTTATAAGAAAAGAAGTTTTTCATGTAAGAAAAAACACTAAAATCTTACAAAACCTGCCTTATTTAAAACATATTTTCAATGAAAATAATGTCTTATGATGCATCTAATAAAAAAGGATAAAGATAGTAAAAGTAGCTTAATCATTAGTAAATTTAGAATTCTCAAAGATCTTTCACTTGCCATTTCTGACAGAAAATGTATGTTTATCATGTCTAATTATTTATGAGCTGGTTCAAGATACTGTATCCAATATTGTGCGTTATCTGAGGAATTTAAGTCCCCTGTAATTCACAAGTGCTAAAATATATTTTTGATGATAATGAAAATGGTTTGCTATATGCAATAAAACATATTATACCAAAGGTATATATTTTATTGAATAGGCCTGTAATAAAAATGGAGAGTCTTTTCAGATCTGATATTTTGAAATATTTGTATTAAATCTAAATCACAGAAATGTGCATGTTATGAGCTGCTAAATATAGCAATAATTTTAAGAAATTAATCTCTTGTTCTTCTTTGGGGGGAGGGAAGAGTATTAGTCTTTAGAATTTAGTTTAAATTAATATGGATGAAAAATTTGGGCAATATCTGCTGCCCTCTTCAAATTAATTTTACATTTATTGCCATTCTGAAGTACGTTTTAGGTAAGGTTTGCAAAACCACTCATTGCAAAAGTGAAAGAATAATGATGTTTAACTGCAGTAATTGTTTCTTTTAATCAGATTCTGTTGCATCAAAGGAGTCAAAGTGATTCATGTAAGACAATCAGCAGCCTCGTCAGCTGCTCATTGACAATGAGCACGACAATGTAAGTCAGCACCGCACATGATCAGACTCTTTATGGTCAATATAAAAATGTCTGATGAAAATAATCGTGAGTTCCATCCATTCTAAGGAGATGGAGATAGAAACTTACTCAAAATTAGTTGCTTTTGTGCAAGTGGATGAGCCATGACATGTTTTTTTACATTCCAAGTAATTAAATTTTCTCCTGTATGAAAGGCTACCATAGCACAAATGAATTATTTAGAGTTCTGTCTGGAAGTTTTAGATCGAGTACTTGTCCTATACCAGTCACCGGCCCTGGAAGGATTTAGTTCTAAAACACAAGTCTTAGCAGTCTACCACACCTGCAAGGACCCATCCCTTTCCTACTTCCTATCCATTTCCAGTCTGAGCCCCAATGAAGCTAAAGGACCTCTGTGAAGGAGCAGTGAACCCCCTGTACGCAACACACCGAAGACTTACAGCCTAGTTGACCCTGACCTTACCCTACAAGGATTTCTTTCTTATATCACAACCTGAATATGCTGGCAATCTGATTATGATCTTATATCAACACATCTTGAACCCTTACAGATAGATAGTTTTAGTGGTGGTGATCTTCATTGCAAACTTCACGTTAACAAGGAAGTTTGGCATTATTTCGTATTCACCAGCAAAGAGAATATTAATGAATATATTAATATCAATTAACAGGGTATTTATTATAGTTAAACTGTAACTGTATGCAACAATGTAATTTCATTTGGAATAGCTCACTTAAGAGTTCTTTGCACGTTTTCTTCTTCCACTGGGCTAGCGGAAGTGCATAGATATGAAGCAAATATATGTTATTTCAATAGGCATAATATATAGCAATGATTTTACTATTTTTCTTTTTCTTAATTTTAGAAAGTAAGTCTTTGAATCATCCACAATAAACATACTATTGTAATCAATCTGTACTGCAGTGTATAGCGCATCATTCTACAATCTGTTATTATTGCACCTTTTTCTTCTTTTAGGCCACTTTTGAAATGGTATCATGTTAAAACAGATTTATCATGACATACTGAAGGGAACTGTTATGTCCCTTAAACTGCACTGAAGAAACAATCATTAAAAAAGCTCTTTAAAATATAATACACAAGTACATAACTATATGTGGTCACCAAATTTAAAACAGAATCTCAGAAACTCCTCTATTTGAACATCTTGTTCACAAACTGTAGTAATAGAGATGGACAGTTATTCTTTAATTAATTTCTAATAACTGCACTTTCTAAGTATCATTAATATGGTTTACAAATAATTAAGAACTACAAATGTCTGTCACCTTGTCACTAAGGCTTGGGAAATCACACATGCTAAAGCCGAATTTCTTAGAATAAAAAATATTCAAGTAGTGGCCTGGCTTATAGCCCATGTACTGTACCTCCGATTTTTGCCTGTGTTAAGTAAGAATTCCATTATGTGGTTTTATGAATTTACTCATTAAAAATATTATTCCTACCTCAAATATGTGTCTGAGAGATTGCAATAAAGAATACGGTGGGAAAGACTCACAGTACAAGTCAATAGCTTTTAGAATTTTTAATAAAAACAAAAGTAAATTCAGCAAAGAAGTACATATATTAATCACAGTCACAGCAAATATTTTCCCAATTCAATAAAATACTCATCACTCAAACCATCCCTACTGCAAACACTGAGCAAAATATGCATATTTTGAGAAGCATGTTATTCATAAATGTATATACTGCTTATTCCAAAAGTTACAACCCAACAGTATTTGAGACACAGTGCCTCATTTTCAGCTCATATAAACCAGCACAGTTTCACTGATTCATGTCAGCTGGGGATTTTGGCATATTAGATTTCATAAAGCTAAAAATTAGCTATTTTACATAGAACACAAGCAATATATGTTTTATTTCTAAGGAACTCATCAATTGTCAGCTGTCCAGGTTGTGGGAGAATATGAATTTGTCTGCTGAACATCTGCAATATTAACCTCATCCAGTGGAACTCTTTCTGTGATTTCTCATTTTTATAAGCAAATATATAAAGTCAGCAATCTTTTATTTGGCTTCATTCTTAACTGTATAAATAGTATCTACTTAGCAGAAAACTGTACCAACACAAGAGATTGGGTCAATCCAGAGACAGGTAGTCTACTTACCATTATTCTTTCTGCTTATATTGCATGCACAAAAGGGTTTCATTTAATCGCAACAAGAATTTTACTTTGCATGTTTGTTTCCAGATTCAGAAAGTGCTTATATTCAAATACATACTCTTCACTCTTCTTCAGTATGTACAAATATTCAGTTTTTGATAATGTATATAAAAGACAGGGCAATACAATGAGGTTATCAGGTGTATGGTTCAGACCAAAATATTTTTCCACACAACTTAAGCTGTGGAATTTTCTGCCACAGAGCACTGCCTATACAAACCCTAAACAGGTACACAAAAACCAACTGCACTGATTCACAGCAATAAGATTCCCTAGGGCTAGCAAGCACAAAAATACAATTTCAGCATCAGGAAATCCCTAAGCCAAGGATTATTGGAATGGTATCTGGAGGAAGTATCACTATACTCTTGCCCTGTGCTTACCCTCTTCCTCAGTATGGATACTGGCCAAAGGATCCTGGAGTACATGGGCCTTTTGTCTGACTAACTAACTACATATGATCTAGAAACGTAAAACAGAACTAATCCAACACAGTGCACTTTGAAAGACAAAGGGCCTGATCATAATTCATTTGTTTTGAGAAACTGGCAATGTCCTTTTTTCCCCCTACTAACCAAGAACTGCTAATACAGTAAAAACTATGTTTTAAAAATATAACACAGTCATATCCTAGGAAAGTAGGGTAGGTTAGGATAGAACAGAGCAGGACAGCCACTCAAATTACGAAGTAGGCTTGGTAACAGCAGAAAATCATATGTGGGCAAGAATATCAAAAGCATAATTAACTTCTACTTAGAGTAAATTAACAAGATACTTTTGTTCACTTTTTAATGATACAATATCAGATGCTTAAAAATGTACATGGAAAAACTTCATTAAGCCCTTTGTGACTGACTATTATTAACGTTACATAAAAATATGTAGTTCTATGGATTATATATGCATGCTTTACGACCTTCAAGTTATGTAAAAATACATGTCCACAAGTAGACATTTACATCCAACATAAAGAAATATAGCTACTACAGGCACATTAAACCAACTAGAAAGCCCTTAGATCCCCAGACTTCTGTTTCAGACTGGCTGAAAGGCTAATATGCCAATAATTTATTCACTATTTTCTAGTCTTCCCTGATAGTTTAATAACATTCAATGTCTTTCTCACCATAAATTTTGCCTAGCTTGAAAGCAGAAATATTAACTGCTTCATTAATATTTATGTTCATACAGATCATCTCTCCCAACCAATCTTGATGTTAATGCAATTTGCCAGGAAAACTAGAAATACTCCTCCTTCCCCAATTAATCATTTCTCCTTTCCAATCCCAGATGACGTGCTTTCGTTCTTCAGTTCTGACCATGCTATCAGCTTGGCTATCCCTATTCCATCTGTCCATACCAGTGAATATATGCCATAATGTTCTTGATTCTGAAATGTTCCTGCCCTGTTGTGATCTATTATGACCACTTGTGTTTTTTAAGTGTAGTTTGATATCAATTAAAGACCGTCTTGCAGACAAATTAAATACAATAGTTTCAGTACTAGTCACTCTCAAGAATCTATGATTTAATTCAAGCATAACAATTTACAACATGAATAAAACCCCACGGGGTTCTACTCTTTAAACACAAACCTTGGTTTATAATCTTCAAAGTAATTTTTTTCCTTTAAATGCTCATGGATCCCATTATTGCCCCCATTTTTTTCTCCACCTGTCAAGAACCCAGCTTATGTATTGAGGGAGAAATTAAATAGCTGTTAGAAGAAGGGTTGTACTTTAAGCCTCCTATAAGCTGTGACAGGGGTAGGTACCACTAAGTATTGAAGCATTTGACAAAAAATAAGTGACTGTTACCTAAGATTTTAAAGACAGAAATTAGATGTTGTTTCAGGAAAAGCTCAGCGATAAGGAACGGTTATAAAGGAAGCATCCCTTGTGTTACCATCAAAAGGCTGTTATTGGAAAAAGGGAGCCCATCTTGTATATGAAACCAAGATATTATTGCTAAATTAATGCCTGAATGATCCAAGTCATGTATATGACTACACATTAAGTATAGTTTTATACATAACACTTCCGCTTTTTCCTGGTTTTGTGCTTACCCTTCCACAGTACCTCTGGGTCATTTTTATGCTCCTATCTGTTGAGACGAAGAAGAGGCTATAAGGTTTTTTGCAACACATAAAACCACTGAAACCTCCAAGCCTGAAGGAAAGGACCAGCACGGGTGCAGTTTTTGTGTGTGTAAATTCGTTTATAACACTCTCTTGTTTTGATTCCTAACAGCACGTCTGATAATAGTAGTGGAATAGTCACTCCCTCATCCTACAGGAGACAGCATTTGAAACACAACAGTGACAGCCTATAGTGAAAAGTCCTGTGTTTATTGGGATATGTTTGTCATGGGAGGTCCAGGAAACATGAAGATACAGGGTAGGCATTTTGTCATCCCAAATAGACTTAAAGGTCTATTATACAGATGTCTGCTATTAGTTGGGAATCTACGGGCCAGGCAGGCAGTCTGGTCCTAAACAGGACTCTCCTCTCTCTTTTCTTTCATTGTTTTTGGTTTACTCCTTCAAGACAGATCTTGCATTTGATTCACATATTGCTAGAAAACTGTTGTCTGGGAAAACAGTAATCAAAAGACAGAATCCATCTTACACAATTACTTCACAGCTGTTAGAAATCAAGTATTTTCAGAGCAATTAGGACAGTATCCTGAAAGAATTAGCTAATCAGTAAGTTTCCTTATTAATACAGAAAAGCAGCAATTCTATTTTTTTCAGTTAATTTATCTTCTCAGAGTGTTTCCTTGATGTCTAAGAAGTGTTTTCATAAAGCAGACAACACTACCTGATGAATTATTTCTCAGAACGTAGAAGAATTCAAAATAAAAAATCCAACTGATTTTCAAAGAAACAGTTGAGTAACATTTGTATTGAATCTTGAAATAAAATATGATCAAATCTCCAGAATAATTTTCAAATAATTAGAATCATTTTTCATACTTTTCTTATTTAGGACCTTGCTTGTATATAGACACCAATACACTGACCAAAAAACCAACTGTCACTGTTTTTCACAGGTGAGTATGTATGTTCAGGAAGGCAAGCCAAGAGACTATTGAACTTTCTCATAAATAACTGCAGAGTGTCATTGCGTCATGTCTAAAGACAAATATTAGTTGTTACAAACTAACCGTCTAATCATAATTAAGGGCAGAATGATGATAGTGCGGGCAGATGGAATGAAAAAAGTTCCATTCAGAGTACAAATAAACAACTAAGGAAATTCAGAGCAGTGTCTGTAGCCACATGAAAGCATTCTTAAACAGGAGTTCAGTTTCAGCCTCATCAGTTACTTTATTTGTTAGTTTTCTTCTTCAGCATCACAACCTTTGGGCAGTGTTCCATGACACTGAGAACAGCCATTTAGCATCTCTCTGTGACATTCTTGGTTTCAGTTCTTCCTTCTATTTTGGAAGAATAGAATGTTCAAGGAGAACCCTGATAATGCATTCCAAGTACATTTGGATACAGCTGGGTATACATAATTGTAGGCAGCTATGAAAATTAAGTTTGCATTCAGTAAAGAGTAAGTAGCAGCCATAGGGAATGACTAATGCGTTTGAAAATCATATGCATTACATTTGTTTGGTCAACACCAAATAACAAACTGAGCTATTGGACTTGCATTTCCCCTGTTACCCTACTTTTCATTTCGTTTCGTTAAACCCTAATCATTTCTAGCTGGTGGAGATGTCAATATAAAATTTTGGAGTGGACTTCACACATGTGTCTGTGTGTGTGTTCATGCATGCTCTATGGAAGTCGGATAGAACAATACCTTATAAACTAAAACAGTAAGGTTAGTCGTTGCTACCAATAAGACATGAATTGTTAGCTGCTATATGTAGAAAACCAGAAAAGAATGGCTGCTACTTTGTAAATCACTCTGTAGTGGGTCTCCTTTTGCTATCAGCCTGATTTTCTACATGCTTGTCTCTGCCAGCTTGAGGAGAGGCAAAGTGACCACCACTGTGGCTACTCTACAGGCACAGCAGACTTCCCGCTCCAGGGTATACCTCCTGATCTGACACGTTGCAGTGCTGGGCTTGGTGCTAGCAGAAGCACCATGCATGCTTAGTGCAAGAAGAAAATGACTCTGAAAGGTTTTGCTGGTGTTTAAGAAGTTTCTGTGGGCATGGACCACGCTAACTCCCTAGTAAAAGCCAGCCTTGTTTCATTTTACTGTCTACTAGTCCTAATTCTTTCCTTTCCTAGGCAACAGAGAGCACAATTGCTAATACCAGGGATCAAGGTATTAATGGATTTCCACTGAGTCATGACAGTAGATCCTGTGAAGTTTTTTCTTATTTCCAAGGCTTGCAGTCACAGAAAGTGAATGTAATTGGCAGAATTTCTTTAGTGCTCAGACATGGAAATTTAGAATTTTCTGAGTTCGCTGCTTCTAAAAAGCGAGTATTTTAACTCTGGAGATGAACTGAAATACAATGTAAGTAATTTATACTAAATAATTCCTTTTGTTGAAATTTGCTATCTCAGATTTATGTCAGCATATCTTGCAGGTAAAGAAAGTTTGAATTGGTTGGTATTTGAACAGGACATCTGAATGAAAACTTGTCAAGTGTTATCAGTGAATTTTATCCAGTCATGATAGTCAATACTAGTCCAATTTTATTATGGAAGATTGGAGGACATTGTGGTCTCATTCAGACAAAATGTATCATCACAGCACCACTATTTGTCTTTTTTTGAAGGACATACCATGAGGAATAGGTAAGTTATGTCCAAATTCAAGCCTGAGTTATAATATTCTCCCTGCCTAAAGGTCCCTCCTCTGTTTTAGAGCTAACCTAGTATACTTTTCCTTTCACACACTAAAAATTTGTTTAACATTGATATGCATCGCTACTCCATTGCAACAGGAATTACACTCGCAGGATGGCTATACCTCAGTAATAAATGGCAGAGGCAGCACAAACTGTTCCTTTAACCAGCCATCAAATACATATATGCTTTTAGTTGCAAATAATGTAGGATAAATTCTCCTTACTCAAATCTACATCATGGATTTTATATCTTTCTGGAAAAAGAGTGAGACTTAATCAGATTTAAAAGGAATAGACTGCAATTGGTCCCCTGGGTCACTTTGAAAATTGGGATTGCCAGCCCTAATTCTTCACACACCATGAATCAAGCATACAAAAACCTGAGAATGGCATTAAACAAAAATGTGATTTCAAATAATAATAAAAATAGAGTAATTTACCTTCCATTTTCAGGTCTTTAAGATGCAATCATATTCATATTTTCAATCCTTTCTTAAAACCCAGAGGACTAGGCATTTACGTTTTTATTCTCCAGTGAAAAGTGATATTCTCCTGTAATTGTTTGTAGGTGAAAAATGCCAAATATGATAATCATGCTGAAATTAGAAGACCTATACTAAGATACATATTTGAAAACCAGGAAAAGCTCCATGAACTTCTCCCATGCTCAACAGCACAACATGAAGCTTCAATAAACTTCAGTGTCCTTTTATCACTTGAATGCAAAATAGCTTGTGAATAGTTGGGTGGATAAATCACAGGACTATCTTTTAACACCTCCACTCTGTCATTCTTTTCATCTATTATTTGCAAATTGTCCTAGGTAGGATGAGGCAGTGTGAGGAAATCACAGTGAATGAACTGCGTGTCTACCTGACTGAGAATTTTATTGCTATTCAGTACTAAGGAAAATTTTTATATTAAAATACAATAAAAATAAATAATAATAAAATTAAATTGACACTATTACTGAAATAGTCACATAAGAATTAGGCAAATGTGGTGGGTTGACCCTGGCTGGATGCCAGGTACCCACCAAAGCCGCTCTATCACCCCCACTCCTTGATTGAACAAGAGAGGGAGAATATAACGAAAGACTTGTGGGTCGAGATAAGGACAGGGAGAGATCACTTAA
>JAVKLA010000053.1:12647782-12659480 GCA_034782735.1 Sagittarius serpentarius | reverse complement strand
GGGTCCTCCCCGGGCTGCAGGTGGAGATCTGCTCCAGTGTGGACCTCCCTGGGCTGCAGGGGGACAGCCTGCCTCACTGTGGTCTTCCCCACGGGCCACAGGGGAATCTCTGCTCTGGCGCCTGGAGCACCTCCTGCCCCTCCTTCTTCACTGACCTGGGGGTCTGCGGAGATGTTTCTCTTACATGTTCTCACTCCTCTTTGGCTGCAGCTTCTGCGCCCCAACACTTTTTTTCCTTCTCAAATATGTTATCACAGAGGCGCTACCACTGTTGCTGATTGGCTCGGCCTTGGCCAGCGGCGGGTCCGTCTTAAAGCCGCCTGGCATTGGCTCTATCGGACACAGGAGAAGCTTCTAGCAACTTTTAAAGACGCTGCCCCTGTGGCCCCCCTGCTACCAAAACCTTGCCATGTAAAGCCATTACATATATTTAAAAAAATTCTCATAAAAAATAAACACAGATGTAATTCTTCCAACTATTTAGGGCTTTTTTTCCCTTAGAAAATTTCTAATCCTGTTTTTTTCCACCCTGAATATTTGTAATATTAAAATAGATAGAGACAATCGTACAACAAAATTCACTCGTTTTGGTTATGGATCGTATAGATCCTATAAGACCTGCAGGACATCATGAGTGCATGCCAATTGGAAGACCTGGAGGAAAGGCTAAAGTTCAGCTAGTTCATACATCACTTCCAGCACATGTGCACATCTGGATGAGCAAAATACTGATGAAACTCTCCTTTTGTATAGGTCTGTACAACCTTTTGTACAAATCAAGAGCAGCAGGTAGTGACAGGAGGTGAAATTCCCTTTCAGGAAGTATTTATTGCAAGTCAGACTCAGAGGTCTGACTGCGGAAGCGTGAGGGTACTTCAAGACTCCACATGGGGACAGCCCTTAGTAGCAACCAGCAGAGAAGACATATGTGCCTGTATAATACGAGAATCTTGTGGATTTGGTTTAATAACATCATTCAGGTTTTTACAGCAGCATACAACTCTTGACAAATTTTATCTGTACTCTCCTTACATAACAGTTCCAGGATTAGGAATTATTTCTATAAGTTTCAGTGTTTTAAAGCTATCAGTTTTGATTTGGATCAACTTATCACTGCCTTTACATTGTCTACAAATTATTGCTTTGTAAATTAAACTCAAAACAACCCAATAATATACAGTAATTTCAAATCTGCATAACAATTGTTGGCTAAACTTTTGCAATCCTAAAATGTACATATTTTCAAACTCATACAAAAGAAACAGGGCTTTAAAAATATAACAGCATATTAGAACTGAAGCAAGAATTCAAAACAAAATAAAACAAAATAAAACAAAACAAAACCCCCTCTCAGGATGCCTTCTTGAATAAAAACTGTAATTTTAGTCTGTTTTTGAAAAAGCTTAATTCTGCTATGGGGGCAGTCTAATATGCTTAAGATGTGCAATTTTTGGTTGATTCTTGAGAACTAAGATGCAACCACCTGCATTCATGAAGCTATTATAATTTTTTTCTAGCCTTAAGCAAATTCTCAGATAATTTCCCTAGCCTTATTTCCCTTTATGAGAAGCACTAGCCACTATTTTTATCCACTCAGATTCCCATGGATAATTGTGTCTTGTGTGTATTGTAGATGAGAAGCCTCCAAACTCTTGCATAGGACCTTTCCAGAAATAAAAAGGGAGTGAGCCAAGTGCTAAGTGAATTGTTCTGGCATATGGCCCGCAACTGCAGCCTCTCCAGTGTGGAACTACACATGAAATTCTTGTATGGCTCATGTGCATCACTCTTTCACCTGGCAAGTGCATATCTACTCACACGATGCCATAAGTGTTGAAGTCAGTAAGATTCTTGCTCTGTAACTCGACTGAATGAAGGCTGGAGACATCCAAGGTACAGGAGCAGAATAATTAATCTGCTGCTTGTTTGGAAGTTCAAACTCTTCTAAATAACCCAACAACGAGAAGTGGTTCTTAGACCTACTGGTATTAAACTAAAGACCCCTTATTCTTTTGTTTTCTCTTTTTGCTGATATATCCATGCATTCCCCAGCATACTTAAACCAAGGTGCCTGCACATCATTCTCCTACTCTTTTACTAAAACATCATTCTGAAAAAATCTATTTAACTGTAACTATCGACAAGATGTTAGCATATAAGCTATCCCATATTCACTCAAAACTTTACAAAATTAATGAAAATATAAAACTTCATTATTAACCTAATATTGTAATTGCTGCAATCTTAGTTTTTCCTTACATATTATTAACAATCTCTCTTCATGTTACACTGTAATAGGTCACAAAATCAGTTATAATTTTTTTTAAATTTTCTGAATTCTTAGGATACTTCAATAATTTGCAGCATTCTAAGCTGATTTATGTGAAAACTGAGGCATAGGTTTGTCAAGTATTTGTGTTTGGTTAGTGTTACTGTAAACTTCTGACTTAGTGAAACACCACTGTGGTTACATGAAAGCACATGAATTTTTTAAAGCTTTCTTGAATTTATAGAACCTGGATAAGCTGACTATTCCTAATGTAGAAAAGGGTATAGACATTTATGTGAGAGAAACTTTGCTTACTGGAGTTGAAAAAATTTTTGAACATGTAAGTTTGAGACTCAATTCCAATTAAATTATCTATTGCCTGTCTTATTTCAAGAGAATTCTTTTATTTATTTCAATGTGTTTGGTTAGTGTGCAATTAGAAAACTTGTAGCCCGTATTTCCATCACAGTATGACACACCAACTAGAGTGCAGAGGAGAATAAAATGTATATGCAGTTTGCATTAGGATTTATTTACATTTTTTAATGTAACAAAATATATGCTGTTATTTAAGATTATTTAAGTTATAGTAAAAAGCTTTGTGACAAATTACCTGTTTAATTTAAAGTACAAGGTCAAAAATTTGCTGCCTAAGAAAACTAGCTAAATTCAAATAATGAACATATGAATGGCTTTTTTTTCTGAAGATTTAATGAACATAAAATAAAATTCTTCAAAAAGTGTAAATAGTTCCATTTTAATTTCCTACAAATGTAGAGGTACCATAAAAATGAAAAGCACTGCTCAGAATTAATAATACAACTGTATTTCAGTCCAGGGATGAGTTATTTTGATTCCAGAATGCACTTTTATCTAATGGATAGCAATTATATTGTGTATTATTTTTTAATTCCAGCCAGCAAATTTCAAAAGAGCACTGGAAAGATCCCACCCATCTAAATTGTTAAAGAGCTCTTTTTAGAGGCCACAGAAAATGTTGCTAACATCAGTCTGCCTGTGACTGCATACATTTGCTTCAGGATCTGAGATAAATGCAACAATAGTAAGGTTTGATGAGGCTGCCCCTCTGAAGGAAACCAACCTTTGATAACATCTCATGGAAACTTATTTATTGCTGTACTTTCAGTCATAAGGTGAAGTGCATGAAGAAACCTCAGGAAGCACCGTAGTAAAGCACAGTAGGAAGGAATGCTCTCCAATTGTTGCATCTTGAACCATCCCCTGCTTTTACATCAAAGCAATGCTGAGGTAGCAGAATGATGAATCAGACCCAGGGGCCAAATTCACTCCCTGGGTAGATGATAACAGCTCTTTCTACCCCAGCAGAGAATGAAATCTTGGCCTTTATCTAACTCAGCTTTCCCACAGCTGGCTGAGGCTCTCTTCTCTTTCGCTCAGTGAACCACAAGATAAATAAAATTACATACACCACTATAGATACACCCTGCCAATATAGGTATGTATATCACTGCAACTGCAGAGCATGGGAATGCAGAGCACAGCAAGTGATTTTAGGATTTTAGAGGCTGTGCTGGATCTTCTGCAAACCCCCAGGGGGTGGCTGGCCCTGGGGCTGTGTTAATCCTGTGTACCCCAAGCAAGCACGCAGGGTGCAGACTTCCACCCCTGGAAGTCTGTCACCACCTCTCCAGACAGCGCCTTAGCTACGTGGCTCCAACTCCTACCACAACCCGAGCCGAAAGCACACTGTGGGCGCTGGCCCTGTGAGCGGCTTCAGGCCCTCAGAAAGCAGCAGGCAGATGCAAGCACGCATGTATAACCTTGCCCAGGTATAGACACACAAAGGCCTCCGGCTACTAACAATTGCCTTCCTGTGCTCAGCAATGCTTACACTCTCTTGGATTAGCTGCGGAGTCCCTGAAATCTTGAGGGTATTCAGGAGCGCCAGATTTACCTGATCTGGATGTAATGCCTCAGCGGATGCTGCCATGTCAGGCCTCCCACCGCCAGGAGACCCTGTCACTATGGCAACCAGGAGCCCAGCAAAATGGCTCTCCTCAGGGGGACTGGGTCCAGGACTTCCTTGACAGCCAGTTGACAGGTAGCTGTCCTTTAACAGCAATTCATCGCCACTTGTCCAGATGCCTGGTTCCCCTATCCACCCAAACACCTGGGCTTCAGCTAGCATTGCCATGATTCTGCACCAGGCCTTTGCTTTTTACCTTGACCAAGATGGCTGCAAAATGTTCCCGTGCAGTGCCCAGTACATCCACTCTTTGCATGAAGCAGAAGAATATCAGGACGTTAAAAATGAAGACCAAGATCGTTTTGCAGAGTGCCGGAGCAGGTGCGTATTACCCAAAAGCTGAAGTTTGGTGTGTATCCACCGGTGTTTGCTAAAGAGAAGCAGGAATTAAGGAGCGCAGCCCACGGAGAAGTGGGTTTCAGCTTGATCAAGCCATAGGCCAGGCAATGGCTTATCCATAGAAATTTCCTGTGGGGTTTGGGGTATGTGTGGGTGCTTGGCAAGAATGTGGGTCACAGAAAAGTGGGTAAGGTCAGTCTGTTATGGGAAGACAAACAAGAAGGCAATTTTCAATTAAAGTCCAGCATGTTCTTTCAGGCAAAACATGGCAGGCCAAGAAGAGCACCTGCTCCTGCTCCAGCCCAGAGGCACTCTGATGAACCAGCTGTGACCAACAACACCTCAGCTAAAGCAGGAGCTGAGGATAGATTATAAACAGAAATGTCATCGCTGGGAACCAGGCACAGATCTGTCAGCACTGGCAAGTGATACTACAGATGGCCCTCGTGTCCCCAGTGTACGTCTGCTAACGTCAGCACCAAGGTGAGGGTGTCAGTATTTTGTGCAGTTAGGAGAGCTTCCTTGCCAGATCAGGGGCTCTGCTTCCAGACTACCGCATGAAATATTGCCAGAGAGTGATGACACACAAAAGGTGGCTGGACATGGACTAGAGAACTATATTGGCAGTGTCCTCGACCTGTGTGAGACAGTTTAGATGGCAAGGGACCTTTAAGCCTTTAAATGTGTTCACCTCAATTTAGCTATTCGGTCAGTGTAAGGGGAAAATGGGTCAGTTGGTAAGAACTGCAGTGTAGGACATAGTTGCTCAAACATAAAACAGATGGTTAGTTTACCTGTGGTTAATCTGGATTATTTCTGCTGAAAGAGATGCCGTCAGCATACTTGTGTTATTAGCCTTATGCCCACACTTAGAAATCTGGGGTGAAAAATTTTTGAGGAAAATAAACAGATTATTTATTTTAAATACAATTTATAAAAACAGAAGAGAGACTGAGATGCTATCCAGCACCTAGGAGAGCCTACCACGTGAGAGTTTGCACGGACGCCTTGCAGTGGGAATGGCTCTGGAAGAATATTCACGAATCCTAGTCCTTGTTTCATTGTGTGTATCATCACCATTACTATTTGCATAAAGCTGTCATTGTATTTTTTGCAACCTCAGAACTATCATTATAATAAAACGGACCATCTGTAGAAATCACATGAGGATGTGTCTCTGCATTTAAGATGATGACTAGTAGGTTCACGTTCACAGGCATTTGCAAAAATGAACGCATTCTTTTTTCCTTTAAAAAAAAGTAATTCCCATTATATCAGGGAAGACTATTGCTATTCAAAATGTATAGCTGTGCATTACTGTAACAAGGTTATTTATAATATGCTGTGTAAGGCAATATAGCTGGGGGACAAATCATTCAAAACAAATATCACAACTGATTCAAAGCAAACAGGTTTATTCTACAACATGTACCTCCAGAACTGGGGCTGCATGCCAACTAAAATGTATTTTTAGATTTCTTATTTTTTCTATCTGGCATACTTATCAAGGGGACATCTGGAAATGTGTCACATTGCAATTACTGATATCCTAATCTACAAAAATACTTTTTGGAGGCTATAGAGTCCCTTACTGCATTTGATATAATTACATACTCATGCATTCTGATTTTGAATTAGTTGAATGAGAGGATAGCTTCAATGCCTCACAGATATGTCTGTAATTTCTATAACACTTTCCATATCATGTTGTTCTTGATGTTTATTTTATTTGGATTTCTGAAACAGCATGAGGAGTATTAAAATGAAGTGACAGCTACATTTAATTATGGCATAGGCAATGAATCTGCAAAGAATCGTAACTGAGACTCTTGTTTTTCTTTCGGAACACTTGCAGAAAGAACGTGATTTCCTCTGGCTTTTTTGTTTAACAATCTTCTATTGATTTTTCTACTGCTTAAGGAAACATAGGATTGCATCTCAAATCAAATAGTTAAAATTTATGTTATCAAATAGTTGTTTCTTGTTGACACATGAAATTGATCTAATTAGTCACATCTTGGTGTTGGTGGTCCTGGATTGTGGATACAGGCAATTCTAACAAATATATTCCTTGTGTACATTAAAAAAATGTTATTTTCTGGAGCTTCATCTGTGCATTTTTTGTATGGGTTTCTTATAAACATTCCCACTAATAGAGACTGGTCAGAGGGTACTTTAAGAAAATAAACAGAAATATAATATGGCCACAGCTGAACAGAATTCACTTAAATATTTGGGAAGCTATTAATAGAAAGTGCTGGTAAAATCTGTCCAGCTCTAACATCTGGATGACTTGGATAAAAAAAAAATTAAATCCTACTTTGAAATAAAATTTATTAAAGCTACCACAGTATTCTGGGACCTCATGTCAGTTATTCCAGAAATCCAATTTATTGCAGATGTATTGGAGGTTCACAGAAGAGGTAAACAGTTGCTGTGGTGAAAAATGCTATGGGAGTAACTGGGTAGAGGACAGAAAATTTATTTGTTCATATTATTTGCTTTAGGATATTAATTTCATGCCCAAATTAAAACTGAACAATGGTATTTGCATTAGCTGCGCTTTAATGTAAAAATAAATCACTTTGTTATTATGAGTTAGCAGTTTTTCTTCTTAGAGGAAATAATGAAAAGCCCTGTTTCTTGGACATATAAGCAGATGAGCCATCACCATAGCAACTGAAGGACGTATCCATCGCGTCATTCTGTCAAACGGCCCCTGCATGTGACTCCAAGCTCACATTCTTTGCTTCCATCTGAAAGTAGGTTTTAGTCCTGCCATCCAGTAAAATCAATACTCAGTAGGATGTTTTCTACCTGCCATAGTTTAGAAATAGGAAGCTACTTAAAGTAGCCTTTTTTGTCTTAAAGGAACCGCAAAGGTTGTTTATCTGTCAGTATACTGGAAGTTAATGAAAAACAGAATTAATAGAAAACGGATCATTTGTTTCCAGGAATGTTAAGGTTCCTCTTGCTCTTTATTGTGTTTAGTGATTCAGTCACATCTTTGTTACAGAGTGTTATGACAGGTTCTTTGGACAGCTTCCAGCAGTGAGTCTGGCTTATTAAATACCATGTTCCTCTCCTAGAGTTATGAAGGAGGCTTTGATTTCTCCACCAAAAGG
Source organism: Sagittarius serpentarius (assembly GCA_034782735.1). Classification (NCBI taxonomy): domain Eukaryota; kingdom Metazoa; phylum Chordata; class Aves; order Accipitriformes; family Sagittariidae; genus Sagittarius; species Sagittarius serpentarius. The sequence continues at coordinate 12,651,739 of JAVKLA010000053.1, read as the reverse complement.
AGGAGAATTGCCCTGCAAACATATTTTATAAATCAGACAGCAGGAACCAAATACAAATTGCACAGTGTTAAATGGTTGTCCATTTCCCTTGCAAACCCTAAAGCAGGATTGTATTTTCCTGTTCTTCTCATCCTCAAAAGTCTTACAAATCTAGCTTCATTCTCAGGTCATTTTCACCTTGCCTCTCCTTTCGTCTTCTTCACCCTCAGATTCTAACCTTCTCTACACCCCTGCCGTGTGATAAGGAACAAGACATTTGACCTCTGCTTTCCTGGTCTAATTCGCAAAACAGCCAGGCTGAGCTTTCCCAAACATCAGAAAAACAATGGCGACTTATGTTTCTGTGGGTTCTGCATTTTACCTCAACAAAGTCAGCTCAGGTTCAGTTCCTGTAAGTCAAATGACTCCTGCAACACTCTCTGGGAGAAAGAAAGGAACAGTTGCCTCATTAGGTAGATCTGGAGGCAGCCTTCTTTCTTGCATTTTGAGCAAATGCCCTTTGTTTGCTTAGTAGTCTGTGATGAGCACCAGTGGTGCCTAAGCATAACACATAAATCTTCACTGAAATTCAAAGTCTGAGTTTAACTACAGAGTGATCAGAGTCCAGGATCACTTATGTACATTCACCAGTGTGACCATTATCAAAGACATGTAGCATAAGAAATGGAAAAAATTATAATGGAGAGAAGCCACTATCTCTATGTACCACTGCATTAAAGTCATGGAATGTTATACCCTCCTCTAGGACATGTGGCTCTGGAATCTGAACTTTTTTTCCCCAATAATGCTTTCTTCAGTCTTTCCTGAGTAATACTGAAGGAGGTATATCAAAACTGTGCTCTTTCTCTCACTGTCTCCCTCTCTCTCTGAAATGCACAGTACATTTTAGGTTTACAAAAATGTAAAATGTATTAAAATGTGCATAAAATGTAGCAAGATTCTATACTCGAGTGAATTAACAGCTATATGCAAAAGCGATTTGCAAAATAATTTGCCATACTGGAATAATGGTCTTGAAACCCTATCGAAACAACTTCTGACTCTCAGTTTCAGTTAAGCTAGATGGACTGGTAGTTTTCCAAAGCAGATTATGCAGAATCACACCAGTGAAACTGTTTCCTATAAATATTGGAAGTGAGTTTGGCAACCTCCTGTAAATAGAAATCAAGCAAACCATGATGTTTACACTTTCTTTGTTAGGTGTCATTACCAAAACCAAGAATCAATTCAAGTACGATGCCTAGCAGTTCATTTTTTTCAAATAAAAGAAATTATTTGCATTTTAATCCTGAGCCAGAAACTTTTAGGTGTTAGGAACTTCAACTCTAAATCCAAAGAACAAATGTTTCTTCTCACTTTCAATCTATTTAGTAGTTCCTGGCAAGGTGAACACCTCATTGAGGAGTGGGAGGTAAATAACTGTTCTTATAAAAAGAAATCAGCAAGGCTAAAAAAATTAATGACAGCCTGCACAGTTTGTGCTGGCTCAGTTACTTCACAGTAGTGTTCAAATACAGTGTTCAGTCACACAGGACTCCCTTATGAATTTAGTTAGACTGCTTCTACCACCAAATCTTATTCTCCTTAGCTGCCATCAGGCCAGGTCTGCCTAGTTCAAGGTTAGTGCCAACAGATATGCCTTATTTCTTCCCAGTCTTGAAAAGTTGCCACCTGACACTAAGGGGACACTAGTCCTTCATCAGAGACATCAACGTTATCAGTTGTCCCATTTTACAAACACTGCCACTATGTGCTGACCTAATGAAGTTTGTTCCACCTGACTTCTCTGCTGACAAGTCTGGTTCAGCAGAGCCATCTTGCCTCATTTTATGAGTTCCTAGTTTGCTTGTGTTAAATCTCTCAAAGTCCAGATGCAAGTGGAAGCCTGGGCTGTCACTTGATTGTGCCTGATCATTTACTTGGCCCTTCTCAGTTTGAGTTTATGCACACGAACAGAGTACCAGTTTTCCAAGGTTCCTATTAATCACCTTGTCTATACTTTCAAAACTGTTGTCTTAGCTAAAATAGAAAAAAAATTATATATAACCACCATCCTTTGAAGAAAGGACTGCCAAGTCATCTTTTTAATCCAAACGCTTTTTGTTTAGGAAAAAAAAAAGAATCAGTGGAAAAAATTATTAGCATTTTGAAGGCCACATTCTATTTTTCTGAAATGTTTTCTGTAAGATGTGTTCTATATGGAGAGCATCAACTATTAACTTTAAATGCAAGTGTCATGTCTTTAGCTCATGTAATACTAAGGAAATAGATCAGTGGCTGTGTTCAGAAAAATCAATATTGCAATTTGATTCAGAAATGCTGTTGCTTCCCTCTTTTTCATAGATCTGTGGACATTAAATCATGTCAGTTTCCATTTGTGAGAAGATTGCAGATGTATACCCAGATTTAGTCTGTAACTTATTATTGGTTTATATGTAAAATGTGGTAGCTTCCAGTGCTCCTGCTGAAAGCTGTGGCTTTGCAGTAACAAGTACAAAATCTCAAAAGGTAAATGTAGCCCATATGCCAGTGATTCCCAAAGGGTATGCTATGGTATATAGTGTGCCGTAAGAATAGTAGAAACTTGGCAGCACCCTGTGTGCTCTGCCATTTGCTTTTAGCATCTAATCTTAAGAACCTGGTAGAAGTGAGCAGTGGTAGGGATGCCATGTGAGCAGCCCATGCTGGCCAGGCTTGGGGCAGTTTGGGAAGACCTCCTTTGTACTGCCAATTTTAATCTAAATTACAGTGCACTCCAAGTATCAAAAAGTTGGGATATGTCACTGTGTGCCAATAAATCTGCATAGGAATTGACAATCTTCCTATTTTCAGAGACAAGTTAATTCTTTTAGTAATATTTCACTGCCCTGAAATTTTCAGGCAGCAAACAATGGATTTCTGGCCACCCAGCAGCCCAGGTAAGGAGGCATTTGGAAACTCTGGGCATATGGTTTGTGTACTTATCTATGTAAGTATCATACATAAAAATTAGGCTCTACCCAAGATGCTGATGTTGAGGGATTTGGTCACTAAAGACATAGTACATGTGTGTAAAAGGTTCCTGGTTTGCTTCTCACTAAGTTTTTATTTGTTTTGTACACTGAAAACATTTATGAGGATGAGCAATTAAAATTTTATGTGAATTAGCTAGTTCAATAGAAACAATATGAGTCACAATGCTCAGTCCGTTAAGCCATCACTGGTTTTTTAGACAAATGATTTACTAAGAAGAATAATGATTTAAAAAATCAAAAAAATCCCAACTCCTATGACTGGATCTTTTAAGGCTAGCAGAAATTAAGGGTCTGGTATTCATTATGACTATTTGGCCAGTTCCACTTGGTTAAAGTACCTTGATAAGCCTGCCTGCAAATCCCTTTGTATCACTGTATTAGCTTCCTTCCAAATGTTGACAATTAGAAAACACTCGGAAAATTGTGCATATATATTTAAACTACAAGTAAATAAACCCAGAAATTATTATTGTATAAGCTGTTTTGTGTTTAGAATTTGCCTGCTGGTATTTGCTTGAAATGCCTAGCATACTTTCCAGACATTATCACTGTAACAAATGTTTTTCCTCAGAACTTGTTTTCTAGATTTGCTTTCTAGAGTTAACACCTTTCATTTTAGACTCTGTTTTCAAGGGTGTGTAAAGTTGGCCATTAATTTTTATTTATTTATATCAGTTCATTCAGAGTGAAAATGTCCTCCTCAAACTTGCCTATCTGTTTTTGAGATGGAAGCTGAACTGGAATGCTGAAGATGGGCTTGCGTAGGAATTCCACAACTGAGGTATTTTAGATGTGCTTAAGTATTTGAGAGTAACCTAGTACAAAGCAGTTGATAGCGTAAAGCTCATGCCGATCACTGGTATATACCTGTCGTGGTTTAACCCCAGCCAGCAACTCAGCACCACGCAGCCGCTCACTCGCTCCCCCCCCACCCAGTGGGATG
>JAVKLA010000053.1:12603208-12647682 GCA_034782735.1 Sagittarius serpentarius | reverse complement strand
GTGCCCCTCCAGCCTTCTTGCTGGCTGGGCAGGAGAAACTGAAAAGTCCTTGACTAAGTCTAAACACGACTGAGCAATAGCCGAAAACATCAGGGTGTTATCAACCTTCTTCTCATACCAAACTGAAAACCCAGCACTGTACCAGCTACTAGGAAGACAATTAACTCTATCCCAGCTGAAACCAGGACAATACCATGACATTTTTTAAAAGAAAAAATGACATTTACTACTTTCAGAGAAGTTTACATATAACACTTCTTATGTTGTTGGCCATTGTGAAGAAATCAAAGGGCACTCAGGGTAGTAATTCATACCTTACAGGTTTCTCCAGTGACCCAGGAATGAAGCACCAAGTAGACTGTCTGAGTTAAGACTTACATCTGTCATGGGCAGTTCAAAATCTTATCTTTGTAACTGAGGATCTCAGAGCTTTCAACAGAGTTCCCTTGTTCTATAAACTTTGGCTCTGCTGACACTGACAGTGGAACTAAGTGTGTATATCCAGCTTCTGATGGAGAACAACCAGGTACACTGGCTGTGTGACTTAAATAAGTTACATGCACATCAAAGATAGTAGAAAATGTTCTGAAACTTTACAGAAGATATGTTGGAATCGTGATGCTTAAAGTGACTTACTGCCATCCAGTATCTCTTCACCTCATCTTCCCAAGACTCAGCCCCAGCCCTAAGATCACAGCTTCCTCCCATGCTAGTAAGAGCTGCAGCCTTCCAACTGTCATGATTTAGTTTTATTTGCCAACTTTCGTCTTTGCCTGTCATTATTCATACTGGGAGGTGGAAATCTCTGCAATGTAGTGCAGATGGAAACAGCTTAAGTGCAGTAAATAAACGCTACAGTAATGGTTTTTATCGATGCTATCTTTTCTCTTTTGCTTTAAAAACGTAAAATACAGCTTAAATGAACAAGCACTGGTTAATCATACTGCCAGTTTTTAGCAAACAGGTAGTCCCCAAAGCTGCCACTAATAGCAAAAAACTGTATAGCCTGCCTATTACAAAAAATGTCATCAAGAACAGTTCAAGATAACAAATACTTAGATGCCTAACCAGACATGGAACATAAGCAAACTAATTCCTTATGTTCAATTCCTCACATTCAATTCCTCCAACTAAATAACTCTTCCTAAATACAGTTCATCCAGAAATTTAGAGGAAGAGGAAAATCACACATCTGCATAGGAAACCAGGAAACCCAAGTAGATCTGGAACTTTTAGTATTAAATCTTTAATCACAATTAAATAGTATTTTTTCAGTATTTGAAAGAAAAGAACTTAAATAGAAGAACTAAAGAACAAAACCCATGCATATTGCTAGTACTGCATAAAGAGCATCTGGTCTCATCAAGAAGGTATTATTTTCTTCACAGTATACCACTTTAATGGATCCAGCAGGGAAATAGCAACAAAACCTAAGCAACTAGAATGACAGTCTGACCTCTGTGGAAACATCAGCACTTACTCATCATCATCTTCAGTGCTATGAGATATCACCTAGAGATTTCTTCTGAGATTTTTCTTTTTCTAACAAGGATTTAACTTAATTTACATTCCCTACATATAAAATGCAGCTTTATTGGTTTAAATTACATGACATCTGTACCTCTCTGCATAAAAGCCCTTTTTAAGAGAAACAAAATATTTCCTTGCCTTGATCACAGGTCTTTGGCCTAAAAGAAAAAAAAGATTTCTTTATAGTTTTTCCAACTTGTCCCACATGTCAGAAAATAATGGCATTGTTAGTGCTTTTCTCTCCTTCCCCGGGTTCCTGTAGTTGTTCTCTCTGTATGCAAGAACTTCAATATTTCATTTAAGGAGATTTAGCACTAAATCTTCTGTAAACGCACAGAGAACATTGGCATTGCCAGTGCCTTTATGTGATATATTTCATGTAATTTTTACCTGTTTTTGAGCTTTGTTTTTTATCTCATCTGATAAATTCTTTTCAGGTTATTATACAGTCTGGCTAAGATAAATCATTGACTAAAAATAGCAGACCATAGGCTGGTAGTAGTGCCCAGAGGATGAGGCTGGCTCAAAGACCACCACCTAGAATACGCAGGATTTCAGGAGATTTGGCAGTGACTACTAAAGCTAAATTGCTGTTATACTGGATCATAGAGAAGCAAAGATCTGCTGTGGTCTAAGGACAGTTATACAATGACTTTTCTTTATAATTAGCCATAGCAAGATATGAATGCAGAGCAAAACATGCCATCTTTGTGCATACACAGGGCCAAATAGGGCACCAGTCATCCCTTTACTTTCTCCCTTACCTCTGAGATCATAAGTTGTGAAGTGCTGTCAATTACACTATAGGCAGACTCAAAAAACAGTGGTAAATATTCTGAGTTGGCACAGTGAATAGAAATGTCTTGCAAAGAAGTCTTATACTTTGAACTGTGTATGTGTAGTCTATAAAGTCTATAAAGTACTAAATATTACTTATTCATTCATTCGCCCAGAAATTTACCTGATAGAAGAATATCATAAATAGTTTTAGAAAAGCTTATCATCTTCATACAGCTACATGCTGTGGTGTGTGTCATCCTGTTGGGCTTCTATACCTACAGCAGCAGGTGCCAGTAAAAGGATCTTTGCAACAATGTGTAGGATTAGAAGTGTTGTATATTGGGTGGTCATAGAGAAATGACTGAAATAATTTATTTTTATTTCACATCTGTAAGTAGAATCAGGAGTACGGTTTTCTTTTTAATCAAGTTTCTCTCTTTCTTTCATTTGAATGCATTGTGTGATCAATTGAAAGAAATGGTGTCATGGTTTAAGCCCAGACGGTAACAAAGAACCACACAGCCGCTCTCTCACTCCTCCCCCCACCCTCACTCTAGTGCAATGGGGATGAGAATCAGAGAGGAGACAAAGAAGGTAGAACCTCGTGGGTTAAGATAAGGACAGTTTACTGGGACAACACAAGAGAAGAAATTACAACAATAATAATAATAGTGGTACAAATAAATGACAAATACAAAATGAGTGATACACAATACAATTGCTCACCACCTGGAACCTAACACTCCATCGCAAACAGAGTATGCTGTGCTACCTCCCCCATTTTATATACTGAGCATGTCATCACATGATATGGAATACCCCCTTGGCTAGTTCAGGTCAGCTGTCCCAGCTGTGCCCCTCCCAGCTTCCTGTGAAAATTAACTCTATCCCGGCTGAACTCAGGACAAATGGGTATTTCACCAGACAGAGAACTAAATGGCATTTCAGGTTCAATTGCTTTGCCTGTGGACTCCATAAATCTTGGTACTCTCAATTGTCCCCAGTCTGATATTCCACTGCCTGCCCCCTGCCCACCCCATTAAATTGCGTCACATGTACTTTAGAAACGTACAATATATTCTAGCAAGAGAAGGCATACAGAAACATAATAGAAGAGAGAATAGTGGCAATTAAAGTACACACTGTGAAAATAAACTTCTTAAAAGAGAATTAATTTGCTTTTCCAGTCTGTATACCATTTACAAGGTCAAGCACACAGGTTGCAACTGTCACCTTTGCGATGACTTGAGGTTGTTTCCTATACTGAATCTTTTTTTGCATATGATCCAAAGAGATGGGATTTGCAAAAGCAAAGGGATTTCAGTGTTTGTAGACAGGAAATTATGTCAGACAATGCAGAGTGTATTCCCTAGAATGCATTTGCATGAGGTTGTTTTCTTTCCTGGGACATTGCTACTTCATCACTTTTGTCTGTGCTGAGGCTAGTCCATAAGCCTGTTGCTCCATTTCAGCACAAGTATAGTCTGCAGGCTTTCAACATTTAAATGCTTTTAGACTGAAATAGGCCTCTAATTTTCCATGTTCTTCATACACCCTTTGAAAAGATAATTGACTCACAGTAGTGTGAACTACACAACATAGATTATTATGGATTTGCCTTGTTTGTTGAGGATGGGAAGGTAGCCTGGCTGAAAGAAATAGATTCTTCATCTCCTCCTATCTTGTCTCAGAATTTTAATGTTTATTTGACATAATTTAAGCTTCAGGTGAAACTTCAGATTCACCCTTTTGTAAAAGAATTCAAAGACTTTGTAATGCTACCTGCATGTCTGCCTGACTTCCAGGACTGTCTCTCATAGGACTGAGGAAGCAACTTCACAAGTACTGTCATTTCAAATATATTTTTCCAGCATGCATGCTATGTACTGGTAGCTAATTTTCTGTTTGATTTTTATCAGTATTTTCAACATCAGTGCTTACGTGATTTACTAATCTGCTTTTGAGTCTTCCAGTGAACAGCATTTCAGACATGTTTTCCCCATATTTATGGTGAAATATAATGAACTACCGTTCCTTCCTCACTCTTTTTTTTTTTCTTGTCACAACCTGAAAATATATTATCAGAATGCTTTCCAGCTTTTTAAGAGATCTGGAGATGTGAAACAGCTGGAAATGTGAACAGCTGCCAAGTTACAGTCTTCTTGAGGACTTTGGAAGAAGGCCATCTGTTGCAATTATCTCTGCCTTGGAGTACAAAGCAGTAGGCACCTAAATGCATATATACCTCCATACATACCCTCCAAAAGGAGCTTCTCTTGTCATGGCTTAACCCCAGCCAGCAACTAAGCCCCACCCAGCCACTTGCTCACTCCCCCCACAGTGGGATGTGGGAGAGAAACAGAAGGGTAGAAGTGAGAAAACTTGTGGGTTAAAGACAGTTTAATAGGTAAAGCAAAAGCTGTGTGCGCAAGCAGAGCAAAACAAGGAATCCATTCTCTACTTCCCATCAGCAGGCAGGTGTTCAGCCATCTCTGGGAAAGTGGGGATCCATCATGCATAATGGTTACAAATGCCATCACTCCCAATGTCCCCCCCCTTCCTTCTTCTTCCCCAAGCTGTATATGCTGAGCATGACATTATCATACGGTCTGGAATACCCCTTTGGGCAGTTGGGGTCAGCTGTCCCGGCTGTGTCCCCTCCCAACTCTTTGTGCCCCGCCAGCCTCCTCACTGGTGGGGTGGGGTGAGGAGCAGAAAAGGCCTTGGCTCTGTGTCAGTCCTGCTCAGCAGTAACTAAAACATCCCTGTGTTATCACCACTGTTTCCAGCACAAAACCAAAACACAGCCCTGTACTAGCTACTGTGAACAAAATTAACTGTACCCCAGCCAAAACCAGCACAGTCCTGCAGCAAGGAATGGTATCTGGATGGAATTACACCATGCCCAGATTTTCTCAAAGGGCTTGCACCGGTATATCCTGCAACCACATTTTCACGGTTCCACATTTTCTGAGAAAGAATTAATTTTATTTCCGACACAAAACCTCCTTTTTCTACCAGCAATGGTACCGGCTTCCAGAGGCTTTCCATTTCCAGGTATCATCCTCCACTGATACTTCAGAACATATCTAACTTACAAAGCCAATGCAAGCATAGCCACGTTGGCATAGCTCCTGCTGGAGATGCAGCATAGGCTGACAGAAGAACCTTTTCAGCTGTCATAGCAACACTACCTACCCTGCATAGCATAACCTAAAATGGCAAAAGCACTTTTGTATCGGCATGGCTGTGACAGACACCGGGGGGTGTCGATATGCTGTGTTTGCTAAATACCCTGGTATAATGTACAATATTGTAGTTTCAAGTATAAAGAAAGGTGCTTCTTACACTGCTATTTTTCTGTGTGGTGGTGCTTTGAAATTATCATACAGAATATTCTGAATTAGTGCTGCAAAACATGGTCCTTATCACAGTATCACAGAATGGCTGAGGTTGGAAGGGACCTCCAGAGGTTATCTGGTCACTTATGCCAGGCATCAGCCTCAGTCAGAAAAGGGCCAGGTTCCAGTCTGGATCACAGGCCTGCAATTAGACCCTTGAAGCTCAGAGAATGAATAGTATTAAGATGGAAATGTCAACTAAAGGAGTGAACTAAACAGATGTTGTCTAGATATAGGATCCCCTGTACAGAAAGCAGATATAAACAGAAATTGTCATGATGGTCTTCACACACAGAGCTGCCTTTCAGGAGCGCAGATTTGGTCCTTGTGAGAAAACGGTAGGCTGCAATCTGCCCTGCATACCCTCACTACCAGAAAGAAATTGGGACATGCTGAAAATTTGCACAGACTTGAGAGATGGAAAAAATTCCACACTGCCTCTGCAATCAAAAGGATACGGTTTGCTTTCTGAGGCTTTCAGGAGGCTGCAAACAACAAGCAAACAAGCAAAAAGGTAGTGTGATGAGTCTCAGAACGTGAAGTCTAGAGAAACAAGTGCAAACATCTTTTAAAAGAAATGAAACTTTCAGCTGTCCTATCCACAACAGGTTGACTTGGTAGATGTGGAGTAGTTCTCCATATATAATACTGGGTTTAAGTATGTCCTTGTAATTATGTAAATTGTAACCAAATTTGCCTAAGCCTTACATATAAAAGACTAAATAGGGGAAGAATTTTCCTAACTCATTACAAGTATTTTTTATTGAAGAAAAAGTAATTCAAACAGTGCCAAACTCACTTAGATAAATTTTTTGAACCAGTCACTAAGCCCCTTGTTAAATAACATGGTTTTCACAGTTCTGAAATTAATGGTGAAGTAAAAACTGCTGCTGTAAAGTATTTAATTTCTAAAATGTAGAAATATTTTGCAACCACACTACCTGATATGTTGCTTGCATTTACAAGGACATCTAATCACAGCCTTCACAAGTCTGTCTTACTAGCCTTGGGATTGTTTAAACCTGAAAATTTCTGAGGGTATAGGAAGTTGCTTATGGGAACTATTTTAAATAAAGAAATTGTTCTTTCTTTCACAAAAAGAGACTACATAAAGGTGTCTTCCTAACAATGGAGGAAACTATTAGCCATTCGCAGAGAACCTTCCACTAGACAAAAGAGTGTGAGGGAAAGGAGATCACACACCCTGAAGAGTTAAAGAGGGGTCAGTGCCAATCAGCATGGGGTTTAATTAATTACTGTAGGTATTAAAAAAAAGGAGAGAAGGAAACAGTACTAAAAAAATGTCACTATGGCCCTTAAATTACACAGGTTATGTAGAAGCTTCTTACATCTGTGATATTTAGGCAAGCTGTTGTTGAGGGAATGAGTGATATGTTCTTTTGGACATTTGAAGTGGTTTTTTGTTTGTCTGTTCCTTCGATTGCTTTATATATTAGTCTGCTCAGCAATGCCTGTGCTAGCAGCTGGGAATTGAAGAGAATGAGAAGGTTCTCTTCCAGAGAAGAAAAAGAGGCATTTTAAATGCAGCTTTTGATCACTGTAGTTCTGAAGAGTGTGTCAGGCCTGAACTAGGGAAACCAGCAGTAAAGAGAAGCCTGTTCATAAAGGTCATTATTTCTCAGTCATTGCAGAAGCCTGTCCAGTTCATTTTTTTAATGATGGGAATTGCACACAATACAGATTTATACCATATGTTGATGTGCCTTCGTTTTGGATTGTAAAAGAAGATTGAACTGATCTTGCTAACAGGGCAGCAATGGTTCTAGCAAATTATCCAACCTCCTGAGGAGTATTTTGGCACCAGTCTCAATTGGAGCTCTCGTCTCAGTGCTGTCACCGTATAGCTGTGTTTTAACAGTTATTTCTTTTTTTCGCTCCACCACATTCAGTTCTCTGGCAGTCAGAGTCCACATTGAGATCAGCCAGAAACTTGCAGTACCAGGAATCATTTGATGTAGCCCTTATTACAGCTTAGATGCTGAACGAGGGAGGGCTTTGTCAGAGTCTGTAGGTGAGGTGTCACTTTCTGAAACTTCAGTCTCAGTTTTGTCTTCCAGTTGGATGCTATATCCAAGGTAATTTATTTCTACATTGTAATCTAAATACACCTCTAGTTTTTGGAGAAGACTTAGCAGCACATGGTACTTCTGCATTGCAGAAGCATCCTTAGTGATTTATGTTACATGAAATTTAAAGAACTACTATTTTACAGAACAAATATATGGCATTTTTCTCTATTGTCACTGTTTCTGTTGGATATGATTCAGGGATTAAATCTACACTTAGTTTTGGTCTCTCTTCTGCTGTGTAAGAAACCATTACAGCACAGTAGAAAAACATAGTATCTATTACCTTCATGATGATGCATAGAAATAAAATTTAAAAGTTTTTTTCTATCTAAATCTATTTGAAAATTGTTTGCAGTCTTATTTTAAAGCATATTGTAACTGTTGTTACAAAATTAACACAGACAATATCTCTTAAATAAAATATACTTCAAAAGTGAATGTTTTATTTCTGCTAGTTAAATCTGCCAAGTCTCATGCTTTCATTTGGTACTGCATTGTGTATGAATTGATTTTCTGGACTTAGGAGGACATATTTAATTCCTACAGTTTTCAAGAGCATAATGCTCTACCAGGCTGTCTTGTTCTCATAGCTGGCAGGACACTGAACACCTCTGTAAATAACAATTTAAAAAAAAAAGGAAGGGAAGGACAAACTGGAACAGACAGGCCGCCGTTAAAATATCATGCCTTACATATAAGTACGAAAACATTAATTCCCTCCTTTGCATCATGGTATTGTTTCTGTTCTATTGTTTTTCAGGAAAATATATTCACCTATTTAAAAACAGTGAAGTAATCCTATGTCAAATTCACATACAAAGGCAGAATCTTTGGTGAACTCAGTGTAGGAGTACTGCTGATGAAAATGCAAGGGGGCTACTTTATACTTGGATGATTTCTAGGACTTTTCATTGAACTAAATCAGTTTTCCAGGGTATGTCTGATTTGGCCTACATATTTATATAGATCTAACATAGCTTGTAGTCATATTCATGACAACTTAATTAAATTACTTATACGTAATTGCAGGGCCTCAGACTGACTTACCCAGTGCATGGTGCAGTCATGTATATTGCAACATAGTTAATATTTCTTCTGTTCTCTTGAGCATTGGTGGCAATGGTACATCCCATGTTAGCATGGAGTCTGACTTTCCAGCAGAGAGAAAAAGTCTGGGTGACTAGTTACAAAATGCTGATGTATATACTGAACAGATCTCGGGGACTATTGAACAAATCTACATCTAAATGCCCAGAAAAGATTAGTCTCTAATCTGCTTGTGAAGTCTCGTCGTCTCATATTAATACATAAATAAGGCAGTATGGTTGGGAATGAGTTAGAAAATCATAGCCAGATTGTTTGACCGTGCCAGTACGGCTGATGAGAGTAGGGCTAGCCATGGTAAGCCACCTTCCGTGCTTTGAGCGCAGCCAGTTCCCTCACTGTCACATCTCCTCTCTAGTTCTCCCCAGAGAATATGACTGACACACAGGCACACAGGTCATCAACAGGGCTGCCTCTGAAAACTTATCTGTATCCATTGCGAACAAACTATGTTTAAAAGGGCAGACACTGTAATGATCAAAATCAGATGGTCAGTCTTTTGGGGAGATGTAACTGTGATCAAAGCAACTTTCTCTGACACAATTTGCTTATTTTTCATCACTGATGTCTAGTTATTTAGGTATCCATTTCTATGCAGTTACTGTATTATTTATAGAAGTATGTCCAAAACAGACACTGTTAAGACTGATGCCAAATATAAAACCTTACCTAACATTCGTATTGGTACAAACTCCACCATTCTAAAATTACTCCCCAAAAAGGAAAACAAATGCTTTTTCCACAAAAACCTAAGCCAAGGTAATTTGCATTCATGAGAAATGGTGGATATTTATGATGAATTTTTAACAAACTACTCACTCAAAGGTTAATTAAGAAAAATTATTCTGAATAAGAAACAAATGTGTGAAAATGGCAATCTGTTCCTGGACAAATCTCAGGCAGAAAGAAGCAAGCAAGTTAGCTAATTAAATTGCTCATTATGAATTATTCATTCAGCTCAAGATATCATATCTTTTTTATATATTATTTTTTGGTAGTAGATATTAGTTTTCCTAAGGCTGTTTTAAACAGTATGATTACTAATAATATCTCTTGTTTCAGTGGACCCTTCAATCCCATTTACATCCAGGGCTAGATATTGTTAGGTAGGCAATAATGGTTTTGTTTCCCTGTCTTGGACACATCCACATTTATTGTTATGTTTTTATAGGATGAAAAGATCCTAGGACAGTTTTCAGTTTGCCCATGTTGACATGGGGATAGATATTGTCTCTAGAACATATATCCTTTCCCCCATGTTCTGAGAACTGGCTTTATTTTTTGCACTAAAAAAAAAAGGCTTTATTATTTAGTGGGGAAAGAAATAAGATTGTTCTTGTCAGATCTTTCAGACTCTGAAACTGGAGTAAAATGGAAAATGTTTATCCCTTTAATTGTAGATTTTACTTGTACTAAAATACTGGAGACTGTTAAAACAGCTTATAAAACAGAGTAAAACTACTAAAACCCTAACATAGCAGTACTGTTTCTCTTTCTTCCCACTTTTGATTTCCCTTTTTTCTTTTTTTTGGACTGGAGAAGGAGAAGGGAAAGAAGAAAGCAGAAAAGGAATGTGAGGAGATGAAAGATGTGAAACTTCCTATGAAATTAAATTTTTGAAACCAGTAAGATATGTCATTTCTTTATGGAAAAGAAACACTTTTAATGGCTCTCACTTCTCAAAAATGAAAAAAGTTCTGCCAGGTCTCCAGCATCTTTCCAGAATCTGGACCCTGCTCTGGCTGTGTGTTACCGCTTAGGAAACCTGTAGCTCTGTGGCCTTCTGGGTTGATTATTGCAGTGTATATTGAAATTAAACCTCTGCCTATAGAGAGCAAAATGTTTACTTTGATTGGAAAATAAAACTCATTCAAAAGGGTCTTTGAGACTGTAACTACTGTTTCCGCACTGGCTTTCAGTTAAATATCAGTTCAAAATCAAGGTCTCATTCCTCTTCAAAATTCTCTCATTTAGTGATTCAAATTACTTTCCTGCCTACATGAACCACCTCAGTGACCGTAAAGTCCTGCAATAGTTAACTTTCAGTCACAATAACGGGACTGTCAACTTCCAAGTGCCATATGTCCACTCAGGGCATAGTTCTTCCAGCAACCATTCCACAAATGTAGAACTTGGCACTAAAGAGATCAGACTGGCCATGAGCCCTAGCTGCTGCAAAACAAAACCTTAGAACCTTAGAACCATTTGAGTAGAAAACCAAACCATTTGAGTAGAAAACCACAGTCTATAGACTCTGTGATTACAAGAATGACTGCAGCTTGGGGATAAGAAGGTAATCAATGGAGGACTTTTTATATTTTCTAAAATAAGCAGTCACTTCAGATAAAGATTAAACTTTTGTCATTTCTTCAAACATCTGAATTTACTGATTTCTCATTTATTTTGTTACTTACCACTGTGTTTTAATCTGTTCTTCCCAGTGACTTGTTCAAATCTTCAGAAGTTATTAATTTTCTGCATATGTGTCAGCATACAGCAGCATTTCTATTTGCTGTAGTTCCACTGTTTTTTTCACTTCTGAAGTTTTGACTAATTTTATTGGCTATGTATTTTATCTTTTTGCATTAACATCATTATCTTGCCTTGGCTTGCACATCTTGCCATATATTCCCACCTTGTGTTAAAATTTTTGCTAAAATTTCCATCTAGCTTCCCTTTGGCTCTCTTTCTCCTATCTTTCCATGGCACAGAAATTGGAGTCTTTGTTCCTTTTATTATGGTGACTTGCAACACTTCATTCTTCTTGCCTATGCATCTGCTCAGAAGATTTGCCCACCTGAGTTTTCTTTTCACAGACTGCTTCTCAGCTTGCTGAGAGAAATCTATTTAGTTTTGCAATCATTTTGATACATAAATTCTAAGAATAATCTGAATTACGTAAATACTTGATACTGAACAACATGCTAGGTATGTACAAGATTTAACAGGGGGTTGTTCACATGTTATATATTTGTTCAGACTTCTGGAAATGTAGATAAATAGAACAGTCGTGGCTTAATATGCAAAGCAAACACATGCACAATATGTTCAGGTCTCATATTGCAAGATCCATCTGGAGGTAATATGTCCAGGAAGCAGATATAAATTTGGTGTGGGAAGCTGGGAAAGGTTTCAAAGCAGGAGGGAGTATGGACAGGAAGTAACAAGATACAATAGTAAATTAACTAAAGTTTTATTTACAGTTCTCTTTTTAAAATTCTCATGTTTGAGGGCCTGTTCTGAGTTATATGGGACTTGAGCAGAAACAGCTAAAATGCAAGGTCTTCACGAAAACCATTTTGAATGGATATTTTTCTTTCCTGTTTACTGCTGCTGCACTGAAAAATGGCTGTAGGTTTATGGAATACATAGGGGCTGGAGACAGATATATACTGTTTCATATTCTCTGAATTTAAAATAAATTTGTTTTGATGAACATGTTTCATTTTGGATGATCATAACAGTATTTTTACCATTTTTACTATGAAATACTGATGTCAAATATTATGCTAAAATAATTGCAGATTGTAACAATGTAATTGTGATGAACTAAATGATTGTAACGTTTATTCTGTATTATGTGTGTTATGTTACAATGCTTTTTTATGGCTTATGTAACAGGTAGTTCTTCTCATAGGACTGTTTTTTAATGAGAAGGGGCAATTTGGGTGCCGATATGTGGAAGTAGTATGTAAATTATCTGAATACATAATGCAAAACATAATTCTTGGCTGCAAGCAAGTCTGGTAAGAGTTTACCAGTAGATTATAATGGGACTATCATGATACACTGCAAATGGAAGATGATAAATTATATAACTAAGGGCCAGGGAATTCTAGATCCATTGGTTCTGGATAATTGCACTTTGGCTAGGATTACTGCTTTTCCCCTAATCAATATAAAAATTCTATAGTTCATCTCAATATCTCACATATATTGGAAATTATGAAAAGCTGGAGGTGTAACAAATGAGGTAGCTTATTTATTTTAGTAAAGTGCATTGATTGCTAGCATGAAAGAGGAGGGCTTTGTATTTTTCTTTTTACCCTAAATGATTAATAGTTTTCTAGCATTGAGGATCCATATTTATTACAGATATCTTTTCTCTATATGTTTCTTCTTATATATCTCTTTACTGAAGGTTTGACAGCCTATTTAAGATCAACGTAGCTGAAAATCAAAGAATAGACTACTGTGGTATCTTATCGTGAGTCTGACTATTGCTATTTTGTATGTTTCTTTCTTCCTCATGGTTTGTATTTAAATTCAGATGCAGCCTTTACTCAAATGTGTTATGGAGTGCTAGGATCCAGTTTGTCCTCACAGCGTTTTCCAGCGTTCACCCTGCCTGTGCTGAAAATTGATCAAGCCCTGTAGTTTTGGCCTCAGTGAGGTTTACTGAAATATAGCACAGTGTGTTCAGAAAGGGTGTGTTGGCATCCAGTAACCTTGGAGCACAGGTGGAACAATGCAGGCATCATGAATCCAGTATTGCAAATGAGTACACCCAGTCTTTCCCCGGGGATTTTGGTAGTGTCTGCTTACTGGCCAGATTCAGAGGTGTGATTGCTGTTCGAGCTCAACGGTAATTGAGCAGCTATGTAAAATGCCCCCCAAAAAAGCTCATGTTGGAGATGGAGGTCACAACTTATGTGGAGGTTAAATGACTTTCAAAAATCTTATGATAATGATAACTTGGAATTTTGCAGTTAACTGTGAGCTTTCCTGTTCCTTTGTGGTTGCCACCACTGCGGGTCCAACAGGGCAGTATCTGTCTCCAGGATTCGAAAGCCAGGACACCTGAACCGTTGTTAAATTCTCTCTTCCATTACTGCCTTCATAACTATGTTAACTCTAAATTTCTGTACGAGTAAAAAGAAGGGAAGCTTATTTTAGTTAGCAAGTTAAGCAGATATTACTACAAAAACATCTGAAGAAGGGATATTTTCCACTTTTTTCCCCAGAGTTTATCTGCTCTCCTAAGTTTTCTTGAAGAGACTGAAAAGCAAGCGGCTTGCCAAATGCTCCTACAAAGTAATTAAGTTTTTGACATAACTTTGACATAAAATTCATCAGAGAGATACGTATTATTTAAGTTCTTTATAGAAGTAGTTATTGGAGATATTAAGGAGCCATATTCCACAGACTAAAGCTTAACTTTCCTAGCAGTTAATTACACAGTTTCCACCCAAACAGAATGTATATTAAGAAAATATATATTGAATTTATACAATAGATCTTTTATCTAGTGTTGTATTTAAAACTTTGTCTAAAGATCCCAGTCCTTTCTATAAAAATGTAACAGGAAGATTTGTCCTTGGTTTATAAAACACAGATTCATGAAATGCAGAAGAAGGCAAGTAATTGTCCTACGTTTTTACAAACAAGAGGTACTTAATTATGAATATAACACTTCAGATCATGCATTCTTCTATTTAATGCAGATAGAATAACAACAAAAGTACTTGCCAAAATCCTGTAGTTCCAAGGGGGGGAGCTTATATGTTTTGAAGTGACAAAACTAATGCTTCCCTTGCTCATTGCAGAAAGCATCATGAGTGTCTGCTTTAAGCGCTTTTCTTATTCTGAACAGAGTCTAAAAGTTTCACTGTTTCCTCTGAAGAGCCATTCCTGTGCTACCTAAATACGTGCCCTCTTTCATGCACTGTTTTTGTGAGGTTAGTTTCCTTTCATGAACAAGTAATGTTACAAATTTCTGTGGTATTTACTTTGTGCCTTTTTGTGGCTTGTATGAACGGTCTTTAGTACAAGGTATTGAAGTTCCCATAGACAACAGCAGAATATCTTTAATATAACCCCCAAAGTTTTTAATTGCCTGAATATCTGTACAGATTTATTCTGCTGTTGTTGGGGGATGACTATAATGTAGTTTGTAACAGGTTCTATATGGCTATATAACTGATTATGTGCATGACTGCTCATTGAAATCTGTCCTTTAAGCTGTGCTGTGGTATGAAACCAAATGCTCAGATATCAGAAAGGTTATTAATAATAAAATAATTGTCATTGTCATTGCTTATAAGCAATTTCTTGCATTGAGAGATGCAGAAATATAATTTTTCTTTGTGTGTGCTTACAAGTTCTTAAAAATTTACTGCCAAGTTAGGAAGTAGACATAGTTAACTGCCTGAAATGAAAATCAAATCAAATTTATGAAGGTTATAATATATCTTAAATATAATTCTTCAAAAAGTGTAAAAGGGCAGAAGAAATTGTTTAATAAAATACAAAGCCCTTCAGTTCAGTATCTGAAAATTATATTGATCTCTTTAAAATGTTTATAAATATTCCAGTCCACTTTAAAAAGTCTTTTACAATGTACATTTTTTATTTGGTAAATATATGAAAATCCTTTATTTTCTTTTTTCTAAGACTTTTTAAAATGAAACTCAATTCAAAGTTTACATAAAATTATATTGAATATTTAAAATGCATTTGAAGGAAAGAATGGCTTGTCTCTGGAAAAATCTGTTTTTCTGGAGTGTTTTTACTTAATTAACTGAGGTACAATTTTGTTATCTTTTATTTCTTTCTTTGTTTTTCTGTTTTCTGTTATTGTTGATAACTACTATGGGGAAAAAAATTAATCACCAAAAGTATGTTTTTTTACTGGAAATTCTAGTTGAGAATACAGAAACTATATGGGAAATGTTTATAACTGTATTTCAAATTTATTAATGTATTACAGTTGCATTTAATACACCAAATCCTTGTACTTTTCTAGAATTTAAATTAATTTATTTCTTCCTCTTTTTCTTGAAGTGCAAGTGTAAGTAAAGCATCTTCTCTGAAATAAGCACAGTTCTCGACACAGTGTGTATATATATCTCTCTCACACTGTATAGTTCGATATGAACACATTGCTGTCCTGAAGAGCTTACAATCTGAACAGAGAAGACAGGATGGGAGAATAAAAGAACACTTCTTATCTTGCATTTATAGTTACCAAATGGATGCAAAGAGAATTGCCACAAGAAATTGCCAGTAGGAATCCTGGAGGAAAGCTTGATCTCCTGGATGCTATCATGCTTACCTACCTTCCTTTCAACTGGTATATTATTTCAGTCTGTGAGCCAATGCAGCCACAGAACTGTTTCAAAAATACATGGTAATGTCTGCTGATCTGCACGAGTATGTAAATTCATCACTATTACCAGATTATTCTGCCTGAAAGGCAGAGCCCAATTAGGAAAGATTTCTTACAAATGAAAGTGTCACCTATGGATTTTTGTTGTTTTAAATGAATGAACAAAAATACCATTTTTAGCTCTGAATAATACCCACAAAATCTACATTTGTTGGACAAGGACAGCACTTCTCCATAGTAGTTAAGAAGTCTTCTAACGGGAACATGAGTCATAATCTTACCTACCATAAAGTTGATTATGTACATGGGGAAAACACCCACCAAATTCACGAATGATTCTCACATGAACTGCTGTGTATTCATTATCGTGCACTACCATACTGTGCTTGTATTGATGGATTAGAAGTGAACACTTTTTCGCTAATAAATTTCATCAACTTTTTTATTTGATACAGTTTGTTTTGAAAGGCAGTGCTTTTGGCACTGAGGGAAAAAAATAAAATAGGTCACAGCTCATCTAAATTCCAAAATGCAGTTAACAGCTATATCAAAGCCTGTAGCAACAACTATGGAGATGAAACATTAACAGGACAGCAAGTTTAACATTATGTAAGTACAAGAAGACAGGCAGAAACAATTAGATTGAAAATATACTTAATTCTGGTAGTAGTTAAAATTATTCTCTCAGTTATGTCTCACTTTTCCTTTAAATGTTGCTGCAAACAAATGTGAAAAGAGAGAGTCTAGAGCACAATTAGAAGAGAGAAAAATTCAATTTTTGTCCAGTCTGAGATGGGAAATACTAATTCAAAGTTCTGTCAGGTCGCTAGCGTGGATTTAGCTGAAGCAGTTTCCTTGCCCTTTTGCCAGAGATCACCACCATCTCAGTAGCCACAGCAGAACAGGGTGCTCGTCAGCTGCTGCACTTGGCATATTAATAAGAAGTTCCCTTCATTAGGAGTTGGAGACTCACAGCCAGACTGTGAACGTGTGGTGGTGTGCTCCCCCACCCCCCAACTAGACCTGTATTTCCCGTAATCTTGCTCAAGGGATAACCACCAGTGGCAATTGTAATGGATGCCTCTGGTCCCGATGGCTGCATCTGGCTCAAAGTGGATTCAGAGGAGACTGATAATACAATAGCCAAGGGCTAATTTGAACAATGCACCCACCTGACCACAGTGCTGGTCAATGTCTGACTCAAGCCAAATTTGGAAGAAACTAACACCTGTAGTTGGTACGTAAATATCAGTCATCTTACCCCATAAATAGCAGACAGCCCAGGGCGTGTTGAGCTCTCCTGTAGGGCCGTGGGCTGCACGCCAGGATCTCCCCTTGAGTAGGGACGCCTCTCAAGGTTGCTCCTCAAGGCTGAGAGATTCCTTGCTGCAACAGATTCTCGGTAAGTGATTAATAGCATGTTAAACTTTGAAATCTTATCTAAGTGATATGAAGGATTGATTGTGCCTATATAATTCTTTAGACATAAACAGTTGACCAAGTCTGGGACTAGGAGCGGATCCAGCCACACCTAGACTTCTGTCTGAGAAGGAGTTTAGAAAGCAAGGGGATCCACTCTGAACCTCATGACTCAATGGAAGGGTTTCCCTGACAGTTTTGTCTGACCCTGTCTTGTAAGCAGTAAATATCAAGTGAACCTTGCCATTGATTCTTGTTTAACCACTGTCGCATTTTCTATCAAACTTTGTTAAATTGCTGTTCTATAGCAATAAACATATTGCTACTTCTCTTTTATGAGTGAAGTGTGTCACTCCCACCTGTGATAGAACCAAAGTGACTGTAAGAACACGCAATCTGTTCTCTGCTGTCTCTACAGGGCAACCTTTGGCAGAAAGATGATTCAGATAGGTTAGGGCAGTAATGTCTTAAAACAATTTACAGAGGATAAATCTATCTGAGATTGTCAAGTTATAAATTTTCCTTTCTCACTTGTGGATTCAGCTGCAGCTTTCCCAGGCTCAAATGTATCTAAATTGCCATCTAATCTTTGCCTATATCAAAAAGGTGTGTGCTTCATTGTATAAAAATTCACTTGATCTTTCTAAATCCTATGATGTGATTCATTAACTTGAATTCATTTGATCACAGTATATATTCCCTTTTTTCCACATTTTACTTTCTAGGAAATGAAGACAACGAAGTTAACTTGGATTTACAGGCATGCGCCTTTGACTATGCTGATCCGATTTTGGTTCCCCCCACACACTCTGCCCCCTAAATTTTCTTCATATGATGAAGATTAGTCTCTGTGCCAATTTTAACAATGCTTCATGATGTTTAGAGAAAAAATTTGGGGGGCACATCTGAAGCTTGTACAGATCCTTTGGATATGTAAGAATATTTGCATTTGCCTTTCACATCCTTGCCATTTTCAAATCCAGTGCTGCAAATTTAGGTGATGCTTCTCATTTCACGTTGGTAGCCTGTCCCCTTTTCTACCTTCCATACAGCGTATTTTTACTTTTTAGTTCAGTCAGCAATTCCTTGTTCAGCCAGTTTGGCCACCTGCCATGCCTGCTCAGCTTTTTGCACACTGGAATGGAACATTAGAGTGCTTTGTGAAGGTTGTCCTCCTAGAAGATCAAGTAGCTGTCCTGGACCCCTTTGTCCTGCCCAGCAGCATCCCATGGCTTCCCATCAGTTCCCTGATGATGCCAAAGTCTGCTGTGCTGAAGTCTCCTGCCTCCCTTCCCCAAGGATATTAAATTTCTGCTGTCTCATGGTCACTTCAGCAAAGGCTTTCATCAGCTATTAGGCATCTGGCAAGTTCATCCTTGATTGCGAGTAGCAAATCCAGCAAAGCATCTTCCAGATTGTTGTGTCCAGCCTACATCAAAAATTGTCCGTAGAAATTTGCTGGATATGGTGCACCCATTATGTAACATACAAAAAAACCCAGTATAAGAGCAGTTAAAGTCAGCAGGCAACGTCTTGTGCTGCCTGGTTCCTGGCTGCAGTTGTCTCACACTGTTCCCCCTGAACACTAGGTCCACTTCCTTTTCTTTCATCCTGTCCTGTGCTCCCCACGTACTCTAGCTTTATTGATGATTTTTCTAAAAACATGCAGATAGTTCCTAGAAATTTACTTAGCACCTATCTGCTTCATCTTTGATCCAACAATAGAGAAGTTTTAATCTGAGACTTTAGACAAAAGAATTGCCACTAACAATAATCCAAGGAGTTCTCTTTTATTGCTAACAATTTTAATAATCCCTTCTTGATCTATTGAGTGATATTTTCACTTACAAGGAACAATTTGTTGACAGCCTCAGCTTCTATTATTCTCTTTGGATGTGCAATCCATTGCCTTGCTCTATTTTTAAAAAAAGCTACTTGACCGCATCAAACATGAGTCTCGTATCAAGCAAAGAATGTAATGGTCTATAAGAAGGGGAATTTCCTTAATTCATCACTGTTTGGTAGTCTACTGAAGGAAAAAAACTATTTTCTGGTTTTTTTTCCAGAGTTCATAAATGTAAGTCTTTCCCTGCAAATACTTTTAAAAATTGAGGTTTCATTTTTGAAAGCTGTCTACTAAGCTCTTACTGGAAATATCAGGGCATTTTTATATAGATTTGAAAGTGCCGTACAGGGAAACCCATCATGATTAACATTGTTTATGTTATAGATTGGAATCTGAGGCACAGAAAGGGGTTCTGCTTTAGAGTACAGAAGATCTTGCTATATTAACTTTTCAAAGCCTAGTGCTTATTCTCGTTTTGAAATTTTTCTAGCCGTAATTTAATTTTTTTAGAAGCCAATTCTGAAACATTTTGTGTTTTGTAAGGTAGCTCCAGGTACTCTACAGAGTTGCAAAAGCTATAGTTTAAGTTCCAACCTAGTAATTCTTTTCTGCTGCCAGGACAGTGTATGTTACAGAACTTTCTGTCCTCTCTTAGCCTTTTCTGATCCATCATCAACAAGGCTGTTTAAATTTTCTTCCATTTTATCACCTCTTTATTCCCATTGTCTATTCTAATTCAATTTATTTTTTAGATTTCTTTTTAATTCTAATTAAGTATCTGACAAATCTCTGAGGTCACACTTGTTTATGACACAGGGACTGTTTATTTTGGCTAGGCTTGCCTTGAAGACTTTTCATATTGTCTTTTCAATATACAAATTAAACGATTGAAGGGACATTACCAGAGTGTAGGGACCACTGAGACATTTTTTAATTGTATCTTAAGCATGCTTATTAATTAACTTTCCTTATATATAAAAAATCATGAACTCGAGAACACAATCAGAATGTTTTGTGGTCACAGTCTCCTAACAGGTCTGTCTAAACCTTGTGATTTTGACGAGCCTACATCTAGAATACCTTAAATATCCTTAATTTGCAGTATCTAAAGGCTAAAACTTTTGTGATCTTCGGTTTCTCATACCTAACCTCAATACTGAACATGCACAACTGACATCATTGTTTAATATATTAAGATCAACAAAACCATGTAAACAAAAACAAATTTTCTCTTTTAAGAATGCAAGTGATCTCTGATTTGTACAATTGCAGGTTGTTATAAACTCAAGTTTGATGATGGTAAATTGCCTAAAGATCTACTGAATGCTATATTAATAATTTTATGTTACCACTGATTATACTGTTTATTAAAATTCACCAATCCACTGTGTTATAATCCCATTTGACCTATATACTATAGTTGCATGTGGCTTAAGTCAGCTGACAATGAAATAATAGTGATTTAAGGAAAGTAACTGGCAGAGGCAGCATGTGCTTATCTGATTAAGGAAGAGCGTCTGGCTAGAGTTCAAGGTATCTGGTTTATGTTACAAAGTTCTAAAACATCTATGATAATATTTCTAGTTGTAATCATTAAAATCAGATGGTAAGGGATTACTAGTAGGATACTTTCCAGAATTAAGAACTTGCAATGGTTCTGTCAATCAGAAAGAGCCTGGATGTTTTATTGTCCTCCTGCATAGAACAGAGAGAATTTTTGGGTATGTTTTTGTAAGCTTTGAAAGAGACTAGTGGCTTTCTGTGTTCAAAAAACTGGGGACTGAAGATCAGTGTCCATGACTCTGCTTTGGAAGAATATTTGCTTTTACTGCTTTTGCACTTGGAAAAATGATTAATTAAGGTATTGTACTGGAAAATCATGAGCTGTCTTAATTGTTATTTCTAAATGTTATGAGACACCCAAGAACCTGGAGGGAGGCCAGAGACTGCAATTTTATTTGAGTTATACAACATACATTATACAAAAATCCCCAGCAATCTCAAAAAAATTAGAAGTTCACAGAGCCTTTGCTACATTTGCTTTTTTCAAGGGAATTTCAGATAGCAGATGTTCTGGAAAAATGAGTAAGACCAGTGATTTAGATTGGTTAATACATCAATTAGTTGCCTTCACCTCAATCCACTAAAGAAAGAGACAATACCATGATTTCTTGATAGCTGACTTTGATAACGTGTGATTATTTCATCAGCTTGAAGCACTGGTTCATGATGAACCACTTGACTCATAAGTGACACTTTGTGTTTATCATTTCATTGCTAAAAAGTGACTAGACAATGTGTGGTCTGCCAAGCTTGCATATGTCACAGAGCTCTATGTATAATGCAATTAGGTGGAGAATCAGGAAAATCTATAAATCGCTACTTGGTTGTTCTGTTTGAATTTGCAAAATAATTCTGCTCTAGGTTTGGGGCTTTTCTTTAGCATCTCTAAGCAAGCAGTTTTGAAGAAAAGCTGTAAAAGACTGAACCAGAGGTAAATCAAAAAGTGGTGCATTCCCTTTCGTGAAAGCAGCTGTGAGCAAAGCCATGAGCACTATGAATTTGCTCTTCTATTCTTGTCATAGGATTTCCCTGAAATCACCTGAATGACTAACATATCTTCTCATGTAGTCCGGTAAACACCATTACCAGGACAAGGTGCCAGACTTTACACTGACCTGGCAGTGCAGGGTCTCAGCACTTGCCTTTGCCTGCCTCGGCCTGTGCTGGCTGGGGCTTGGTTTAACAGCCGTGCAGCGGTCAGTGAGAGCTGCCTCACCTGTTTTAACCTGAGCCCTGGGAACACCTAGATTAAGGCATCTGTCTCATTCAAAAGATAAGAAAGGAGAATCCTCTCTCCGTACTAAAAGATTAGCTGTCTTCTGACAGCTTCTGACGTAAACATTTCCATACATTTTAGTTGGTGCTAATTAGTTATTTTAAACTACATTAACTGTTATCTCTAAATCGGTCTCTTGAAGGAATGCATAAAAGGGCATTAGTATTTACATTCATGTATGTCTGATCTCTATTTGACATTTGCTAATGCTTTATCAAATACTTATCTCTGAATTCTGAGTAAGTTGTAATTATTCTAAAAATGCAGAAATAATATTTAAAATCTACAGATAGAACCAGAGGAGATTTAGGGGGGGGTTAATAAATTACGGTTGGCCTCATTTGGAAAGGTAGTGCAGTTTCTATAGCACCCAAATGAGAAAGATAATTATGTACATTGGCTGTGTCTAGATTATTTTTTAATCTGCAATAAACCAGTGGTTAGATGGAGTCTGGATTGAGACCTTTTTACGTCAAGTTTTACATGACTTTGCTCTCAAACCATATGAATCATACTTCCACAGATTACAGTGTTTTAGATTACCACGTATGTGCATGTCTTGCTTTGCTTTTAACATAATTACATATGTTCGCTGATGCTAGTGTGTTATCATTCTGTAGGAATGCCTGAGATATTCAGATGGAATAAGTGTTTCATCCTGTTACTGAGACCATATCCTAGTACTGCATCATATATTGTCCTTTGTGACTGTACGGTCCAATTACTTGCCTAAAAACTTGGGCAGATATCTACCATGAGAGCGCGACTATTTTTAGGAAATGCAGTCTTCTTGCATTATCAGAAGGTTTGCAACAATTCATTTGGATAAAATGACCATAGAATGAGACCTTTTCTCTCAGTCTTTTTATTTCAAGCAGTTGACTGGTAATATTGATGCAAACTTGTTATCTGAGAATTAGTGGAAGAGAAAGAGGCTTCTAAAAAGCAATCCAAAGCACTGCCACAGGATCTCATCAGTGAGAAATAGAGATTACAATGCTCTTTGGTCTTCTCTGTTGTGGTATACGTTGTTCAGTCATACGTAATTTCTGTTCCAATGAAGTAAACATAATAATACCAATAGCCTGATTTCCTGTTTCAAATCATTGCAATTTGTTCAGTATAATTCTTGCTGAATGAGGTCACAAAATGTCAACTGTTTTTAAAATAATTATTCTGACTTTCCTATTAGGTTTGATAATTATATTTGAATCTTTATTCCTCTTGCCATTTTCCTCTTGTCTGAAGTGCTTATTTGAATAAAAACAGAGATTCTATGGCCTTGATGATTGTTATTTGGTGTAATTTACAAGAGAGAACCCAGGGTAGTCTGCAACACAAAATCAGGAAATTAGCAAAGCACGATAATGGCGAGCAAAGCAGATTTAAAATGTGGGGACAAGTACAGGTAAGAAAGAAAATCAATTAATCTAAATTTAAAAAAAAGATCAAAAGACAGGTTCATCTAACTTCAAAATCAATGGATCCAAAAAAGCTTTGAAGTGTTCTGTGATATGCAACAGGCAAGCTATGTTCTAAGAGCCAAGTTTAACAGAAGTTATACAGTCACTTTTTCAAATTCAGGTACATGCACAGCAGATTAACAGAATGATGCCTCTTCTTTCAAAGTCTGTGGGTGTTTTTATTTCAGACTTGGGTTTCTTTTGGAATCAAGTGTATCTATATTTTCCTTATAATGAAGATGAAAATTACATTAAGCAATTGCATAATTTTCTTTTTATTTTCTCCTCAATACCTCAAATATTACCCTGGTATCTCTCCGATAACTGCATCAGTGTTGTGTCTCCCTTTTTTTAACTGCTAGTCAACTTTTGTGGGATGCTCATTCATGTACATCCTTATCCTTATTAGCATGCAGTATCCTCTTTGAATTAAATTTATACCTTGCAATTAAATATCAAACTAGACAGTCTGGCCACCAATATCTATCCATTGTTCTGCCTTAACTGAAGAACAGTTACTCAGCAATAGATGTCTTTTAATTTTTACAAATGTTCTTACAAAGCAGTCTGTATGCTAGTCCTGTTTAAAGACAACTTGATCCATCCTGTTCTTTGTATCTTGTGATACAAATCCACAAATAAAAACTATTATCAAATAATAGTTTGGAATATTTAAGCAACTGGCTTTTCTTGACCTTCCTCAGTTTCTCATGTCATATCTTGCTTGAGTGATTACTTGAAAAAGAATACATCTTTTTCATAGTACTGTATACCTTTTTCACATACCTATAAAACCACCACTGCTTTAGTCCTGCTGTCCTATATAACATATTCACTATCTTAGTTCCCTATTTTGCTTTACCTTCTTTGAAAGACAAATCTGACATTTTTTATTCTATTTTCATTTCATGGATACCACCAAATTCTGATTTCACAAACTCTTTTTTTTTTTATTATTCTATTATAATTCCATTTACTTCAACATAATTTTTTTCTAATTTACTATCCATGTGGAAGTATACAACTCATTTTCTACCAACCTTATCTTTTACTTATCACTGTGCTCAGAACTCTAGAGTTTCTTTTCCCATTTCCTTTTATCATTTTATCATTTCGGATGTATTTAATTCTCCAGTGTTCCATTAGTCTCTTCATATGTATGTATTTGTTTACAAAGATTCTGCTATAACTTCTCTAGTTACGTGGTTTCTCTGGCTTAAGATTTTTTCCACCACTTATTCTATGTCTCACTTAATCCGTATTTAAAGACCTGTTTTCAGAAGTGATAGATCTTTTAAAAAATCACATATTTTTTGACAGGACTGAGAAGTATGTGATTAGTTTTGTATCTTCAGTTTTTGACATTGAAATCTCTTTAGACCTACTGAGTTTCCTTGTAGCTGGGATAACTTTAAACTAACCTATGTGCTTCCTTAGGTGACTGGTCAGGAAATGTTATCTTAACCCAGCAAATACTAACAACTCAGATGTACCTTTATGACTTCCAACTGATTACTTCAATTGTACTTTATCTACCCATGCAACCTGATGGCACAAAATGCCACAACCTGTTTTAATAAAAAAACAAGTTGCCAAAAAGTTACCACAATGCTCTTTTTTCCTGCTCATCAGTCCCCTGACTGATCTTTTCCTGATCAGTCCCCATCCTAATATTTAAAGCATTCTGAGGAACTAGTTCAAATTTTCTCTTAAGCATAACTAAGATTTTCTGTGACTGTTTTTCCATTTCAATACCCAAAATGTTAGTCAGTAACAGAAATATTTTCATAACAGCTGAAAGAAGATATGCTAGAGATTTGTATTTTATGACTCTGACATGCATGTTTATCAATAGATTACATAGGAACGTAAGAATAGGAACCCGCCACCCTTTGAAATTTATGATTTGGTCCTTAGAAGAGAGAGGCTTGCAGCCTTATTAGTATTATCTTCCAAAGAGGTATTAATAAGAGAAGCTTTTAAAAAACACTTGGTTTTATGGTTGATTACATCAACAGTGTAGCAAAACCAGTGGTAACTGAGGAATACATCTGCTTCAAGATCATGAAGTAAACTTTCTTTGCCCTGTAATTATCGGGAGAAGGGTGTCTTACATTTTTTTAAGGGTTTTTTATACATCCTGGTGTTTTCACTGTCTAGAAGCTGTGAAAATGGATAGAGCTATCTTACATGAAGGACAAAACTTTACTAAATAACTCCGTGGGAATAACATTAAGTTCTTAACAAATATAGAACAATTACTTTTTAAGATATATTAAATCAATCAGAAAAGGACTAAGGAGTGGGTTTGGTTCATAACGATCTGTAGCACTGTGCAGGTTGTTCTCGGGATGCCTGGCAGCGTTGTAGTTTATGACACTGCCAGTGTTGGAAAGAAGGTTGAACTGCATCAGAAGTAAAAGTGCAACCTGTTCCTGGATACTGGGTTTGAAATTTGCTTTTAAAAGTGTAGGATCTATACATATAGAGAAAAAGATACTTTAAACTCCAAGCACTGTTTCCAAGTTCCCTTTGAGAAAACTCTGGAAATTGTTGATCTGAATGCCAAGGGGACTTTAGAGATTTCTGTTGGTAATACTGTTGCAGTTTTACCAACTCCTCTTCTGTAAGTTTAAACAGTGTAATGATAGGACAGCTGCTATCAGCAGATTAGTGCAATCGCTTTCAGTTGAGTTTCAGATGCATCTCCTCCATAGCATGAGATTATAGAAATCTGCCAACCGTCTTCATATTATTGATTAATGACTTAAAATTGTTCTCACACTTCTCAGCATGTTTCCAAGAACTTTTTAATCTTAACTAATGAGAAATCATTGTTGAAGATTTTACAAATTATGATAAGGTGATGTGCTGGTTTTGGCTGGGATACAGTTAATTTTCTTCACAGTAGCTAGTACGGGGCTGTGTTTTGGATTTGTGCTGAAAACAGTGGTGATAACATAGGCATGTTTTCCTTATTACTGCTAGGCAGGACTGACACAGAGCCAAGGCCTTTTCTGCTCCTCACCCCACCCCACCAGCGAGGAGGCTGGCGGGGCACAAAGAGTTGGGAGGGGACACAGCCGGGACAGCTGACCCCAACTGCCCAAAGGGGTATTCCAGACCGTATGATAATGTCATGCTCAGCGTATACAGCTGGGGGAAGAAGGAGAAGGGGGGGGACATTGGGAGTGATGGCGTTTGTCTCCCCAAGTAAGGGTTAGGAATGACGGAGCCCTGCTCTCCCGGAGCTGGCTGAACACCTGCCTGCCCATGGGAGGTGGTGGACGAATTCCTTGTTTTGCTTTGCTTGCGTGCGTGGCTTTTGCTTCACCTGTTAAACTGTCTTTATCCCAACCCACAAGTATTCTCACTTCTACCCTTCCAATTCTCTCCCCCATCCCACTGCGGCTGGGGGAGTGAGCGAGTGGCTGGGTGGGGCTGAGTTGCCGACTGGGGTTAAACCATGGGAGATGACCTCAGATATAAAAATATATAGGAATGTATACCAAAAAATGCAGAAGGAAAAATTAATCTTTTAGGGATGAATAGCACTAGTCATTAATAAACTTCATTTAAACTTTATTATATGTATACTATATATATTATCATTCTAAATATATGCTCTCTCTATAATGTAATTAGAGATATATATTTAAACTATATGTGACCAAGCTACACAGTCTCAAAGCTTATTAGAATCATTAAAGCAATTGTTGTGAGAAGTGACACCTTTTTATTCAGCAGCCATTCTCCCTCTGGGGGAATTTTTGCACTCTGTCTCTGGGTAAGTGAACTCTGTGATAGACGGATTCACTGGGTTTGAGGGGAAGTATCTCTCTCAGGCTATTAATAAGAAAAAAATACCACAGTAATTGTTACCATATGGGAATGCCATGACCCCAGCAGTCAGCTGTGCTTATCCATATTGAATAAGTACTGAGGAAGCTCTATAAAGAGATTCACAGCCACTGTTTTTCTGTTGGTTTTTTTTTCCTCCCATGCTATTCTCACACCATCCCTGTATACTTTACAGGGTAGAAAACAAAAAACACGCATGCCTATGTCTTCTGGTCTGCCAAGCTTTCGAACCATTGTATGTAATAAACTAAAAAATTGCTGCAGTGGAGACTAAAAAATTTCTAAGTCAGAAGAAATGGTTGGCAGAGTTTTTAATGAATCATCACAACTGCTCCATTTTGGGGAATTTTTTTTTAGTACAAAACTAGATCCAGCTTTTCCATATTCTGCCAAAGATCAGTGGATTTTTATGTTTGTTTTGAAATCAGTTTAAATCAGTGAGTGATTTGCTCTCATAGGATCAAAGTTTGGCCACAATACTATGCACTTTCTGTCTGAAAAGACAAACATTCTGGGCATGTATTTGATACAGTTTTTTCTTAATTTTAATAAGGGGAGGCAGTTCTTCTATAAAAAGAAGTGAGGATTCTGGGCAGCACTTTGAAACATTGCTATGAGCAGTCCAAATGAAGGAAAACCTGTTCAGTGAGCGGGTTAAGATCCTACATTCTTGTAATAATTTTGCATCCATGTTTTCCAGCAGCAGTTCAAATGAAAAATAGTCCAAATTTTCAAGTGCATAACTGTGATGGGAAAGATGCTTACTGTGTCTTCAGCCAATTCATTTTTCCATAGTCTTAGATCACTAGGTGTAAAACAGTGCTATTATCAATTATTGAAAATCATTATTAATATTATTATCACAAGAATAATAAAGACACTAAGCTATTCAGATGCTAAAGGGGACTAAGTAAGTATCTTAACTAGATGTACTATAAAAGCCTCCTGTAGGATTATTCCAATAACATGAGTGTGGTTCCACTACTGTGTCATACTGTCAAGTGTTTTGGTTTTTTAATTGATCTATTTTGCTTTCAAAGATTGGTATACATGCCTATAAGTGTTCTCATTTATTGGTGTAGCTACTGAAATGGGAACTTTTAGTACCAAACTGTCACTGTAACATTAAAAACAAATTTTGGCTCATAAATGAAACCTCCAGAACCAATTTACCTCAGGAACTCATTAGTGATGAGGGTATCATGTTGCTGTGGTAGTGAGTGTTTCAAATATCACTGTGTGGGTGGTATGTTGGCATGTTACCTTTTACAACCCAAGACCTTCTGATTAAACAAAACATAGAGTAAAAGTAAATCAGAAGTAATTTTCTGTTTACAAGTTCAATTTCACTTTTAAAAAATCATATATTTTAAATCAATATAAACTGTATTAATCTATTCTCATACAATTTTGTTTATGTACTTTGTTTGATGATTAATCTACAATTGATTTAAAGATCGTTTGCTGAGCAGAACAAAATCAGGATATGAGATGCTGCAGCAAAACCAAATGGTCCAGTTCTCATTTTTGTATCTTTGAGTGTGTAGACTCCAAGTACTGCTGAGGGCAAAGGTCCCAGCAGGTTGTAAAAAGGCTCTGGGAAAGCATGTTTTTAGGTATTTGTATCTATATCTCTGTGTGTGTCTGTGCCTGTTTAAGTATAAATGTATTTCAAGTGCAGTATTCCTCTACGTCCCTCTCCCCTCCAAATGGAATGATCTGTTGCTATGACCACTGTTGCAGTGAGTCAACATCTATTTAAATCTAGTCGGTTAGCAACATGCAGTCAATCACTGGATTGCATTTGGTGAATATTCCCAAGGGTTTTCTAATTAGTAGAGTATTCCTCGCCACTTAAAATGCCACATAATTTTTCCAGGCACATACTGCTAATTTAGAGCATTCTCTCTCTCTCTCTCTCATTCCCTCTCTCTTTTAAAAAAAATAATTTCCTCCTCTAATGGCAGGGATGTTGTTAAATAAAGAGCCCATATGAATATACAAGTATGTGGAATATAGGTACAGAGTTGTATTTTTAAGACACATGCTACCAACGAAACAAAGGGCAGATCAGCTCCAAAAACTTTATCCCATGCTCAGAGAAATGAGCTTGGAAGAGACATGATGTGATTAAAAAACAACCAAACTCACTTCCAAGCAGCTCCATCAATTAGCATTTTAGGACACTTGAGATTGTTTAACTGACACTCTAGCAATATACCAGTGGAAATTTAATGTTCTTTGAAGAAAGTGCTGGCAAGTAGTATAGGCAAGGAAACAGTGTTCATAGAGAGGCCAATAGATCTTTTCTCTCAGTCACCATGGGTCTCTTTTATCAACCTTTTGCACACTTAAACACTCACCTTGCATAGATAGATGAGGAAAGGACTATCTGCCAACATTTTATCAGACTCAACTGGAGGAGAGGAGGTCCCCAAAAAATTTCTTCTGAATTCAGATGTGGAATGAGGCACCATCAAACAGATGGACGTGCAGAGTGGTGAAGTGGCTTCTTTTGGGACATACGAGATATATTTAGAGTACACGATCCAGGAGCACATCTTAGTCCCTAGGCCTATATAAGTGATCCAGCCATATTTTAATCCCATATTAGAATGAGATCAGATGCACAAAAGCCCCCATCCATACATTCCTTTCCCTGGCAAGAAAAGATCTCCGCGTGGACTCTAAGATAACCACAGCATGCTCTTGCCAAATCTTGAAGACCAGGACCTGCCTTGTGCTATGCGTCTCTTGCATGGCTAGAGAATCTCTTGAAGAGATCTTCTTATAAAGATTCCTAACCTCTTTGTTCTAATTGTCAGCATGTAAGCCTTCATTTCCAAAAGTGATTCTAGGTTTCAGATTGCTTATTTATGTCCAGCTTTGAAAAAGCAGTAATTTACTTCCCAGAAAATCAAATCTGTTTAATGTGTCTGAAGTGGCTACTGAGACGTCAATAAAATGAGAATATGGTCTTATTTAAAAATGTAGATCACAGCTCTTGCCCTCTGTTTTTAAATCATTCTTGAATCTTTCTTTTGATTATCCCAAGCTTTTCTTTTTCATTTTGCTAATCTGTATTTTCCATTCAAGTCTTCCACTATAATTGCAAAAGAAAAAAACCCCACAAACTATTGATTTTTTTATTAGTAATCCTAGGTTAATTTTGGAAAAGGCAATGTAAGTTTTGCCATACATCACATATTATTGTAGGCAATATTAATAACAGTTTTCCATGCCATCCAAACATGTAACAATAAACACTATTAATAAAAAAAAATTCATCATAATTTGTACATCATAGGCCTGAGCTGAGATTCACAGTCCAAGTAGAAAGGCACCTGCCCAAAGGCATGGCTTTATGCAGCCACATCACTATTACAGTTAGTTTTTATAAAACACAATCTATGAAAATCATGTCATAAACCTCTTTTGTAAGAAACTATAATCGAATCAGGAAATATGTATTTCATATTTGTACCTTATTAATAGGAGACCCACATAAAGAAACAAATTTAGAAATCCAAAAGGCAAGAATTCAACCAAACTACATTCCATGAGACACAAATTAATTCTGATAACACTAACGGCATTAACAATTCAATGTAAAATGGCAACTGCAATAACCAGACCTAATAAAACTGACCAGGTGCACAGGGGGATAACACATTTCTGATAAACAAATGCAGATAAACATGACTTGGACTTTCAAACTGATAGAAGTGGAACTTCACATAGTCATGAACAAGCAGAGGTTGACTCCAGCAGGTGACAGTGTTCAAGAAAAGATTTACAGTCTTCTAGCACTGTGAATTATTATAGAACATAAACATTTTTGTTAGTAATACCGGTTATGTAGTGTAGCTTAGGGTTTTTAAAAATATTTGAAAGTATTAAGTATTATTCTCTTTCTTTGGCAAGTAGACTTTAAGAATATAAACTGGAAAAACACTAAACTTTATCATGAGCTTCTTAAGAGCTGAATTTCCCAAAGTATTTGCAGACATGTGGTTTTATTTGTCTTATGGACAGGATTACATATGCCATGATTTAAAACAAGTTAACTCCTTTAGCCAAGAAAGATGAGATTTGAAGGCTTTTTCCAAATGCATTTTACATCCAAGGATGTGTGCATACTCAAATACTATGTAGCTGCAAATCAGAAACTTTCTCTCAGGCCTGTTTATTTCTTCTGTAGCTGAGATAGCCATGGGCTAACTATTTACATCTAAAAAATGGGGACAAATGGCTATTGCACTAGTAATTTACAGCTGGCTGCAAACTGGATCCTAGGCTACCATAGCTATGTAATCACTGTAACAAAAAATGAATTAACATTAGAAGAGTCAAAAAAAACCCAACCCCCCAGATTCCAAAAAAGGTAACAAATACAGGACATTATATTTTCTACCGAAACTAGCAGTTGGAAAATGCTAGTTTAATTCTTAACTCTGCTACAGGCTAAGTAAGCCATTTACCCACTTAGTGCCCCAGTTTCTCTGACTATAAAAATCTGGGTAATCTTATTTATACACTCTCATACAGTAATTTCCAATCTCAAACAGGAAAGAAACGTTAGAGAATCATGAAGTATATTTTTTAGAAGAACACAGTAATTGCCCAAACAGACAGAATCTGAATTTCCAGCCCATTACGATGGCTCCTAAGTGCTACAGTCATCACCCCCATTATCTCTTAATACCCACCCTGGTATCCTGTTTCTAAAAAGTGACTGGTACTGGATGCTTCCAAAAAAGATTTTAAAAAGCAGATATAACCAAGGGAAAAAACAGTCTACAAGTTTCTTTCTAATCCCCAGCCTACCCTGTTCTTTTTTTAGAGAATTTTTTTTTTGCTGAAAAAATGGGAGTTTGGGTTCTGTTCTATTTAGGTCTGTTTATATAATCTCGTGGTCGCTTTCATTAATACATGAGCATTTCACAGAAAAGAAAACAAAGCATTTTATCTATATCTTTCTCTTCCTCTGTTACCCTTCTTCAGAGGGACCTTCTTCAGGTTCCTACTTCTTATAATAGATGAAAAAAATGTACTTGAAAGATGTTTCTCAACATTTTGTGAGATTTCAAGTCTTAAAAACATCTGTCACCAACAACCCTCTATAAAACAGGGGGGTTTCCCATGGTGCAATAATTTGCAGATTGCCTCTGCAGATCTGAGTTACAAAACATTCCTTTCTAGTCTTCTCAACATTATATCCACATAACTGCCAATGACAGAACTTGACACTCTCTTACCACAAACATGCCTGTATTGAGGTATTCAATCATATTTTGTCAAGGCTTGATATCAGTAAAGGGGGTAAAAATTGTGCAAGTAACATAAACCTTCTTTCACAGCTGTTTCTAATTACTCAGTTTGAAGACAATGGAAATCTTGCAGTTTAATAAGCATAAGCTCAAATGAAAAATTAATCAAATTTTAATTTTTATTTTTAGGGATCTTATTATTTTGTATTTTTATTTCGAAAACATCCATTTGAAATTTTTACAGTTGATATACTGTATCTCATAGCTCTTTAGTATTTCCACTTCAAAGTTCTCAGAAAATATGAAACAACTTTCCAAGATTAAGGAAATTTGCTGCAATGTCATGAATTATTGATGAAATAATAAACTGTGAGTTGTTTTCTTTCACTTTTTGGTTTTTAGCACTTCGAATATTTCAGATATTTTTTCCCCTTTTCAACCCTTTTTTCCCCTTTTTTCAACCTTTTTTTCCCCAAAATAGATTCATTTTCCACCTTTTTCCCACATTCATGAGGCTAGAAACATTTTTACCAGGAAAACATTTTCCCATATTTCACAATTCTAGAAACAAATCAAAAAGTAGTACAAAACCACAAAATACTGTAAGACCCTCATTACACATTATTTTTCCAGAGCTCCAATACTCTATGATATGAGAGGAGAAGAGCATAGATTCTTGTATGACAATAAAAGAGAGCCAGTAAGAAACATTTGCATAACCCATCACAACTCAGAAATCTACTGAGGATTCCCCAAGGCCACTCAGAATCCCCTTTGGTATTCTGCTTTAAGCAATTACAATGTCCTCACAGAGGACTTTCAAAAGAAAAATCATGGTGGGTGTTAGTAGCTTCTAGGATCTATATTTTTGTTGTACTTTAAAATGACAGCCATCTGGAAGAGTGTTATTGGCGCCTACCCTCATGTCAGTGATTAGTATAAACATTAAGATATATGTGGGAAGGGTGTGGAGGCGTCACTTTCCTATCCTCAGGCAAAAGAGGGGTTTATATATAAGTAAGTATTTTATTTAATCCTAAATTTAGGAAAATTTTAAATCCTAAAGATTTCAAACTTGTAACTCTTTCCATTTAAAATATCAAAATATGGAAAATAAAAAATACTCATTATAAAAATCTCCCCTTTCATACCAGAACACATCCCCCTTACCAGGGGGTGTATGAAAGAAGAATTCCTTTGCAAAAAAACCCAAACCAAAAACAATACCCCCCCAAACAAACTAAAACAAGACACTGACTCTCTCTATGCCCTTCAGCACATGATACACTTTAATGCTAATGAGTATAAAATGCTGCACAAAGCTGTCATATTACCCTATTAATTTTCCTAGGTTACAAGATATTTAGAATAAGCTCCCGAGATGAGCAGTATTTCTGTATGACAGCGGGATTATCAGTTATTTGTAGGAACTTACACTAAAGCATAACTTGTACACTAAAGTGTCTTGTTATACTTAAATAAGAACCTTAGTACACATATGGCTTTAATAACCTTTGAGAAAAGGTTATTTGTTGTTCCCAGTTTCTAGCTATAGTGCTAACTGTTTTAGCTAATAATGCAATTATGACTTCTAAAACCCGCAACTGGAATTTGAGAAATTCCAAACTGAGCACTCTGACACATAATTTATGCTTTTCTTTGCACACTCCTTTTTATAAAAAATGAATCCACTAATGTCTCAGGTGAGAACATTCTGTACATAATAAGAGATCAAAGGGCTCTAGTCTGAAAAACGGTTGTATGCCACAATGCAGAGACTTTTAACATGTAATTTTGAAGTTCCTGCTTCTTCAAGTAGAACCCAGACTAATGTGTTAAGGATCAAGACCCTCAATATGATGCCTGAAGAAAGTTAAATACTGGACGAGCTAGGTATTGAGCACGCAGAGACAGAAGCTGAAATAAGCTTATACGCCTTTTCTCTGCAGAACTAGGGTGTATTATTTCAACAAGGTGAATACTTCCTTGCAAGACTGTCTGCAGAAACTTCTCTGTAAGACAAAGGTCTATGATTTTTCTTTGAAAAATGAAATGTGCTATTCTTCCTTTCAGAACATGGTCGAGAGGAAGGTAAGAGCCATAGGAAAACTTGTAACTCATGCTAGAGCTGGTGTCGTTTGCATTCCCTTCTTTGGTTTACAAACTTAAAATATCACAGTCCAGGAGACTGCCATAACGACTAAACGACACATAACAGTTCTTCTGGCCTGGCTGGCTTTTCTTCACAATTACATGGCTTCAACAGGAGGAGTTTACTTCCAAATCAGGGAGGCAGGCCATTTGAGTTCACATTTTCCCAGGGAAAGAGGAAAACTGAGCCTAGGTCTTGTGGTCCTGAGTGAGAGCTGTAGTCACTGAGATGCCAGTAGTTTAAAATAAATCCTTTATTCTCCGTATGAACTTTATGCCATCCTACAGCTACTAGTTCTACTTTCCTTTGGTAGATAAGCATTGTCCCATTCAGTTTGTAGGTATGGATTAGATTTAGGAACCATATAGGCAATGACCTGCCCCACAGAGTCAGGCCTGAAATATTATGGTCATTTACAAAAATGGAACATTAGACACCAAAGGAAACTGAGGCATTATTTGAGTTCATGGACCTCAAGGGTTAGTCAAGAATTAAGCAGAGAATTAAGAATCACAGTTCAGAGTTTAGACATCTGCCTAAGTCCAAGGCCATCTTTGATGACCTAACAGGCCTTTTATTTTCACTACCTGTCCTAAAATTTGGGAGGGGACAAGGCACTGAGACAGAACATATGTCATTGAGCAAATATCCAGTTTTCTCTCTTCGTTGGTCGATGCGCCCAGCCACGTTAGCAGTGTGTATGTGTGCTACTGGGAATACATGCTCAGCCTTGCCACTGGCTGGACCTGGGGACGTGGAGCCACAGCAGCCTCACATCTGTGGGGCCAATACCAGAGGGGACCACCTGGGTCCTGAAGTCCAGCAGATGTGGCA
Organism: Sagittarius serpentarius; assembly: GCA_034782735.1. Taxonomy (NCBI): domain Eukaryota; kingdom Metazoa; phylum Chordata; class Aves; order Accipitriformes; family Sagittariidae; genus Sagittarius; species Sagittarius serpentarius. The sequence continues at coordinate 12,611,985 of JAVKLA010000053.1, read as the reverse complement.
TCCTCTGACCACATAAATCACAGAAAAACAAAAGGAATAGAAAAATTAAAAGCCTCTAATGCTAGGGCATCCTTTTCTCAGAAAGAGAAACTCAGCAGAGTGCACTGCTCAGTTTCAGGGAACCGTCCACATTTCTTGGTGTTTCAGGAAAAAAAAAAATGTTTCACAGATTACAGACTGAAGATATTTCAGCTGAGATCTGAAGACAGCGCATCTCCTCCTGGCCACACTTTGCATTCTTTCCTAGGGCAACCACCCTGTGAAGCTGTCTTAAATGCTTAGTGGAGAATTCACCGTGTGCATGGTTTTACTTCCTGTGTCGTTCCCTAGAAATGCACATAAATCAGACTGAAACCTGCATTATTTATAACAGAAGTTGGCAGGATAGATTACCATAACTCTATTTTGGTGATCTTCAATAGCTACAGCCAGGAAAAGAGAATGCCCTCCTTGAAGTCTCTCCCATGAAAGAAAACGTCTGCCCACAGACATAACAGCTCCCATATACATCACTTTCATCCCTGAGGAAACAATTAGTGTAATTTCTAGAAGAGGAGACAAGCCATTCTTAATCTGTGGATGCATCGGGGAACTAGATTTACCTGTGAATAGAGTTTTACTTGACTTAGGATCTTCAGACTGTGCCCAAAGCATGGACCCAGCATGTTTAATTTGATTTTGTTTCCTCCTTGGCATTATCTCCTAGCTGGTGGCTGTTACTTCTGGCCTCCTCTGCTTCCAGTTTATCAAGCATCAAAATAATCTAGAAGCTTCTGTAAAATGAGTAGACTAATATTATTGCATGGAATTACAGATTAATATGGATTTTTTTGTAAAAAATAATGGGTTATGAATAGGAGTTCTTCAGAAAGAAAAAAACAATTTGAAAAAGATTTATGAAGGCTATTTTAGAGGCCAGAGCATCTCAGAGGCCCTTCCAAAAACATGGCAGAGCAGGACAGCTGGTGCACACACACAATATAATGGTCATGGCAGAAAAACAGTAAGACAAGGCAAAGTACCTAACATACAACTGATATCCACTAGAGCAGGATGGGAATGTCTCCTTAAATGATTCCCTAATAGGAGATATTATTTTGTGTAGAAAAAATTGCTGATACTTTTTCTCTAAACCAATTCATTGTGTCCGAAAACAGTTGGACTTGAATTGAAATATTTCCATTTATTGAACTGATTATAAATTTTTTGTTTCAAACCATTTAATAATAAACAGTACTCTCCTCTATGGCAAAGTCTCTCTTGAAAATTGTGGCTCAAACCATTTATTCTCATGAGCTTTCTGGGATGACTATTTCTTCTGAATTACAATGTATGGGGTTTTTTCTGATAAAGCAGCATAGTGAGTCTTGAAAAATATAATTCAGCCATGGACTGAAGACATTAGAGAAGAACAGAACACCATTTCCCTAAATGATGAATGTCAGGACGTTGTAGGAAAGTGTAGTTTCATCTTGAATTGAATAGAAATGAAAGATTTTTTTTTTGCATATATTCATTTATTGTTATGATTTCTGAATTTCCTAGCACTTTTCAGCCATGCAAATGTTTCCATATTTTATTCAAGGTTCCATTTAGCCCAACAACAAGTGCTAGTAAAATGCTTTCCAAGAGGATGGACATTTCAGTATTTGTTAAATTTAGTCGTAACTTTTGTAGGTTATAATTGGTTTAAAAATAATGTGTCTTACTTATAATCTTGAAGGTGCAAGTGTCAACGTAATTAAGAAAAAAAGTTTTAAGGTGAAGGATCAGCAATTAGTGGTGCCACTACCATCTAGTGGGGATCTTTGCTGCTGCACTGTGTCCGCAGTGGTGTGCTGGATTAGCAAAGGGAGGTGCCTGCTGGTAGATACTTGGGTGACTGCAAGCATATTTGGTTGTAGAGGAGCAAAGACATGAATGTTCATATCAGTTTATCTTTTAAAATGTTTTGTAGCATCTCTCTTTTGTTATATGTAATAATTTCTAATATCATAATGTCTTTTCTGTTGTCCGAAACATTTTTTAATACGTATGTGAATGTCTCCCTCTCTTTAAATCCTTTTTTTCTCCTCTATATTCATTCTGACTCAACCTCATGAAGTCAATACATAGTTTGGGTTTGTTTTCTTTAAGAGTCTGTTGTTTTGTAAATTTTTCTCAACAGGAGAAAAAGAAAAAACTGTTAAAGTTATGACTTATGATCATACAGGCTAAATCTTACTTGGTGTCCTTTATAAATAGCGCAGACGGTGTCTTTTATAAATAGCTCAAAATTTTTCCTTGATATATGGAATGAAAGATATGGCATAAGTAGTTCAATAATCCTTTTGAACAGAGCATATAACCTTCCTGATGCTTTTTCAATAGGATTTTGGTGCAGCATAGAAAAGCAACCTTTGCCAATCAGCTGTCACAGAGTATGAACAGAAATATGTGTATCTTCCAGCTCCACTACCAGACAGGAACCACAAAGAGCTGGGTTGGTTTGTTCCTGACATAAAAAATCCACCAAAAAATAGCTTCAGATGAAAATCAGGCTCAGCATAGGAACAGCACGACCTCATGAGGTTCTCTTACTGTACAGCATAGTCAATTCTCACCTTTAGAAAAGTAATGCACCCAGAGACTGCAATAGCTCTTTTAAAGAGAATCCCAGAGGGGTCAGTTACTGTTTAATAATGTCTTGTGTCATTGCTCTGAATTTATTTTACTGGTAGCTAACTACTACACTCTGCCTAAAAGCACTTATTGAACCTCTGGGCTTACAATACAATAGAATATGTTGGAACAAAATCAAGTCAGTTTTTTCATTCTAATTGGCTGTTCAGAAAAATGTATCTTCAAGGACAAAAAGCAAACCTTCTAAACACAGAATATTTGATGTATAATCTAGACAGCCTTTAGAGAAATGAAAAATGTTTAAATATATTTCAGTAGTTTTCCTTTTAAAAGGGAAACTTTTCTCATTATTTACTATAAATTACGCTTCCAGCTTCTACCAGTGTTTATTACTGCCTCCTAAGTATATTCCTTTCTGTTTTCCTTTCTTAAGGGAAAAATGGGATAGCGAATCACTAACTGAACTGAGCATATACAAACTTCTAGAATGAAGTTACAAGCTTGTTTATATGGTTAACACCATCATTCCTGGCATAAGAATTTCATTCCTTTTCCTGTAAAGTCCCATATTTCTCATATTATACATGCATTTCTTGGAATGTATTTTTTGCTTACAAACCTTTCCATTATTAATATATGAGTAAGTTCAGGTTATGATAAAACTGAGGATCCTTTTCTGTAGGATGACAAATTGCCCATTTATTTCCAGTGTTGAGATTAAGAGTTTTACTCAAATTTCTGTCATGGTGATAATGTCTTTAATTCCTTCACTGGACTTCTAGCAGTGACAGTAAGGATGTTAACAGTGGTGTGGCTTCTGTCTCTAACAGTTGTCAGAGAGGACGATGAATGTCCGTGAACAAACGAGTAAACCTTGCACTTCCCACCTGACATAAAGTACTTCTCTTCAGAGGCTTAGGAGAATAGAAAGGGAAAATACTTAAGACAAAGAAAAAATGGACAAAGGGCTAGGGAAGACCTCTAAAACCAGAGGTAAATTCAAGGAAGGAACAAAGGATTTTTTTTCCTAACTGAGAGGAAACCTTTAGTTGCCACATCAGCTGAAGCTGAGAGGAACTTGCTGTACAGGTCAGAGAGGAGACTGTATTATCTGCAAGAGTAACCTAAATAAGGAAATAAAATGAGGTTCAGGACAGAAAACTGTAAAAGGTCGGTGCTCCATTTCTAGAATAGGCAAGAGCACTGAGGACACCAAAGTAAGCAGTTCTACAGCTAGGTTTTCAGAAATTCGGTAGTGTCTCCTGGTATGGGCATCTCATTTAAGAGCAGGGACCTTATGTGGTCAGAGGATGCCACATCTGCTGGACTTCAGGAGCCAGGTGGCCCCCTCTGGTATCAGCCCCATAGATGTGAGGCTGCGGTGTCTCCATGTCCCCAGGTCCAACCAGGGGCAAGGTTGAGCACGAGCTCACATAGACACTGCTGACATGGCTGGCCACACAGACCAATGCAGAGAGAAAAGAGTGCCTTTGAGAGCACCCACACCACCAGACACCACACTCACACAAACATGAGCAGCAAGGGCAGCTTGAGCCGGTTCCTCTGGCTGCTCAGGACTGAAGGTTGCCGGTGGGTGAGAAAAAGAGAAAACCTTATCGCTGTGCAAGCACTGTTCAGCAGTAGCCAAAACACCAGTGTGTTAGCAAGGCTGGTTTAGTCACAAATCCAAAACACAGCACTGTATGGGCTTCTGTGGGCCAAGTTAAGCCCAGTCCAGCCAGCCCGAGTACAGCATCCCGTAATGAGTCTTCCTTGCTCCCACAACCCCTTGAAGCCCTATCAGGAGCTTTACAGAGTCCCAAGACGCTCTTCCTCCTGCATCTGTATTAAGTCTTATACCCACTCAGGCAATCACCCCTGATAGCCTGGATGGCATTACGGAGAGAGGGGGTTTGGCTGACTCATTCTGATGCGTTTCCCACTGGGGTCAATGGTCTAATTAGTCTCCTGTCATGGTCTTTGGAGAAGATTTTTCTGCGACGTCATTTCACTTAACAGGTCACCAGGGCTCCTCTGCCTGTGTTGTTCCCGTGATCCTTGCTGGGCAGCTGTGTTCCGTGATTAGCTTTTAATCACATAACCTAGCACATTTAAAATTAAATACTACAAATACAGTTGAAATATATAATTTTAATTAAACAATATTCATAATTGGCATTTTGATTAGTTATATTTATCTTCAATTTGTTTCAACTTGCATTTTGACAAGTCTGTCTTAATGATATGTAATATGGTATGTCCTAATGATGTGAAAATAGCACAATGAAATTATGCAGAATGAAATTATGCAGAATGAAATTTTTCAAGACCTCTGAATCAAAATATCTATATTTTTACTGGGAAATTTTGAAAATTTATTTTTCTTTTTCCAATTCAAATCATCAGAATGGTTTTAGTAGCTTTCAGATAGTTTTTATTATTTAAGTTTTGCAAAAGCTGGGAAACATATTAGCAATTAAAAAGTTCAGTCTCATTGTAGAATGTGTACTGTTATGTAAATAACAGTAAAAATTGCAACTTCCATATTTCAGCTTTTTTAGAAAATTTTAAAAGTTAATTTCATTGCAAATTATGAACATGAATTTTGCAAAACTGGTTCAGATAAAAAACTAAAGTGAAATCTGATAAAGAAGTATGTTGTATTTTGTGACATGATTGTAAGGTAACCCTGCTGAATTTCTCCCTTAAAACTTTAAAGTGAGAAAACCATAATATTATTTGCATATATTTACTAAAGTTCCTTTTCTTTACATACACAAGTCTCCTAAAAATTATAGTTCATGTTTTTCTACATGACTTGTGACATTGCCTTATCCTTCTACAGTATCACGCTGCTTACAGAGGAGTTTGAGTATTTGTCATACGGGGAATGAATATGGCACAAATTCAAATTTTATTAAAGCTTTGGCTTTGGCTCTTCTCACCAGAAACTTTAAAAGCACTTCTGAATTGGTGATGTAGCTTTTCTCTTACTCCTTAGAATTCCCAGGCCTGCCTCATGCTACATACACTGACAATTTGAGCAACATGCTGAACTTCATTTTTACCTCTTACTTTCAGATCAATTAGGTAAGGTTAATGCTGTTATACATTCATATTAGCACAGGTGCCATGCGTACAAGGCTAGGGATACATTTGGTTGTAGTGACATAGTATTTCGTCACTTAATTTATTTGTTTGCTTTTTAGGTACCAAACAGGTCAATGAAACTAAGGTAGGCATAAGGTCTGATATTTCATATTTAACTCTCTGTTATGAAAGAATCCTGCTTTTTTCAAGCATTCTCTGCAAATTGTAACTAAATGCACAATGTGTGTGAATGTAAGATAATGAATTGATGATAATGTGCTAGTTTCTCTCGCAGACTTTCCTCATTCTTTGTTTTGTATTTATTGTGTCAAATTTATCATCTAACATTGTATTGTTTCTCCTCCCTAAATAAAAGAACAGAGGGCAAATAAATAGTTTAGAAAATGATGCACTTAATTAAAAGTGTTCTGACAAGCTCTCATTTATGCTAGAATTCGCCAAATGAGTGACATCTTGGCAATATGCGAACATTTTCAGGTACAAGTCAATGACCATATGAATATTGATTAATAGTAATCAATAACATAGCTCTCTGAGAAACACAGGAAAACCTTGAAAATCTCTGCAAATCACTTTTTGTACTATTCAGGCAAATCTGTTTTGTGTAGCAGTTCCAGTATTGTGCTGTTCATCATGTCATGGATGCAGAGTTGCTTTGTTGTGTGTCAGCATTAAAATCCTGGTCCCTTCAGGACTTTGTAATTAGCATTAATTTATAATATTCTACAGTTTATAAGAATATTCCATGCCTTAAATATAGCCAGAATAGCCAGAACTATGGGAAAGTTTGTATACCTATAATCATAAAGCCCACAGAACCACAACAGTGCAGATCAAATGCTAATCAAGCTCCTAACAATATAATTTTCCCATTACAAAGAACAGAAGCACAAATTACATCTCAGACCCTTTCTTCCCTTTTTTAACCAAACCAACCACCATTATGCAGTTTGTCCTGGTGCACTTCCACTGTAGCCATATCTGTTGCATGGAAGTATTCAGTGCCAATTTCTTTTGTAGACATGCTGTTAAACCAAGTACAATCTCAAAATTCTGGTCATATTAGCCCCAGAGATGTCAATATCAAGAAGATTTCACAATCTAAATTGCTGATTCTCTCCCTTTGTCAGGATCTTCAGGTTGCTTATACCAATTTATAAAGTATTTTCAATATATAGTGGATAAGGGCTTTTGTAGTCACAAACTATAGTTACAAACAGAAGTCACAAGGATTTATGAAGCTGTAAAATAAATATTACAAGATGCAAAAATAAAATCAAGTAAGTTGGCAGTTATGCAAAATTGCAATCCATATAGCTCCCATTGTCCAGTGATGAAAAGTACCCTGGAGCTTCGTATATTAATTTGTTCAAAACTACTACTGCATGTGTTCAAACCACACAGCAACTCAATATTGTGACTCTTGGCTGGTGGTGTCCGATTATTTGAATCCCTAGTCTAATTACTTTACACTTCTCTCTGGTGAGATGGATGAGCCACTAGAGAGTAATCCATGCAAATTGGTTTGTCTCCTTTGTTCCTGTGCATTTGCAGAGGTTTCTTCCTTTTCCTATTTTCTGTCATCAGTAAATTTTACTGTCTCCGAACTCCGCTCTTCAACAAATCTTTTACATTCTAAGTAAAAAAATTGAGGTTACAAAGTTGATCTTTGCAGAAACTTTCGGGTACTCCCCTCCACCATTCCCTTTAGTGTTTTAATTGTGTAGCCCCAAATACTCAAACGGCAGGTATATAGAGCTTGTGCATTTCAGCACATATGAGCACTCATCTCTTCAGTCTTCACAAGGCATATGAAAAATCAGGGTAAACAGTCTGAGTAATGAACATTCTTCAGTTTTTCTGAATTGCAGAAAAGGACTAATAATGACCCTGCTCGACTCTTTGCTCCCTTAGAACAGAAGTCAGTCTAAGTAAGCTGTTACCATATAGAATATCTTTTACAGGTCAGTCAGAACATCTCTATCAACAAATCAATACAACAAATGCATTCCTTTTAAGTGAGTCTTATTTTTTCAACACATTTTGACCACTTTGTTTTTCTTATGCCTGCAAGATTTTTGTTAAGAGTATGTGTCACAGATTTTTGATATATATGCTTAGATTTAGTCTAGGTAGCAATTATGTTTAATTCCTCACACTTTAAAATACAATAATGGAATAAGAATACTCAACATGTCATGATTCAAACTGCAGAAAGTTTCATTTGCTTTTGTAAAATTCATAGGATTCTATGCTTGTTGATTCTCTTGGTCTAGAAGTATGACAATGCCCTGCGGCAGAGTTTTTTCCCTCACCCTTGTATATACCACACTCATATTCATGGTATTTTGTTTATATTCTAGTCAGAATATACAGAAAGAAAGAAATGATATATGATACATACTTTTAGATTCACATATTTCCATCTGACAGATAGAGGTGATATGAACTCTAACACCCCCCGCCCAAATCTGTATGAGCTGACCTTTGCTAATCAGTCAGGCAGATGGAGACCCCACCAAAGGCATGGGGCTTCCAATATCTCCCATCTGGCCATCTTAGCTCTATTTTAATACTGTAAGATGGTTTTCAAAGCTGTTACTAGATTTCATAATGTTTTCAGAAGTTTTATCCATCCATGGTCATTTCTCTAGAAGCTGTTTTATTTCCTCTACCCTATCTATATTCAGTGGTTTTTCTTTACTAGACTTGTTTTCCAGTCTTTTTCCCCCTGTTACTTTGGCCCTCCACGCTACACATAATCACTTTTCGGTTCGATGTATGTTTTCTAAATCTTGCCTAATAATTGTGCGGTGGGTTGACCCTGGCGGGGTGCCAGGAGCCCAGCAAAGCCGCTCTGTCACTCCCCTCCTTGATTGGACAGGGGAGAGAGAATATGACAAAAGGCTCATGGCTCGAGGTAAGGACAGTTTAATAAAGCAAAAGCAAAGCGAAGCGAAGCGAAGTGAAGCAAAGGTCGCGCACGACAGCAAAGACAAACAAAAGGTTTTTGTTCTCTCCTTCCCATCAGCAGGCGACGTCTG